>CM060381.1:135727051-136327051 GCA_030545235.1 Helianthus tuberosus | reverse complement strand
GCTTCCAATTTTGCCTTTTCTTCAGCAATCCTTTTTGCTTCCAGTTCTCTCTTCAATCTAGCAGTCTTTTTCTCATTCAACATCTCGATCTTATCTGCAAAAAAACAAATTAAAACTGAATGAGTCTAAATTTTTTCTAGCATTATTAATATACTCTTCCTCATCATCAGTATCTTCATCACTTTCTAATGATTTGAAAATCTTCGTTCTTTTTGGCTTAGATTTGACTGCTTCTTCTTCCAAGATTTGAGCAACAAATGCTGATTTTTCTGAATCATCCAGAACGTATTTGTCCCAGCTAAATCCCTCTGCCAATCTTTCATCATCCTGATTAACTAGATACGCTTTCTTCTTTCCATCTTCAATAACACGGGATGATGACGGTTGTTGTGCAATCTGATGATTAATTGCTTTTCGATGATAATCGTTGTTTCCAAACGGATCTTGTCTTCCGGTTGCTTCTCTGTTTGTGCATTCTCGTTTAAAATGCCCCTTTTCTCGGCAACGAAAACAAGTAACCTTTGATTTGTCAAACCCTAACGGAGATGTAGCAGCATCACGAAGATCATCTCTACCGGTGATTTGTTTGAATTTTTTTGCTCTTCTTACATCACTGGCTAAACACCACTTTAGATCCATCAACTCAAGTTCCTCAGAATCAATCTGATCATAATCCTCTTTGGTGAGCATCGGATTTCCAATTCTTCCAGAAACTAAGCTTTCATAAGACTCTTACATAGTAACAAGTGATGCCATGTGTTGCTTAGCCATTTCTGGAGAGAGATTTTGACCATTTTGTATGTTTAATGTCACATTGCATTGCAGATTTGTTGAACTCTATCGTTGAGAACTTGGTGTTGAGAAATTCGGATCAAAACTTGAATACGATGATGAATATCCACCACTCTGAGTTGTAGTGCTAACATTTGTTCCAGAAGTACCATCAGCACTGAACGCAGTCTGAATCTTCGGACTCGGAGTAGTCTCAACTCTGCTTCCTCTATAGTATAAACTATCATCTTGTTGAGCACTAGGATTATTCATGATAGCAGTTTTCTGAACGTCTAATTCATGTTCTTCAATCTTCTGAATGAACTTACACAAATTCATGCTTTCAGATTTTCTCATATGCTTTAAAATCAACAGATATGTTCCCCATTTTTCTTGTGGTAACGCATCAGATAGTTTATCAACCCATTCATCATCTTCCTTTTTGATTTCCAATCTTTTCATTTCCTGGACGAGATGACAATATCTATCGATAGTCTTCTTAGTCGTTTCACCTTTCCAAGCTGTAAACATATCAAAAGATTTCTTTAGTAAAGCATGTTTATTTTTTATCATATCAGCACTTCCCTTAAACTTTTGAAGCAATGCCAGCCAAATTGATCTAGCAGTTTCCTCATGTTGCAGCAGAACAAAAATATCTTCTTTTACTGCTTGTTGGAGAATGCTAATCATCATTTTCTCACTGGTGTATTTTAACTTCTCATTCGCTGAATAGTCACTTAAAGGTTTTTCATTTCCACGGTCATCTTTTGGTTTAACGTAATCTTTGTCTAACGAAACCCATGCATCAAACTTATAAGCTTGCACCCATGTTTCAAAACGGTTTTGCCATCCTTTAAAATCCTCGATGTACATAAGCTTTGGAGGCTTTTGAGACGTTCTCGTTTCATTTTCGATTTCAACAGTTTCGGCAACTGTAACTGGAGCAGCTGGAGTAGTAGCAAACGCGTTATAAAACTCTTCTTCCATGTTTCGATGTCGAAAGTTCACAAACATAACTTTTCAAACGATCTGATGCACCTCAAACGAACTGAAATGATACGAACTAGATATAAACCACTTCGTGCAAAGTGGACTACTCTAGTGCGAACTGATTTTCACTTCGTGCGAAGTGAACTTAACAACCCAATCTGTGCGAACTGAGTTAACCTAGTGCGATCTAGACTCAAACCCAAACGATCTGGAATATCCCTCCTCGTGCGAACTGGAATCAATACTTCGTGCGAAATGAATGTTTTCTGGTGCGAACTAGTACTAAACCACCTCGTGCAACCTGGTTATTCAGGTCGTGCGAACTGATATAACAGATATCCAACTCGTGCGACCAGGGAAGATCAGCTCGTGCGAAGTGATGCCATATCGAACGATCTGATGAGTTTTTGTCAAAATTTATCACGTTTTAGCTCGAATTAGGATCTAATTTTCTCAAGGATTGTTTAAAACTGTGTTTTGCAGGTTATGTATGAAAATCAGAACATTTTGACCGTAAAAACTCTGTTAATTTTGAAAAACGTGTAGAAGAATGAGTAGAAAACAGAATTTTCCAGTGAAAACAAGCCAAAATGGTAAGAACTCCTCCTCCTGAGCTCTGATGCCACTTGTAGGATCGAGATTCGACCTATACGAGTTGATCAGAAGAGTTCTGATCCAAATCAAAGGCGAAATTCAGTGATTCGGACTTAATTACAGCTTGATTCACTCTAGGATTCACTTTAACTGTCTTGATTATTGATTTGAAAGCGTTACAGATCAAATGAGACTTCAGCAGCACTTCGGCTCTGGAATCAGCAACTGTTACAAATGAATGACAAGCTCTGATATATATAGTGGTTGCCATTTCGCATGGAATGGCATAATCCATTTCGTGCGAAATGGACAATGTCCATTTCGTACGAACTTGCTTCTACCATTTCGTGCGAACTGGTCCAGCACATCTACAATCCTATAAACTAGCCTATCGAGCTCCATTCTATCCAATCTAGATACAAGACTCGATACAAGACGAAGTCGACAGACATATGCACCAACACAAGCTTTAAGATTCAAGCAGTGCAAAGTATTATACGAGGACTAGGCTATTGCTCCTGCAAAATCAGAAGTCCTGGTATAATACCCCAGATATCAAGACGTACCAAGACCTAGTATGTCAGAAATAAAGCCTTTCAAACAAGATTTCAGGGGTTACCCATATATCCGAGAGATGTTCCTCATGAAATAAGCAGTTATTCGTTATGTTTATATCTCGAACTCAATCTACTAATTGTGCGAAGCCTACTGGCACATCATTAGTGAGACTCGTTTAAAAAACATTTTGACTTTCCATTTCTTTAGCATGTTGTGATAGTCCACTGATGTACTATCATTTCCTCTTTTTACAACAAAACTCTTTTTGCCTTTTTCAATGTTTTTGGATTTTTGAAATTTTATCATGTTTTTGTATTTTCTATAAACTTTCTCCCCCTAAAATCAAAAACATATTTTTGTGTTTTTGGTTTTATCAAAAGCAGAAAATAAATTGTACAGAAAACATGACAACAAGACGCAGATCACTTCTGATCGCCGTCCTCCTCGACTTCACATTCTCTGTTTAGCTCACATGCACCCCCATGATTTACAAACCACTTTATTATAACATTTTGAAACCATTTTTTCAATCTTGTTTTATCATGTGTTTGTTCAGCCGTGAGGGTTTCGGCGTATTCCTTTTTAAATCTCAAATTTTTAACAATTCAAACCAATCACTTCCTGTGTTAAACCACAGACACAGGATTTTTTCCTCATGTGCCAGACTGTTCTGTTATTCATGCTGAACTTGAATTGACCTCTGAACACCTGCACAAACATAAGAATTTGATTAGATTTGAATTTGAACCCAATCTGTCGTTGTTGCAACTCTCATGTCTAGTATATAGTGATCGTTTTCATGAGGAACTCGCATCAACACCATTTCTTCAGATATCTTAAACCCTGGTTTCAGTATAAGACATTCATCTTTTGTAAAATGAACAGTAAACGACTTGTCACAAATCTGAGAAATGCTTAACAGATTGTCTTCTAACTCAGCAATGTAATTCACTTTATCAAACGAGACAACCCCGTTAGTAAGTATTCCTTTTCCAACAATTCTCCCTCCTTGAGTTTTGCCAAACCTGACATAACCTCCATTGATTGATTTGACGTCGTATAATAGTGATAACATCCCTGTCATATGCCGCGAGGCGCCACTATCCATTATCTATTTAGAAATGATAGACCTTGGAAGCCCCTGCACACATCAAAAGACATTTATTTAAACAATGATGCCCAAGTTTTTTCAACATTTGGTATAGTACCAAAGACAATATCATGAGCTACTTTGTCAATTTTTGGAATGTTAAAGACAACATTTGGAACATCAGGTTCTGATTTTGATTTTAGATTTCCTTCCTTGATAGGTGGGAATTCTTCAATCAACTTATCTAACTCAAACTCACTTTTCTCAACAGTGGTTGCACAAATTTTCGGTTCAGATTTTAAAACCTCTTCCATTTTCTTCTCCTCAAACGATTGTTTAGGTTTCTCCACCCATGATTGACTTTGGAAAGTCTTTGTTTTAGGATAAACCTTTGAAGTCTTTTGTGACTTTGAAGATTCACCAATCTCAAAAGTTGATTTTGGTTTGTCCTCAGACTTCAAAGATTCACCGCGTTTCAGAATACGCACGGGGGATACCATAGGTGATTTTCCCTTAACATCTTTTGAAACTTTTGGTTTTGGTTTTTGAAAAACTGGTTTTATTATCTTTTTGACACATTGTTTTGACATGTGACCAATTTCATTGCAGCGATAACAGATTCTTTTGTCATATTCAACAAAAGTGGATATGTTGGTCTCATCTCTAATCTTTTTGGCTACAATAAAATCGTCGATTGCTTTCTGACTAAAAATATAATCCTTTTCGACTTCTGTGTTATTACCAGCAACAAATACAACACTCAGTTTTTCTTTTGGCTTAACTTCTTTCTTAGCCATTTTCTTCTCAAAACCAACACCTTTCTTTTTGAAGTTATTACCATGTCTCTTGTTACCATCGTTACCCACCCATTCATTCTTCTTTCCCGGGTTATTTGTCGATTGTTGTTTAACAAAAGATTTTTCGGTTTTGATAGAAACGAGTTGTTGTTGACTTCTGAAATATCAATTTCCACGAGTTTGAAAACTTTTTCAACATTTTCCAGTTTTGCATTCTGAATCGGGTACTCAAAATCAGTATATAGTTTGTCAGTTCTGGTCATCGTGTAAACCACAATGATCGAATCGTCATCCAAAACTTTATCTGATTTTGGTATAAACTTATCAAGAAAGTTTCCGTCATCTTCAGAATCTGAACTGGAATTCTCAAAATGAGTTTTAACTGTTTCAAAATCAGAGTTACCACTCTCTTCATCCAACACTTGGTCTACAACTGTTTTGATCAGTTGCGACTCGTTATCGGTGTCAGACGGAGAGAATGTAACATCTATGTTCTCCGGTAATTCATTCTCTACTGTTCTCAATTTGATTTTCAATGCTTCCTCCACCTCATCTGGACATTTCTGAGTATAATGATTCCACATTGGGGGTGGAACACCTATGAAATCATGTTAGTGCATTTATGTCTATCGCCTTCGTCAATCCAAGCCGTAGCGAGAAACTGAAGAATTCAAGTGCTTTAAAGTGTTGATTGTCTAGTCCACATGAAGTGGCAAAGCCAGTCCACATGAAGTGGCAAAGCCAGTCCATGTGAAGTGGGAAAGCCAGTCCATGTGAACTGGCAACATCTATAAATAGGAGAGTTAGAGTTAGATTAAAGACTTTTGCCATTTAGAGCATTTGGAGAGCTAGAGATCTAGAGAGAGATTCTAGAGAGAAAAAATGATTCAAGGTGCTGTACAATTTCAGATTTATAATAGAATCACGATTATATTACGTCTCGTGTGTTCGGTCACGTTCGTGTACGGATTCCGCACGTCACACGTTCTTTTTGCAATCGTTTTGGAGTCAAAACCGGTCCTAACAAGTGGTATCAGAGCAGGAGCTCGATTGCACAGATTAAACACACAATTCCGCTCGAGATTTCGTCAGATTCAGATCCGAATTCGTCCAGATTTGATCTATTTCTTCATCTTTCATTCTTCTTCACGTTTCTTTCAAAATTAAACGAGATTTTCTGGATAAAATGGCTTGATTTTGAAGTATATTGTTCGAAATTATGTTTTAAATAATCCGTGAAAGAATCAGATCTTAAAACAGATTATAACTTGATCAATTTTATAAAAAACCGACTGATCAGTTCGTTTCTGATCCAATTCGCATGAATAGAAACTTCGATCTCAGATCTACGACAATTTAGTGGATGATATTGAACGAAAATCACATCTTTGTGATCCGAATTTGATTTAGAACAAGCCTAGGGTTTCATTTTCATCAAAAAATAGGAATTTGAACGCATCCAGGCTCAGTTCGTTTGAGGTTTGGTGTTCAGTTCACATCAAAGTTGATTCCAGGTCGCGTGGAGTGAGTTTTGTACCTTTGTTCATACGAAGTGAACTATCAGATCGTTTGAAAGGTTGTTTGAAGAGTGTTAGTTCATATGAAGTGAACTAAGGTTGTCAGGTCGTTTGAAGAGTATCTGTCTAATCAAATTGAATGGTAATATACATAGTCGGACATAAATTCAGATTTGCATGTGAAGATGATAAGTGATTGTCAGTCCACTATATCCTGCGGCCCAATTAGATTTGAAAATTAATTGCTGTGTGTCGGTTAAGTGGTCATTGAAGTCCAATTAAAATCTGTTAGTAACATTAAAAGATTGTTGGCCATTTAAATTTGTCGACCCACTAAAATCAACGGCCCAATCAAAGTGTTGTGTGACTCTAAATTGTCGGATATTTTTTCTTGCGGTCCAATCAAATTGAATACATGTGATTTGTTTAATAGAATAACAGCCCAAGTGACATTAGATATCTTCGGCCCAATTATATTACATGCAAATTAGTTGTGTTGTCAGTTCATAGTATTTGAATTTCAATAGTTGCATGTGTTGAAAATTAATTCACAAGATAAGGATTAAAAGTTAGTGGTCCAATAAAATAATTTTGTGATATGTGATTGTCGGCCAGATTTGAATTGAATTGATAAGTCCATATCAGGTTGCGGTCCATTCATTCAGTGATTTCATTTGAACAACACTGAAACGAGTACGCGAATCTTTGACACGAGTCCTAGATCGATTCAACCGTCGCACACTTTTACATATTCAGTCCGTTTAAACTGATCGTTTATTTGTATATTTTCAGGTGATATTCAAAGTGGTAAACAAGAAACGTCATGGCTGAAGAGTTCTACAACACGTTCTACAACGCGTTCACATCCGAGTCTTCCGAAATCTCAACTGTCACACCTAAAACCATTACAAAAGCGATCAACGAGAATATTAAACATGATAACTGTCACGACCCCCGACCCCACCCTGGACGGAATCGGGAGCCGCGAGCAGCCAAGTGGTACCGGTGGTTATTTAGAAAAGTAGTGCAGCGGAAATTTCATCAGGAACGTGAGCTAGGAAAAATATCAGAGTTTAGAAAACACCAGATTTTATTTATTAAATAGATGGGATAAAAACATTTTTTGAAAGGTAGCTTTAATATAGGATAAATTCGAATACATAAAACATTTTTTCTTAATTTAATTCAATTGATATAATAAGCCACTTCTGTAAGCCTTGTTGGTATCGTATCCATCTCTTATTCCGATCTACTGTAATTACCTGAAACGCGTTTTAAAAAGGTTTTGTCAGCAGGAAATACTGGTGAGTTCATTCATTTTTTATAAAACATATTTGTTATAATTCACAACATTAAGAGTTTTTACATTTGCTTCTTTAAGATTGGCAAAGACTTAATCACTGCAAAGTATAACTAGAAAACAGTGTTATAAGTTACAGTATTAATAGCGATTACAATGTTTATACATATCAACCATCTACCCACGGTATTTATCACTCGACCACTTATTGGCTATCTCGTTGTCCAATGGTGTCTGTGATTATGGTCATATCACCCCTTGGCTAACCCGTTGTCCAATGGTGATGGTTATCAAGTATTGTATACAAAACCCCACATACCGGCTGTAATTGAAGACTAGAAAGACTTAATCCCTGTAATTATAACTTTGAAAATAAATAGGGTTTTGGAAATAATTTGGTAAAAAGAGAATGACTCACATTGCAGATTTATACGAGTAGAGTTTAGCCTACTAATTTACCTTGAAACCTAATTTAAATAACAATGCACACGAACTAGGTCAGTAACTTTAATCCAACTTTTACGACAACTCATGAGATTGAAACCTTCACAACGAATGACAAAGTGCAATACTTAAACATCCATCGAATTCACGACGAATGACAAAGTATAACCCAAGTTTGAGCAGCACTTAAACATCCATTGGATTGATTTCTATCGATCGGACATTCAATCTTAGCAGCGATCGAGTTATTACCCTGTATTGCGGCAGCGTTTCGTGCTGTGTGTGTTTTGTAGTAAACAGACTATAACTCGGTGTATATAACGAATTTGTTCGTCGTTCCAACGCAGAAATCTAAGTCCCAAACTCCTCTATTTATACTGAAAATTTGACCCCCTCGTGTGACGCGAGGGGTCACATCCTATCATAGGGTAGCCACGTCCCTAACTAGCTTAGCTGAGTTGACGGATTGTCAAAATTCGATTTTGACAGCAGGTTATTAGGATAATCGTAAATAGGGAATAACCCCCCCCCCCTGAGTTTTAGGGGCGCTGATCCTGATTCTGATTGTTCTGAAAATTTTAGGGTTTATATAGAATCACTTGGGGGTCTCAATTAGGGTTTCCTATTGAGCAAATAAAATAATAGATAGGACTTTTGATGAGAGTTGTTACAGAATAAAACGATGAGAAAAGAGAATGGACCCACTTTGTAACTTTAGGGTTCAACTAGAAAGCCTCCTGGTATAAATTTTAGGTATAACTTCTGAGCTATAAAAATATATAATGCACTCGTGTTAAGTATAGTACCCCTAATTCAACCTTATCCCTATGTAACGAGACAGAACCCCAACGAACTTAGTCAGGCTGAGCCTTGACATGTGTTATGGGGCTCAGGATCAATCGGAAAGGGTAGCGGTGATCGTGATTTAAAACACTTAAAACGTGGCAGAGCTTTGGAGTATTATAAGTAATTACTAAAGAAAAATAATGGTGTATATGTATATGATCGAGAGAGTATAGAAAGGAAAAAATAAAGAAGTGAACAATTTATAAAGCTTGTCTGCGCATGTATTTATAGTTGATTCTTTTAGATTTGTTGGCCATGCCAAATCTTGAATTCCTTCTTTATCTCACATAGACACGTATTTCATTTTAAATTCTCATATTTCATGCACAGCCACGTATACATGAATTGGACCATTCTAACATTTAACTTACACGTATCATTCAACATTAATTGGACCATTCAACATGGAAGTTTATATAAAAAATAAGTTAATATTTTAATATTATAATTAATTCAGCTGCTTCACTTATTTGGCGTTTTATAACTTCTAAAATATTATGTTCTAGAAAACAATAACTATGTCTTTAGAACAAGAATATTTGTATCTACATTTTGAACCAATTTTCATTAAAAACAGAGTAAGTTCAAATATAATGTATTTTTATAATTTAATTATTTAAACGGTTCATGGGTCCGTCTAAATACTTCATATTTCTAATCTTCAACTTACCCGTAGTCAACCCGTCTAATAATATAAGTTTTTATATACTTTTATTTTATTTAGAAAGGTCACCCATATACAGGCCAATTAATTAGTATAATATTTCAACCAACTATATATAAAATAGTTTTTTTTAACTATTTGGGTCTAATAATTATATTAAAAATAAACTAGTTACTAGTTACTAGTGGTTAATAAATTTAAACAAACCTATAATTCTTATATGATAAAAAATGGGAATGTTACATCCTCCCCACAGTGTTTTAAATCTCGTCCTCGAGATTTGGGCTACGATATTTCTTTTAGACTTATGTCATGTCTTAGTCAACAAAATAATATTAGGGTAAATGATACATAATCAAAACATCAAATTTTGTGAATATGAGTTTTACAATAAATGAGACTCAATGGTTTAACTGAATTAGTTTCAGAAATCGATGTCAAAAGAACGAGATAAAATGATATAATTACAAAGTGACTAGGTTCAAACCACAAGAGATATATGATCAATAGATGTCGAAATTGAATATTTACAAGTTGTAAATGACTTAGAAACAATAGAGTTTACTGTCGAAATAAAACTTACTTTGATTGTCAACTGAGGAAGACTCAGAATTGACAGGTTCAAAATGAAATAAAAGCATGAAAATGATTTGTCAAATATTGAATTATGATATGAGAAAATCAGTGTGTTGAGATGAGTGAATTGCAAGGATACATCGAAACACAATAGATTTAGTGTATCATTGTCTTAATACATAATTGCATTAAGATGATTTTTAAATGATAAGTCGAAAGACAGATGTGGTTTTGAATGATTCGAATAATTGTGATTAGCCCAAGCTACAAGTTTATACTGATACCGCAAGGTGTCGTAATGATTGAAATAATTCAAAAATTATGGTGATCGAACAAATTCACAGTGTAATCAACTGGAAGCTTTAATGAAGTAAATTTGAATATTCATTTTGAATAGGATTTTCAATTGATGATGATAAGACCAAATGAATATCATAAAATTTTAAATGAAAGAATCTTTAGAGGTACACAGGAATGTATTATGAATTTGTGTACTCTTATCTTAACACATAATTGTATTAAGACTGTTTAAGATAATGAATCAACAGAGATAAATAAATAAATCCGTACATCAGGTGTGAAAATGAGATTAGCTCAAGCTACAAATTTATTGTGACGCCACAAGGTGTCGTAGTAAATAGTAGCGGTGAATGAAATGAGTTTCACCATGCTTTAAATCAAATGAAATAAGTCCAAATGTTTGTTTCAAATAAATCTAGTAGGATTTTTGATTGAAATTGAAACAATTGAATAATGTTTTTCGATCAAAGATGATAAAGCAATAAAGATTACGAAACGCTTGATTGATGATATAAGAATTAAGAGATACACTGAAATATGAAATGAATTTGTGTATCATTATCTTAGCACACAATTGTGTTAAGATTGCTTTTATAGGATAAACCAAAAAAGCGGATTCAAAATGAATAATTAAATCTGTATGTGATGTGTGCAAACAAGATTAGCGCAAGCTTCAAATTTGGAAAATGTTACCACAAGGTGATCGTGATCAAAGAAACGATTTAATGAAGTCGAAGGCCAAACAAGCCTGTTATGGTTCAAAACAAACGAAGTGCTTGTTGGGATTATTTTGAATATGATAGCTGCAATCCATCATATGGGACCTTGAATTGAATACGTAATGCGAGCAAGTTCAAACAATTGAACTTGGTTTAAACAAAGCGAGTTCATGTATCAATAAGAAAGTTCTGACATGGTCACAACAAAAACCATGTATGCCATTAAAAAGAAAATTGAGTTTTTCAAGAAATTCATTGACTCGATATTAAAAAGTCATCGTTTTGCAAGAAACGCGGTTTACAATGCAAAAATCAAGTATAGCGAAACGATATTTGAGTTTTGATAAAAACAACCAATTGGAATGAAGCCCTCCATGTAACACCCGTTCTTATTACATCAAGTTTAACGTGTAATTTACGAAAGCAATCATGTAATTAGGATGACATATATAGCGGAAATACGGGTTATTAAAAACTTTTACAAATTTAAAAGTTTTAGAGCATAATGTAATTAAGTTCGTCATTTGAAATTAACAACGAAACGTCGTGCGGAAGCTTGTATCTTGGTCGTGTTCAGTTCTTCAATGAGCTTGATCTTCATCCGGACAATCCCAACAAAAACCTGAAGTCAAAACCACTTTAAATGTTAGTTTTGACATTGATATTTCGTGTATAAACGAGTTCTAGCATCGAAATGTGAAAAATAAAATAAAATTTCAAAACTGATCCTGTCGCGTGTCGCGGCAGGATCCGTTCACTTTGTCGCGTGGCGCGGAAGCCCCCGCGTGTCGCGCCTGTTTACAGTGTCTTCCCCGCGTGGCGCGGGGCAGTACGTTTTCCAGCAAGTCCAGGTGCTGGTCCTGCATATCTGCCCAGCTCCGGAAATTCCCAAAACTCAACTTTGAACGCTCATAACTTTTTGCTCGGTTTTCCGTTTTAGGTGATTCTTTTTCCTACGCGTCCGTAATCTATTTCTCCATCTTATGGAGTTAACATCTGACATCCGGATTAACATTATTTCAGACTTTTAAGTCTTCGGCTTACTACCCTTTTTACCAAATATTGACCCGTTCATAATTCCATCTAACAAACTTGTTTGTGGCCTTTGTTTCTTTTGTAAACATAATATTATGATTATTTTCTATTGTATAAGATTCAATTCACGGGTTATTACACATTCTTAACCCGTTTCGCTATTACTTCTATTTTGACCCGTTAAGGGTATTTATGCACTAAGGTCTCATATCATCCCTTTTTATGATTATCCTAAGGATTTAGTCTATCAAAACGCTTATTTCCAACAACCTTTAAAGGTCGTTTGCCCGATTTACCCCTCAAGGGCATTTTAGTCAACTTTAGCCCCTCATTTACGGCGAAGGGCATTTGCTACTAATTTGACCCAAAATGTATGTCTAACCACAATCGTATTTATACGTACCTGGCTCGAGTCAACCTAGTGACCCGTTTCGACATCTTGCTTTTATTACCGAAATTCTTATGGCGACGCAATTACCCAAACTACTATTCGCCCTTGTAAACACATGACTTGACAACCACATTAGTTGATTTTGTCAAATGGCGTTATTCCCACCATTTGGCCCGTTCGACCTACCTAACCCAACATTTTCATATGTAACAAAACATGGGTTTTAATTACCATTCACACATCCGACCCATTTCGGATTTTCTCACTAGAACCCTTTCTTTTCTAAAGTCATTTCTTATATTTTTAACCCATTCGGCTTACGCTATGGGTATCCTTTGAACCTTAATTTACTTTAGTCGATACTTGACTAAATTTCCATTTTACCCATTTTCCCATTATTAGTTACGCTATAAGGTAACTTTAAGAAAACTCACCAATTCTTAGCCAATTCGTGACTAATTTACCATCTTGCCTCTTTCACCATTAATCATGGTTTAAAACATTTTTATTGGTTCCGACCCATTTCGTTTCGTTTCGGAACCCACGATTCGAACCTAATCCTTTATCGTATTCTTCGCTTATAATATAAACACATATACTACAAGTGGGTGTAAGTTTTACTTACCTCGCATCCGAAGTACGGTTTTCCTTCTTATTTGCTTCGTTTGACCTGCTTCCTTTCCAAGCCTCCACCTAGCTTGTCAAGCGTCAAACTATCATCATAATTCGTAAGACTGTTAGATTAGTCATTATTAATTATGGCTATTCCATCTTACGGGTTTTTCATCAAAATTCATCATTTGATTTCATTTTGGTCAGTTTGACTTCTTAAAAGTCAATTTGTCTATAACATATTCAAACACACATTTGGCACTTTGAACCTACTTAGGCATTTTCATCCGAACTCTTTAACCATTCTAGTTTTTACGCACCAATTTAACTTAGCTCTCGACTATTGAAGCTAATCATTCATTTGTTAAGCAATTAACTAAAGGTTTCCATCTACATGTAAAACCCATCTCATTATAGCATTAGACATTCATCCAATCGTCAAATATAATCAAGTTCTACATATTAAATAGTAGACATCATGATTCCTAACACCCATTCATATGAACCAAAATCACTAGTTTCATCATATTTTATTAAAACCCCTTTCATGAAAGTATGATCATGTACCCAATTTCATGGTTTAATCAAACACCTTTCATTCATTATCATACATGATGATTCTAAACATAGTCTTATCATCAATTTCATCATAACACTAAAACCCACTTAGCACATACAAGGGAATACATCAAATCCTTAGTTTTTAACACTAATCCTTTGAGTTTTTAACTAGGGTTTGTTTCTAAACATGAATTTCATCACAACTATACTCATAGATTCATCATTCACTCCAGAATTTCGATTATGATAGTTCATCAAGATTTCAAAGTTTCACCAAATAGCAAAATTCAACATACCTTGTGATCCCCATGATTAGGTGATCGTTTTTATGTGTTCATGCAGTGATTTGAGTCTTGATTCGAGCTTCAATTTAGCCATTTAGTGTGAACTAGGGTTTTCCTCCTTGGAGCACCCTCCTGGTCGATCAGAAGAACACGCACACACTGTGTGTGTATTTTTTTTTGTTTTATTAAATAACTTTTCTAGTTATCCCACTTTAACCCCTCCCTCGTGTTTGGTTCGTTATTAAGTAGGCCACAACCTACTTATTTTCAACAATATTCCCACTTATTAACTAGGTTTAATATTCCTAGTTAACTTAGCGGGTTCGGGAATATTTATGACTAAGTTTATTTTAGGTCCCGTTAACCCGGGCCTTTTATCCATTTTATTTCCTTCAAAGCTTTTACTCACTTTTTATTTAATATTAGGATTAATTATTTAAATCCTAATATTTACCGTGTAAATTTTTACCACTAACGGTACTTTACCCATCTTTTAGTGCTAATGTGGTCTGATTACCAAACCCGTTTTCGGGGTGTTACACTCCAGTGGTCTTCAAAAATCAAACGAACCACATGCGCAACAAACAGTGCATCTGTAATGTGTGGATTTACCAAGAAATGAAACAGATGAATATTCGCTACTATGAAAGAAATCCTCATGGTATGATGACCATTAGGAGGAGTAGCAATGCAAAAGTCTATTCACAGAGGTCAGAATTTTAACAAAAGAAATTTAAAAATTTTATCCGGAAATTTTGGGTGATAACCGTTGTTAAGTGACATTACCAGGGAATGTCGAATAAAATGAAATAGGGGATTTGCAATTGTATATGACTCCTTTTGCAGAGCAAGTAATTATGCCTCTGATTAGACTATGCACCGATGGTTGTGAAATTTTGTTCCAACGTACCTCAGTGAGATTCATGTCGTTTGTAGGATCATGTGGCAAAGTGCCGCTTTGTCACACCCCCAAAATACCACATGCGGAAACTCCCGCGAGGCGTGTGACGTACCAAGATCTAGCCACCAATCACATTGAACTCATAGTTATATTTAAATAAAGCTTTCATTTATTAACATTAAATGTTAAAACGTTACAAATAATTCACAGTATACATCGGAAGCATAATTTATTCGTTAAGTGTTTATAAACCACATGTAGAAGCCATTAGTCTTGTGTTGTGATTTCTTGTATCTTGACCCATGACCACTCCAGCTTCCCAGACAGCAAGTTCCAATAATATGCATCTAAAAGCCGACAAAGCATGTAACAACGAATCAACAACAAAGTTGAGCGAGTTCACAGTTGGTTGTTTAGTTTTACAAGTTTGTTTTGAAAACCATAAGTTGTTTCGTAAACCACGAGTTAACCAGTATCTTTGTTTCCCAAACCATATCCATAATTAGTGGGGGGCTTCCCCATCTGAACCACTAGACCCGTTTACCATATCGACTACTGACGAAAGTAAGTTGGTGCCCTAGTCAATGTCTATCATCATTGACGTGCCATAGTCCATTAGTCCACGCCCGTCCTCTGCGGCACGGCGTGAGGCTTGTCAAACCTAATAGCGCTATTTAACTAATGACCCGCTCGCCATTGGCCTCGGTGATTAAGTCGATACAAAATGATGGACTTAATGATAGATTTTTGGTCTAGTATCCGTGTTGTCACCCTTCAATAAAGAGGGTGTGTACGTAATCCCCAAACCAGGAGATTACGCAGGTTCCGATTAAGTTCTTAGTACGTGTTGTCACCCTTCAATAAAGAGGGTGTGTACGTGTTCCAAACCAGGATATCACGCAGTTTCAGTTTAAATCCTTTACCCATTCCCAACCCTTGGGAATCCCATGCCTTGTGGAAAGTGTGAACTCACCTTGATTTGCTCGGTAAGACTAGATACATTACCCGTTCCCAGTTGGTCTACCAAACCCTATCGTGGTTACCAAGAGTAATCAGTTTCATGCATTCACAATTCTCGTATTCATCATACACATAAAACTCATTGTTCATGCACGCACACATATAGTTCAAGTCGTGACCGTTGGTCCATTCATCAAGGGTCGTCGGATAATAACATAACATATGATAGCTAAATTTCACTTCATGCATACACAGATAGTTTACTCGCAAGCCTTTACAGCCCAATTATTATATAAGTGCCGCCCAAAGATTTGCTTGTCTAACCTAAACCCTCTACCCAGTTTATAATCTACTCCCCTAATGTTCGGCCCACAATGCATCGACCCAAAGCAAATCCCTAATCCCTTGCCTTCCTTTATGTTTTGCGTATGATCAGGCCCCAATTAAAAGTGTGATTGTAAGAAATCCAACTAATATGCAACCTATTTATGTTCAACAAACAATTATGTTTTTCTTTTCTTTTATTTCCAATAGTTAGTTATTCCCCACCATTTACTCAATCAACAATTACAAGTCATGACCCACCATTCCAATAAATTTCAACTAAATAATATAGCAGCCACCAGTATCACATAATCGGTCCACCAATTATTGAATCATGCGACTCATATCTAATTATTATATCCTATCATTAACCCTAGTTCCATACATAAACAATTTTATACGCTTAGTCTATCAGTTTGTGTCCACCATTATACACCAAGACTTCTATTATTACATCACAGCTCTAATCTGATTACTTTTATAATACTCACTAGTATGTAACAGTGGTTAAACCAAGAAGATGGATCGCATTAATGGCCCATATATAATAGCTAACATGTACCAGCACATATTCACAAATCTTGCATAACAGTATAACCACTTTTATATTTATATGATGAGGGAACATACCAATCAAAGGTTATTGGTGAAGGAGGAGATTACGAGAGAGAAGGGGGGTAGACCTGCTGCCATGCGTGAACTAGAGAGAGATAGAGTTTTTGTTTTGAGTTTTATAATAATAAGAATATGAAACGTATACCTAAAAGGGTACTAGTTTGGGGCGGTTATTCCTTTAGCCGATAATGGGCTCAAGCCCATTTACTTGGGCTGCCAAAAAAGATGATAGGGCTGCCAAACAAACAAATGGATTTCACATGATTCGGGTGCGGCCCAATCATATACACGTCACAAGGTTCGGGCCCAATTCACACACTTACACATATTTACTCAAACACATTATACATTTACAATTATATTACACACATTTACTCAAACACAAGTGTTTACAGTCACAAACGTTTACTAATTTTTTTCGTCGAAGGGAGTGTGAAAGAGAAAGAAACAGGATAACGTGACGAAGAGACACTGACCTTGAAAGTTCGGGTTGTCACATCATCCCCAACTTGAAAGAAATTTCGTCCCGAAATTTAGCACGTAGTTACTGAGGAGGCTAGATAGGTTGCGTGGTTTCCTGGTTTTCCTGGGGTGTCACATCATCCCCCCGTTGGTTTGGAATTTCGTCCCGAAATTCCGCAATAGCTTCCGCCTCAGTAGTGGTTGTACTTTACTCGAACAACTGGGGATACTTGTGTTTCATTTGGTCTTCTCGTTCCCAGGTGAACTCTGGGCCATGACGGGAGTTCCAACGAACTCGAACAAGAGGTAATCTGGTGCGTTTGAGAACCATAACGTCTCGGTTTGTAATATCTACAGGTTCTTCGACGAATCGCAGTTGATCGTCGATAGTGAGTTCCTTGAGAGGAATTATGAGGGTCTCATCTGACAGACAATTCTTTTAGATTTGACACGTGGAATACGTTGTGAACTCCGCTGAGTTCTTCGGGTAGATTCAACCTGTAGGCGACCTTGCCAATACGTTCAGTGATTTCGAAAGGTCCGACATAACGTGGGTTTAGCTTGCCTCGTTTACCAAACCGAACCACACCCTTCCAGGGTGAGACTTTAAGTAGAACCCGGTCCTCGACCTGGAATTCTAGATGTATCCTACGCTTATCAGCGTAGCTTTGCTGACGGTCACGAGCCGCCGCCATTCCTTGTCGTATCTGAGCAATCTTTTCGGTCGTGTCTACGACGAGTTCTGGGCCAGCGATTTAGCTGTCAACAACCTCTGCCCAACGAAAAGGTGATCGGTACTTCCGTCTGTACAATGCCTCGAGCGGAGTAGCCTGGATGCTGGTGTGGTAACTGTTTTTACACGAAAATTCCGCTAAAGGGAGGTGCCGCTCCCAGCCGTTATCAAAGTCGATTTCACATGCTCGAAGCATGTCTACAAGAGTCTGGATGGTACGTTCAGTCTGCCCATCCGTCTATGGATGATATGCTGGGCTCTTGTCTACACGTGAGCCAAAGGATTTGTGCATCGCTTGCCACAAATCAGACGCAAATCGTGGGTCGAGATCAGAGATAATGGAGGTTGGCTCCTCGTGCCTAGCAACCACTTCTTTCAGGTAGCTGATTGCAAGTGCAGAAGAACTTATCCATTTCCTTGATAGCTAGAAGGTGTGCCAGTTACGTGAGACAGTCAACGATCATCCAGGTGATATTGTTTCCGTTTCGAGTTGTAAGTAGACTAGCGACCAAATCCATGGCAGTCTGTTTTCGCTTTCCATATAGGTGTTTCTGGTTGTTAACACTTTAGCTTGACTTTCCCACAAGTCAAACATCATTCCCATATCTAGCTAGGTGGGCCTTCATGCCCGATTACCAGTACAAGGTTTAAAAATCCTAGTGTCTCTCATCCAAACCCAGACGACTAGAATATCGAGGCCGGTGTGCTTTGCTCAACATAAATTTCCCACAGTTACTGTATAATGAGATCTATACTCATTCCATGAGGTAGTGAATGTTGTCTAACCTGTCAAGGTTGCTTCTCCATGCTCCGCATGGGTTCAATTTGAAAATCTCTCCTTTCAGTCCTCCAGTTTGAACAGGGCGAGTCGGATCAGGTAAGTTAGAGTCGATAGTGAGCTACAAAGCTCGTGTACGTTCAAGTTTTCATAGTTGTAATCATCCAGAAGTTCCATCCAGCGATGTCATTGTATGTTTTAGCTCTTTCGAACATCGGTACATGGGAGGCCCTTGTGATCGGTCTAAATAACGCATCTGGTACCGTCCAAGTGATGCCTCCATCCAAAATCCCAAAGCCATGGTTTTCACCGCCAGTCATGTGTGTCGCGCAGTTCCTCTTTGTAACTCCATCATGTATGTCATCACTCTCTCGTGTTGCGTCGATGTGTAGATGTGACTCTGATTCGGACCATAAGGGTATACCACTGAATCACCCGCACCCTCGGGTAAAAAAAACGATGCTCAGTGCATTGCAGAGTCTGGACTCGAAAGCTGAAAAGACGTCCTCCTATTCTGTCTAACACGAACACAGCACCCTGCTGTGCTAGAGAGATTTAAGTTGCGCGACCTTCGAAAATCCTGTGATTTATCGGCGATAGTATCAAGTGATACCAAGGAATTGCTGTATCCACGAAGGACTCTTTGGTGTCGATCAGTTTCTAACCAAGACGGATCTTAGCGAGATCCACGTGCATTCCCACTTTGTTGATTATATATTCAAAAGGTGCCTCTCGAACCCAGAAATTACATGTAACAAGACTTTGAGCGGAATGGCTCCTCCCTCAGGAGTTCTAAAATAAGATACAAATGCCACCCATGGCGTTCCATTCTCCTGGTTAGGATTCACAACGTTGTCAACAAATGCGGTCGATTCATGTGATCCCTGAAGCTGCTGGTGTGTTGGTCAACTCAATGATCATGGTGTATAACGTTGAAATGGCTGCATTACATTCTCCCCTTGGACTACCATCTGACGATAGTTCGTTCACTAGCCAACCCTCGAATGGAAGCTTGTTCCTCGCAACTGGTCGACGGGTTGTCAATACGTGATCGAGGCAGACGGTTCTTGACTGTCACTTTGTTGAGTTCTCGATAATCAGTACACATATGAAAAGGCTTCTCTCCATGGGTATAGCGAGGGCTCCTTAAAGTGAAAACTCTTGTCCGACAGTTCCTGTAGTTGGTTAAACAGCTCCTGCAACCTTCCTGGTGCAAAACGGTAAAGAGTACGAGTAGTTAGAACTGCCTCCGTCGCGGGGTCAAACTGAGTTCCTACCTAACAGTTGTAGAGATGATCCTGGAAGTTCCTCGGGCAGCACATGGAGGGTAATCACGAACAGCTGGTGGATCCTCGATCCTCTTTTTCCTAACCTTGCGTCTATAACAGTTGCCAAATAGCGGGGTAATCCCTCCGTAGACACTCCTGGCTCTCATTGCTAAAATAAAACTAACCATTGCGCCACTCTGACGCGTTAGAACAGACAATAATCCTCCACGAAGGAGAGGGATACGTAGAATTGTCTCCACACAGGGTACATCTATCAAGAATAACAGAAGAAAGGTCGATGTCGAACACTTTCCCACAAGGTCGTGTTTGCATCCCAACGATCATATGAGGTTTCCATTGTCTTGCCATCAGCCGATTCCACAACATGTTTAAATTTTTAGGAGCATCAGGGTCAAACGGAATAGAGACGAAGCGGATTGCTACTCATACTAGCTACCATGTCATTAAAGTCCTGATGTCGCCCACGCCAATTCTAAATGCCCTTCCAAGAGCATCATTTCTGGTGTTGCTGTTTTCATGACTAGGATTCCAAGTACTGTCGTTGTTCCTTTGATTGTTGTCCTCTTAACTTAACCACGGCCAATCCATGTTATAGGCACCTTTATTTCCTTACTGCATGCTAGGGTTATGAATACCTTGTTGTCGCTATGACTGCTGCCCCCAATGTTGTTGCTCGAAACGAAGCCCTACAATTCTTCACCATCATAGTCCATCTTTTCACATTCTGAGCCACGTCCTAAAGCGCTACTCACTATGCTGGCAGTTACGCATACCACACCATGGTCAATTATCATCAATTATGTCCCGATTGATTCGTAAGTGTTGACTCCCATAAGTCGCTTACTAGTGTTATGGACTTGATTGAAATCAATCCGCTGACGTTCGTTGTCGGTAATCAGGGTCGTCAAAGTACTGGGCTTGGTAAAGTACTACGCTCAACCTCCTACCCATCGATGTTGCAAGTGGTTCGAGTAATACGCAGTATGTTGCGGGAGTGTTGCAGAAGTGATCGCACTTCGGAATCTAAGGCGTCAATACGTATGTTCCAGCAAGCGAAGAAAGGTGAGAAAGATATCGATCAATCATACGACGCTGCGACATCCAACACATGGACGTTCATATAAGCACCTAACATTCTACAAGGTTCGCTGAGTTCAGATGGGTGTTCAGGTAACACTCGATAGTATCGAGATTCGAAAGGATCCAGAGATGAATGAAAAGTTCATGTTCGAGTAGGGGACAATTACTGCTTTGACCCCTATAGGTTTGTTATGTTTCACACCGATCAAATGACGGAACGGAACCCCTTTTCCACTTGTTAAGCCTCGCTGGGACTCACATACACCCCACATTATTATTATGTGTGCACCCACAATAATATTGTGATTTGCATGCTCATCTCAGCTCCTCTTAACTCATGTCAAATGGTTCGTCAAACTCGAGGAGCAAACAAAGAGTATCACGAAGCGTAAGTCATGAAGGTTTAGGGAAATACCACCCTATCAATCACATAACACATGCAAGTATACATGAATTCATACTGTTGTGCTAAACGTGCAATCACATGCAATATCATATGTAGGTGTTCACTAGTTATGCAGTACAATGAGAATACGAGAGACGAACCTTGCAATCTAGAGCTGAGTGTCATGGTCGTATTCACGTCTTCAGGACTGTTCGGTTATAGTCTGGTTTTACAAAAATGTTTTCCCCTTTTTAAATAAAACCAAGTTCACTATAAGCAATGGCTCTGATACCAATCTGTCACACCCCCAAAATACCACATGCGGAAACTCCCGCGAGGCGTGTGACGTACCAGGATCTAGCCACCAATCACATTGAACTCATAGTTATATTTAAATAAAGCTTTCCTTTATTAACATTAAATGTTAAAACGTTACAAATAATTCACAGTATACAGCGGAAGCATAATTTATTCGTTAAGTGTTTATAAACCACATGTAGAAGCCATTAGTCTTGTGTTGTGTTTTCTTGTATCTCGACCCATGACCACTCCAGCTTCCCAGACAGCAAGTTCCAATAATATGCATCTAAAAGCCTACAAGGCATGTAACAACGAATCAACAACAAAGTTGAGCAAGTTCACAGTTGGTTGTTTAGTTTTACAAGTTTGTTTTGAAAACCATAAGTTGTTTCATAAACCACGAGTTAACCAGTATCTTTGTTTCCCAAACCATATCCATAATTAGTGGGGGGCTTCCCCATGTGAACCACTAGACCCGTTTACCATATCGACTACTGACGAAAGTAAGTTGGTGCCCTAGTCAATGTCTATCATCATTGACGTGCCATAGTCCATTAGTCCACGCCCGTCCTCTGTGGCACGGTGTGAGGCTTGTCAAACCTAATAGCGCTATTTAACTAATGACCCGCTCGCCATTGGCCTCGGCGATTAAGTCGATACAAAATGAGGGACTTAATGATAGAGTTTTGGTCTAGTATCCGTGTTGTCACCCTTCAATAAAGAGGGTGTGTACGTAATCCCCAAACCAGGAGATTACGCAGGTTCCAATTAAGTTCTTAGTATGTGTTGTCACCCTTCAATAAAGAGGGTGTGTACGTGTTCCAAACCAGGATATCTCGCAGTTTTAGTTTAAATCCTTTACCCATTCCCAACCCTTGGGAATCCCATGCCTTGTGGAAAGTGTGAACTCACCTTGATTTGCTCGTTAAGAATAGATACATTACCCGTTCCCAGTTGGTCTACTAAACCCTATCGTGGTTACCAAGAGTAATCAGTTTCATGCATTCACAATTCTCGTATTCATCATACACATAAAACTCATTGTTCATGCACGCACACATATAGTTCAAGTCGTGACCGTTGGTCCATTCATCAAGGGTCGTCGGATAATAACATAACATATGATAGCTAAATTTCACTTCATGCATACCCAGATAGTTTACTTACAAGCCCTTACAGCCCAATTATTATATAAGTGCGGCCCAAAGAATTGCTTGTCTAACCCAAACCCTCTACCCAGTTTATAATCTACTCCCCTAATGTTCGGCCCACAATGCATCGGCCCAAAGAAAAGCCCTAATCCCTTGCCTTCCTTTATGTTTTGCGAATGATCAGGCCCCAATTAAAAGAATGATTGTAAGAAATCCAACTAATATGCAACCTATTTATTTTCAACAAACAATTCTGTTTTTCTTGTCTTTTATTTCCAATAGTTAGTTATTCCCCACCATTTACTCAATCAACAATTACAAGTCTTGACCCACCATTCCAATAAATTTCAACTAAATAATATAGCAGCCACCAGTATCACATAATCGGTCCACCAATTATTGAATCATGCGAGTCATATCTAATTATTATATCCTATCATTAACCCTAGTTCCATACATAAACAATTTTATACGCTTAGTCTATCAGTTTGTGTCCACCATTATACACCAAGACTTCTATTATTACATCACAGCTCTAATCTGATTACTTTTATAATACTCACTAGTATGTAACAGAGGTTAAACCAAGAAGATGGATTGCATTAATGGCCCATATATAATAGCTAACATGTACCAGCACATATTCACAAATCTTGCATAACAGTATAACCACTTTTATATTTGTATGATGAGGGAACATACCAATCAAAGGTTATTGGTGAAGGAGGAGATTACGAGGGAGAAGGGGGGGTAGACCTGCTGCCGTGCGTGAACTAGAGAGAGATAGAGTTTTTGTTTTGATTTTATGATAATAATAATATGATACGTATACCTAAAAGGGTACTAGTTTGGGGCGGTTATTCCTTTAGCCGATAATGGGCTCAAGCCCATTTACTTGGGCTGCCAAAAAAGATGATAGGGCTGCCAAACAAACAAATGGATTTCACATGATTCGGGTGCGGCCCAATCATATACACGTCACAAGGTTCGGGCCCAATTCACACACTTACACATATTTACTCAAACACATTATACATTTAACAATTATATTACACACATTTACTCAAACACAAGTGTTTACAGTCACAAACGTTTACTAATTTTTATCGTCGAAGGGAGTGTGAAAGAGAAATAACAAGAAACAGGATCACGTGACGAAGAGACACTGACCTTGAAAGTTCGGGTTGTCACACGCTTTTTGATCAGTAGTTCTCCCACTGCCGGATTAGTATTGTTGTTGTCGTGCCCAATCATGTTTTCAAAAGGCCTTGCCTCGAAAGTCAGGTGTGATATACTTCGACGTCTGCTTGCGTATAATTTTCATGTGTTTTCTTGTGTAATATCACAACTTTACATGCTTCTTACTTGCGTTAATAGTTTATGGTAACTCTTTGGAAATTCTTTATACTTTTGATGGCGTCCCAAATTAAAGGGTTTCCATTGTTTATATTGTCGCACGAGTTACAAAGCAGATGATCAAACGAAATAATGTTTGATATCAGAATTATAGATATATGCAAGAGATTCCCGATAAAGAAATTTAGATTTATTATTGACACATATGCTTGTGCTTTATTTTGTCTTTTGGAATTCCTTATAGATATACATATCTGTATAATCATATATTTCACATGTTGTATTATACATACCTTTCATAAGGTCAATGTATTTAACATATTTTTATTTCCAAAAAAAAAAAAAAAACAAGTCAGATATCAGATCATGATACTATTTAGGGAAATCTTGTCACTTTGTTTGACATATGATATACCTCGTTTTATCCGGTTCTCGCCGGAGAGGTAACCTCAGTATATCCGGACAAGCTGGAGAGTCTGCTACACCATACCCAGTCTTACCGGAGAAAATTTGTATATTCCCATAAATAGTATTTTTAAAAGTGCCTCTTTTATTAAGGCTTTAATCCTGAATCAAGGAAATTTGTATTCCCATAACATATCTTATTCTAGACCAAGTAATATCAATAAGCAAGGATTAATAGCAATGAAGTGTTATTGCTTATTTATTGTACCTTGCAATGTCCTAATCACCATTCTTATGGCATACTAATATCCATTACATTATACTTATATAAGTAATTTATCATGAAGCTCATATTAAGGCAAAATTCTTAAGTTCAAGTCTAAATATTATTCTGAGTGCTACTAGTTAATAGTAATTCCCTAACTTTTTTTTTATTTAAGCTTAGGTATTATTATCACAACACCTCTTGGCTTAAATCAGTGGCTCTGATACCACCTTCG
Source organism: Helianthus tuberosus (assembly GCA_030545235.1). Lineage (NCBI taxonomy): Eukaryota > Viridiplantae > Streptophyta > Magnoliopsida > Asterales > Asteraceae > Helianthus > Helianthus tuberosus. The sequence continues at coordinate 136,301,763 of CM060381.1, read as the reverse complement.
GTCACGACCCCCGACCCCACCCTGGACGGAATTGGGAGCCGCAAGCAGCCAAGTGGTACCGGTGGTTATTTAGAAAAGTAGTGCAGCGGAAATTTCATCAGGAACGTGAGTTAGGAAAAATATCAGAGTTTAGAAAACACCGGATTTTATTTATTAAATAGATGGGATAAAAACATGTTTTGAAAAGTAGCTTTAATATAGGATAAATTCGAATACATAAAACAATTTTTCTTAATTTAATTTAATTGATATAATAAGCCACTTCTGTAAGCCTTGTTGGTGCCGTATCCATCTCTTATTCTGATCTACTGTAATTACCTGAAACGCGTTTTAAAAAAGTTTTGTCAGCAGGAAATACTGGTGAGTTCATTCATTTTTGATAAAACATATTTGTTATAATTCACAGCATTAAGAGTTTTTACATTTGCTTCTTTAAGATTAGCAAAGACTTAATCACTGCAAAGTATAACTAGAAAACAGTGTTATAAGTTACAGTATTAAGAGCGATTACAATGTTTATACATATCAACCATCTACCCACGGTATTTATCACTCGACCACCTATTGGCTATCTCGTTGTCCAATGGTGTCTGTGATTATGGTCATATCACCCCTTGGCTAACCCGTTGTCCAATGGTGACGGTTATCAAGTATTGTATACAAAACCCCACATACCGGTTGTAATTGAAGACTACAAAGACTTAATCCCTGTAATTATAACTTTGAAAATAAATAGGGTTTTGGAAATAATTTGGTAAAAAGAGAATGACTCACATTGCAGATTTATACGAGCAGAGTTTAGCCTACTAATTTGCCTTGAAACCTAATTTAAATAACAATGCACACGAACTAGGTCAGTAACTTTAATCCAACTTTTACGACAACTCACGAGATTGAAACCTTCACAACGAATGACAAAGTGCAATACTTAAACATCCATCGAATTCACGACGAATGACAAAGTATAACCCAAGTTTGAGCAGCACTTAAACATCCATTGGTTTGATTTCTATCGATCGGACATTCAATCGTAGCAGCGATCGAGTTATTACCCTGTATTGGGGCAGCGTTTCGTGTTGTGTGTGTTTTGTAGTAAACAGACTATAACTCGGTGTATATAACGAATTTGTTCGTCGTTCCAACGCATAAATATAAGTCCCAAACTCCTCTATTTATACTGAAAATTTGACCATCTCGCGTGACGCGAGGGGTCACGTTGGGGGCGTCGCGTGACGCGAGGGGTCACATCCTATCATTGGGTAGCCACGTCCCTAACTAGCTTAGCTGAGTTGACGGATTGTCAAAATTCGATTTTGACAGCAAGTTATTAGGATAATCGTAAATAGGGAATACCCCCCCCCCCCGAGTTTTAGGGGCCCTGATCCTGATTCTGATTGTTCTGAAAATTTTAGGGTTTATACAGAATCACTTGGGGGTCTCAATTAGGGTTTCCTATTGAGCAAATAAAATAATATATAGGACTTTTGATGAGAGTTGTTACAGAATAAAACGATGAGAAAAGAGAATGGACCCACTTTGTAACTTTAGGGTTCAACTAGAAAGCCTCCTGGTATAAATTTTGGGTATAATTTCTGAGCTATAAAAATATATAATGCACTCGTGTTAAGTATAGTACCCCTAATTCAACCTTATCCCTATGTCACGAGACAGAACCCCAACGAACTTAGTCAGGAAGAGCCTTGACATGTGTTATGGGGCTCAGGATCAATTGGAAAGGGTAACGGTGATCGGGAGTTAAAACACTTAAAACGGGGCAAGGCTTTGGAGTATTATAAGTAATTACTAAAGAAAAATAATGGTGTATATGTATATGATCGAGAGAGTATAGAAAGGAAAAAATAAAGAAGTGAACAATTTATAAAGCTTGTCTGCGCATGTATTTATAGTTGATTCTTTTAGATTTGTTGGCCATGCCAAATCTTGAATTCCTTCTTTATCTCACATAGACACGTATTTCATTTTAAATTCTCATATTTCATGCACAACCACGTATACATGAATTGGACCATTCTAACATTTAACTTAAACGTATCATTCAACATTAATTGGACCATTCAACATCGAAGTTTATATAAAAAATAAGTTAATATTTTATTATTATAATTAATTCCGCTGCTTCACTTATTTGGCGTTTTATAACTTCTAAAATATTATGTTCTAGAAAACAATAACTATGTCATTAGAACAAGAATATTTGTATCTACATTTTGAACCAAGTTTCATTAAAAACAGAGTAGGTTCAAATATAATGTATTTTTATAATTTAATTATTTAAACAGTTCATGGGTCCGTCTAAATACTTCATATTTCTAATCTTCAACTTACCCGTAGTCAACCCGTCTAATAATATAAGTTTTTATATACTTTTATTTTATTTAGAAAGGTCACCCATATACAGGCCAATTAATTAGTATAATATTTCAACCAACTATATATAAAATAGTTTTTTTTTAAACTATTTGGGTCTAATAATTATATTAAAAATAAACTAGTTACTAGTTACTAGTGGTTAATAAATTTAAACAAACCTATAATTCTTATATGATAAAAAATGGGAATGTTACAATAACTTCTACGGAACACACTCGAAGCCACCAACTCTTGAAAGTATTGAAGACTATACATGGTGGAAAGAGCGTTTCATCAACTGGGCAAAAGCCTATGCACACGAGAGCTGGTTCTGTATGGAGTTTGGATATCAAAAGACCAAAAGATGATAAAGGAGAAGATCTTCCACTCAAGAAATTATCCAAAGAAGACAAATCCGAATTTGCAGCTGAACAAAGAATGATTGCCTTAATTCAATCATCCATTAGAAATGACATGTTTACTTTGTTACAACATGATGGATCTTCAAAATCTATTTGGGAAGCTTTACGGGTTAAGGCAGAGGGGGGTAAACAAATCAGGAAAAACAAAATTGCTTTATTAAAAAAGGAATTTGATTTGTTTGATAGTCTTAACAGTGAATCAGTTCGACAAATGATTGAACATTTTTGTCATCTAAAAATTGAACTGGAAAGATTTAAGATTGAAAAAACAAGAGAAGAAATAATAGACAAAATCATAGAAGCGTTACCACGAGCTGATCAGTGGCAAACATTTGTGTTCATTTTGAAAAATGATGTTTTGTATGAAACAATTTCTCTTGATGCGTTAATTGAAAAGATTGAAACTCATGAGCTTGAATTGCAGAAACAAAGCAAGATGAGCAGTTCTTCACATCAACAGAATGTTGGTTTGCATTATAAAGGTAATTTACCTTCGGTGAAAGCTTATAGTTCACCAAAGACAGCATTTAGTGGTGAAAGAACAAAAGAACCTCAGACAAGCTCATCAAGCTACAATCTGGGTTATCATTCATCTGCTTCAAAAGCTAGTTCTGAAGAAACAGAGGAGATATTGTGCAACATTGCTCTTAAATTGAAAAATTCTCCGACTATGAGCATCAATGCAGCTAAACAGCAAATGAGCTTTCTTGCATCTGTTTTGGAATCGTATGAAGGTCTTGTAGCTGGCAAAATTGGAAACTCAGAGTTAACCAAAGAAGACTATGACCAGATTGATCCAGAAGAAATTGAGCTCATAGATATACGCTGGTGTTAAGCAAGTTGCATTCGCAGAGCTCAGAGATACATGGAGATTACCGGGAAGCAATCATTAGGTGGTTCGTCAACAAAGCTTGGATTCGACAAATCCAAAGTGACTTGCTTCAGATGTAAACAAAAAGGTCATTTTAAAAGAGAATGTAGAAATTCTGAAGTTGCTGAAACGGAGAAACCTTTCAATGATGATTATTATCGAAAGGCGATTTACCACCGTAGCAGAGAAGAGCCAAAGATGATTGAAAATAATCCCAGAGAAAAATCAAGAGCACTTGCTGTATTCCATGATGATGAAGGATATGATTGGAGTCAGATTCTTCCAGAAGAATATCGTTTGGAAAATATAGTTACAGCTCATGGCAGAAAAACATCAAAAAGTCAACATTATGTTTTCGTTGCTGAAATTCAAGAGGAAAACAAAGAAGAAAAAGGCACAATTGAAATCAAAGAGAAAACCAGAGAAGAAATTCTGAGCGAAAAAACATACCGAGAAAGAAACATTGTTTTGAATAGAATGGATGAAATGCAAGAAGAATATGAGAGTGCTGTCATCAATACGAGATGGGATAAGAAGAGAGAGTGCTATTACAACAGAGAAGGTGAACCTGTTGTTCCGAAGAAAGACATAATTTTTGAAGATGTTCTTCTCATAATTCCTCAGTCTGCCGAATACTATAGAAATGTATTAAAAGATGACACATATGCAAAAAGGCATGAAAAGGAAATAAGATATGTCATGACATCGTGTTTGAGAAAGAGGGATGAAGAGAGAATGACGAAGAATGTTGAAGAAATGGTAAATAATCTGAAGAAAGCTGCTGAAGAGGTTAAAGCTAAAGCTGTTGAAGATGAGGTTGTGAAGAAAGTCGAAGTTGTTAAAGAGGAAGATTTGAAGGTTGCTGAGAAAGAAAAGATTGAAGAAAAAGTTGTTGTCAATGAAGAAGTTGTGAAAGAAGTTGTTACTGAAGAACAACAAGTTGAAGAAAATGAGAAGAAATTTGAAAGTTTGGCTGAAGTGAAGAATGAAATTTTGGAGGTTGCTGGTGATGTTAGTGATGAGGTTGGTGTTAAAGAAAAACAAAAGAATGATGCTGAACAAACAAAGACTGCAGCATAAACCGAAGTGCCAATCACTGAGGTAATTTCTGATTCTGAAATCTTAAAAACTGTTGAACAGTGCAAGAAATGCATGGAACCATGCAGTGCATGTACTGAGAAAGATGAAAAATTCAGAACAAGAGATCTTGAATTCACAAAAATAGAAGAGGTTTTCAAAATTAAATACAAAGAAATGTTTGAAAATGAAAAGGTTTTGAAAGATAACGAGGAAAAACTTTTGGAAAAATGTAAAAAGTTAGAAAAAGAAAATGAAGTTTTGAAAATGACAGAAGAATGTGATCAAAAAGAAATTGTTTGTCAAGAAATGAAAAAGGAATATGATTCAATAAAATTGACATATCACATTACTAAAGAGTCATATGAAAAGGTGAAGAGTGAAATGAAATTTGCTCAATCAAGATTGAATTACTGTTCTGAAACAACTAAGGAGCTTAAGCGAATGTATGAAATAAAGCAACAAGTTGTTAATTCTTACATTGAGGATGTTGTTGAACTTAAGCGTCAGATTGTTGAGTTAGAACAGGATAATAACAAGTTAAAAGGTTATCACGCGTCGTCATATGTGCTTGAAAGAATTTTCAACATAAAACCGGATGGAAAAGATTCTGAGCAAAACAAGAAAGGTATTGGCTCAGAGTTTCATCAAGTTCCACTACCGGAAAAGTTTGCATTTTATGATGATGAAAAGGTCGAAAAAGCTTTCAACATGGTAGATCAATTGCCAGATAACATTGACGTAACCTATTCCAAATCTGATGATTCTAGTGATTCAGAGGTGGTAGGTAAGATCGTTGAAAGTGTGTTGAAAGAAGAGTCAGTTGATACAGGTAAATCTGAATCACAGGATGAAAATGAAGGTAATTTTCATGATGGATATCTGAAAAACTCAAAATCCGAGAAAGATTTGAATGATGATTCAAAAGGATTGGTTTATACCATGACTGGATCAAACAAATTATTCTTAGATGTTGTATTCCCGATTCAGAATGTGATTTCAGAAAAGGTTGACAAAGTTTTCAAAATGGTTGAGATTGAAAAATCTGAGTTTTCAAAGTTTGCTGGAAAAGGTCACAAAACTTTTTATAACAAACCTGGTTACAAGAAGAAAAATATGAAGGCTGGTTTGGGTTATAAAAAGAAACAAAATAGAAATAAAAATGAACCGCCAAGTTATCAGACAAAGATGAATTTTGTTCATGGAACAAGTTCCGAAGAAGAGAAAGAACTCAAATTTAGGCGTCAGTCTAATGAAGAGTTCTATGCTCAAAGAGAACATGTTTTAAATGTGATCAAATTGGACATCTTGCTCGAAAATGTCCAAATCTGAAACCTGTTGATGTTGACAAAAAGAAGTCTGATAATGTTGAGAAACAAAAATTTGAGGATGTGAAACAAAGGTCGACCAGATTTGATTCAAAACAAACTTGGAGGTATAACACAAACAAGTTTGTTTCGAACCAAACTTGGAAATCAAATCAGAATAGGTTCGATTCTAGACAGACCTGGAATTCTCACACACCCAGATTTAGAACAACACAAAGTTGGAAAACAACTGTCGATGCTACAAAACCTCAAGAGTTTTGGAAACCAAAAGTTGTTGTTCAAAATAAAAATGTTCAAAAAGAGTCAATTTTTTTCAAAATAGGTACTCCGAAAGGACAAACATGGAGTGTTAAGAAACAAGTGATTTCGGTAAAAGATGAGAAAGTTGAAGTCAAAGTTGAAAAAGTCTTTGATGACAAAGATTTTCCAAAATTGCATGATACATATTATGTTGAAATGCCTAAGGTCCAACAGACCTGGGCTAAATTGTTCAAGTAATTAAATAGTCTGAATGTGCAGGTGCTCAAGAAAATTGTTGTGAAAATGGATTTCGGAGCAGCCTGGCACAACAGGAAGAGGAGGCTGCTGTACCCTGGTTTGGTTGAAACAGGGAGTTTTTTTGTTTTCTGTATATAAATAAACAATTTTTCAAAAACCCTAAAAAAATTGAAAAATTTTGAAAAATCAAAAATATGTTTGTTTTTAAATTTGTTAAAAAAATTACAAAAAATATGTTGATTGAATTTGCCGAAACCCTCACGGCGGAACAAACATGATTAATTTCACAAGATTGAAAAACGGTTTTCAAACTGTAAAATATCAATGTGTTGTAAATCATGGGGGTACGTTATATTTTCTGCAAATCAGTGCATGAGAAGCAGAAAATGGATGGCGAGACAAAGCTATCAGTGTCGGTTTGTCAAATTTTCTTTAAATGATTTTGCATTTTAGGGGGAGTATTATTGTTAGAAAATCCAAAAACATTTGAAAATTTCAAAACATTTGAAAATTTAAAAAAGTCAAAAACATGATAAAAGTCAAAATTGAGTTTTTGTGTAAAAAGAGGAAATGATAGTACATCAGTAGACAGTTACAGTATGCTAAAGAAATGTAATGAGTAAATAGCGTTAAACAGTCTCACTGATGATATGCCGATAGGTTTTTATACATTTAGTAAACTTTTTCGGGATATAAACCTAAATTCAAACTTGCTTGTTTTGTGGGGAACACTACTTGGATATATAGGTAACCCCTGAAATCTTGTTTGAAGGACCCCTCTTTCTGAGATACTAGGTCTTTATGCTTAGTGATATCTGGGGTATTATCCCGGGACTTCTGATTTTGCGGAAGCAATGGCCTAGTCCCCGTATAATACTTTCTGCTTGCTTGAAACATAGCGTCGCCCTCAGCATAAAAAATGATGAAACATTGAAAAATGCTAATCATGTGTTGTTGAAGAAAAGATCCTCTAAAGGGGACACACCAAAAGTCAAAGCCGTCATCTCTCTGCTGAACGGAAGTTCTGACCTGAGCTCTCACGGCCTTCACAATTTAACCCCTTACAGATATCATCTAGGTATACTCACCTGTAAGACTGAATATTGGGATCTGGATACGGGAGTATATTCAAGAGGTGGGACATATGAATAAGTTTAAGTTCTTAATACACCTAATTTGTATCCTGAATCAGTTGAAGTTTGTGTGAAAATTTAAGTGGATCAGTATATCGACAATCTAAGTGAATTGTTTAATTCTTAATGTGTAACTAAGCTCAACGGTACTTGTGACTTGTCAAAATCTGATATGATCATCTGACACAAACTCAAACAAAAATATTGTCTGTAAATATATTTGTAAATATTTCTTTACTGCTTTATGTTTCAGAAAAATGCAAAAAGATTTTGAATTCTGCTTTATTTTCGACAACCGATGTCTGAGTGCTAAGTTTCAAAATCTAAGTATGCTGATTGTGTTTCTGAAAATAAACAAGTTCATTAATTTGAAACTTGAAGTTTTATTAAAAAAAAACTAAAACAGTTTGTGGTATCTCTAAGGTCATTAAGTTGGACTTGTATGATTAACTGTGAGGGAGTTGGATTCTTGGATTGTTAAAATCTGCTAAAAGAGCCAGGGTTTTCGATCCTGGATATTCTAAACATTGTTACTTATAAATGTTTGAGTGTTGCAGATGTGATTCCAGATTACGATCCCGAAAGCTAATGTGAACTGGCAACATCTATAAATTGGAGAGTTAGAGTTAGATTAAAGACTTTTGCCATTTAGAGCATTTGGAGAGCTAGAGATCTAGATTGAGATTCTAGAGAGAAAAAGTGATTCAAGGTGCTGTACAATTTCAGATTTATAATAGAATCACGATTATATTACGTCTCGTGTATTCGGTCACGTTCGTGTACGAATTCCGCACGTCACACGTTCGTTTTGCAATCGTTTCGGAGTCAAAACCAGTCCTAACAAATCAGCTTGTTGAGGAACGATCTGATCAATCACATATGAGGATGAAAGATAACTGATTAACTTTTTATCGACTCTTTCTGTCTCAATGCGCATCAATTCAAGTTCCTTCTTTAGAGATGCAATTGTGTCCAGATGCATGTTAATCAACATTTGCTTATCCATGACCGTAGCTTTGAGAAAATTAACAACTTTATCATTTTCTTTATTCTCAGTGTGAATTGCTTTAATTGATCGTGACAAAGTGTCATAAGCTTCTTTAACATCATTAAAATCAAATTTTAATTTGTCATGAAACTTTTTCAACTCGTGAAACTGTTTGTCTTTTTCAAGACAATCCATGCATGGTTTTAAACAGTTTTTGCATGGCGTTTCAGGAATTGGATCAAGTTTTTCAAAAAATTTCTTGTTTGTCATTTTTACTTTCTGATTTACCAAACTCTCCGGACTCAGACTCAGACTTCTCTCCGGATTCGGACTTCACATTTTCTGATTTGCCATCGGACTCGGACTTTGATTTGTCATCAGACACGGACTTTGATTTGTCATCGGACACGGACTTCTCATTTGACTCCTTTTCAACTGACACTGACTTTTGAGTAGCATCTTTGGTCTCATTGTTATGAGAGGGTGTTTTAGTTTGTTCTACCTCTTGCAACTTAACCATAAGAGCTTTGTCTGCAATTTCTTTCAAGGTCTCTTCATTCATCTCCTTTGAAACATCAATGATTTCTTGAACCAGAGTTTTTCAACTTCGTATTGTGGGCAAAAACCCGTAGTCGGTTCTCCAAAGAAACCTGCAAAAGAATCAAACACATTAGAAGGCATTGTAGATTTAAATGTATTAGCAATAACCTCCTGTTCAGACTGATAATAGTAGAGCGCTGCCGCTGCCTCTTCTAGTTCAGCATAACTTTCTTCAGTCATCACTTCACTGACTTCTACAACTATTTCCGGTTCCGACTCTTCAACAATTTCAGCCATCATTGCAAGACCCCCTCCTGGAATGTTCTTATCCCAACTGAAACCTTCTGGAAGCTTTTCATCATCTTGATTCACCAAAAGAGCTTTTTCTGTTTGTTTGGATGGACTATTCTCGATTTGAGGTCTTGGATTGAATGGTCGTTGACTGTTCTTATGATAGATGGCCTGTCGGTAATAGTCGTTGGCGAATGGATTCTGGTGGTTGTTAGCTTCTCTGTTCGGACATTCGCTCTTGAAGTGTCCTTTCTCTTTACACTTGAAGCAAGTTACCTTCGATTTGTCGAATCCAAGTTTAGGATCAGGACCTGCAAGACTACTTCGTCCATTAATTTCCATGAATCTTTGAGCTCTTCTCACAATGCTCGCCATACCCCATTTGATGTCGATGAGTTCCATTTCCTCCGGATCAATTTGTTCGTAATATTCTTTTGTCATGTCTGGGTTACCAATTCTTCCGGCTACTAGACTCTCGTATGACTCAAGTACAGAAGCTAGAAGTGCTATATGCTGCTTTGCGGCTGTCTCAGTAAAATCTTGATCGTTTTTTATGTTAACAGCAATATTGCACAGTATCCCATGAGCATAACTCTGATTGTTTGAACCTGGTGAACTTTGAGGCGAAGCCTGCTCTTGAACCTTAGGATTCGGTTCATAATTTGGAAACAATGAGAAGTTGTTGTTAGACGTGCTTTGAGTTACTCTTGATGAAGAATCTGCACTGAAAGCCATTTGAATCTTTGGACTCGGAGTAGATGTGGCAGATGAGCTTCCTTTGTAGTAAAGTTGAACGTCTTGCTGTACGTTTGCAGATTTCATTTTACTCATCTTCTTCATTTCAAGCTCTTGAGCTTCAATTCTCTCGATAAACGTACTCAAATTGAAACCAATGTATTCCAAGTTGTTCTTCAAAACCATTAAGAACGTACCCCACACTTCTTGTGGTAATGCGTCAGCCAACTTATCAACCAACTCTTCGTCTGTTTTATCTATACCCAAACGCTTCATCTCCACTACCAAATGACAATACCTCTCAATCAATTCTTTCGTTGATTCTCCACTGATAGCAGTAAAAATGTCGAATTCTTTTTTCAGTAATGCCTTTTTACTTTTGATCATTGCAGCACTTCCAAGAAATTTTAGTTTAAGAGAGTTCCAAATAGATTGCGCGTCATTCTGATGCTGTAGCAATACTAAAATGTCTTCTTTAATTGCCTGTTGCAATATACTGACCATCTTCTTCTCGGCTTTAAAACTGTCTGCTTTAGCTGGAGTTAACGAGTTAAGTGTTTTCAGAATACCAGCATCACTCAAAGGAACTACATATTTTGTTTCAACTTTCAACCAACATTCAAGATGATTCGCTTGAACCCACGTGCGAAATCTATCCTGCCACCCCGAATAATCTTCAATGTAGAGCAGTTTCGGTGGTTTTTGCATGGTTCCGAGCTCATTCTCCAAGTTTACATTCTGGGCTATACTTGCTCGAGTTTGAATACCTCCTCCGAAAAATCATTGTAAAACTCTTGATTATCCATTTTATACTTTGACAAACTGTTTCGAAAAATTTTTAAGTTTTGAAAACTTTGACTTTCAAGCGAACTGACTTTCACACTTTCTGGACTTTCAAACGAACTGATTTCAAACGAACTGAACAGTTTCAAACGAACTGGAAGTTTCAAATGAACTGGACTTCCAATCCGTGCGAAGTGACAAATTTTGTTACAAGAAATATCAATTCGTGTGAAGTGAACAACTTCACACGTTCTGGAAAATCAATTCGTGCGAAGTAATGAGACCTGATCACCCAAGTCGTGCGGACTGATCCAATTCGTACGAATTGGACAAAACTTTCAAACGATTTGGCAAATTTCACACGAACTAAGCAACATTTTCACACGAATTGAAGTTTTTGACACTTTTTGATCAGTTTTAGTTCGATTTAAGGTATGTAACTTTGTAGGATTGTTTAAAATGGTGTTTTACACAAAATATCAAAAATTCAGTCCATTTTGTCCGTGAATTCGTCCAAAAATCCTAGAAAGAGTAGAAGTTTAGAGTTCTAAACCATTCAAAACACTGATTTCAGCAAATTTGACTCATCCTGAGCTCTGATACCACTTGTAGGATCGAGATTCGATCAAAACGAGTCGGTCTGAGTCAAATCTGAGTCACTAGAAAGGCGGAAACAGACTAGCAACCTTGAATCAGTGTTAGAATAGGAGTAGAAGCAGAGAAATACACTTTAAACACGTTTTCCATTGATTATAAACGGTTTTGTACGGAGAGAATTCGTCAGCACTTCGTGGCAAGATTCTCTGAAAAGTTACAAATGAAAAACACAACACCCCTATTTATAGGGTTTCCAGTTCGCACGGACTAAGCAATCACTTCGCACGAACTAGCAAAGTCCAGTTCATGCGACCTGACCTTTATACTTGTCACTTCGTGCGAACTGGTCCATTTACATATAAACTTAACTTTCTAACACTTAAACTATTACATGACACGACCTAGACTGATGACATAGGCTATAGACATTGTGCACCAACACGATCAAACTTTTATTTAGTTATTTTGCATATATTTCTTTTTAATCAACTTGTAGGGACCATTGGAAAGCATCAACCATGAGGATTTGAAGAAAAATAGGTAAGTACCGAAGCAACCACATAGAAACAATCAAACACACGTGCACGAATAAAAAAATAACGAACTGGCAGTCTAAACACGGGGCCGTGCCCATCTGACACGCCCCCATGTCCAAACGCCCAGATGCATAACAAAAATAAAAGTTCGGCTGCACCAGCACGCGACCGTGGCCGACTGACTGTTGGGATATAAAACCCTTCAGTCTTCAGTTTTTCATTACACCACGACCCGTTTCCTCTGCAACGACGGTTCCTGCCGATTTTCTGAGAGTTTTCCACGTTCGATTGATCCAATCCGACCACAAGGTATGATTCTAACATCATTGTAGTTAGTGTAACGATTTGCATGTAGTTTAACACCCAAAAATTTGGGTTTAATCTAGGGTTCTTGAACTAGACCCGTGTCAATCCCGAATTTTTGTCTAGATCTTATTAGTAGTAGTGATTTTGAAAGTAAATGTTTGAACATTGTCGAGGAAATCGATTGATTCACACTGTTTTCGCTAAACCCTTGTTCTTGATGGAAAATGTTAAAATCGGAAGGGTAAACGAGCACTTTTCGAAACAAATGATAGTAAGGGTTTCTTAATCGGGGGTAGGCGCTGCTTAGGAACCAAAAAATTCAAATTTTTTGAAGTTGGCTCGAAAACCTTAAATTTTTGGATGAACAGAGTCGTCGACACGAGGCCGTGTTGGTTCAGCACGGGGACGTGCCCAATATAATTCTCTGACACGGGGTCGTGCCCACTCAACACGAGGCCGTGTCCGGAGCCCTGTTATCATATTTTTACATTTTTTTGTACGTATCAACTGTCTTACTGATTCTTTCTTGCAAGATGGCTCCTCACAAGTTTCTATGGTTCAAACCTGTTGAAATGGAGTTCCAAAACCGTTTTGAGATCTTGCAAGCTCGCCACGAAGAGCCGCCAAGACAAGTGTGCTACGATATGCTCGAAGCAGTGGGGCAGAGGGAAAGATATGACACACCTGTAACTGGCCCGTTGAGAATCTTTCTTGAGACCCGGCTCCGGTCCGTACATGAATACGACTTGGAGTTTCTGAGCACCTTAAAGTTTAAGCGAACCGAGCCGGACCTGTTTGATTCGGACGTAGTGGAGTTTCGGTGTGGGGCGGTATGGTATAGCGTCTCTGTCCCCCAATTCGGTGTTCATCTTGGCCTATACACCGAGGACGACGTGGCGGAGCCTGAGTTTACTGATGCACTACGCGAGCTACCCGACAACTTCCGCCAGGAGGCATGGGAAACAATAGAAGATGGCCACTATAATCCCAGTTCCACCAAAAGCACAAAGATCCGAGACCCACTCATCCGCTACATTCACCAGGTTCTAAGATACTCCTTGTGTCAAAGGGATAATAGTGGCGGTGTGGTGAATCTATGAGAGCTTACCATACTCTAATGTCTCGTGACTCACCAGCCTATTGATGTTGCTCATATCCTGCTCTGAAACATGGTCTCCAATGCTACCGCGAAAACCCGAACGCCGATTTTCTATGGGGGATGGATCGCAAGGTTGTTCAAGAACTTCATACAACGAACCACATCGTCGTTCCACAAGGGTATTAGCTCCACCAAGGTTGGTCTTGCAATATGCCGCAGCAAGGGTCTCATCATCGATTGCGCCGATGGTACTATGCGCTTCAAAGACTCAAAGGGTCGTGTTTGGAATCCCAACGACCCGGATCTGATTTTGGTGATCGAAGATATACCCAACCATCCTCGTCCCGGACAATTCCCGAGATCCTCATCCTAAGGAGGTGCCGATTTTCCTAACTTTACTAGCTTGTATAACATTATGCAGGAAACCCTCCAAGTCTCGAAGAATGCTTTCAGCTTAGGCCAAAGCTCGTGTACCCAGATCGGAAGCATGGAACGAAGCATCCATGCCATGCAAAACGACATTACCTACATCTAGGACCACATGGTGATTCGAGGTGATGATGAGGAGGAGGGAGAGGACAAGATGCACTCGGACTAGGCGGCATTGGTGGTTGGTAGCATGGATCGCAAGCAGGTTAACTTTTCTTACCCCTTGAACAATCGTAACACTTCCTCGGGCTGCGTCCCGTTTGGAACAATTTACTTTCAGTTGAACTACTTTAATGTTCTGCATTTTGTTTTTAGTTTTTGCGATGTGGTGATGGTTTAACGTTGAACAATGGGAATTTAGGATATTATGATGGTTTTTGTATATATTGTGTGTTGTGGTAGTATTTGTAACAACTCTCATCAAAAAGTTTTAATTATTATTTTAATTGTCCAATAGGAAACCCTAATTAAGACACCCAAGTGATTCTGCACAAACCCTAAAATTTTCAGAATAATCGGAATCAGGATCAGGGCCCCTAAAACTCAGGGGGGTAAACCCTAGTCACAATTATCTAAATAAAACGCTGTCAAAATTTAAATTTCGAATTTTGTCAAGTCAGCAAGGCTAGTCCCGAACGTGGCTACCCTAGGGTGCTTTCGTGTCCCTTGCGCACCAAGGATTTAGGCTTACGGTGCGCAAGCCTGGCCAAGTTTTGGGTATAAATAGAGGGCCTTGGGACTCAAATTCTGGAGTTCAAACGACGTAAAACTTCGCTACATGCACTGAGTTACGTTCTGTTTACCACAATTAACACACACGGATCACTAATCGACGCCGCAATACAGGGTAATAACTCGATCGCTGCTACGATTCAATGTCCGATCGATTAAACTATCCAATGGATGTTTAAGTGCTGCCCACATTAGGGTTATGCTTTGTCATTCGCCGTTAATTCGATGGATGTTTAAGTATCGCACTTTGTCATTCGTTGTGAGGGTTTGATCTCGTGAGTTATCGTAAATACTGTATTAAGTTACTAACCAAATTGTGTGCCTGTTATTAAATTTAGGTTAAAAGGCTAATCAGTAGGCTAGGCTCTGCTCAAATTAAATCTGCAATGTGAGTCATTCTCTTTTTATCAAATTTAATTTCAAAAGCATGTTTATTTCCAAAATTATAATTACAGGGATTAAGTCTTTGTAGTCACCATATTACAACCGGTATGTGGGGTTTTGTATACATTACTTGATAATCTTCACCATTGGACAACGAGTTAGCCAATGGGTGATATGACCATAGTCACAGAAACGAGTCGAGTGACAAATACCGAGGGTAGTTGGTTGATATAAAAACATTGTAATCGCTCTTAATACTGTATATTATAACAAATGAATTGTTTTAGCGAAATGAATGATTCACTCAGTATTTCCCGCTGACAAAACCTTTTTCAAACATGTTTCAGGTGATCTGTTGTGATCCAGGAAAAGTGCTGAGAAGCACTACAAGCTTAAGGAAGTGGCTCAGTATAAAATAAAGAAACATGTTTTGTAAAATAATAGATTTCTTCGTGAAATCTCAAGATTGTAAATTATCGGGTTTTATCCCGAGTTGTGAAATAAAATAATCGGGAAATATTTAAGTTTTAAAAAGATCCTGAAGAAACTTCCGCTGTTAAATAAATACCACGGGATTTCTGTCCCGCGGCTCCTGAAACGGATCAAACCGGGTCGGGGGCCGTGACAGAAAAAGGTGGTATCAGAGCCACCGATTTAAGCCAATTAAGTATTTAGAAATACTTAATTTTACTGATTACCAATTACGTGATTATGTGTTTTTACTAATTAAATAATTGTGTTATGAACTGTGTATAATTATTTTGTGTGTATTTTGCTAAACAGCATGAGTGACTTGTCTGACGCCCTTCAGAATTTAAATCTTTACCCAGTAAGAATAGAGGTTTCCAGAGATTTCAATAGGTATATATCAGCCATAGAAGAACCTATAGAATTCAACGCTTTACCTCTCGAGAAACCCAAGCCTAAGAAAATGGAAATTGAGGAAAGCTCTAGGCAAATTGAGGGATTACCATCTCAGGAAGAGCTAGATTTTATATTGACAAGCTATAATACTATTAAGCCTGTTAATGAAAATGTTTTTATTCACTCTCTTGAAACACAACTACCAATGAACTTAGAACAAGCTATTCCAAACCCTTCAATCTACTCGCAACCTTTAGGAATAGACGAATGGTTGACTAATGAAATACAGCTCCAAAACAATCCCTATAAGCTTTTTCCTCAGTTCGACCCGGAACCATTACCAAATCCACCCATGAGTAACGAGAATATGGCTGAACTCCGCCAATTTGGCGAAGAACTAATGGATGCTGGGAATAGGATCCAAGAGATTGGGGGACAGATCTCCTGGAAATACGATGAGAGAGAACGCCGTTACTAGAATATCATCTGACAAAGGATAGGGGATTTATGGAACTGTGGTTGTGTAATAGTAATAGTAAAAATCAGTCTGTAAAATAACTACAAATAAAACTTTATAAGATAATAGTGTGTATTGATGCATACTATAAAATATAAAAATGGGAATCGAGAAATCGATAGTTTTGGCTATACGTGTATTGTGAAATTTGTATGATGATTTTGTGTATAATTGTTATTTATCGGATACTAATAATATATATATATATATATATATATATATATATATATATATATATATATATATTAATTATCAGATGGAAAACGCTAATAATGAACCAGTTAATGAAGTTAATCAATCTGAGCAACAACCGGGGGATCAATATATGACTAGGCAGGATATAGAAAATATCATTGCTCAAGGGATAGCCAACGCTATTCCAGAAATAGTTGCTCAAGGGATAGCCAATGCTATTCCAACAATTGTTGCTGCTGTTAAAAATACAATCGAACCGCAACAAATCGTTCCCAGTAAACGTATTTCTGAAAATAACTTCAGTAATAGCATAAACGGAGGCAATGATCATGTTAATCATGATAATGAACCACGGCAAGCTCCGCTCCCTAAGAAAATGAAAGCTGCAACGCCTGGTTGCACTTACAAAGAATTTCTTGCTTGTAAACCCACTGAATTTGCAGGCAATGAAGGAGCAACTGCATCACTGTGTTGGTTAGAGAAAACCGAGGCAGTAATTACAATTAGTAAATGTGACCAAGACGATCAGGTCATGTACGCGTCAAATCTTTTCAAGGAAGGGGCGCTAGAATGGTGGAACATTGTGTTACAAGCAAAAGGAAGAATGAGGGCGTATGCAATGAACTAGGAAGAATTTAAAGGTCTTGTAGAAAGAAAATTCTGTCCCGAATATGAAAAAGATCAGATGGCAAATAAGTTTTTAAACCATAGAATGATGGGTGTGGATTGTCGCGGTTATACTTCGACATTCTTTGAATATGCTAGAGTGGTACCCACACTGGCTTCGCCAGAACCGGTACTCATTTCCCGCTACATTTGGGGATTAATTAGTGAAATCCGTAACATCGTTAAAGCTGCGAGACCTCGTACGATTGACGATGCTGTGGAATTAGCTAACACCCTAACTGACGAACTGGTACGCACGCAAGATGAAAACAGGAAGAAGGAACTAGCTCAGAAAATTACCCAAGGATTTCGTACGGGTAATAATAACAGCTTCAAAAGAAAAGGAACATGGCAATCTTCAACTTTGCCATTCTGCAAGAATTGCAAAAGGAAACATTATGGAAGATGTAGTATAACCTGCAATTTTTGTAAAATGGTAGGACATCGTGAAGAAGACTGCAGAAAGAAAACAACAATCTGTTATAACTGTGGAGAAAAGGGACATTTTAGACCAGAATGTCCTAAATTGGTCAAATCAGCAGGCAACAAAGCCAAGACAGCCGACGGAGCTACAAAGAAGAATGTTAGAGCATTCCAGCTAACTACTCAGGAGGCAGAACTGATTCCAGATGTGATAGCTGGTACGTTCTTAGTCCACAACGTGTATGCCAAAGTATTATTTGACTCTGGTGCAAACCAAAGTTTTATAAATACTTTATTCTGCCAAGCTCTTAAGTTATCTTTAACCAACATTAGGCAGATTTTTACTGTCGAAACGGCTGATGGGAATTCAGTTAAAATAAATAAGGTTTTGCAAAATATAGAAATAGGACTTTTAGGTCATAAATTTTCTCCAAACCTATTACCTATGAAATTAGCTGAATTTGATGTTGTGTTAGGAATGGATTGGTTAGTAGTCAACCATGCTCGAATTCTTTGCGATAAGAATTCCATAGAAATTCAAACACCTACTGGAGAAGTAATCATAATTATAGGAGACAAACCACGTAAGCCCATGAAGTTCATATCAGTAATGAAAGTTGCTAGTTATGAACGAAAGCAAGGCATAGTATATATGATTTCAGTAATCATTAGTACTAAGGGTAAAGAACTTAAGGAGATTCCTGTAGTCTCAGAATACCCAGATGTATTCCCAGAAGAGTTACCAGGGTTACCACCAGATAGGGAGGTAGAATTTAGGATTCATCTAATTCCCGGAACCATACCGATAGCCAAGGCACCTTATCGGTTGGCTCCCACAGAAATGTTAGAACTGAAAAAGCAATTAGATGAATTAATAAGTAAAGGATTCATACAACCTAGTTCATCCCCTTGGGGAGCACCAGTGTTGTTTGTTAAGAAAAAAGATGGTTCGATGAGAATGTGTATTGATTATAGAGAATTGAATAAGGTTACAATTAAGAATCGATACCCATTACCTAGGATTGATGATCTATTCGATCAACTTCAAGGAGCTAGATATTTCTCTAAGATAGATTTACGCTCTGGATATCATCAATTGAAGGTACAAGAAGAAGACATACCTAAAACTGCTTTCAGAACTAGGTATGGTCATTACGAGTTTACAGTCATGCCCTTTGGGTTAACGAATGCACCTGCAGCATTCATGGACATGATGAATAGGATCTGTAAACCGTATTTGGATAAATTTGTAATTGTTTTCATCGACGATATACTTATTTATTCTAAAATTCAGGACGAACATTGTCAACACCTGCATGCACTCTTAACTTTGTTAAGAAAAGAAAAGTTGTATGCCAAATTCTCAAAATGTGAATTTTGGTTGCAAGAAGTGCAATTTTTAGGACACATGGTGAATCACGAAGGTATTCATGTAGATCCTGCTAAGATCGAAGCAATTACCAAATGGAAGGTTCCGCAAACAGCAATTGAAATTAGAAGTTTTATAGGTTTAGCTGGATATTATAGACGGTTTATTAAGGATTTTTCCAAAATAGTTGTACCATTAACTAAGCTAACCTGTAAATCAGTTAAGTTTGAATGGGGATCTAAGCAAGAAGAAGCTTTTAGAATTTTAAAGCAAAAGTTAACGAATGCTCCAATCTTAGCCTTACCAGAAGGAACTGAAGATTTTGAAGTATATTGTGATGCTTCAAAACTAGGATTTGGATGTGTGCTAATGCAACGCAAGAAGGTAATTGCGTATGCATCTAGGCAATTGAAAAAGAACGAAGAAAATTATACGACTCATGACTTAGAATTAGGAGCCGTAATTTTTGCCCTTAAAATTTGGAGACATTATCTGTATGGAAGTAAGTTTACTGTCTATACAGATCATAAAAGTTTAAGATATATATTCGGGCAAAAAGAGTTAAACATGAAGCAAAGGAGATGGATGGAAATCCTAAGTGACTACGACTGTGATATTCAGTATCACGAAGGAAAGGCAAATGTAGTTGCAGATGCCTTAAGTCGTAAGTATCATGAAAAACAACGACGAGTTCGTGCTCTTAGGTTAAATCTACAGTTAGATTTAATAGAACAAATAAAGCATTTCCAAGAAACAGCAATCAAGGATGATGCTGAAGGAATGAAAGGACAAATAAAAGAATTAGAGCAAGGAGCTGATGGAATTTGGAGATTCCACAAAAGCAGAATTTGGGTACCTAAGCAGGGAGAATTAAGAAATAAAATTTTAGAAGAAGCCCATAAGACAAAGTATACAATTCATCCAGGAAATAATAAGATGTACCAAGATTTAAGAAATAATTTCTGGTGGATAGGCATGAAAAAGGATATAGCTAGATATGTTTCTAAGTGTCTTACTTGTTCACAAGTTAAGGCAGAACACCAGAAACCTTCAGGTCTACTACAACAACTAGAAATGCCTGTATGGAAATGGGAACTCATAACAATGGATTTTGTTACTAAGTTACCCAAAACCAGAAAAGGTAATGATGCGATTTGGGTAATTGTGGATTGATTAACCAAATCAGCTCACTTTCTACCTATGAAAGAAACCTTTAGCATGGAAAGATTGGCAAAGTTGTATGTAGATGAAGTCGTATCCTTACATGGAGTTCCACTCTCCATTGTATCAGATCGAGATAGTCGTTTCACTTCTCATTTCTGGAAAAGTTTCCAAGAAGCTATGGGAACTCGACTAAATTTAAGCACTGCATATCATCCTCAAACAGACGGGAAAAGTGAAAGAACGATCCAAACTCTAGAAGACATGCATAGAGCATGTGTAATAGATTTTGGTGGGAATTGGGATGATCACTTACCATTAATTGAATTCTCCTATAACAATAGTTATCATTCAAGTATTGAAACTGCCCCATTTGAAGCACTATATGGAAGAAAGTGCAGAACTCCAGTTTGTTGGGCATAAATAGGAGAAAGTCAATTGTCAGGTCCTGAAATAGTGAAAGAGACGACCGACAAGATTACTCAAATCAAGGAAAGGCTGAAGATGGCTCGAGATCGCCAGAAGAGTTATGCAGACAATAGATGCAAGCCGTTAGAATTCCAAGTTGGAGACATAGTACTGTTGAAAGTTTCTCCTTGGAAAGGAGTTGTTAGATTCGGTAAGAAAGGAAAGCTAAGTCCCAGATACGTAGGACCATTTCCAGTGATCCAACGTATAGGACCAGTTGCTTATCGTTTACAACTACCAGAAGAGTTAGCTGGAGTACATGATGTATTTCATGTATCCAATCTCAAGAAATGTCTATCAGACGAATCCTTAGTAGTACCTCTTCAAGATATAGAGGTAAACGAAAAGTTAAAATTTGTTGAGAAACCTCTTCAGATAGAAGACAGAAAAGTGAAGTTTCTCAAGCACAAACGACTAGTGCTAGTTAAAGTAAAGTGGAATTCAAAGAGAGGAGCTGAATACACTTGGGAGCTGGAATCTGAGATAAAGCGAAAGTATCCCTACTTATTCCAGTAAATCTCGATGACGAGATTTTTATTAAGGTAGGGAGAATGTAACAACTCTCATCAAAAAGTCTTAATTATTATTTTAATTGTCCAATAGGAAACCCTAATTGAGACACCCAAGTGATTCTGCACAAACCCTAAAATTTTCAGAATAATCGGAATCATGATCAGGGCCCCAAAAACTCAGGGGGGTAAACCCTAGTCACAATTATCTAAATAAAACGCTGTCAAAAATTAAATTTCGAATTTTATCAAGTCAGCAAGGCTTGTCCCGAACGTGGCTACCCGAGGGTGCTTTCGTGTCCCTTGCGCACCGCTAGGATTTAGGCTTACGGTGCGCAAGCCTGGCCAAATTTTGGGTATAAATAGAGGGCCTTGGGACTCGAATTCTGGAGTTCAAAAGATGTAAAACTTCGCTACATGCACTAATTTACGTTCTGTTTACCACAATTAACACACACGGATCACTAATCGACGCCGCAATACAGGGTAATTGTCACACCCCGAAATATCAGAGCTGGCGTGACTGGACCGGTATCATCATTGCACAGCGGAAGTATTTGAGCTAAGACTTCTAGAAATTGAACGCCGCTAAGTACTCGAATTCCCTTGGGTTCTCCTATTCCAACCGTTCCATAGTTTTGAAAGTGTAACCTGAGAAAGAACATGCGAGAAAAATCAACATAAAGTTGAGCGAGTTCATAGTTTGTTTTGTATCAAATGCGTCTTAAAACACTTGTAATCTTGCATTTGAAAAACCGGTTTGTGAGATCTTAACATCTCGAAGCATTTGAAATGTCGTCTTTGTATATCAGTAACGAAATGTTTTATGCTATGTTTATAAACCAATATATGTAACTGTTGAGTTCGTAAACTAGTAATGATATGTTTTCTGTCGTATCTGTAAACTGGTATTGAAATGATTTCTGTTATCTTTGTAAACCGGTATTGAAATGTTTTCTGATATCTTTGTAAACCGGTATTGAAATGTTTTCTGTTATCTTGTAATCATGGTATGCTCTGATTCATTCATGGAGTCTGTTAAGGATCTAACAGTGGGTAGCGAGCCCCCTGACATAATGTACCATAAGCAAATAACCAAACCGAGAACACTTTGTCATCATTGGGATCACAAAAGCACTCCAGGGTATACCAACCAGGAGTGGGGCGTGCCTCAAGCCCAATAGATCTACACCTTTTGCACCTTGGTCACTAAGTGATTAATGGTTACTAATGTTGTTTCCCTACTTATGCACATTGATCATGTCATCTACTCCGTAACTAACATACCAATAGTTTTAGCATGTATTTCCCCTCGATGTTTTTGAAAACAAAACATTGAAAACAGTGAAAGGAGGGACATGAACTCACTGAGTTGTCTCGTTTTTCGTACGCAGGCTAACCCAGTCCCGTTGTTGTAAGTTGTAACTAGGACATTCTTGTCTCTTGTCATGAAAATCATGCACGTTTCGAAAATACGCGATTTGTTGTAAGAACCGGTAAGTTTAGCTTAAACCTTTTCGTAAACCGTTTGAGTTCGTTGAAATCCTGTTGCGACATGGTTTAGAAACATATGATGTTTGTTTCTCGAAACATTGTGTTTTTGCAAAACTTGCATGTCTTTCCACCCCCGAAAACATTTATAAAAATGTAAAACAGTAAAAAGTGGGGGTTATGAACTCACCTGAATATTCCTGTGCAAAGCTAGCTTAGTGTGATTCCGTAATGCCGTTCCAAGAACGTGAATTAGCTAGCGTGCATCTATAGTATTCCTAACAGGGAATAACTTATCAGTTTCTACATAAGAAAACGTAGATAAACTACGTGTCCGAGCTCTACCGAATCGTTAACCAACGATTCTAGGGAGGTGTTATCAACTTGATTTAGAATAACCAATTTATGGTTATTTGATCCCGTTTATAACCGGGATAAAACTAAGTCTCAAAAACGACTTAGTTTTCGAATGGTTTAGAACATAAATATATTTATATATTTCAATATAAATATACTTACGTCGTCGTTTTAGTTGTCGCGATTAGAAACACGGAGGTGAATAGTAGTACGGCTCGTTGCTTTCGTAAGACGTAAATAAATAAGTACATATATGTATGTACGTATATTCGAATTCCCGATAAATATAAACTATTATATTTATGTTATAAAGACGCTCGGATTATCGATGTTTGAATAAATATAGATAATTTTATTTATCTAAATAAGTGTCGGGTTTTCGTTAAATTATAACGTCATCAAAATAAGTATGTCTTTATATTTATTTTATAGGAAAGTTTCGGATTTCGTAAGCGTCGTTTAAACAATATAATTATGTTTTGTATTTCAGATTTTTAACGAAATTCGGACAGAGTTTCCTCTGTTTTTGGACGCCCCCGACAACACAAGTTGTCGTTATTTTTCAAAATTCAACAAGATTCAATCATCACATATCAAATTCGCCAAAAATTAAACGTATATAATCACTAAGTAAACGATGGTTCAAGCTCGGTTCACGTATTTCTAACAATCTAAAAAATAACGGACTAATAAATTGCTACGTTTAAACTTTACCGGGCCTTACG
Source organism: Helianthus tuberosus (assembly GCA_030545235.1). Taxonomy (NCBI): domain Eukaryota; kingdom Viridiplantae; phylum Streptophyta; class Magnoliopsida; order Asterales; family Asteraceae; genus Helianthus; species Helianthus tuberosus. The sequence continues at coordinate 136,277,899 of CM060381.1, read as the reverse complement.
TTGGCTGAGTTTGACCTCAGTTGACCGTCTGTTGACCCGAGTTGACTCGGGTGTTGACCGAGTCAACCGGGTTTGACCCGAAACGCAGATGAGTTGACCCGAACCCGACTGAGTTGCGAAACCTGAAACAATTCCAACTCGAACCGAATTTTGACCCGATCTACTGCAAACTCGAACCAAAACGGACCCGCAAAACTGAATCGGGCCGAGTCTTCTGTTGACCAGCTTTGACCCGAGTTGACCAGCATTGACCAGTCAACCCGGTATGTTGACTGGTGTGACTTTGTTAACCGAGCCCGCACCCGGACCCAACTGAAATCGGAGATGAACAGAATTTGAAACGAGACCCGAAAACTTAAACATCTGAGCCGAACTTGAACCAGGATTCGAACTAAAACTGAACCACCAACTTCACCACCACCAGTGTGTTTTGTGGCCGCCGGAAATTGCGTCGCCGGTGACGTCTATCATCATCAGCAGCAACATCATTAGAACATCGTCGTCATCCTTATCAATCATCACCAGAACATCAACTCCTGAATCAACAACCAACCGGAGTGGGGATCGAAAACATGGATCTTTAAGAATCTGAAAAGAAAATGAGGATTTTTGAACTTACCCGCCTCGGACTCGAGAGATACGACTGCCGTCGATGTTGGTTGTCGTCGAAGACGGCAGTCGCCGCCGCGTGGCCCCACCATTGATGGTGGTCGGCCTTCTTCCACCTCTGATCTCTCTCTCTCTCTCTCTCTCTTCGCCTCTCTCTCCATTTCTTCTTCGATCGCTGTCACCGTGCACCGTGTGCGTGGGTGTGGGTTAACCGGCAGCCGGCCGGCACCTCTGGCTCCGCCACCGGAGCAGATGACGATGATGATGAAAGGGGGGAGTCGACTGGTGGTTGAAGAGGTAATGCTCTTGTTTGATAAAAGGGTTTTGTAAGTGTGAGAGGGAAAGTTCTGTGGTTGTGTGCGCAGAGAAACAAATGAGGTGTTTAGGGTTTCAAATTTTATAACATAGCTTAAATACAAAGGCTTTCAAATGGGCTTGGGCTCAGGGCCCACAAACCCGTTATTAGTGTTTTAAACGGCCCAATTCCATTCCGAAGCCCGTTTCTCGAACCCGATTGCCATAAAATGTCATAAGATATAACGTTAAGCCGAGAATGCTAAAAAAAATACGTTGGAACTTGAGGTTTGACGCGTATTTTGTCGGTTGCGTTAAAACGCGACAAATGTTCCGTTTGTCGTTTCGTGTTCGTTTTGCGATCCGTTTACAACTACGGATAATAAAATTTCTAAACGAAGTTAAATACATCTTAATATATTAATATTGGGGAGTAACTTGAGTCTGGTGCTTCCGTTTTGTTGTTGATTGACGGTGCATTCTGATTTTCCGCGTTTTTCGTTCACGTTTGCGTTTTGTGCCGTTCGAAAGCATGATATTTTCACAAAACCACATCCATAAGTATAAGTTTTACGTATAAACCTCGTATTCGTCGGCATGGTCAGTATTTTGTATGGTGTCAGTTCGTTTTCGTTTATCGTTCCGCAAATTTCTCCAGAAATCACCATACACGCACTGTAACGTCTGATAAGCGTTCCTAGGCATTCAAATAGCCTAATTAAGTTAATTCGTGCCTTAAACACTATTTATTATCGCCTTAATCATTTGTTAATCGCGTAATTAGAGGCTGTTAATTACCGGTTGTCACATTCTCCCCCTGTTACATAAATTTCGTCCTCGAAATTTAGTCCATGTTATCTTCTCAGAGTTGTGTCGTCCCTAGGTAAGTCCGAATAATACCAAAGTGAATGACCGCGTAATCGAATCGAGACTTATTCAGATTACGTGAATGTATGGACTTTTTGCATCAATAAGAACCCAACGGTTCAACTGAGTTTGTTTCAAAAATCGATGTCAAGTGAACGAACTGTTGTGATACTATCACCAATGTGACTAGGTTTACTGGGTTCAACAAAAGAGGAATTTCGACCAAGAGAATTCCAAATGAACGTTCACAATATGAAAATAAATTTTGAAACAATAGAATTCACTACCAACGAAAACTTGCGTTGGTTGTTGTATGATTGAAACTCGAATTCAACAAGTTCAAATAATTAGAGTCAAACAAATGCTTTGTCAACAATCAAATCGTTAAATAAATGAAATCAATGTATTGACATTATTGAGTTGTAAGGATACACCGAAAAGAAATACAACCGAACCTGGTGTATCATCGTCTTACTACATACTTGCATTAAGACTATTTAAACGATGTGTCAAACGAAGAGCAAAAATAGTTTCGCATGAAACGGCTGGTCGTGATTAGCACAAGCTACAAGTTTATACTGACGCCACAAGGTGTCGTAGTGAATGGAATAATTCAATAATAGCGGTGACCGAACAAGTATCACCGTGTTTTGCATGAAACGCTCGGTCATGATTAGCCCAAGCTACAAGTTTATACCGACACCACAAGGTGTCGTATTGAATGAAACAATTCAATAATAGCGGTGACCGAACAAGTATCACCGTGTATGAAATCAGATGAAGGGCTCATCGAAGTAAATGTGAATGTTTGTTCCAAACAAACGTCATGAGATTTTCAATTGATAATGAAACAAATAAATAATGTTTTCCGATCGAAAATGAAAGAGCAATAGATATCACAAAAGATCCGATCGATGATAAAAGAACCGTTAAGAGGTACACCGAAATATGACATGAATTTGTGTACCATTATCTTAACACACGATTGTATTAAGACTGCTTTAATATGATAATTAACGAAGCGGATTTAATATCAATAAACAAATAGATAAATAATTAAACCCGTATATAGTGTAAGCAACGAGATTAGCGCAAGCTTCAAGCTAGTGAGAAACGTCACCACAAGGTGATCGTGATCAAAGAAACGATTCAATGAAGTCGAAGATCAAATAAGCCTGTTATGGTTCAAAGCAAATGAAATGCTTTTTGGGATTATTTCGAATATGATGGCCTCAATCCATCATATGAAATCTTGAATCGAATATATATATTAAGAGCAAGTTTAATCAATTGAACTTTTGAACTTGGTTGAAATATAATCCAACAATGAATTCACGTATCAATAAGAAAGTTTCGACATGGCCACAATGAAAAACTATGTATGTAGCTTGAAAAGGAAATGAGTTTCAACAAGTTTCGTTGACTCGATATCAAGAAGTCAACGCTTTGCAACAATGAAATCATCCAAATCACAATGCAATAATCGACATAGCGAAACAATATTGAACGTTGATAAAGCAACAATTTCGAGTGAAGCCACATGCGTAATGAACAACGCATGTGTAACATATGAATTTGTCAAGAATGAAGCAATTAAGTGTTCCTTATCATGAAATAAAATCTTTGTGATGCAATGGCCATTAGGGGGAGTAGAAATGCAAAAATCTACTCACTATATGCAAGAAGTCGAAATTTCAACAAAAGAAATGTAAGGACTTTACCTGGAATTTCGTGTGATGACCGGTGTTAGATGACATTACCATGGAATGTCGAATATTGCGTATTTGCCATTCATGAAATAGGGGGAATTGCGAAAGCATCTGACTTCTTTTGCAGCGCCAATAACTGTGAGTCTCTTTGTACTAAGTACCGACTGTTGTGAAATCTTGTTCTAACGTACCTCAGCGAGATTCATGTCGTTTGCAGGATCACGTGGCAAAGTGCCGCATTTCGGTCGGTAGTTCTCCCGCTGTCGGGATTAGCATCGTTGTTATCGTGCCCGATCATGTTTTCCAAAGGCCTTGCCTCGAAAGTCGTGTGATGTACTTCGACGTCCGTTGACGTATTGTTTAAGTTTCATGTATACTTGTGCACTAGCGTTTAGTTCCACGTAGAATGTGATGTGCTCCGACATCCTTTGACGTATAATTTGAGTTTCCTGTATTCCTGTGCACTAGTGTTTCGTTCCGCGTAGGTTACCTGCTCGGTTAAGTAAGATAGCATAGACGACATAATATAATGGTGTTTTCCCGAGTTAATAGTCGCAGTTCCTACGTAATGACCTTTAATGGATTTTGACATAAATTCTTCAAAGGTCCTAGATGCATGTTATCAAAACTCTCAAGGTTTTGCTTACCGCATGTAATCGTTTCGTGTATCAAACGCAACTCTTGTGCATGTTTAAAATCAAAACAGTTGTCTCATTGCTTTTGGCAACGGTTGGAACCCATATTCGAGTCTTAGGCGTTCTGTATGCGTTCAATTCTTGATATCTAAGTCCCCAGAGGATAGTGAGGTTAAAGCCTAGGTATCTCTACAGAAACCTAATTCACTGAAACCTATAGCTCTGATACCAATCTGTCACACCCCGAAATATCAGAGCTGGCGTGACTGGACCGGTATCATCATTGCACAGCGGAAGTATTTGAGCTAAGACTTCTAGAAATTGAACGCCGCTAAGTACTCGAATTCCCTTGGGTTCTCCTATTCCAACCGTTCTATAGTTTTGAAAGTGCAACCTGACAAAGAACATGCGAGAAAAATCAACATAAAGTTGAGCGAGTTCATAGTTTGTTTTGTATCAAATGCGTCTTAAAACACTTGTAATCTTGCATTTGAAAACCGGTTTGTGAGATCTTAATATCTCGAAGCATTTGAAATGTCGTCTTTGTATATCAGTAACGAAATGTTTTATGCTATGTTTATAAACCAATATATGTAACTGTTGAGTTCGTAAACTACTAATGATATGTTTTCTGTCGTATCTGTAAACTGGTATTGAAATGATTTCTGTTATCTTTGTAAACCGGTATTGAAATTTTTTCTGATATCTTTGTAAACCGGTATTGAAATGTTTTCTGTTATCTTGTAATCATGGTATGCTCTGATTCATTCATGGAGTCTGTTAAGGATCTATCAGTGGGTAGCGAGCCCCCTGACATAATGTACCATAAGCAAATAACCAAACCGAGAACACTTTGTCATCATTGGGATCACAAAAGCACTCTGGGGTATACCAACCAGGAGTGGGGCGTGCCTCAAGCCCAATAGATCTACACCTTTTGCACCTTGGTCACTAAGTGATTAATGGTTACTAATGTTGTTTCCCTACTTATGCACATTGATCATGTCATCTACTCCGTAACTAACATACCAATAGTTTTAGCATGTATTTCCCCTCGATGTTTTTGAAAACAAAACATTGAAAACAGTGAAAGGAGGGACATGAACTCACTGAGTTGTCTCGTTTTTCGTACGCAGGCTAACCCAGTCCCGTTGTTGTAAGTTGTAACTAGGACATTCTTGTCTCTTGTCATGAAAATCATGCACGTTTCGAAAATACGCGATTTGTTGTAAGAACCGGTAAGTTTAGCTTAAACCTTTTCGTAAACCGTTTGAGTTCGTTGAAATCCTGTTGCGACATGGTTTAGAAACATATGATTTTGTTTCTCGAAACATTGTGTTTTTGCAAAACTTGCATGTCTTTCCACCCCCGAAAACATTTATAAAAATGTAAAACAGTAAAAAGTGGGGGTTATGAACTCACCTGAATATTCATGTGCAAAGCTAGCTTAGTGTGATTCCGTAATGCCGTTCCAAGAACGTGAATTAGCTAGCGTGCATCTATAGTATTCCTAACAGGGAATAACTTATCAGTTTCTACATAAGAAAACGTAGATAAACTATGTGTCCGAGCTCTACCGAATCGTTAACCAACGATTCTAGGGAGGTGTTATCAACTTGATTTAGAATAACCAATTTATGGTTATTTGATCCCGTTTATAACCGGGATAAAACTAAGTCTCAAAAACGACTTAGTTTTCGAATGGTTTAGAACATAAATAGATTTATATATTTCAATATAAATATACTTACGTCATCGTTTTAGTTGTCGCGATTAGAAATACGGAGGTGAATAGTAGTACGGCTCGTTGCCTTCGTAAGACGTAAATAAATAAGTACATATATGTATGTACGTATATTCGAATTCCCGATAAATATAAACTATTATATTTATGTTATAAAGACGCTCGGATTATCAATGTTTGAATAAATATAGATAATTTTATTTATCTAAATAAGTGTCGGGTTTTCGTTAAATTATAACGTCATCAAAATAAGTATGTCTTTATATTTATTTTATAGGAAAGTTTCGGATTTCGATAAGCGTCGTTTAAACAATATAATTATGTTTTGTATTTCAGATTTTTAACGAAATTCGGACAGAGTTTCCTCTGTTTTTGGACGCCCACGACAACACAAGTTGTCGTTATTTTTTCAAAATTCAACAAGATTCAATCATCACATATCAAATTCGCCAAAAATTAAACGTATATAATCACTAAGTAAACGATGGTTCGAGCTCGGTTCGCGTATTTCTAACAATCTAAAAAATAACGGACTAATAAATTGCTACGTTTAAACTTTACCGGGCCTTACGTTGGCTGAGTTTGACCTCAGTTGACCGTCTGTTGACCCGAGTTGACTCGGGTGTTGACCTAGTCAACCGGGTTTGACCCGAAACGCAGATGAGTTGACCCGAACCCGACTGAGTCGCGAAACCTGAAACAATTCCAACTCGAACCGAATTTTGACCCGATCTACTGCAAACTCGAACCAAAACGGACCCGCAAAACTGAATCGGGCCGAGTCTTCTGTTGACCAGCTTTGACCCGAGTTGACCAGCATTGACCAGTCAACCCGGTATGTTGACTGGTGTGAGTTTGTTAACCGAGCCCGCACCCGAACCCAACTGAAATCGAAGATGAACAGAATTTGAAACGAGTCCCGAAAACTTAAACATCTGAGCCGAACTTGAACCAGGATTCGAACTAAAACTGAACCACCAACTTCACCACCACCAGTGTGTTTTGTGGCCGCCGGAAATTGCGTTGCCGGTGACGTCTATCATCATCAGCAGCAACATCATTAGAACATCGTCGTCATCCTTATCAATCATCACCAGAACATCAACTCCTGAATCAACAACCAACCGGAGTGGGGATCGAAAACATGGATCTTTAAGAATCTGAAAAGAAAATGAGGATTTTTGAACTTACCCGCCTCGGACTCGAGAGATACGACTGCCGTCGACGTTGGTTGTCGTCGAAGACGGCAGTCGCCGCCGCGTGGCCCCACCATTGATGGTGGTCGGCCTTCTTCCACCTCTGATCTCTCTCTCTCTCTTCGCCTCTCTCTCCATTTCTTCTTCGATCGCTGTCACCGCGCGCCGTGTGCGTGGGTGTGGGTTCACCGGCAGCCGACCGGCACCTCTGGCTCCGCCACCGGAGCAGATGACGATGATGATGAAAGGGGGGTGTCGACTGGTGGTTGAAGAGGTAATGCTCTTGTTTGATAAAAGGGTTTTGTAAGTGTGAGAGGGAAAGTTCTGTGGTTGTGTGCGCAGAGAAACAAATGAGGTGTTTAGGGTTTCAAATCTTATAACATAGGTTAAATACAAAGGCTTTCAAATGGGCTTGGGCCCAGGGCCCACAAGCCCGTTATTAGTGTTTTGAACGGCCCAATTCCATTCCGAAGCCCATTTCTCGAACCCGATTGCCATAAAATGTCGTAAGATATAAAGTTAAGCCGAGAATGCTAAAAAAATACGTTGGAACTTGAGGTTTGACGCGTATTTTGTCGGTTGCGTTAAAATGCGACAAATGTTTCGTTTGTCGTTTCGTGTTCGTTTTGCGATCCGTTTTCAACTACGGATAATAAAATTTCTAAACGAAGTTAAATACATCATAATATATTAATATTGGGGAGTAACTTGAGTCTGGTGCTTCCGTTTTGTTGTTGATTGACGGTGCATTCTGATTTTCCGCGTTTTTCGTTCACGTTTGCGTTTTGTGCCGTTCGAAAGCATGATATTTTCACAAAACCACATCCATAAGTATAAGTTTTACGTATAAACCTCGAATTCGTCGGCGTGGTCAGTATTTTGTATGGTGTCAGTTCGTTTTCGTTTATCGTTCCGCAGATTTCTCCAGAAATCACCATACACGCACTGTAACGTCTGATAAGCGTTTCTAGGCATTCCAATAGCCTAATTAAGTTAATTCGTGCCTTAAACACTATTTATTATCACCTTAATCGTTTGTTAATCACGTAATTAGAGGCTGTTAATTACCGGTTGTCACAGTAATAACTCGATCGCTGCTACGATTCAATGTCCGATCGATTAAACTGTCCAATGGATGTTTAAGTGCTACCCACATTAGGGTTATGCTTTGTCATTCGTCGTTAATTCGATGGATGTTTAAGTATCGCACTTTGTCATTCGTTGTGAGGGTTTGATCTCGTGAGTTATCGTAAATACTGTATTAAGTTACTAACCGAATTGTGTGCCTGTTATTAAATTTAGGTTAAAAGGCTAATCAGTAGGCTAGACTCTGCTCAAATTAAATCTGCAATGTGAGTCATTCTCTTTTTATCAAATTTAATTTCAAAAGCAAGTTTATTTCCAAAATTATAATTACAGGGATTAAGTCTTTGTAGTCACCATATTACAACCGGTATGTGGGGTTTTGTATACATTACTTGATAATCTTCACCATTGGACAACGAGTTAGCCAATGGGTGATATGACCATAGTCACAGAAACGAGTCGAGTGACAAATACCGAGGGTAGTTGGTTGATATAAAAACATTGTAATCGCTCTTAATACTGTATATTATAACAAATGAATTGTTTTAGCAAAATGAATGATTCACTCAGTATTTCCCACTGACAAAACCTTTTTCAAACATGTTTCAGCCAAAGTAGACAGTGGATATCATTTGGGATACTCAACCACTGCTAAGGCCTACAAAGTGTTTAACACAAGGACCAAAACAGTGGAAGAGACTTTGAATGTGAAGTTCAATGAACTCTCTTCAATGAAAATCCCTGCAAATCCTGCAGAATTGTTTGATCTTGATAAATTCACTTTTGAAAATACTGCTGTCAAGACTAACAGTGCAGGTACATCAAAAAATCCTCCATCAGATTATGGGTATGAAGTGATCATTCCACAACAAACCTTCAAATCCATTTCTAGAGCAGCAGATGTTCAAAACAGTTGTCAAAGCTCAACCACTGCTACCTCAACAGTTGTTGACCAAAGTAGCCCATTAACCCCTGCTTCCACATCATCAAACACTGCTGATAAAACAGTGGATCAAAGTCAGCATGTTTTCTCACCAGTTCCACCTATTCCTCCACCTCCATTTGAAGCCACTGCTGGATCATCAAAGTCACCAGCAGTGGTTAGCTCAGATGATTCACATCTGCAGCCTTCACCATTAAATGCCATTGTTCCATACCAAGGAGATCTGATCTTCTTGAAATCTCATCCACCTGACCAAATCATTGGCAACATCAATGAAGGGGTGCTCACAAGAAGTCAATCCCAAAACATTTGTCTTTTTGCTGGTTTCCTATCTCTCCATTAGCCAGTCAAGTACCAAGAGGCACTGAAAGACAACAGTTGGGTAGAAGCCATGCAAGAGGAGCTCCAACAGTTCAAAAGACAACAAGTATGGGAGCTTGTACCACTACCAGAGAATGTGAGTCTTATTGGCACAAAGTGGGTCTTCAAAAATAAAACTGATGAAAGGGGCATTGTTGTCAAGAATAAAGCCAGGCTAGTGGTTCAAGGTTTCAGACAGGAAGAGGGCAATGACTATGATGAAACTTTTACCCCTGTAGCAAGATTGGAAGCTATCAGACTGTTCCTGGCCTTTGCTGTCAACCACAACATCAAGGTGCTTCAAATGGATATCAAATGTGCTTTCCTCTATGGTAAGATTCAAGAAGAGGTATATGTTTGTCAACCTCTTGGCTTTGAGGATCCATTTTATCCAGATCATGTCTACAAGCTAAATAAAGCTTTGTATGGCTTGAAACAAGCACCAAGAGCCTGGTATGAAACTCTTTCCACCTTTCTTCTCTCTATTGGTTTCACAAGAGGTAGAATAGAAAAAACATTATTTTTAAAATGGAGAGGGAAAGACTTGATGATTGTCCAAATTTATGTGGATGACATCATTTTTGGAAGCACATGCAATAAAATGTGTGAAGAGTTTAGGCAGCTCATGACAGCAGAGTTTGAAATGAGTGCCATGGGTGAACTCCAGTGCTTTCTTGGTCTCCAAGTAAGGCAACTGCAAAATGGCACTTTCATCCATCAAGGCAAATATGCCAAAGAACTTTTAAGGAAATTTGAAATGGATGATTGTAAGCCATGTAGTACACCCATAGCAACCAACAAAATAGTCATGTCTGATGAAAAGGAAGATTTGGTGGATCAAACTCTTTATAGAAGCATGATTGGGTCTTTATTGTACCTAACTGCATCTAGGCCAGATATCATGTTTGCAACATGTGTCTGTGCAAGATCCCAATTAGCCCCAAGAAAGTCAAACCTTATTGCTGTAAAAAGGATATTCAGATACCTAAAAGGTGTTCCCACACTTGGTATCAGGTATCCAGCTGATGGAAATATCAAGCTTTCAGGTTTCTCAGATAGTGACTTTGCTGAATGTAATACAACAAGGAAGTCCACTTCAGGAGGGTGCCAATTCCTAGGCAATTGCTTAGTGTCTTGGCAAAGCAAAAAGCAAGCAGCTGTTTCAACATCCACTGTTGAGGCAGAGTATATAGCTGTTGCAAGCTGTACAGCCCAACTGCTTTGGCTTCAAAATCAGCTGCTGGATTTTGGTATCACTGCCCTAAAGACACCACTCATGTTGGACAGCCAGGCAGCAGAAAATATCATCAAAATCCAGTTTCTCATTCAACCACCAAGCACATTGATATCAGACATCACTTTGTGAGGGATTGCTATGAAAAAGGTTTGATTTCTCTGCACCATGTACCAACTAAAGATCAGCTGGCAGATGTGCTAACCAAAGCATTAGACACATCCACCTTTGAAAGCTTGATCTCTAGGATTGGCATGCTGAACATGGAATAACAAGCAAAATCTTGTTTTTCTATGAATAAAAGCATTAAAATGTTTTCAAAAAATCAAAAATCCATCCTTAAAAATAGCTAAAAATGAAATTTTCATTAAAATCCTAAAAGTCTGCCATAACCACTATTTTGTTGAAACATTTGTTCTGTTAAAAGCTGTCCACTGCTGAAAGTCAACCCCTGTTCTCTCATTTTCTTGGTAATCACTGTTGTTCAAAATCAGTGTTTTCAACCACTGATTAGCTATCCACTGATAGTTACAATCGCCCACTGTTCTCATTATACTGTTACAACCACTGTTATTGCTCCATCAGAGGTTTCACAAAACAACTGTCTTCCATTACTCATCAGGGGTTGGGACGTGAACAGTACATAGTGGTCAGATCTTTTTGTAACCGCTGCCATCTCAGCATTCACTTTTTCCCCTTATAAAACCCTGATCAAAACCCCAAACTGGGTTTTCACTGTCGAATCGAATTCAAAATTCCTTTCTCAAAGCAGTTATCTCCCATTTCTCTCAAAATCACTCAAATCCTTCATTGTCTTCTTCCTCTCGAAATCATTTCCAAATCACCATGGCCACTGAAATTCCTTACAAAGCCCCTCACAACTACCTGGGTTTACTCACAAAACCAAGTACCACTGAAACCTTCGATTCCATCATTGATACCATGTCGGCCTCAAAGTACAAAAATTTGTTAACTGTCGATGCACCGATTTACCTGAAAACCCAGAGAGAATTTTGGAAGAATGCCACACTTGAAAATCAAGAGAAAAAGGCTATTGCCATCAATTCTTCAATAAAAGGGTGTCAAGGTTAGAATCACACCAGAGACTCTATCAGAGGTATTTGAACTGAATGATCTTCAAGGTAAAACTTCCTTTCCTAAAATAGAGTACCAAACAGATTTTTTAGAAAGAGGATATCCTGAGGAAATGAAAAAGGACACCTTGCAGAAAGGCAGTTTTCTCCCTGCCCCAAGGTTCTTGTTTCATTCCCTCTTGATGTGTGTTTCAAATAAGACCACTGCTTTCAAATACCTGGGTTATGCTATTTTGCATGGGGAAAACTTTAACTACTCTCAGGAGATCTTTGATGACTTGGTCAAACATGTTTCTAAAAAATCATTTTTACCTTTTCCAATGTTCTTGAGCTACTATTTTCAAAAGAAATTTGCAAAGGATAATGCTCATGTGCTTATCCAAGGTGAACCTTTTCAAATAAATGGTCTTCAATCTGAAAATTTTACAAGATTATCAACACCTGTTAAAACAAAAGCAGAGGTTCCTGAGCAGAATTTAGCAGCTACCAATGCTCCTCATGTATCTGCTGCTGAGCCCACTGCTCTAGGTGATCACAGCAGCAAAACAACTGCTGTGAAACCCACACCTAAAACCACCAGAAAACCAAAACAAAAGAAAATCCAAAAGCCCCCTAAACCTACAAAAAAGGCAACTCTGGAAGATGAGATCCCAAAGCAACTGCCAGTGACAACACAAATGTCACTAGAAACCACTGTTGCTACTTCCTCACAGCAGTTGGAAGAAAGATCTAAACCCATGCCTGAAACTCCTCCTGCTTCTTCTAAAAAAAGAACAGGTTGTAAGAATAGGGACACCACAATATGATGCTCTAGAATCACTTGCTTCCATCATCCACAACCCACTGCCCGGGGCAAATTCGCTTTCTACACCCACACTCACCTCCACAATTCCCCCACAAGCAAAAATATTGTTGGATGCTCTTGATTTGAACAAGGCACAAACCAGTCCTTCTCAATCACCTGTCAATGAGAACATACCTCAACAAGTGACTGGGTCTGCTGTATCAGTCATTGCTAACCCACCAACAACACCTGAGGAGGTTACACCCCCTGAGTTACATGTAACTCTTGGTGGTAGTTCAAGTGAAGCAGCTACTACAAGTGCTGAACCCACTGGTTTGCATTTGGACAATGGTTACATCCATAAGACTTCCTTGAAGGCAATTTCTTCTCTGGGAACTCTTGTGTATCCAGTTTTCACGAGTTCACTAAAAAGTGTTTCTCAATTTGAAGGAAGAAGTCCCCAGTTCCAAGACAAAGGGGCATCAGTGAATGATTTTTGGAGTACACTCCCTGAGTCAACCACTACAAGTGGGAAATCAGATGATCCCATTAAATTGGGTGATGGTTTAATGTACCAAGAATTGACAGCTAGAGTTGACAAACTGGATACTTCTGTTGCAGAAATCAAAGAAATGCTGCAACAGTTGTTGAAAGTTCAAAAGGTACCACCCACTACTGCACCAACTCCAACAACTGCTCCATCATCTACTCATACTACAGATGAGCTGTGGAGTTTATTTCAACCACTGCTCCATCATCAAAGAGAATTAGCTGATCAGCAACATGAGATACAAGTTCAAAAGATCAGAAATCTCATGGAAGCAAGGTTTAAAGACACCCAAGCAGATATCAAGGCAATCAAGGCCCATATACTGAACACCACTGGCACTGCTCCTCCCTCTGTTATCTTTGTAGATAACCCACCACCAGATAATGCCAAAAAGGGGGAGAAATTGAAGCAGATGAAAAAGAGGGGATATGAAGATGGCCTGTATATTGAACCACAAAAAGATTGTATGCTTGCAGACATCCCTCTGCCAGATGGGTCCAAAAAGATTGATGTTACCACCAATGCAATTGCTGAAGCAAAAGCAAGTGTAAAAAGGGATAGGGAGGCTAAGGATAAAGCCATGTGGGAACAGGAGAAAAGAGCTTTTATGGAGTTGAATGAGCAGGGTATTTCTGAGCCAAAGGATGATGAAAATCCTGAGCCAAAAAGAAAGCAGCCCACTAGAAAAGTGAGGCAACCCAAACACACACCATCCAGACCCACAAAGCAAACTTCCAAACCATCTTCCAAAAGCTCCAAACATCAATCTTCCACCCAAACAGCTGTTGTAACACCTGTTGTATCAACTGCTAGTACTTCAGAGGTTTCAGCAGTTGTTAACCCAACAACCACCACTTCAACTACAACAACTGCTCCCACTTCAACCACTGCCCCACCAAAAATACCATCACCACCAAAAACAACCTCACCACCATCACCTCCTGCTAAAAAGTAGAAGACTGCTGATGACACATCATCAGTTGCAATGACAACAGAGGTTGAAACACCAGTTATTTCAACAGCTGTTAGTCAGCCAACCTCCAATTCAATCACCACCACTTAAATCACCACTTCACAGCCATCCAAAACACCACCAGCCTCTCCTAAACCAAAAAGGAGAAGGATAATCTTAAATGATGATGATTCTTCACCACCACCAACATCTTCACAACCTTTGTCACTTGTTACTATTCCAAACCCTGTTCCTCTTTCTTCAGCTCAAGTTCATAAACCAAACACTGCCATCACTCCTGCAGGTGTCCAGTATCCTTTAGAGCTTATAGCAGTCAGAGAAGAGATCAAATCTTTCTACTTTGAAGATGACCCTGCTAAAAGGAGTTTACAATCTGTTGAAGGATATCCTAGGCCTAGCAACATTGAAGAATACTTGAAAGTTAAGGCTCAACAAGCAGAGGATATCTCCAAAAGAAACTCACAAGGAAAGTCTGACAAAGAAATTCAAAGGCATTATCAATTCATGCTCACACAAGTCAAAACCTTGGAGCAGTTTGCAAAAAATGTATGTCAGTAACTATCAGAAAGAGCAGATGAATCCTTGAGAAAAGACTATCTTGATAACATCATGGCTTACAAGAAATACAAAGGAGAAAAATACATGTACAAAGAATGGACCATTCAAGAGCTTGAAAGTGAAGCAGCCAGGATTCAAGATATGATAAAAAACAAGGTTAAACATACTCCTCCTGATTGGGCAAAATACAAGAAGAATGTACCTAATAAGGTGCTAGAGCTGAAAAGGATGAAAGAGGAACTAATCACTGCTGATTTTGGGTCAAGAAATCAAGTGTTAAGGTGGAAAGAAGACAAAGTCAGGGCCAGCTACAAAAAGTTGGAGGAACTAAGAAAGAAAAATCCAAAAGTTCCACAAAAACCTAATTATCCTGAAGCAGAAGTTTCAACAATACCACCAAAGCTGCAAGTCAGAAAATCCACTACTCCTCATGCTGCTATTCACTATCAAAGAAGAAGACAAAAGCAGATGGATGTAGAAACACCAGAGGATCAAGCTGCAGGTGATGAAGTTTTAAAAATGGTCCTCAAACAAATGATAGCTGATATTCCTAAACTTGCTAAAGCTCAAAGCACTGCTCAGTCAGTTATCACCAGGCCATCCTCTCCAAATTCCTCATCCAATAAAAATCTCCCAAGAAACCCAATGGATTCAAAAATACTAAAGTGGAAACTGACAAACAGACCCACGTATTAACTCTGATCAAATCCAGTGGAGAAGTGAGGAAAATATCAAGGGAACAAGCACTAGGCCTGAGTGTTGAAGATCTGCAAGATCTCCTTGATCTTACACTGTGCAGGGATGAAGATGACACAGATGCCTTAGACTTTGAGTTACAACTCAAAGGGAAAATAAGGGAACTGTTGATGAGACAATAAAGATCTTCAATAATGAAGGGTTTTGGCATCATCTGTTCCAGGGGGAGATTGTTGGGATTGAACCCTTCCAAAGGAACAGTTGATTAAAGCCAAAACCGGATCAGAGCAGTGGATCCAAAATAAGCAGATGTTTGTATTTCATTCTTCCCCCTTGAAAGTGGTTCTAACGTCTGATGACCTTCATCCACTGATCCCTTACAACAACTGCTGCCTTACAACTACTGATCAAGTTAAAGACTGATGAAGACTAAAGCCCTGATGATCAATCTACTGTTATGGGTCAAGCACTGCTGAAGAAACCAAGTACTGCTGGAGTCACAACAGTGGAAGGATAAAGCAGTAGTTTAGTCTTTCTTTTGTAATGTATTGTAATCAATAGTTAGCTTAGCAGGGTTTGTATTAGATCAGTAGTTTCAGGTTGTTAGGAGGTTAGATGTCACTTTCATGGTGACGTCAGCCAAGATGCTTCAGTGGTTTGAGCGTGCCTATAAATAGAACAGTACCCTGTACTGTTCTATTAGCTCTTTATCACTTTTCTTCCTGTACGAAAAACACTGTGAGCTCAGGCTGAGGGGGAGTTTGTTACATGCATGCAAAGTTGTAATCGGTGATTGGAATAAATTTAATCATTCGGTTCAATGTTCAAGCAAGCCAGAGGGTCTTTGTTGTTCGGCCTTGACTTTCGAGCAAGTCAGGCACTTCGAAAAATAGATTGCGATATCCTTTTTCATACCAGGCCACCAGTACCATTGACGAAGGTCATGATACATCTTGTCGGCACCAGGATGAATAGAATATCGAGACTTGTGGGCCAAATAATGGAAGACCTCATTCAACCAGAAGAATTTGTCGCAAATTAGTGCATTTGGGAATCCAAATTCCGTCCAAATAATGGAAGATCTCATTCGATTTATTCACTAACTATTCGCCATTATGGTAAATCCTTTCCTTCCTCAAGGTGCGTTTGGTAAAACAAGCATGCTGAGCATCGCGGATAAGAGTTTCGAGATGATGTTGGGCGTGAACATTACGAACGCTATGCAAATAGATTCGTCTGCTGAGGGCATCAGCAACGACATTTGCTTCGCCAGGATGATAACGAATCTCATAGTGGTAATCATTGAGAAGTTCTACCCATCGGCGTTAGCGTATATTCAGTTCTTTTTGGCTGAGGATGTGTTGCAGGCTCTTATGATCTGTGAAGACCGTACACTTAGTACCATAAAGGTAGTGTCGCCAAATTTTCAACGCAAAAACAACTGCGCCTAGCTCAAGGTCGTGGGTTGTATAGTTCTTCTCGTGGATCTTGAGCTGACGAGATGCGTAAGTGATAAATTTGTCCCGTTACATGAGAACACAACCAAGACCAAGGTTCGAGGCATCGCAATAGACAACAAAGTCATCGTTTTCGTCGGGTAAAGCAAGAAGGGGAGCATTGCAGAGCATATGCTTGAGAATTTGAAAGGCAGTCTCTTGTTCAGTTCCCCAAACAAAAGGCTTGTCTTTATGCGTCAAGGAAGTAAGCGGGACAACGATTTTTGAGAAGTCAGCAATGAATCGACGGTAATAGCCCACCAATCCGAGGAACGAACGAACATCGGATGGTGATTTTGGAGTAACCCAACTCTTAACAGCTTCGATCTTCGCGAGGTCGATGTGAATACCTTGACTATTAACGATGTGACCGAGGAATTGAACCTCCTCTAGCCAGAATTCACACTTGGAGAACTTGGCATAGAGTCGATTCCCCTAGAGTAGCTCAAGAACCAAATGTAGATGCTGCGCGTGTTCGGTTTTCGACTTTGAATAGATAAGGATATCATCGATGAACACGATGACGAAGCGGCCAAGAAATGGTTTGCACACACGGTTCATCAAATCCATGAAAACCGCGTGTGCATTGGTTAAACCAAAGGGCATTATGACGAATTCATAATGGCCATAGCAGGTTCGGAATGCGGTTTTCGGTATATCTTCCTCCTGAATGCGTAACTGGTGATAACCAGAGCGTAAATCGATCTTCGAGAAACATGTAGCACCTTGTAATTGGTCAAACAAATCATCGATTCGAGGCAGGGGATAGCGATTCTTGATAGTCAGCTTATTCAACTCCCTATAGTCGATGCACATCCGGAACGACCCATCCTTCTTTTTGACGAAAAGGACTGGTGCGCCCCAAGGAGAGGTGCTAGGGCGAATGAAGCCTTTGTCAAGTAATTCCTGGAGTTAACTCGAGAGTTCGCGCATTTCGGATGGGGAGAGGCGATAAGGAGATTTAGCAACAGGGTTGGCTCCAGGAATGAGGTCAATACGAAAACCATTATCACGACTCAAGGATAGACCAGGTAGATCATTAGGGAATACGTTTGGAAACTCGCAAACGACAGGGACATCTTTCACGAATGTCTTTCCTTTCTTTTCCTCCTCCGCTACTACAATGTTTGCCAAGAAAGCTCTGTATTCTTTGCGGAGATACTTGCTTGCTTGGATACACGACATGAGTTTGAGTTTCTTCGAAGCAACTTCACCATAAACACATGATTGATCACCATTAGCGAGCGAGAAGCGAATCATCTTATCGAAACAAACAACTTCAGCATGATTTTCACGAAGAAAATCCATGCCTACTATGATATCGAAACTACCGAGCTGCATCAGAATAAGGTCGATAGGAAAGATGTGATTGTTAAGTTCGAGAGTATAATCACGAAGAACAGAATTGAAAGCGACGGTTCTTCCAGTGGCAACTTCAACATCGAATGTCGAGGGGAGATGGGAGCGCTTACGATTAAGGAGCTTTTCGAATTCTAACAACACAAAACAGTTATCGGCTCCAGTATCAAATAAACACGAAGCATATATACCATTCACAAGGAACGTACCATTAACCTCATTGTTATCTGCTTGAGTCTGGCGTGCGTTGATGTTGAAAGCACGGCCGCGGGCTGCTGGCTGCTGCTGTTGCTGGGGCTGCTGCTGTTGTGGCTCTTGCTTCACCACTCTATTCGGGCACATGTTTGCGAAGTGGTTGGGATCACCACACGCAAAGCAAGCTCTAGCATGGATCGCGGGTGCAGGAGCCGCTTGTTGGCCTTGAGGAGCAGGAAGTAGAGCTTGTTGAGCAGGAGCTTGACCTTGAGCTGGAGCTGGAGCTTGATGTGGACCAGTACGGCAGTTGGCGGCGTCAACATATCATGCTTTCTCTATTACTAGCCCCTTCATCCATCCATTCGATCACTCGCATCGGATTGCGGAGTCAACCTTCACCTCCATTGTTAACATGCCTATACTTCACATTAATTCTCAATAGAAAAACGGTTAGTATCATTAGCTTCCCTTCATATGAACATGTCCTCGAATACACATAATCATCTTATTCATTCAAGCATATAATTAAATACCCACTCAAGCATGTATTCACTTTCTATTCATACACGTACTTACAATTTACATCCTACATGTATAACTTCTTAATTCATCTTTATGCATAATTCATTATGTAAGTTCCCTTTCTTACCCAAACTTAATCGAATCTCTTTGTTAACCACTTCCGACCCATTTCCACTAAAACTTAACTTAGTAATAACATCGATTCATATCTTCTTACATTACATTCAATAATTACCATATATTATAAATACATTACCAAACAAAAGGGTAAGTTCGGAGTTCACTTACCTCGTGCGTCCGAGTTCAAGCATAGCGTCCGTGTTTATCCTTGGCCCGTTGCCCTTCCATGCTTGTGTCCATGTTGACATGACTCCTATCCATACATGTCATCACATTCATCATAACATGATTAGCATACATGAGCATACATACCTTTTAATGAAGGTTTCTTGCCATGTCATCTTATCAAACTAATTTCCCACTTGTAATCCATTCAAAACACATTCCTTATACAAATCTATTATCTAATACATCATCATCACATTCTACATACATTTATTCATTATTAGCATACAATCTCACTTATCATTTTCTCCTAAGCATTCCATCAAACACCTGGTGCGCATATCACTTTCTAAGCATAATGTACAAGTGCTTTAAGCATGTTCTTCCCTATTTCATCTTATGAACCATCACATTCAAGCAAAATCTCATAATCATAAATTCCACATCAAGTTTATCTATCTCAGTCTATCATATAACACCTTATACATCACAAGATCACACTATAACATCTACAAGTTCATCATGATCATCATCTTCACACTCATGCAATGGGTTTCATTCTAAATCACCCAATTACTTGAAATTATTCATAACACAAGTTCTATTTGGTGTTTCTAACACCTCTACATGCTTAATTTCATACAATTTCATGGATTGATCATAACCCACTTCAAACAAGATCATCAAATCTAAGTTTTAAGACATACCTTATGATCCCCTTGTGAAGGTGATCATTAATTCATGTTCGGTTGTGAATTTGGGCTTCGTTTAGCCTTTCAATTTGGAGAATTTGATGAAGTTTAGGGTTTTGGCTCCATGGGAGCCTTCCCTGCTCGTTGATGAACACACACACGATGTGTGTGTATGTGTGTGTGTGTTGTTTTCTTTTAATAAAACAACTTTCAAGTTGTTCACTTTGGTCCCTCATGTTTCGTTTTAATTAAATAAGGCTACAACCATTCGTTTAATACCAACGATACTAATATTCAACTAGGTTAATTATTCCTAGTTAATATTCATTTACGGGTTCACTTCTACCCCTAACGGTATTTTTACCCGTTCATTTATATTAACCGGGTTTAAATTACCAAACCCATTTTTGGGGTGTTACAAGTCGACCCCCTTAAAAGAGGTTTCGTCCTCGAAACCTTGCTTACTTCCACGGGACCATAATCCTTTACTTACCGGTCCTTCTATGTAACACAATTCTGAAATATATTCACATATCTTTAGATTCTGAATTATTGCTTCATGTTAGTTCCTTAGTGGTGTTCATCACTACATGTTTATTCATTCATTTCATTCAAAATACATACCATGGCAAGAATGCACTCATACTTTATAAAAATGCCTCATTCATGAACAAATATAACCGTACGTCCTATCCTTACTTTCTTAAATCGAGCATAATACTTCCATGTGTTCATTGATCATAACGACTCGATTATATCTACTTTTTATTCATAAATCATGTTGGACATGCCACTCTTGCTTTCATCGCACAATACTCATTACAACAGTCCATATTGTCACATATCATTTTCATTTCCTTGACCCGTTAGTAACAGGTCAATATGCATACTTCTTCAAACTTGTAATAATACATACATTCGTATGATCCGTTTACAACGAATCTAATACCTTTATCTCGTCTTTTAAGATTACATTCCATACATACAATGTATAACCTTTAATTCTTATTTCGTTATCACAACAAAACTACTATTTCATAGTCACACATACTTGCTTAGCTCTAAAGTTAACATCATTCTACGTCTGTTAACGTTACATGCTACTGGGTATACTCATATACGTACATTCACACGTATGTTCATACATACAAGCTTTATTCCTTTGTGCACATTCAATCCCATTTAATACATACGTACATGCGTTTATATATGTACACGCATACATCTATTTACATACACCCGAAAACATACTTGCAACAATAACACATCTATACGTACATGTTTACATGCTTACTTATCGTTATATAATGCACACACTCATACGTACATTCATACCATCCCTATCTCTCTACCTACATACGTACGTTCATACGTATCTTCATACTTTCATACATTCCTACTTATGTATACATAATTACATACATTCCAACACCTCTACGTACATGCGTACATTCATACATACCCTTCATACCTTCATGGACGATAATTCCTTCTTCATGCATACGTACATTTACATGTATATTCATATATTACATTACAAATCATTTCATTCGTGATTTCTCATGCATTACTTACTATTCACACATATGGGCGTTACTGAATACTTTAAGACTGAACTAAGATTTCATTCCTTTATTGACCTCTAACCAGATTGACTTCATTCATCTGTAAAATGAGCTCTCATCGTGAGCATCCTTTCAACACATCTACTACTATATTCAGCCAAGAATTCCATCATTCTCATTTATAACATTAATGGTTATCACATTTCCTTTCATACTTGCGTTCAACTTCGTGTTCATTCACCCATAGTTCCTTCAAAAATTCCCGATTTGCATTAGCATTGTACTGTACATGGGTCAAATAATATAATTTGTAAGACCTAAGCTTACATAATTGAAATTTATAAGGACCTTCACATTTTATATAAATAATGCCCATAAACTTTCATACAATGTTTATAACACTTCAACACTTTAAATATGATAACATATTCATACTCATAAAACACTTACAAGGTACATAATTGGTTCAATTCGTAACATAACGTAACTTTACCCTTTCTGAGATCAACTTCAATTCCTCATGCATCCAATGTTCTCATACCTGCATTACATTGTTTTCTCAACGGAAACATGATTAATAACTTTAATACTCAAACGTATCTAAATCGTACATACGTACATGCTTTCATATGTGCATACATACATACATTCATTCATACATATCTACATATGTGCATACATTCATACCTACCTTCATACGTACTTACATTCATTCATTCATACTTACATATATTCATACATACTTGCATACATTCGTACATACTTACATACGTGCATATATTCATACATACTTACATACGTGCATATCCTTCATTGGGACTAACGGGGGTTCGGGGGCAGCGCCCCTGGCTGGGGTCGAGCTGCCAGGTCAGCTTGGAAATTTTTTTTTATTCTGGACAAAAGTCACTTGATTTCGGCCAAAATGTGCATCCAAAACGATTACACAACTTCGTAAATTTTTGGCTTATATTTGACCTCTACCGTAACTTACGGTACCCACCGTAAGTTACGGTAGAAAAAATGTTACGGCCCAAAGCTACTGTCTTACGGTAGAACTTTGTCCCCAGCCTCCACCGTAAATTACGGTACCCATCGTAAGTTACGGTGGAGTCTGCACATCAGCAGATTTTTCTGTCCTTCTTGCATACTAAAACCCGCATAACTTTTAAACCGTTTACCCGTTTAACCTCCCTTTTCTTCCTACATGACCAAAATTTTGATCCTCTGTCATATGGACTCAAAATCCCACATCCGGATTAAGAAAACTCTTAACTTATAAGTTTTCGGCTTATTTCCCTTTTATAAAATTTTGACCCGTTTATGCATTTATCAAACAAACACGTTTGTTTGATCCCAATTTCTCATGAACCTCATAATTTCAAGGTTGTCTATCATACTAGATTCATATCACGGGTTTATCTACGTTCTTAAACTAGTTTTCGCTCATATGCTTATTTTGACCCGTTAAGGGTACATAAGCATTTCCACGCATAAATCGCTTTCATTCGCTTCTAGCTTAGCATTACCACATTTCTTGTCATATAATTTTCCACCACAACTATATTTGTAGTGGATTTAATGCAAGAATCTATTTATTCCGAGTTTTACTCCTCGGATTATCCTTTTACGGCAAATGCCCATTACAAGGTATTACGCCAAAAGGGCTTATATTTTTCACTTTTACTCAACCACAAGGGTTTATTCATTTACAAAACTTATTTCCAATCTACCTTTACGGGTCACTTGCCCAATTTGCCCTTTTGAGGGCGTTTTGGTCAATTTTTAACCCTTCTTTTACGACGAAGGGCTTTTCAAGCCATGTTTAACCACCATCCCACTTTTAAACCATAATCTTGTTTAAAAAAAAAATCATTATGTCTTCATAACACCATGGTTATAATTTAAATCATTCGGTTTACCTATTAAGGTAACCAAGTATCCATTTTGACTTTGTCGAACTCTCATAGAACCTCAAATTCCAAATTATGAGTTGACCTATTATACATACCTGGCTCGGGTCAACCTATTAACCCGTTTAATGCTTTGCTTTCAGAACCGCTAATTAATAGCAACACAATTTTCATATGTTATCCATCCTGTGAGCATAAAACTCAAAAAACGTTCATTAATCATCATCATCAATTGATCATATCATCATTAATTGACTCATTTGGTCTAAACGCCCCAAACCTTTTACATTTTAAATAAAATGGTATCGATTTACCATTTCGCTCATTTGACTCATTACGGATTTTCATCGTATGGTCATAATCTTTAAACCTTTCTTCCGTACATTTAACCTATCATCGCTTACGCCATAGGGTATTCTTTAAACTTTATTTTCATTCGTCTATGTAACTAAATTACCGTTTTACACTTATTACTTATCATGGCATACATCATAACAAAATCTTTCAAAACTCATTATACTTTCATCATTCCATGACCAAATTACCATTTTACCCTTTTTACCATCAAATATGGTTTACTGCCAGTTTTAACTTGTTCCGACCCGTATCGATTCGTGTCGGAACATCTTATTTTGAAATCTCTTTTCGAATACTAACATCTCTTATTTCCAGTCAAATACATAAGTAGTTGTACTACTTTAAATGCCGTAAGCTTTACTTACCTTCCATCCGACTATGCTTTTCCGCGTACTTGATTCGTTTACTGCTTACGGCTCAAGCCTTCCATTCTTCTTTTCTTCCTTGCATATTTAATCCGTATTCACCATGGATTTAACTTTCATTCTTCATAAGTTTGATCCGTATTCATCTACAGATTCAAACCTTCATTCATACCTTCCATTCTTTTCATTCCATTCCATTCACGTTTGAATTCATTCACGAATTCAAACCTTTCCTTCCTTTCATTCCATTCCGGTTTGAATTCATTCCCGAAATCAAACCTTTCATTCATACTTTACATTCTTTTCATTTTTATCTTTATTCATATTTTTCATTCTTTTCATTCTTATCTTTCTTTCTCATGTTTGACCCGATTCTTAAAGAATCGGGGGACCCCTTTCCATCCCACACGACCCCTATTCCCGATTCGTCCGGACATACATGTGATGATCCTCATGATCCCACGAGCGTCCTATGCTTCTTGCACACTGGCTAGGTGTGCAATCCACATACTAGTCTCGTGTCCTCATAAGAATTATCACTTTATGTCCAGGGAACCGATCTTAAGTTCGTGCCACACCCATTTGAATCCTTCAAGGATTTCACCCTCATATATAAGGGTATGCTACATACTAATGCTTGCCAAATTTTAAAATTTGTATACCTGGGGTCCATTTTTCCTGACATATCACACACCTTAGCTTTCGTACTAGCCCGAGACTGCGGAACATCCTCATTATCCATCAAGCTCACCTTTCAATATTCATCATTATTAGTAACCTCTCGCATACTTACTTATATTAAATCTTACCTTTCGGTCTTGATCGAGTCTTGGATTGTACGGGTCATTAATCACAAGAGCACACAGGTTTGAGTTCAAGTACTCACTCATTTGTACTTGATTTCGCTCAAACCTAGCCTCTGATACCAACTTGTGACGCCCTAACACATTCTTACCCTTAATTTGCAGCGGAAAGTACATACCTAAAATTTCTTTCATGATATTCTTTCTTTCACTTAAATACATTAATCCCTTTTTATAAATTAATCAAAAACTAACATACTTATATCAAATTAAGTGACCACATACACACCACGTACAATCCATCTCTTGACTCGATCTTCAACCGCGTACACTTCTTGATGAAACATCCATAAACCTATACAGCCTGCAGTCACCACATTCAATCACATCATTAGCAACCGGTGACAAAATACAAAATCTTAACATATGCATAATAAGGCGTCAACATATCATGCTTTCTCTATTACTAGCCCCTTCATCCATCCATTCGATCACTCGCATCGGATTGCGGAGTCAACCTTCACCTCCATTGTTAACATGCCTATACTTCACATTAATTCTCAATAGAAAAACGGTTAGTATCATTAGCTTCCCTTCATATGAACATGTCCTCGAATACACATAATCATCTTATTCATTCAAGCATATAATTAAATACCCACTCAAGCATGTATTCACTTTCTATTCATACACGTACTTACAATTTACATCCTACATGTATAACTTCTTAATTCATCTTTATGCATAATTCATTATGTAAGTTCCCTTTCTTACCCAAACTTAATCGAATCTCTTTGTTAACCACTTCCGACCCATTTCCACTAAAACTTAACTTAGTAATAACATCGATTCATATCTTCTTACATTACATTCAATAATTACCATATATTATAAATACATTACCAAACAAAAGGGTAAGTTCGGAGTTCACTTACCTCGTGCGTCCGAGTTCAAGCATAGCGTCCGTGTTTATCCTTGGCCCGTTGCCCTTCCATGCTTGTGTCCATGTTGACATGACTCCTATCCATACATGTCATCACATTCATCATAACATGATTAGCATACATGAGCATACATACCTTTTAATGAAGGTTTCTTGCCATATCATCTTATCAAACTAATTTCCTACTTGTAATCCATTCAAAACACATTCCTTATACAAATCTATTATCTAATACATCATCATCACATTCTACATACATTTATTCATTATTAGCATACAATCTAACTTATCATTTTATCCTAAGCATTCCATCAAACACCTGGTGTGCATATCACTTTCTAAGCATAATGTACAAGTGCTTTAAGCATGTTCTTCCCTATTTCATCTTAAGAACCATCACATTCAAGCAAAATCTCATAATCATAAATTCCACATCAAGTTTATCTATCTCAGTCTATCATATAACACCTTATACATCACAAGATCACACTATAACATCTACAAGTTCATCATGATCATCATCTTCACATTCATGCAATGGGTTTCATTCTAAATCACCCAATTACTTGAAATTATTCATAACACAAGTTCTATTTGGTGATTCTAACACCTCTACATGATTAATTTCATACAATTTCATGGATTGATCATAACCCACTTCAAACAGGATCATCAAATCTAAGTTTTAAGACATACCTTATGATCCCCTTGTGAAGGTGATCATTAATTCATGTTCGTTTGTGAATTTGGGCTTCGTTTATCCTTTCAATTTGGAGAATTTGATGAAGTTTAGGGTTTTGGCTCCATGGGAGCCTTCCCTGCTCGTTGATGAACACACACACGATGTGTGTGTATGTGTGTGTGTGTTGTTTTCTTTTAATAAAATAACTTTCAAGTTGTTCACTTTGGTCCCTCATGTTTCGTTTTAATTAAATAAGGCTACAATCCTTCGTTTAATACCAACGATACTAATATTCAACTAGGTTAATTATTCCTAGTTAATATTCATTTACGGGTTCACTTCTACCCCTAACGGTATTTTTACCCGTTCATTTATATTAACCGGGTTTAAATTACCAAACCCATTTTTGGGGTGCATCATTTCCGCGCTTGTTTCTTTCGACAGTCCACCAGTCCAGAGCCCTGGACTGGAAAACGCCGGTAGTGTTAATAGTGCGGAGATTATCAGGATAGTTTCTTTGACGCAGGGTGACTTCAATAGAATCAAACCATTGAAACATGGCAGTCGGTCCATCTTCTCCGGAAAATTCTTTGGGTCCACAGGCTTTGAATTTCTTGAAGCTAAAAGCAGACTTTGGCGAATCAGTCTGGGACTCTTCAGAGGACTTGCTACCGTTTTCTTTCAGCTCACTAACGATTTGCGGACTCACTTTCGCAATTTGCTTGGCAACCAAAGAAGCGATACACTTGTCCTCGTGATTTCGACGAGCGGTTCGGGAGTAGCGTGATCCAAATGACGACATTGTCTGCAAGAGACATCGCCATAGGACTCAGACACAAATTTCGATTAACCCTAGTATTGACTCTCGCTCTGCTCTAAACCACTACATATAAAGCTCATGAACACAATCACGTAACACATAGGCACATAATCACCGAAGCACATAAACACGTAAGCAGAGAAGCACATAAACCACAGAGTCAGATAAGCACATAAGGCACATAGAAGACAGCAAACATGCGGACCCACTATATTTCGCACGTATTCACCTACATTTGTCGTACATATTCACCTATCATTCAAAGTCCGCGCATTCGAGAATAGCGATTGCGATTCGCAAATACACAGCGAGTAGTATAGCATAAGCGAGTAACATAGCATGCGATTATCCACAAGTAACGGCAATTTGTTAGCGATTTGAGGTAGATGTGCAGTGCGATTTGTGTGTGTCGATCGAAGCGAATAGAAAAAAGCGTAAAAATCACCAAAAATCGAAACACATAAACAGGTAAAACCACATAAAACATATAAAAATCCACATAAAACGAAAAATATCAGAGTCAGCAGTTGCGGGCTCAGAATCGAAACACATAAAATCAGCGATTGCGATCTTAAAATCGGAAATAGATTATCTAAGGCTCGATAGATGTTGACTACCCAAAGTGATTCGACTATTCTCAAGGACTACGAGTATACGTTTTGGCCTAATAGACTATGCTCTATCACTGACACACGGTGAATGGCACACATCCTTTAGGTTATTTACGCAACTCGAGTCGTTGGAACCCATCGAAACTTTGGTGAGAGTTTTGTAAAACCAAAATAGAGAATGGAACGTGTCGTCAAGGTTCGGGTTTCACCCCTAAGTAAGCGACTACATTCCTGTTTGTGTGATAGAATCATGAGATTGAGAGGAAAACCTGCGTCGAAGTATGGATTTCACTCCTGATTCAACGTAAATCCTCGTGTTTATAGTAAAATACGGGTCAAACAAGAGATTTAATCGAGAGTTTGCGGTTTTCACACCTAGTCTCGATCTAATCACTCGTTCACTTTTGAAAATAGTGCAGTGCGACCACCTTAGGAAAGGCAGTGTGATAGTATAGCATGAGTGCGAGCGAGAATAGCAAGTAGGCTCGTATAAACCCCTACAGGATATGCACTAGTCGGTCTGTTGGTACTTAGACTATAGACTAGGGCGTTTCTAAGACACCGACCCGGACTAGGTCGAGTCTTGCCTAATTCCCTATAGTTATGGCTCTGATGCCAATCTGTCACACCCCAACAGATGGCGGAAACATCGGGGCATGGCACTGAGCGAAACAGATTGTCTAGGAGAAATTCCATGACAACTAAATTATCGGATAGTTAATATTATGTCCCATACCATAACCCATCAAATAATTCAATCATTACAGACATCGATATCTCTAAGACAAATAACATGTTCCGACAACTCAGATTAAATAAATAAATTGTCTTTGTTTCTAGACTCTCATTCCTACTTGATTCCACAAAGCAGATAAAGCACAACATCCTAAGCACCTGTCACATACGTTAAAATAAAGTCAATACACATAGTGTAAAGGTGAGCATACAAGTTTAATAGTATAGTAGAGTTCAAAATCATTTATGCATAACCAGCATGTAACATGTAACAAAGTGAAGGCAAGTAGGTTATCGACAGAGAAATATGCACAGACGTGACTGCGAGTTGTAGAATGCGCAACACATATCCCCACTGGGACACGTGAAGTAAAGCCCTTAACAACCCCTGTCCACGAAAGATGCTGAGTCCAAACTATAGTACTATCATTGCTAAGGTGTCAGGTTACAATCACTGTGTTAACATAACATACAAGCATTCATCCAATAACACGTTGATGTGCACAAAATGCAACATATAAATTACATCACTTGTGGCATAAAACTAACCGTTTTTTAGTACTAATGTTGAAAAAGTGTGTTTTTGTCTTCCTTTTGTATTTCCAGGAATAAATGAGCTCAAATGAACAAAAGAAGCAAAAAGGCAGCTAAATCTAACATAAATACAAGAAAAGGGACAAACGTGGCATGCCCGGCCTCCCTAATAGCATCTTCCCAAGCAAAACAAGAGAACAGAAGGCTGAACACGCCCCGTGCTCAGTGAGCACGGGGGCGTGCCCAAGTGTCAGCAGAAAAGACAAAGTTGTAGAAGCTTCTATCGCCCACCACGGGGGCGTGCCCACTAGACACGGGGCCGTGGTCAACTCTAAGATTCGCAGAATCTAGGGAAATCTTGATAGTAGAGATACGCTTCTGCACACGGGGTCGTTCTCAGCGGACACGGGGGCGTGGTCAACTAATGCAGACAAACTGCAATTAATGAAGAAAGAGAAGGAGGATGGACACGGGGCCGTGCTAGAGCTGTTGTTCAGGCTATAAATAGGGGTGCTTGGCTCATTTGCAAACCATCCCTTGGCACACCACCTCTCTCACACTTCACCCACCCACAACCACCATCACAACACCATCATCCACCACCATCATCCATCATAGAGTGTGTGAGTCATCTCGGGATCCAAGATTGATCGTAAGAGTTCTTGACAATCAAAGGCCATGTTTGCCTAAGTCTCTTACATCACTTGGTGAAGACAAGTGTCTAGTGTAATACTTTTTATTTTCAATCTTTTCACACTTTTTATTTGGTTATGTATTAATGACTTTAATAACTAGTTTCTTATGTTGAAGGTGATTCTTCCTTATCGTTTGTCCGTGGTGTCTTGGCATTATTTTACTGTCTATATAAAATAAAAGATTTTCACCATTCATATCTCCACGGTCTATATGGAGATATGTTGGCTACCTGGTCGGGGGTTAAGGGAACGGTTTGGTAAGAGTCTTGCCATTGTTCAGTGTATAGATCCTGCAAAGGACCTGGGTCATATTTAATAGGACCTCCTTCAATACCCACCGGTATTGGATGGCGGGGGTCCAAACTCTTTGATCCCCTCATAAGTAAGCTACTATTAAAACTTTAACCCGGCTACATAGGACTGTATCCCTGCTGACTCAGACTACTTAGTCGAGGGTAACGTCACCTTCAAAAGAGGAGCCTACCACATTATGCATTAATAACTTAATTAATTATCTTTCAATAATCCGACCCTTTAGGATTGTATCCTTGCTGACTCAAACTAATGGGTTGAGGGTAACGTCACCTTCAAAAGAGGGGCCTAATACAATAACTAAGATAATCTCTTAAAAAGTGCAAAAGTGCGGAAATAATCAAAGGTTACACTACACACGAGTTGGATCCAAGCGATTCATCTTGTCTATCTGTTTTATTTTTCAGCATTTTAGTTAGTTTTATTTTTCTAGTTTAAAAACCTTTTTTTCTAACTTTTGATTTGATTAGACGTTGAGGATAAACCGGTACTAAAAGCTCTTGTATCCTTGGACGACCTCGGTATCTTACCAACACTATACTACGCTCACGATGGGTGCACTTGCCCATATGTGTGTTTAGTGTTAGTAAATATCGTGTTTTATAAATTTAAAACTTGGCTAAAAAGTGTAAAAGGGCTTAAAATATACACCTAAAATATATTACACTACACACTCATCAAGTTTTTGGCGCCACTGCCGGGGACACAAGGATTTTAAGAAAGTTAGGAATCAACGGCCTAATCGTTTTTTCTATTTTTTCTGTTTTTTTAGGATTTTCTTAATTTTTCAGCTTCTGCAGAACTCAGCACGGGCCGTGCCCACTGAACACGCCCCGTGCCCAATCTTTGGAACTGGCAATCTTGTTTTAAGTCAGACAGTAAGCTGAACACGGGGCCGTGCCCACTTAACACGCCTCGTGCCCAAGATTCAGTTATTGAAAACAGAACCGTAAGATCCTGACGGTTGGTAATTTCTGACACAAACATGAGTGATACTAATATTTTTTACTTTCGGCACTCCTATGGTACGTGGTGTCAAATATGTGGTGGCTCTCATAAAGAATTAGAATGTTATTTTCTAAATTATAAGCCCCGTTATATAGACCCATTGTTTTCCTGTAGCCTTAAGAGGGGCGAAAGTAAAAATAATCCCTATCTCTCCCTCGAATGCTCCCAACCGGACCTTCTAGGAGAAATGCTTCTGGATGAACTATTTCAATTAGAAGATCTAATTCTTAATTGGTTAAAAGAACTTAAGATGGATTTCATTAATTCATCTCAAGACGATACCCAAGAAGAATTGTTGGGATCGCATTCGAATAAAAACAACTTCGTTGTTCCCGATAATACCTTTAACTCTAGCGAAGACTTGGGCGATAGTCGTCCTTGCGTTGATTGTGCCGTGAAGGACTCTCCATCGTCTTCGTTCGGTGCATACATAGACCTGAGCGATTCGGCATACACCTTCTTTAACGAGATCCCGGGAAAGGGTTGGACTTGTCCACCTACATTTAGCATAGGAATCACCCTCACCGACAACCTCTGGCGTTCTTGTCTTAATCTAGAGCAATTTAGGAATCTTAGGCACTTTGGGGTTGTTCCATCCAGTAAGGAACCGCCCGATCCAGATAAGTTCCTTAGAAATAGACGAAACTTCATAAACAGCCTCTAGACACAGGGCCGTGCCCAGGTCAACACGCCCCCGTGTCCACCAAAAGATTCCTTTCTGACTTTTTGTCAGAATACAGACAAAATGTGTCAGGATCCTGTCTGCACACAGGGCCGTGTCCAGCCGACACGGGCACGTGTGCAGCGTGCTGTCGTTTTCTATAAATGCAGCCAAGAATCCTGCACATTTGGACCATCTAGGGACAGAGATTTGAGAGGATCTTCTCACATAACATCCTAGGTATTTTCTAAAAGAAGGTTCTAACAACCATCTTGTCCTTTCCTCTTTTATCCATTACCTTCTTCATCATCTTTCTTACCTCAACAACTCCATTGAAGCTTGAGATCACCATAATTCCAAGCTTTATTATGAGGTTTGTTAGGTTTTTGTTCAAGGAATCTTGTTAAAAATAAGTTGTACAACATTGTTTTAAGTTATTTATGCTCAAAAATGCTTCATAAGTTGGAAAAATAATTTGAAACTCCAAGATTCCTTGCTTCAAAAATCTGCAGAAAGGTGAACACGGGGCCGTGCTCATTGAGCACGGGGCCGTGTCCGAAGTTACTGTTTCATTAAAATGAACTATTTTTGGTTTGTTTTCATAGAATGTCTAGTCAAAATAGTGGAACCTCTTCTGCACATTCAAGAAACAGTCGAAGGGAAAGAAGGTCTTCAATTGAAGCAACTCTCGTACGCTACGTAATGACATTACGTGAAGCTCTTGACGAGATAACTTCGGTAGAGGAGGTCCTTATAGACCGTATAAACTATCTTACGGTGGGGCTGGAAAACAGTTTTCAAGAAATTAACCTCTTGCACCAGAGGTTAAACATTCTTGTAACACCTCCCATAGAACCAATCCTCCCTCAAGAGGATTGGAACCTAGCACTTGGAATCAACAATCCTACCGGGTGGGATGACATTCCAGCGGAGCCTCCTCTTGAAGATCTATAAGAAGTCCCGATGGAGGTTGCACCCCCTCAAACCAATGCCAATGAGCCCACCTTTCTTCTCCCAAGGGAGATAGAGGAGTGGCTCGCCGACGTGTGAGGGACCCATGCCCGGAGAAAGAAGTTTTTCAAGCCGCATCCAACCGAGAGAATTATCTTTTCGGAAATTTTGCTAATAGAATAAATATTAGGCTAGAACTTCTTGGTTTAGATTTCTTGTGTTTCTTTTGACCTATTTATCTAGAATTTTAACTTATTAAGAATATTATGTAATTCTCTCTATTTAATGGAATGATGGTTTTAATTAAATTGGTGTTTGGATGATGTTGTAATGGATAAAACACACTCGGGATGGTGAAGGATACCAAGGGAAACTTGCACCAGCACCCCATGAACAAAAACAGGGCCATCCGACAAAATTTTCTTCATTACAGCAAGTTCAGCACGGGCCGTGCTCAGCCAACACGGCCCCGTGCTGCACAATCTGCAGAAAATGCCTAGTTCAGGTAACTGGACACGGGGCGTGCTCACTGAACACGCCCCCCGTGCCCAGGCTTTTGTTTCTTTTTACAAACTTTTGTTACTAGCGATCTGAACACGGGGCAGTGCCCGGACACCACGGGGCCGTGTCCAGACGCCCAGTAACATAAATTTTTGTTTTTTCACACCTTTTTACACATTCAATCAACCTAAAAACTTATTTTTGGGACACATTGAGGACAATGTGTAATTTAAGTGTGGGGGGGGGGGGGGGATGCTAAAACCTTGAATCTTGCAAGTCCTAATTACAAGCCTAACACAAAATTCTATTGGAACCACTAATCACCCCAAATTTTTTTTCAAAAAAAATCATTTTTTTTACTTGTCTATGTTTAATTTGGGAATTTCAAGTTCTAAAAAAAGATTATATTTTTACAAATTTACAACCGATAGCGTCGTGATAAAAAGAACCAACATAAGAAAATTATGATTCGGCATGATAAGTTAAGTTAAAATTTGATTATATATACTTGATCACATAAAAACTCATTCCCACAAAAGTGAGTTTTGAGCCTTTATTGAGCATACAAATACATATATTTAAACTAAATGCTCATTTTTCGTTTCTTGTGTGAATAGCCGCTTGGATCTTACGACTCTAGAACTTGCCACGACGATACATTCCCGGTCCTTACCAACTTAAACCCGAGTAAGTAAATGATGGAGGCATTAGGACTAACTCTTTTTATTTCTACACCATTTTTTTTTTACCACCTACCCAAAATCCCCATAGTTAACCCCTTTGAGCCTAAACCTTTTCATTTCTTAACCCAAAACAAACACCCTTTTACCCACCAAAACCTTTTTATTTTAAACCCTTTATTTTAGTAACAAGGCTCGGTTTTTCTTATGACTTCATTATGAAAAAAAAAAAGATGAAGCCAAAAGAAATAAACAAACAAGTTTATCAAAAAGAACTTTGTTTGAAAAAGAAAAAAAAATGCTTCATCAAAAAAAATAAAAAGTCATGAAAAATAAAAAGTCTTACGAAAACCGACGCTTTTTACGCCTTTCGCCCTTTTACTAACCATTAACCCAACCACCTACCTTTAACCCAAGCCTAACCCTTCACCCCAAAAGTCCTCTTGATATTTACAAAGGTGTATTGTTAAAAAGGAGGAGGATTGATTTCTTGGCAAGCTTATGGTAGGAGTAAGTTCCATACCGCTCTCGAGTGATTCACTAAAATACATCTTCGGCCGAGTGTTGAATGATCCCCCGTGAGGTATGTGAACTTGTATATAAATGAAATTTTAAAAAGGCATGTTATGACCTAATAATTAATTTATCTTATGTAATGTTTTTAATAAATCATGACGAATAGGATTGTAAATAAATTAAAATAAACTTAATAAAGAATCTTGGAAATCCCGACACTCTATGACAAGCCCAAAAACCATCTCTTCTACCCATTCCATTTGGGAGTGTAAAGCGACATTATAAAGAGTTTTGCTTGAGGACAAACAAAGATTCAAGTGTGGGGGTATTTGATGTGCACAAAATGCAACATATAAATTACATCAATTGTGGCATAAAACTAACCCCTTTTAGTACTAATGTTGGAAAAAGTGTGTTTTTGTCTTCCTTTTGTATTTTCAGGATTAAATGAGCTCAAATGAACAAAAGAAGCAAAAGGCAGATAAATCTAACATAAATACAAGAAAAGGGACAAACGTGGCATGCACGGCCTCCCCGATAGCATCTTCCCAAGCAAAACAAGAGAACAGAAGGCAGAACACGCCCCGTGCTCAGTGACGGGGGCGTGCCCAAGTGTCAGCAGATAAGACAAAGTTGTAGAAGCTTCTATCACCCACCACGGGGGCGTGCCCACTTGACACGGGGCCGTGGTCAACTCTAAGATTCGCAGAATCTAGGGAAATCTTGATAGTAGAGATACGCTTCTGCACACGGGGTCGTTCTCAGCGGACACGGGGGCGTGGTCAACTAATGCAGACAAACTGCAATTAATGAAGAAAGAGAAGGAGGATGGACACGGGGCCGTGCTAGAGCTGTTGTTCAGGCTATAAATAGGGGTGCTTGGCTCATTTGCAAACCATCCCTTGGCACACCACCTCTCTCACACTTCACCCACCCACAACCACCATCACAACACCATCATCCACCACCATCATCCATCATAGAGTGTGTGAGTCATCTCGGGATCCAAGATTGATCGTAAGAGTTCTTGACAATCAAAGGCCATGTTTGCCTAAGTCTCTTACATCACTTGGTGAAGACAAGTGTCTAGTGTAATACTTTTTATTTTCAATCTTTTCACACTTTTTATTTGGTTATGTATTAATGACTTTAATAACTAGTTTCTTATGTTGAAGGTGATTCTTCCTTATCGTTTGTCCGTGGTGTCTTGGCATTATTTTACTGTCTATATAAAATAAAAGATTTTCACCATTCATATCTCCACGGTCTATATGGAGATATGTTGGCTACCTGGTCGGGGGTTAAGGGAACGGTTTAGTAAGAGTCTTGCCATTGTTCAGTGTATAGATCCTGCAAAGGACCTGGGTCAAATTTAGTAGGACTTCCTTCAATACCCATCGGTATTGGATGGCGGGGGTCCAAACTCTTTGATCCCTTCATAAGTTAAGCTACTATTAAAACTTTAACCCGGCTACTTAGGACTGTATCCCTGCTGACTCAGACTACTTAGCCAAGTGTAACGTCACCTTCAAAAGAGGGGCCTACCACAATACGCATTAATAACTTAATTAATTATCTTTTAATAATCCGACCCTTTCGGATTGTATCCTTGCTGACTCAAACTACTGGGTTGAGGGTAACGTTACCTTCAAAAGAGGGGCCTACTACAATAACTAAGATAATCTCTTAAAAAGTGCAAAAGTGCGGAAATAATCAAAGGTTACACTACACACGAGTCGGATCCAAGTGATTCATCTTGTCTATCTGTTTTATTTTTATTTTATTTTTCAGCATTTTAGTTAGTTTTATTTTTCTAGTTTAAAAACCTTTTTTTTCTAACTTTTGATTTGATTAGACGTTGAGGATAAACCGGTACTAAAAGCTCTTGTGTCATTGGACGACCTCGGTATCTTACCAACACTATAATATGCTCACGATGGGTGCACTTGCCCATATGTGTGTTTAGTGTTAGTAAATACCGTGTTTTATAAATTTAAAACTTGGCTAAAAAGTGTAAAAGGGCTTAAAATATACACCTAAAATATATTACACTATACACGCATCACACGTAGCATGCAATAAAGGTCAGTGTATAAATAGTGTTTGTGTTGTGTGTCGATTGTGATTTGAATAAGTGATGTGCGTGTAGTGTAATATATTTTAGGTGTATATTTTTAAGCCCTTTTACACTTTTTAGCCAAGTTTTAAATTTATAAAACACGATATTTACTAACATTAAACACACATATGGGCAAGTGCACCCATCGTGGACGTAGTATAGTGTTGGTAAGATACCGAGGTCGTCCAAGGACACAAGAGCTTTTAGTACCAGTTATCCTCAACGTCTAATCAAATCAAAAAGTTAGAAAAAGGTTTTAAACTAGAAAAATAAAACTAACTAAAATGCTGAAAAATAAAATAAAAATAAAACAGATAGACAAGATGACTCACTTAGATCCGACTCGTGTGTAGTGTAACCTTTGATTATTTCCGCACTTTTACACTTTTTAAGATATTATCTTAGTTATTGTAGTAGGCCCCTCTTTTGAAGGTGACGTTACCCTCAACCCAGTAGTTTGAGTCAGCAAGGATACAATCCTAAAGGGTCGGATTATTGAAAGATAATTAATTAAGTTATTAATGCGTATTGTGGTATGCCCCTCTTTTGAAGGTGACGTTACCCTCGGCTAAGTTGTCTGAGTCAGCAGAGATACAGTCCTAAGTAGCCGGGTTAAAGTTTTAATAGTAGCTTAACTTATGAGGGGATCAAAGAGTTTGGACCCCCGCCATCCAATACCGGTGGGTATTGAAGGAGGTCCTACTAAATTTGACCCAGGTCCTTTGCAGGATCTATACACTGAACAATGGCAAGACTCTTACCAAACCGTTCCCTTAACCCCCGACCAGGTAGCCAACATATCTCCATATAGACCGTGGATATATGAATGGTGAAAATCTTTTATTTTATATAGACTGTAAAATAATGCCAAGACACCACGAACAAACGATAAGGAAGATTCACCTTCAACATAAGAAACTAGTTATTAAAGTCATTAATACATAACCAAATAAAAAGTGCGAAAAGATTAAAAATAAAAAGTATTACACTAAACACTTGTCTTCACCAAGTGATGTAAGAGGCTTAGGAAAACATGGCCTTTGATTGTCAAGAACTCTTACGATCAATCTTGGATCCTGAGACGACTCACACACTCTATGATGGACAATGGATGATGGTGGTGGATGATGGTGTTGTGATGGTGGTGGGTGGTGGGTGAAGTGTGAGAGAGGTGGTGTGCCAAGGGATGAGTTGCAAGTGATCCAAGCACTCCTATTTATAGGCTGAACAGAAGCTCGGGCACGGCCCCTTGTCCATTGGGCATGGCCCCGTGTCCATCCTCCTCTCTTTCTTCATTAATTGCAGTTTGTTTGCATTAGTTGACCACGCCCCCGTGTCCGCTGGGCACGACCCTGTGTGCAGAAGCGTATCTGTACTATCAAGATTTCCCTAGATCCTGCGAATCTTAGAGTTGACCACGGCCCCCTGTCCGTTGAGCATGACCCCGTGGTGGGCGATAGAAGCTTCTACAACTTTGTCTTTTCTGCTGACACTAGGGCACGCCCCCGTGCTCATTGAGCACGGGGCATGTTCAGCCTTCTGTTCTCTTGTTTTTCTTTGCTTGGGAGGTCGGGCATGCAACGTTTGTTCCTTTTCTTGTATTTATGTTAGATTTAGCTGCCTTTTTGCTTCTTTTGTTCATTTGAGCTCTTTTAATCCTGAAAATACAAAAGGAAGACAAAAACACACTTTTCCAACATTAGTACTAAAAAGGGGTTAGTTTTATGCCACAATTGATGTAATTTATACGTTGCATTTTGTGCACATCAAATACCCCCACACTTGAATCTTTGCTTGTCCTCAAGCAAACTCTTTATAATGTGGCTTTACACTCCCAAATGGAATGGGTAGAAGAGAAGGTTTTTGGGCTTGTCATAGAGTGTCGGGATTTCCAAGATTCCTTATTAAGTTTTATTTTTGTTTATTTACAATCCTATTCGTCATGATTTATTAAAAACGTTTCATAAGATAAATTACTTATTAGGGCATAACATGCCTTTTTTTTAAATTCCATTTATATACAAGTTCACATACCTCACGGGGGATCACTCAACACTCGGCCAAAGATGTATTTTTAGTGAATCACTCGAGAGCGGCATGGAACTTACTCCTACCATTGGCTTTCCAAGCAATCAATCCTCCTCCTTTTTAACTATACACCTTTGTAAATATCAAGAGGACTTTTGGGGTGAAGGGTTAGGCTTGGGCTAAAGGTGGGTGGTTGGGTTAGTGGTTAGTAAAAGGGCGAAAAGCGTAAAAAGCGTCGTTTTCATAAGACTCGTTATTATTTTTTTTTCTTTTTTCAAAATTTTTTATTTTGATGAAGCATTTCTTTCAAACAAAGTTGTTTTTGATAAACTTGTTTGTTTATTTCTTTAGGCTTCATCATCATCATATATATATATATATATATATATATATATATTTCATAACCAAGTCATAAGAAAAACCGAGCTTTGTTACTAAAATAAAGGGTTTAAAATGAAAAAAAGGTTTAGGTGGGTAAAAAGGTTTTTTGGTTTGGGTTAAGAAATGAAAAGGTTTAGGCTCAAAGGGGTTAACTAGGGGGATTTTGGGTAGGTGGTAAAAAAAAAGAAAAATAATGGTGTAGAAATAAAAAGGGTTAGTCCTAATGCCTCCATCATTTACTTACTCGGGTTTAAGTTGGTAAGGACCGGAAATGTATCGTCGTGGCAAGTTCTAGAGTCGTACGAACCAAACGGCTATTCACACAAGAAACAAAAAATGAGCATTTAGTTTAAAGATATGTATTTGCATGCTCAATAACGTCTCAAAACTCACTTTTGTGGGAATGGGTTTTTATGTGATCAAGTATATATAATCAAATTTTAACTAAACTTGTCATGCCGTTTCATAATTTTCTTATGTTGATTCTTTTTATCACGACGCTATCGGTTGTAAATTTGTAAAAATATAACCTTTTTAGAACTTGAATTTCCCAACTTAAACCTAGACAAGTAAAAAAATTGTAAATTTTTGAAAAAAATTGGGGTGATTAGCGGTTCCAATAGAGTTTTGTGTAAGGCTTGTTAATTAGGACTTGCAAGATTAAAGATTTTAGCATCCCCCCACACTTAAATTACACATTGTCCTCAATGTGTCCCAAAAAATAAGTTTTTAGGTTGATTGAATGTGTAAAAAGGTGTGAAAAAGCAAAATTTTATGTTACTGGGCGTCTAGACACGGCCCCGTGGTGTCCGGGCACGGGCCCCGTGTTCAGATTGCCAGTAACAAAAGTTTGTAAAAAGAAACAGAAGCCTGGGCACGGGGGCGTTATCAGTGAGCACGCCCGGTGTCCAGTTACCTGAACTGGGCATTTTCTGCAGATTGTGCAGCACGGGGCCGTGTTGGGCGGGCACGGCCAGTGCTGAACTTGCTGTAATGAAGAAAATTTTGTCAGATGGCCTGTTTTCGTGCATGGGGTGCTGGTGCAAGTTTCTCTTGTTATCCTTCACCATCCCGAGTGTGTTTTATTCCTGAAAATTAAAACTAAACTAGAAAACATAAAAATTAATCTAAACTAAACTAAGGATAGTTCCGCGGAATGCCTCCGTGGTGCGCCACGTTTATAAGGGTCTTTGGCTAGACCCAAAGACTGGTCATATGTTACCCAAGTGGGATGTTTTGCATTCCATGCTACACCATCGGAGAGCATCATCCAAGCTTGAGTCGATGACCTTCATGTAGTTGACCGGGTCTTCGTCTTCTACTCTTTTTCCAACCCCAAACTTCACTTCCTTGTCCCCAAACTTCAATGTTAGTGTTCCGTCATTCATGTCTACCACTACTTGCGCTGTGGCTAGAAATGGCCTCCCTAGGATGAGATGGACTTCGGCGTCTTCTTCCATGTCTAGTATGACAAAGTCGGCCGGGAAGACGAAATTGTCGACTTTGACTAATAGATTTTCGGCGACACCTTGTGGATATTTGACGGATCTGTCGGCAAGTTGTATGCTCATCTTTGTAGGGCTCGTTTTTCCTAGGCCGAGTCATTTGAACATTGATGCGGGCATGAGGTTTATGCTAGCCCCAAGATCGGCTAGTGCATTGCGAATGGGGGATTCCCCAATTGAGCAAGGAATCGTGAAGCTTCCAGGATCAATCTTCTTTTGCGGGAGTTTGTTGAGTAGTAAGGCGTAGCATTCTCGCCTAAGTTAACTAATTGCAATGATTCAATTTTCCTTTTAAGAGTGAGGAAGTCTCTCATGAATTTTGAATATTTAGGCATTTGAGTTAGGACTTCGATAAATGGAATATTAACATGCAATTGTTTTAGTAAATTTTCAAACTTTGTGAATTGCTCATCGGTCTTTTGACAAATGAACCGACCGGGGTATGGAACCGGAGGAGTCTTAGTAGGCTCTTGAATTGGTGGAGAAGCCTTTTCTTGTTGCGGCGTGGGTGGAGTTGTGGATTGGCTTCTTTCAGTTGGAGGTGACGGAGCCTCTTCGGAACCCACGGTACGGTTTCTCAACGTTATGAGATGTACTTGCGCCTTTGGGTTGGTTTCGGTATTGCTTGGTAACGCGCCTTGTGGTCTCTCGGAGAAATTTTGAGCTATTTGATTTAATTTTTTTCAATTTTTTGAATACTAGCTTGTTGATTTCTAAAATTCGATTCCAATTGTTGAAATCGATCCGAGTTTTTCTTTTCGGTGTCGGAGATGGGGCGAGATACAGTATCTTCAAGCCTTTCTCGTCCACCTTGTTGTTGAGAGAAATTTTGTGACTCGCTTCTTGGTTGTTGAAAGTTTGTTCGTTGGTTTTATATTTTGTTGGTTACTACTATTGTCGGGTTCTCTCCAACCAAGGTTAGGGTGGTTACGCCATCCTTGGTTGTAGGTACCCGTTGGAGGACCCGACGGCCTAGGTCTATTATCAATGTAGTTTACCGACTCTATTTGATCATCTAATTCTTTCATACAACTCCAATTTTCGTGTGGCCCACCACACCCTTCACAAGCCATGATCGAAGCGGTTTTTGCCATTTCTAGTTTTTTGATTTTTGAAGAAAGGGCTTCGATTTGGGCTTGTAAAGAAGTGCTTTCATCAACCTTCTGGGCGCCCGGGGCAATAGATTTATTGCCTCGGGAAGTGTGCCACTAAAAATTGGTTTGAGCAATTTCCTCAATTTGATTGTATATTTCATTTGGGCGATGATTACCTAAAAGTCCCCTGGAGCTAGAGTCAAGTGTTTGTCTTGTGTGTGGCAACAACCCATTGTAGAAAGTCGATACTTGTTGCCACACCGCAAGACCGTGATGAGGACACTTTCTTAGTAGCTCCTTGAACCTTTCCCAAGTTTCATATAAGGATTCCCCATCCTCTTGTGAATATGTATTAATTCCAGTCATTAATTTAGCCGTTTTAGCAGGAGAGAAATACTTATATAGAAGCTTTTGGGCTAGTTCATCCTAGGTGTTTACCGAGCCAACCAGGAGGGCATTGAGCCAAGCCTTAGCTCGGTCTTTTAGTGAAAATGGAAACATGCGAAGGCGGATGGCATCGTTTGATGCTCCATTGATCCAAAAGGTATCACATATTTCTAAGAATTTAGTGTAGATGAGGATCCTCGTCCGCAAGCCCATGGAAGGTTGCAGAGTTTTGAAGCATTTGTATCAAATGTGGCCGAAGTTCGAAGTTGTTGGCTTCCACATTCGGTGCATTGATAGTGGCGCCAAGATTACCCACGGTGGGTCGTAGGTAATCCATGAGGGTACGTTGGTCCGCCATTCGAAGTGGTTCCCCCGAAACTTTCTCTTGGTTTTTAGCTTTAAGTCTTTTTCTGAGAAAGTGTTCGGGTTCTTCTAGAGGTTCTTTTATGTCTCTACTAGAACTGGAGCTCATACACT
This sequence comes from Helianthus tuberosus, assembly GCA_030545235.1. Taxonomy (NCBI): domain Eukaryota; kingdom Viridiplantae; phylum Streptophyta; class Magnoliopsida; order Asterales; family Asteraceae; genus Helianthus; species Helianthus tuberosus. The sequence continues at coordinate 136,235,378 of CM060381.1, read as the reverse complement.
ACGTAGAAAGTTCAGATGTGGCGCCTAGGTTCAAAGTCCTGCAATAGAAACAGAAAAGAACGTTGGTCAGAAGATTCACCACGGCCCCGTGCTCAGATGAACACGGCCCGTGGTCGGAGATACAGTGATTGTTTTCCGGATCCCTGTTACTAGGGAGTTGAACACGGCCCCGTGTTGCACCGACACGGCCCCGTGCTCAGCTCTCTGTAACTCGAAAAATAAAAACTGCCAGTGACAATGTTGGGCACGGCCCGTGTCCGACTAGGCACGGCCCGTGCTGAGCTCTGCAGAAGCTGAAAAATTAAGAAAATCCTTAAAAAAACAGAAAATTTAGAAAAAACGATTAGGCCGTTGATTCCTAACTTTCTTAAAATTCTTGTGTCCCCGGCAACGGCGCCAAAAACTTGATGTGCGTGTAGTGTAATATATTTTAGGTGTATATTTTTAAGCCCTTTTACACTTTTTAGCCAAGTTTTAAATTTATAAAACACGATATTTACTAACACCAAACACACATATGGGCAAGTGCACCCATCGTGGACGTAGTATAGTGTTGGTAAGATACCGAGGTCGTCCAAGGACACAAGAGCTTTTAGTACCGGTTTATCCTCAACGTCTAATCAAATCAAAAAGTTAGAAAAAAGTTTTAAACTAGAAAAATAAAACTAACTAAAATGCTGAAAAATAAAATAAAAGTAAAAATAGATAGACAAGATGAATCACTTGGATCCGACTCGTGTGTAGTGTAACCTTTGATTATTTCCGCACTTTTGCACTTTTTAAGAGATTATCTTAGTTATTGTAGTAGGCCCCTCTTTTGAAGGTGACGTTACCCTCAATCCAGTAGTTTGAGTCAGCAAGGATACAATCCTAAAGGGTGGGATTATTGAAAGATAATTAATTAAGTTATTAATGCATATTGTGGTAGGCCCCTCTTTTGAAGGTGACGTTTGTGACAACCGTCACTTTTCCGTACATTCCGTACACTAAATAAATAGTAATTTGTGCTTTAATGACTGGGCATGATCTAGTTTACCAGACAAATAAATTTCTGATTCCATGCAAGTGAAATCATGCACGTTTTATGCTACAAGAATTTCTTTAAGATAGCGTTGCGTCAAAAATATTAGTAAAATCACCGGTAAGACACACTGTGTCAACAATTCTGCAGAAAGCAGTTAGACAATAGTATTGGAACCTAGGTGTAGGTCCAACGTCAAGAATGCGTTAAAACCCAAAGAGTACATACAAGGGTTTACATATAGACATTCCGAGAGCTAAAAAGCACCCGAAACGCACTTTAAGTGCAGAATTTTAAGAAGTTCAGCTATAATCAGCATTAAGACACTGAAATATTATGCAGAAAGTATGATTTATCATTCAGAATACTTCCCCAAGTGTTGGGAATTGATAGGGTTACAAAAAGATACTTGAAAGACACTAAACGGTGCAATTTAGCACTTAAACAAACCGGTATTTAACCGAACAACCGAACATTACCCGGAAGACCAAAATATTGCTAGAAGCAATGTTTTCATTTTTCTAAGCTAGTTAGGGTCCCCGAACACCCTAACACACTATATATTTAATAACACACCAAAACCCACTAACTAAAACACTTGGTTTCTAACTAAACCAGTAACTAGACATTTAAAACCCAACCCTATACCCCCCTTGGGACGGTTACCATGGGTGTCCCCACCCATGGATTTGTTTAGTATTTTATTTGATATGGTTGCTGATTAAGGAACATAATACACAAGGGTTAAAGATGAAGATGGGTTATAAGATGGCACAAGGGGTTAAGGCATTTCATTCTCATCACACCATCAAACACCAACTCTCTCTCCCTCTCCCTCTTTGGTCTCGGCCGACCCCCACCCCTACACACCATCATCATCATTCAATCTTCTTCAAGCATTCTACAAGCATACAAAGGTGTTAGAAGGCATACAACGAAGCTCGGTGTGTTCGGAAGTTGAAGGACCACTCTAATCTTCTTTTATCCACCACTTTTATACTCTTGAACTCCCCTAGCCTTGTGCTAGTGGTAAGCACTTAGATCCTTGCATTTTACATGTTGTTTAAGTGGTTAATGATGATTAAAGATCAAAATGATAAGAACTCTAAAGAACCATAAACAAAGTCTTGAACATTTACTTACTTTGTGATGAAGTAGTGTTTAAATGATGAAGAAATCATGTTATTCTTGTGTTGTTATGTTTGTTGGTTATTATTTGTTAGTAGAAATGATATGGATCATCATATGGTCTTGCTAGATCATGATTAAAAACATGAACTAGCAAGATGGAAAAAGTAAGAATGTTGTGGATGATGGAATCATCCACACATAAACTATGAACTTGAATAATTGGGTGTTTTCTTGAAAAATAAAGATCAAAATGAGTTATAATCTTGTAGATCTAAAGATCCATGAGTGGTTTTTCGAAAGAACCAAGTGAAAAGTATGAGTTTTGTTAAAACTTGGATCTTACATAAACTTAACACATTTATAGTGGATAAACAAGTGTAGAAACACTTGTGTAATAAGAAAATTTCACAAAGAAATATTTTTAGAAAATATGACTAGAAGTTGTGAAAATACAAAGTCTTTAAAAATGAAGTTTTTGAAGAACTAATCACATTTTTAAAGGTAACAAGACTTACAAAGTATGCTAGTAAGTTACTACATACTTTTATAAACTTTCAAGTTCATAAGTTTATAGTTTATGCTTGTTTTTTACTAGTTTGGTAAATAAAGATGGTATGTTGTTGATTGTTGATGATGTTTTAAAAGAAAATAAACACATGTTTTGAAAACATGGGAAACCTCCATTTTTAGGGGAAACTCTGCCAAAATTTTTATAAATTTTAACACTTAGAAAAATATAAGTTTTGAGAAACTTATTCCCTAAAAATGTGTCTAAAAACATTTACCAAGGTTTCCCTAATTTTTGTATTAAGAAATGTTGATTTCTTCAAGAAAAAAAATTGATACTAAGTATGTATATTTTTGAGAAAAATATATGTATATTTTGATCACCAAATTTCGTGCTAAGTGTATGTAGTATGTATTATACGTGATAGTGTATTAGGACTTGAAAATACACTAAATACTCTTGAGAAGTAAAAACACAAAAATACACATACAACATACAAGATACATAATTCGGGTGCAAAATACAAGAAACTTATATTTATTTTTGAGAAAATAATATAAGTAAGACACTTAGTTAAAAATATAAATTATTTTTAACACAAGAAAACATATACAAAAGATAGTGACTTGTACTTGTGCGATACAAGTCTAGTGACTAACGTTAATAAAACACGTTTAGGTCACGACGCTAGATAAGCACATCAGGGGAAGTTTACGACGCAGGAACGCAAAGTTGTGAGTTCATGCTCCCCCTTTTCTTTAACTGTTTTTCGGTTTTATAACTCTCGGGGGTGAAATACATGTTACAAAAATTACAATGTTTACAAATGGTACAATAACAAGAAGCACACTTGCTGAGGACGAGTACCAAGTATGATACGATTTGAGAATACAAAAAAATACAAGAAGCACTCTTGGTGAGAACGAGTACCGAGTATGATGCGCTTTAAGAAATACCTAGAAAATACTAGATCATGTGAGCATAGACTAGATATTGAGATGCCATTAATACTTAATTAGGGACGAGGGTTAGATCTAACGGGTACGGCCGAACCCCACTCATGGTTACAACTAGTACCTAGTAGTGCTTCGGAGTCCCAGTCGAGGTTAATCGACACAGTCAAGGGAAATCGACACAGTCGAGGGAAATCGACACAGTCGAGGGAAATCGACACAGTCGAGGGAAATTGACACAGTCGAGGTTAATCATCACAGTCGAGGAAAATCGACAAGGGTATGAGCCAATACTAGTGCTCCCTATGTCCTCACATGCCTTAATGTCCTTGTACAAACATTCAATTAGTACGTGGTGTACACAAGACAACTTGATTTACACAAGAATACTTTATACAATAATATTTTATTTATACAAGATACATACCACGTTTTCATACAAGGTAGGCAAAACGCATGAACTCGCTCAACTTTATGTTGATGTTTTCCAAAATTACATGTATTTCAGGTGACATGATGGATCTTGGGCGCAAGTGTCGTAACTAGAAGTAGACTACAAGCTTAGATGTAATCCACTTTGTTGAATTGTAACCTAGATGAAGGTTGTGTTTTAAAACTTAAGTAATTAAGTGTTTGTAATACTCAAAATTTTCTGAATGGATGAACATCATTTTAATCATGTAGTTGTTTATTATGATTGAATGCAATGATAACAAACTAGTCACACATCGTACGCTTCCGCAAAAGACAGGCTGTGACAGTTTGGTATCAGAGCTTCGATTGTAGTGAACTAGGATTCCTTCTCGAGTCTAGACTACAATCACTAGAGTTCTCTCGCAAAAACGTTTTACAAAAAGGTTTTCATTGCATTCACGAAAGCGCCAAGATCCACGTGTCAAACACTTTTCAAAAGGACAAGGCAAGGACATCAATAGGGAATACCCTCAAAATAAGGTGCCAATTAAGGCATAGTCTACACGGGATAGACTTGCCAAAGAAAAAATACACTCTTGGTGAGAACGAGTACCGAGTAGTGTTTTTCTCTCAGTCGTAAAACGACAACTAGAAAAATGACCCCCCAAAGACGAGAGTTATACGTGATATGATACATTAAATTGCTTGATTATGCTAAGTAGCATATTTTTTATTGATATACATACATACATACATACATACATACAAATAAGTGTACGGAATGATTATTGACATGAATAAGATACTTTCGACTCCGACTCCTATTACTGTACGTAACTCGCACGATGAAGTTGTCGACCTCGCGTTCATTGCAAAGCTCATGGATAGAATGATTACCAGACAAGATTCTGAGCTTGCTTCCGTAGGAGATGGCCGCTCTTCCCTCTCGATCATGAAGGTGCCTGACTACGGTGATGATGATGAGGCAGAGGTGGCAACCTTGAACGAATTCTTAATCAACGGGACAAGATCCCTGCGGCTTATGTGAAGCAAGATTGATGACATACTTGACCAGAAAAGGAAGATGGAGTATTCATCTTGAAGGTGCCCCTCCAACTACTAGGAATTCTCTCTATTCCTATTCCATCTAATCATCGTGCCTATACGCGCGTAACGATAACGAATGTTAGCGCACGGACCACCGCAATAGTCCTTTCCATGATAGAGGTATAAGGACAATAGTGTCCCCCTCCTAGATCGATCATCTGCTTGGACGAGAGGAAATTGGGGTAACTGTGCAAGACAATTTATTATTACGGGGGCCCACGTAATAACGACTTGTAGTGCACAGAAATCCTGGTGGACTCTGCGGGTCGAGCTAATGAAAACCACACAAAATTAATCTATAGGTGTCCTCACCTTCATCTGGTAGAACAACACATAGATCAGTGCTTTAGCACGTTAGAAAGTAGGAAACCTGTCTTGCCTACTTCATGCCCGGCTTTGCCTACTTCATGTACGAGACGTTTGAGAAACAATATTTAAGCAAGAGAGGAGGAATAACATTCAGAAAGAATCAGTGACGATACACTCTCTATCACCTCTAGACGAACAACCCCATCTAAAGGAAAATATACGCACCAGTAAAGCTAAAGACCTAAGAAAACCAATCTAGCAGGAAATAACTAAAACTTGAATGACCAAGGCGATGCAGCCTCGAGTTCATTTTATTACAAACAATAAGCCAAGTTGGCAAGCCTTTGTGAAGGCTCAGTAACTGTTTCCTCGCTCATACATTGATTATATATACATGTGAAATTGGGTGATTACATGATGGCTTATGGTGCTATGTATCTCATAGACAATTGGAATGTTGTCGAACCTACTTCATACCATTTTGACAGAAGAGAATGTCACCCAGACGCGACACAAACATCAGTACGTTGCCAAGAACAGAAGCTGAGCTTCAAGAACGCATCTCGTAGGTAATTGCACGACATGAAGCCCTCCGCTCTAAGCAGCGATGGCACTACTGGAAGTAACCCTCCGACTGGCTGCACCTATAAGCAGTTCCTGGACTGCAAACCATTAAACTTTGACTGAACAGGAGGCGCCGTTGCATTTGTTCATTGGACAGAAAAGACAGACTCAGTTCTAAGAATGAGTAACTGTTCACCCCAACAGAGTGTTACCTATATCTCAGGGTTATTTCTAGATGGCGCACTCTCCTGGTGGAACCTTCAGGTTCAGACCCTTGGTGCAGATGCTGCTTATGCACTGAGCTGGGACGAGCTCAAGGAAATGATGGAAAAGAAATACTATTCAAGGACTGAAATCCAGAAGCTTGAGGTGGAGTTCTGGAATTTAAAAATTGACGGACCGAAGATTCCTGAATATGTCCAGCGATTTCACGACTTGTCTAGGGTCGTCCCCTACTTAGTCAAACTGGAATTCAAAAGGATTGAACAATTCATTTGGGGACTTGCACCTCAAATTAGGAGCTTGGTTACTACCTCAAGGCCTCCAACCATCACAGAGGCTATCGATTTAAGCATTACGCTTACTAAAGAAGCTCTACGTGCGGGAAAATTTTCAGAATCTGAGGATAACAAGAAAGAGACTCATGTGGAGCCATCAGGCAATAAGAAGAGGAAGTCCTCGAACCTAAAGGTGGGTACACAAGTCGGCTATGGAAGCTCTAAAGCAAACAAAAGAAAGAAAGTGAACCCGCCACATGACAGGAAAGCTCCTGGAACCACTAATAAGGTTGGTGATAAGATTTACTCGGGAACTAAGCCGAGGTGCGAGGAATGCACTTTTCACCATGAAGGTCGATGTCTGAGGCCTAAGTGCGGAAAGTGTGGAAAGGAAGGGCACAGCAAGGGCGCCTATTGGGCGAAGGACCCAAATGGAAAAGATAAGAGAGTACCAGGTTGCTATAAATTTGGTGAGGCAGGGCACTTTAGGAAAGATTGCCCTAAGAAGAAACAAGCAAGGAAGGGTTTTCACGATCGAAACTCGTGAAGCACGCCAGGATCTAGATGCGGTTACGGGTACGTTCCCTATTAACCAACCTTATGCATCTATTTTTTTATTAATACTGGCATCAACTTTAACCTTGCATGCTTAGAACTTAAGAAACTGCTTGGCCTAGTTTCGAGTAAAATAGACGTCCCGTATTCTTTAGAAATAGGTATATAGAAGGCTAGTTTAAACAGTCGAAGCAATTAAGGATTGTAATTTGGGAATCAGAGGGCCGGAACCTTCTGTTACCATTACCTTGGGAAGTCATAATATGATAGTCAGCATGGATTGGATATCCAAGTATAGAGCCTGAGAACATCCCCGTTATGAAAGAAGTTCCAGAAGCCTTTTCTGAAGACTTGCCAGGAACGCCCCTCCGCAACGACAAGAGAAGTTTAAGATGAACCTCGTACCAGAAGCGGCACCAGTGATGAGATGACGCCCCACCAAATAGTTTCGTCCTCGAAGCATGAGCTTCCGATATAACTGCAAGGGCTGCTAAACAGAGGAAATTAAAGACATGACATCCTTAGTTAAGGACATGAGAAGAAAGTTGACAGTTTCCATTTTGCATAAATCCCAGAGAATTGAGAATCAGAATCCTTGCCGAGGACTGATGACATGAAATAGACAAAACGTAAGATCCTTGTTGCCACTCAAGGATCAACTTGAGGACAAGATGTCCTCAACTGGGAATACAAGAAGGAAATATCCCTAAAACAACCTTTAGGACTCGCTTTGAACATTACGAGTTCCTTGTCGTACCATTTGGTTTAACACATGCATCGACAATATTCATGGACCTCATGAATCGAACGTGTAAATCATACCTGGATAAATCATGATTATACCTATTGACTACATTCTTATATGGCCAACGACCAAGGTAGGTCGTGAGCAACAGCTGCAATTTACCTTGCAACTCTTAGAGAAAAGAACAGTTATGTGCCATGATGACGAAAAGTGGATTTCGAATTCGCGAGGTGAGAACTTTAAGATACGTGATGGATAAGGACGAAATTCATGCCAACCCTGCAACCAAGAGCTAAGGAGCCAGAGTTGCAATTATGTGACGCCTCTCGACAAAGTCTCGATTGTACGTCGATGCAACGAGACCACAACATTGCATACGTGACACATTGATTAAGGAATCATAAGAAGAAACATTGATCTATATACAGTAATTGCACGCCACAAAATTTGACATCATTACCAGAAAGAAAACGCTGCACGATCTTTACTGATCACAAGGGTTGCAGAACACCGATGATCGTAAGAACTTGAATATGAACTGAGCTGCTGAACGATGCAGAATGTATGGACATGATACGTGCTTGTGTGAGAAACTTTGACGAAAGTCGGAACACTCACTTACCCTTAGTGGAGTTTTTCCTACAAAAGTATTTATCACACCGCCGTTTAAACCGCTTCGTGTGAAGCTTTAGATGGAACATAACGAGTCGATTCCCGTCGTGTTGAACGGAAACCAGAAATAAACAATCTACTGGCCCGAATTGGTTCAAGAAAATCTAGAGGCAAGGTCGTTCAGATATGTGATCATATCGAGACAGCCCGCAGAATACAGAAAGATTACGCCGATGAGAGGCAGAAATTGTAAGAATATGAGACAAGAAGTATGACTAAAACGAGAGCCTCGCCTAGAGAAGGCGTAGTGTGATTTGGAAAACGAAAAGGTTGAATCCCAGGTGTAGGGATCAGAACCATTGTTCACAAGATGAAGCTTCCAGAAAAAGATCAGTAGTGAACGCGACACATTCATGTGTCTTGTCTTTAGAGGAGTCTGACTCAAGGAACAGTCGTTGTTCCCACAAATAAGATTCACGTCAATGACAAAAGACAATATAATAGAAACCTGTTAAGGTTTTGGACCAAGAGTCCACAATACTATAGAAACATGTTAAGGTTTTGGACCAAGAGTCCACAATACTATAGAAACCTGTTAAGGTTTTGGACCAAGAGTCCACAATACTATAGAAACATGTTAAGGTCACGGACCAAGAGTCCACAAGATACAGAAAAGACATGATTGATTTACTGGAGTACGATAAAATACATGACATGAGAACACGAAGACGTGTTTCGAATATAAGTGACCACGTTTGATCCACAACTCCCCTGCGACCGATGGCATCGCTTGAATTTCGGGATGAAATTCTTTTAACAGGGGGAGACTGTGACAACCGTCACTTTTCCGTACATTCTGTACACTAAATAAACAGTAATATGTGCTTTAATGACCGGGCATGATCTAGTTTACCAGACAAATAAATTTCTGATTCCATGCAAGTGAAATCATGCACGTTTTATGCTACAAGAATTTCTTTATGATAGCGTTGCGTCAAAAATATTAGTAAACTCACCGGTAAGACACACTTTGTCAACAATTCTGCAGAAAGCAGTTAGACAATAGTATTGGAACCTAGGTGTAGGTCCAACGTCAAGAATGCGTTAAAACCCAAAGAGTACATACAAGGGTTTACATATAGACATTCCGAGAGCTAAAAAGCACCCGAAACGCACTTTAAGTGCAGAATTTTACCAAATTCAGCTATAATCAGCATTATGACACTGAAATATTATGCAGAAAGTATGATTTATCATTCAGAATACTTCCCCAAGTGTTGGGAATTGATAGGGTTACAAAAAGATACTTGAAATACACTAAACGGTGCAATTTAGCACTTAAACAAACCGGTATTTAACCGAACAACCGGACATTACCCGGAACACCAAAATATTGCTAGAAGTAATGTTTTCATTTTTCTAAGCTAGTTAGGGTCCCCGAACACCCTAACACACTATATATTTAATAACACACCAAAACCCACTAAATAAAACACTTGGTTTCTAACTAAGCTAGTAACTAGACATTTAAAACCCAACCGTATACCCCCCTTGGGACGGTTACCATGGGTGTCCCCACCCATGGATTTGTTTAGTATTTTATTTGATATGGTTGGTGATTAAGGAACATAATACACAAGGGTTAAAGATGAAGATGGATTATAAGATAGCACAAGGGGTTAAGGCATTTCATTCTCATCACACCATCAAACACCAACTCTCCCTCCCTCTCCCTCTTTGGTCTCGGCCGACCCCCACCCCCACACACCATCATCATCATTCAATCTTCTTCAAGCATTCTACAAGCATACAAAGGTGTTAGAAGGCATACAACGAAGCTTGGTGTGTTCGGAAGTTGAAGGACCACTCTCATCTTCTTTTATCCACCACTTTTATACTCTTGAACTCCCCTAGCCTTGTGCTAGTGGTAAGCACTTAGATCCTTGCATTTTACATGTTGTTTAAGTGGTTAATGATGATTAAAGATCAAAATGATAAGAACTCTAAAGAACCATAAACAAAGTCTTGAACATTTACTAACTTTGTGATGTAGTGTTTAAATGATGAAGAAGTCATGTTATTCTTGTGTTGTTATGTTTGTTGGTTATTATTTGTTAGTAGAAATGATATGGATCATCATATGGTCTTGCTAGATCATGATTAAAAACATGAACTAGCAAGATGGAAAAAGTAAGAATGTTGTGGATGATGGAATCATCCACACATAAACTATGAACTTGAATAAATGGGTGTTTTCTTGAAAAATAAAGATCAAAATGAGTTATAATCTTGTAGATCTAAAGATCCATGAGTGGTTTTTCGAAAGAACCAAGTGAAAAGTATGAGTTTTGTTAAAACTTGGATCTTACATAAACTTAACACATTTATAGTGGATAAACAAGTGTAGAAACACTTGTGTAATAAGAAAATTTCACAAAGAAATATTTTTAGAAAATATGACTAGAAGTTGTGAAAATACAAACTCTTTAAAAATGAAGTTTTTGAAGAACTAATCACATTTTTATAGGTAACAAGACTTACAAAGTATGCTAGTAAGTTACTACATACTTTTATAAACTTTCAAGTTCATAAGTTTATAGTTTATGCTTGTTTTTGACTAGTTTGGTAAATAAAGATGGTATGTTGTTGATTGTTGATGATGTTTTAAAAGAAAATAAACACATGTTTTGAAAACATGGGAAACCTCCATTTTTAGAGGAAACTCTGCCAAAATTTTTATAAATTTTGACACTTAGAAAAATATAAGTTTTGAGAAACTTATTCCCTAAAAATGTGTCTAAAAACATTTACCAAGGTTTCCCTAATTTTTGTATTAATAAATGATGATTTCTCCAAGAAAAAAAATTGATACTAAGTATGTATATTTTTGAGAAAAATATATGTATATTTTGATCACCAAATTTCGTGCTAAGTGTATGTAGTATGTATTATACGTGATAGTGTATTAGGACTTGAAAATACACTAAATACTCTTGAGAAGTAAAAACACAAAAATACACATACAACATACAAGATACATAATTCGGGTGCAAAATACAAGAAACTTATATTTATTTTTGAGAAAATAATATAAGTAAGACACTTAGTTAAAAATATAAATTATTTTTAACACAATAAAACATATACAAAAGATAGTGACTTGTACTTATGCGATAGAAGTCTAGTGACTAACGTTAATAAAACACGTTTAGGTCACGACGCTAGATAAGCACATCCGGTGAAGTTTACGACGCAGGAACGCAAAGTTGTGAGTTCATGCTCCCCCTTTTCTTTAACTGTTTTTCGGTTTTAAAACTCTCGGGGGGTGAAATACATGTTACAAAAATTACAATGTTTACAAATGGTACAATAACAAGAAGCACACTTGGTGAGGACGAGTACCAAGTATGATACGATTTGAGAATACAAAAAACATACAAGAAGCACTCTTGGTGAGAACGAGTACCGAGTATGATGCGCTTTAAGAAATACCTAGAAAATACTAGATCATGTGAGCATAGACTAGATATTGAAATGCCATTAATACTTAATTAGGGACGAGGGTTAGATCTAACGGGTACGGCCGAACCCCACTCATGGTTACAACTAGTACCTAGTAGTGCTTCGGAGTCCCAGTCGAGGTTAATCGACACAGTCGAGGTTAATCGACACAGTCGAGGGAAATCGACACAGTCGAGGGAAATCGACACAGTCGAGGTTAATCGACATAGTCGAGGAAAATCGACAAGGGTATGAGCCAATACTGGTGCTCCCTATGTCCTCACATGCCTTAATGTCCTTGTACAAACATTCAATTAGTACGTGGTGTACACAAGAAAACTTGATTTACACAAGAATACTTTATACAAGAATACTTTATTTATACAAGATACATACCATGTTTTCATACAAGGTATGGAAAACGCATGAACTCGCTCAACTTTATGTTGATGTTTTTCAAAATTACATGTATTTCAGGTGACAGGATGGATCTTGGGCGCAAGTGTCGTAACTAGAAGTAGACTACAAGCTTAGATGTCATCCACTTTGTTGAATTGTAACCTAGATGAAGGTTGTGTTTTAAAACTTAAGTAATTAAGTGTTTGTAATACTCAAAATTTTCTGAATGGATGAACATCGTTTTAATCATTTAGTTGTTTATTATGATTGAATGCAATGATAACAAACTAGTCACACATCGTACGCTTCTGCAAAAGACAGGGTGTGACAATGTTACCCTCGGCTAAGTAGTCTGAGTCAGCAGGGATACAGTCCTAAGTAGCCAGGTTAAAGTTTTAATAGTAGCTTAACTTATGAGGGGATCAAAGAGTTTGGACCCCCACCATCCAATACCGGTGGGTATTGAAGGAGGTCCTACTAAATTTGACCCAGGTCCTTTGCAGGATCTATACACTGAACAATGGCAAGACTCTTACCAAACCTTTCCCTTAACCCCCGACCAGGTAGCCAACATATCTCCATATAGACCGTGGAGATATGAATGGTGAAAATCTTTTATTTTATATAGACAGTAAAATAATGCCAAGACACCACGGACAAACGATAAGGAAGAATCACCTTCAACATAAGAAACTAGTTATTAAAGTCATTAATACATAACCAAATAAAAAGTGTGAAAAGATTAAAAAAAAGTATTACACTAAACACTTGTCTTCACCAAGTGATGTAAGAGACTTAGGCAAACATGGCCTTTGATTGTCAAGAACTCTTACGATCAATCTTGGATCCCGAGACGACTCACACACTCTATGATGGACCATGGATGATGGTGGTGGATGATGGTGTTGTGATGGTGGTGGGTGGTGGGTGAAGTGTGAGAGAGGTGGTGTGACAAGGGATGAGTTGCAAGTGATCCAAGCACTCCTATTTATAGGCTGAACAGAAGCTCGGGCACGGCCCCGTGTCCATTGGGCATGGCCCCGTGTCCATCCTCCTCTCTTTCTTTCTTCATTAATTGCAGTTTGTCTACATTAGTTGACCACGCCCCCGTGTCCGCTGGGCACGACCCCGTGGTGGGCGATAGAAGCTTCTACAAGTTTGTCTTTTCTGCTGACACTTGGGCATGCCCCCATGCTCATTGAGCACGGGGCGTGTTCAGCCTTCTGTTCTCTTGTTTTGCTTGGGAAGATGTTGTCGGGGAGGTCGGGCATGCCACGTTTGTTCCTTTTCTTGTATTTATGTTAGATTTAGCTGCCTTTTTGCTTCTTTTGTTCATTTGAGCTCTTTTAATCCTGAAAATACAAAAGGAAGACAAAAACACACTTTTTTCCAACATTAGTACTAAAAAAGGGTTAGTTTTATGCCACAATTGATGTAATTTATATGTTGCATTTTGTGCACATCAATAAGTAACGTATGTAACACCCAAAAGTGCATAAAGCAAAAAGGGTTCAAGTATACTCACAGATCGCGTTTAAGTTAATAAACACTATCTTGGATTGAAGGGAGCGCTGAGAGATTAGCCTGAATAGTTAACGATAGCATAAGCGATGAACGACGCGTAAAACGGTGAAATGTGAATAAGTGTCGGATGGTAATCTGATCGGATGGCAATCCGATCGGTTGGCTATTTGATCGGATGTCAATCCGTTCAGATGGTCATCCGATCGGATGGCCATTTGGTCGGATTGACATTCGATTGGGAAGGATGTGTTTGTGTATGATGGCTTTGAAGTTTTCGTTGTAGCATTTTGAAAACAGAGAAGTATCTCTACCTTTCAGGTCGTTGATCGAACGGTCGTTCGATCAGATAGCGGTCCGATTGGCAGGATACTTAGTAAGAACAAGTTCACAGCAGGATTGTCACTCGATCGGATAGCAATCCGATCGGATGGCAATCCGATCGGATGGCAATCCGTTCAATGTTCAGATATTTGAAAACTTTGAAAATTGTTTAAGTGCTGGACCTCAAGTGCAATCCGATCGTATTGCAGTTCGATCGGATGGCAATCCGATTGAATGGTTATCCGATCGGACAATAATCCGTCCCAACGAACCTGATCATCTTGAACTTGATTATTTTTGAAATTTTTGCGGTTTGCTCGAGACGGTATGATAACGTACTAAACAATGGAACCTTGGCAAGTCCCAAGTCGTTCGATTGAACAGGAATCACCCTAATCTGACCAGTTGACTGTTCCTTGACGATTGTTCATGTTTATCCCAAAATCGGTTGTCTCGTTGATAGAGATCAGATCTCAGACTGACACGTCACTAGAGAAGAGTAGAGGGCCTGAATGAGCTCTGATTCTATCGGTTTTGAATGCATTGAGTGTAAAAGAGTTGAAAGAAGGTTGGAAAAGCTTCTTTCAATCCTTTTAACTCTGTAAATGTTTAGATTTATGCGAAATCGTTGTGAAATCATGTGGAAATCCTTCAGATCTGAGTTATTCTTGGTGGAATGAGGTCAACACTTGAAGTTCATAAGAACTCCATGATGACATCACCCTAGAACACCTCAAAGCCGTTGATTTCATGGTTAAAAGTTAAGATTCAAGGGTGAAAATGATGAAGAAGTGTGTTGATGTGCGTAGTGCGTGATAGATTTTTAACTATATTTTTAGCCCTTTTTAACACTTTAGTCAAGTTTTTAATTTATAAAACACGATATTCTACTAACACTAAACACACATATGGGCAAGTGCACCCATCGTGACCATAGTATAGCGTTGGTAAGATACCGAGGTCGTCCAAGGACACAAGAACTTTTAATACCGGTTTATCCTCAACGTCTAATCAAATCAAAAGTTTAGAAAAAGGTTTAAACATGAAAATAAAAACTAAAAACATGCTAAAAATAAAATAAAACAGATAGACAAGATGAATCACTTTGATCTGACTCGCCTTTAGTGTAACCTTTGATGTTTTCCGCACTTTTTCACTTTTTAAGAGATTATCTTAGTTACAGTAGTAGGCCCCTCTTTTGAAGGTGACGTTACCCTCAACCCAGTAGTTTGAATCAGCAAGGATACAATCCTAAAGGGTTGGATTATTGAAAGATAATTAATTAAGTTATTAATGCGTAATGTGGTAGGTCCCTCTTTTGAAGGTGATGTTACCCTCGGCTAAGTGGGTTGAGTCAGCAGGGATACAATCCCAAGTAGTCGGGTTAATGTATTAATAGTAGTTTACATATGAGGGGATCAAGCCATTTGCACCCCCGCCATCCAATACCAGTGGGTATTGAAGGAGGTCCTAGTAAGCTTGACCCAGGTCCTTGCAAGATCTATACACTGAACAAGGCAAGAACCTTACCAAACCATTTCCTTAACCCCCGACCAGGTAGCCAACATATCTCTATATAGACCGTAAAGATATGAATGGTGTAAATCTTTTATTTTATATAGACAGTAAAATAACGCCAAGACACCACAGACAAATGATAAGGAAGTTTCACCTTCAACATAAGAAACTAGTTATTA
This sequence comes from Helianthus tuberosus, assembly GCA_030545235.1. Lineage (NCBI taxonomy): Eukaryota > Viridiplantae > Streptophyta > Magnoliopsida > Asterales > Asteraceae > Helianthus > Helianthus tuberosus. Next base: position 136,219,520 of record CM060381.1, on the reverse strand, counting down.
AAGTCATTAATACAAAACCAAATAAAAAGTGCGAAAAGATTAAAAAACAAAAGTATTACACTAAATGCTTGTCTTCACCAAGTGATGTAAGAGACTTAGGCAAACATGGCCTTTGATTGTCAAGAACTCTTACTATCAATCTTGGATCCTGAGACTACTACACACACTCTATGGTGGATGATGGATGATGGTGGTGGTAGTGGATGAGGGTGTTGTAATGGTGGTGGAGTGTGGGTGAAGTGTGAGAGAGGTGGTTTGCCAAGGGATGCCTTTGAAGTGAACCAAGCACCTCTATTTATAGGCTGCACAGAAGCCTGGACACGGCCCCGTGTCCACCCACTTTCTCTTTCTTCATTTATTGCAGTTTGTCTTCATTAGTTGACCACGCCCCCGTGTCCGCTGGGCACGGCCCCGTGTGCAGAAGCGTATCTGTACTATCAAGATTTTCTTAGATTCTGCGAATCTTGGCGTTGACCACGGCCGTGTGGAGCTGGGCACGCCCTCGTGTCGGGGTATAGAAGCTTCTACTCTTTTGTCCTTTCTGCAGACACTTGGGCACGCCCCTGTGTCCGCTGGGCACGGGGCGTGTTCAGCCTTCTGAAGTCTTGTTTTTGCTTGGGAAGATGTTGTCGAGGGGTCAGGCATGCCACGTTTATTCCTTTTCTTGTATTTATGTTAGATTTGGCTGTGTTTTTGCTTCTTTTGTTCGTTTAAGCTCTTTTAACCCTGAAAATACAAAAGGAAGACAAAAGCAGACTTTTTCCAACATTAGTACTAAAGAAGGGTTAGTTTTATGCCTCATTTGATGTAATTTATATGTTCCATTTTACACACATCAAATACCCCCACACTTGAATCTTTGCTTGTCCTCAAGCAAAACTCTTTATAATGTGGCTTACACTCCCAAATGGAATGGGTAGAAGAGAAAGTTTTGGGCTTGTCTTGAGTGTCGGGATTCCAAGATCTTTATTAGGCTTTATTTTTATGTTATTTACAATCCTATTCGTTATGATTTATTTAGAACATTACATAAGAGAAATTATATTTTGGGCATAACATGCCTCTTTAAAATTCCATTTATATACAAGTTCCCATACCTTACGGGAGATCACTCAACACTCGGCCGAAGATGTATTTTTGTGAAACACTCGAGACCGGCATGGAACTTACTTCTACCATATGCTTGCCAATCAATCAATCCTCCTCCTTTTTAACTAAAAACCTTTGTAAATATCAAGAGGACTTTTGGGGAAGGGTTAGGCTTGGGTTAAAGGTAGGTGGTTTTGGGTTAGTGGTTAGTAGAAAAGGGCGAAAGGCGTAAAAAGCGTCAGTTTTCTTAAAACTTTTTGTTTTTGTGACTTTTTTATTTAAATGAAGCATTTTCAAACAAAGTTTCTTTTTGATGAACTTGTTTGTTTATTGTAAGGCTTCATAACATTTTTTTTTCATAAGGAATGTCACATGAAAACTGAGCTTTTTACTAAAATAAAGGGTTTAAAATAAAAAAAAAAAGGTTTTGGTGGGTAAAGGGTGTTTGTTTTGTGGGTTTAGAAATGAAAAGGTTTAGGCTCAAAGGGGTTAACTAGGGGGATTTTGGGTAGGTGGTAAAAAGGAAAAAATAATGGTGTTGAAAGAAAAAGAGTTAGTCCTAATGCCTCTATCATTTACTTACTTGGGTTTAAGTTGGTAAGGACCGGGAATGTATCGTCATGGCAAGTTCTAGAGTCGTAAGAAACCAAGCGGCTATTCACACAAGAAACGAAAGATGAGCATTTAATTTTTAAAGATGTGTATTTATATGCTCAATTAAAGGCTCAAAACTCACTTTTTGTGGGAATGGATTTTTAATGTGATCAAGTATATATAATCAAATTTTAACTAGATTTGTCATGCCTTTTCATAATTTTCTTATGTTGGTCCTTTTTATCACGACGCTATCGGTTGTAAATTTGTAAAATATGACCTTTTTAGAACTTGTTATTCCCAATTTAAACCAAGACAAGTAAAAAAAACGAAAAGTTTTTGAAAAAAACTGGGGTGTTTAGCGGTTCCAATAGAGTTTTGTGTAAGGCTTGTAATTAGGACTTGCAAAATTCAAGGTTTTAGCATCCCCGCACACTTAAATTACACATTGTTCTCAATGTGTCCCAAAAATAAGTTTTTAGGTTGATAGAACGTGTAAAAAGGTGTGTAAAACCAAAAATTTATGTTACTGGGCGTCTGGACATGGCCCCGTGTTCAGATCGCCAGTAACAGAAAGTGACAGAAGGCTGGGCACGGGGGCGTGTTCAGTGAGCACGCCCCGTGTCCAGTTACCTGAACTGGGCGTTTTTCTACAGATCCTCCAAGACAAGTAAAAAAAACGAAAAGTTTTTGAAAAAAACTGGGGTGTTTAGCGGTTCCAATAGAGTTTTGTGTAAGGCTTGTAATTAGGACTTGCAAAATTCAAGGTTTTAGCATCCCCCCACACTTAAATTACACATTGTTCTCAATGTGTCCCAAAAATAAGTTTTTAGGTTGATAGAACGTGTAAAAAGGTGTGTAAAACCAAAAATTTATGTTACTGGGCGTCTGGACATGGCCCCGTGTTCAGATCGCCAGTAACAGAAAGTGACAGAAGGCTGGGCACGGGGGCGTGTTGGCTGGGCACGACCCCGTGCTGAACTTGCTGTAATGAAGAAAAATTGTCGGGTGGCTTTGTTTTTGTACATGGGGTGTTGGTTCAAGCTTCCCTTAGTATCCTTCACCATCCCGAGTGTGTTTTACCCATTACAACATCATCCAAACACCAAATAATTTCGAAAACCATCATTCATTAAATAGAGAGAGTTACAATAGGCCCTAATAAAAACATAAACTAAAACTTAGATAAGTAGGTCAAGAAACACAAGAAATCCCAAACCGCAAAGAAGTCCTAGCCTATAATTTATTTTAAGAGCAAAATTTCAGACAAAGGTAATTCCGTCGGTTGAGTGAGGCTTGAAGAACTTCTCCTCCAGGTATGGTCCCTCACACATCGTTGAGCCATTCTTCTATCTCCCGAGGGAGAAGAAAGGCGGGCTCATTGGCATCATCATCTTGAGGCGGTGTAACTTCCACCCTTGGCTAAGTGGTTTGAGTCAGCAGGGATACAATCCCAAGTAGCCGGGTTAATGTATTAATAGTAGTTTACATATGAGGGGATCAAGCCATTCGCACCCCCGCCATCCAATACCAGTGGGTATTGAAGGAGGTCCTAGTAAGCTTGACCCAGGTCCTTGTAGGATCTATACACTGAACAAGACAAAAACCTTACTAAACCATTCCCTTAACCCCCAACCAGGTAGCCAACATATCTCTATATAGACCGTAGAGATATGAATGGTGTAAATCTTTTATTTTATATAGACAGTAAAATAACGCCCAGACACCACGGGCAAATGATAAGGAAGTTTCACCTTCAACATAAGAAACTAGTTATTAAAGTCATTAATACAAAACCAAATAAAAAGTGTGAAAAGGTTAAAAAACAAAAGTATTACACTAAATGCTTGTCTTTACCAAGTGATGTAAGAGACTTAGGCAAACATGGCCTTTGATTGTCAAGAACTCTTACTATCAATCTTGGATCCCGAGACTACTACACACACTCTATGATGGATGATGGATGATGGATGATGGTGGTGAATGAGGGTGTTGTGATGGTGGTGGAGTGTGGGTGAAGTGTGAGAGAGGTGGTTTGCCAAGGGATGCCTTTGAAGTGAACCAAGCACCTCTATTTATAGCTTGCACGGAAGCCCGGACATGGCCCTGTGTCCACCCACTTTCTCTTTCTTCATTAATTGCAGTTTGTCTTCATTAGTTGACCACGCCCCCGTGTCCGCTGGGCACGACCCCGTATGCAGAAGCGTATCTGTACTATCAAGATTTGCTTAGATTCTGCAAATCTTGGCATTGACCACGGCCGTGTGGAGCTGGGCACGCCCCCGTTTCGGGGTATAGAAGCTTCTACTCTTTTGTCCTTTCTGCAGACACTTGGGCACGCCCCCGTGTCCGCTGGGCACGGGGCGTGTTCAGCCTTCTGAAGTCTTGTTTTTGCTTGGTAAGATGCTGTCGAGGGGTCGGGCATGCCACGTTTATTCCTTTTCTTGTATTTATGTTAGATTTGGCCGTGTTTTTGCTTCTTTTGTTCATTTAAGCTCTTTTAACCCTGAAAATACAAAAGGAAGACAAAATCACACTTTTTCCAACATTAGTACTAAAGAAGGGTTAGTTTTATGCCTCATTTGAAGTAATTTATATGTTGCATTTTACACACATCAGTGTGTAGATCATAGAAGTACAAGATTTGAGTTGAAAACTTATAAGAATCGTGAGAAATCGAGAGAAAAGAGGGCTTGAGTGCTGCTGGTCGAATGAGAGAGCTGTCACATCACAAGTGATGTGACAGGGGGTATTTATAGGTTGCCAAAAAGGGAAAGTGCACAAGTGTCGGATAGGATGGCACCGATTGGATGACACTCCGATCGGATGGCAATCCGATCGTATGGCAAGATGGCAATCCGATCGGATGACCATTCGATCGAGTGGTCACTCGATCGAGTGGCTCCGGCGAGTTGGTTTCCGGTGTTTCATTTCGCATGTTGGGCGTTGTGATGCATTTAAGCGAGTGTCGATTATGCGAATGCGATAGATTAACAATAAACACACAATACTATATCTAACATACAATCATCATAAATAACTTGCGTTTAGCGTTTGCGATTAAGTTGCGTTGCAAAAGAGTTGCGATTGCGTTTCGATTAATCACCACAAACATAAAGTAAACATGCACACGTAACACATAAATAGCACACACACGTAAAACAATATTCAGAATCTACCAATCAAGGCGCGAATGCGATTGCGATGCAATTAGCGATTAAGCGATAAAACATGTGATAAACATCGATTAAACCTCGATTATTACTAGATACTCCACATAATACAACTAAAGTGATTAAAATAAAAGATTTGATTACAAGTCATTAACGTACAATCAATGGTTAAGTGATGTGTGTAAAATGCAACATATAAATTACATCAAATAAGGCATAAAACTAACCCTTTTTTTAGTACTAATGTTGGAAAAAGTGTGTTTTTGTCTTCCTTTTGAATTTACAGGGTCAAATGAGCTTAAACGAACAAAAGGAACAAAAATACAGCCAAAACCAACATAAATACAAAGAAAAGGAAGAAACGTGGCATGCCCGACCCCTCGACAACAACTCCCAAAGCAAAAACAAGAAGAAAGCTGAGCATGGGGCTGTGCCCAGCTGAGCATGGGGCTGTGCCCAGCCCGACACGGGGCGTGCCCAGCTCAGCACGGGGCCGTGTCCAGATTGGTCAGCCCTGGCACAAAAGACAAACCTATAGAAGCTTCTATTGCCCACCACGGGGCCGAGTCCAGTGAACACGGGGGCGTGGCGAAAGTACAGCAGGCGCATTAATTGTAATTGTGAATTACAATTAATGAAGAGAGAGAATGTCAGACAAGCACGGGGGCGTGCCCAGCGGACACGGGGGCGTGTGGAGCTAATAAAGACAAACTGTATTAATGAAGAAAGAGAAAAGGGTGGACACGGGGCCGTGTCCAGCGGACACGGGGCCGTGCCCAGGCTTCTGTACATGCTATAAATAGGAGTGCTTGGCTCAAGCTCAAACCATCCCTTGGCACACCACCTCTCTCACACTTCATCCACCACCCACCACCATCACAACACCATCATCCACCACCATCATCCATTGTCCATCGTAGAGTGTGTGAGTCGTCTCGGGATCCAAGATTGATCGTAAGAGTTCTTGACAATCAAGGCCATGTTTGCCTAAGTCTCTTACATCACTTGGTGAAGACAAAGTGTCTAGTTTAATACTTTTTATTTCTAATCTTTTGCACGTTTTATTTGGTTTTGTATTAATGACTTTAATAACTAGTTACTTATGTTGAAGGTGATCTTTCCTTATCGTTTGTCCGTGGTGTCTTGGCATTATTTTACTGTCTATATAAAATAAACGATTTTCACCATTCATATCTCCACGGTCTATATGGAGGTATGTTGGCTACCTGGTCGGGGGTTAAGGGAACGGTTTGGTAAAGGTCTTGCCATTGTTCAGCGTTTAGAGGTCCTGCAATGGAGCTGGGTCAAATTTAGTAGGACCTCCTTCAATACTTCACGGTATTGGATGGCGGGGGTCCAAACTCTTTGATCCCCTCATAAGTTAACTACTATTAATACTATAACCCGGCTATTTAGGACTGTATCCCTGCTGACTCAGACTACTTAGTCGAGGGTAACGTCACCGCCAAAAGCGGGGCCTACCATAATACTGCATTAATAACTTAATTCATTATCTTCCAATAATCCACCCTTTTAGGATTGTATCCTTGCTGACTCAAACTACTGGGGTGAGGGTAACGTCACCTTCAAAAGAGGGGCCTACTACAATAACTAAGATGATCTCTTAATTATGTGCAAAAGTGCGGAAATAATCAAAGGTTATACTAGATACGAGTCGGAACCAAGTGATTCATCTTGTCTATCTGTTTTATTTTTATTTTTATTTTCAGCATTTAGTTAGTTTTTATTTTTCTTAGTTTAAAACATTTTTCTAAACTTTTTATTTTGATTAGACGTTGAGGATAAACCGGTACTAAAAGCTCTTGTGTCCTTGGACGACCTCGGTATCTTGCCAACACTATACTACGCTCACGATGGGTGCACTTACCCATATGTGTGTTTAGTGTTAGTAAAATATCGTGTTTTATAAATTTAAAACTTGGCTAAAATAAGTGTTAAAAGGGCTTAAAATATACACCTAAAATATACGACACTTCGCACGCATCAAGTTTTTGGCGCCGCTGCCGGGGACACAAGGATTTTAGGAAAGCTTAAAATCGACGGCCTAATCAGTTTTTCAAAACCTTTTCAAAACGGGCCCACATTTTTCTGCATTTTAGTTTAGTTTTGCATTTAAAGTAGGTTAAACACGGGCCGTGCTCGCTGAACACCGGGCCGTGCTGCATATTTTTCATAAAACACCCAGTAACAGAAGCTTGAACACGGGTCGTGCTCACTGAACACGCCCCGTGCTCAACGAAATCAGTAAATTTAATTAAAACGCCCAGATACAGATCCTGAACACGGGGCCGTGTCCAGCCTCTGATTCCGTTTTTATTTTTGTTTTCTGATCTCGAGACTCAGTTGTGGTCTGCTGAGTGATTCTTATGGATCAATACTCAGGAGGTTACAACTACACCTATGAGGAGGATGATTATAGGGGTAATTATTGCACTAATTGTCGTAACTCACGATCGGTTCAAAATAATCGCTCATATCAACCATCCAATTCATACACCTACTATGAGGAGCCCAGGTACGAGCCATCAACTTCATACACATCCTATGAAGACCAAAGGTATGAACCTCCTCCCTCATACTCATATTTTGATGAACCAAGGTATGAGCCTTCATACTCATACTTTGAGGAACCAAGATATGAGCCACCACCTTCGTATGCTTATTATGAGGAACCATGGCGTGAACAACCCACCTCATATGAGTATTATGAAGAACAAAATTACGACCGTTATCCATCATATACTTACAATGAAGAACAATGGTGCGAACCATCTACTTCATATGGGTATTATGAGGAACAAAGGATCGAACAACCGGATTCAAGCTTAGAAAATACCGATTCTTTTTCTATAACCGAAGTGACCGATAGGATATTAGAACACATTAGAGTTATCGATCGATGTATAAAAGAAGCTCGCGCAAGGGAAGAGGAGTCCCGCGCAAGAGAAGAATTAAAAAGGGAAGAGATAACTGAAATTGTAAAAATGGAAGAACAAATAAGTGAAAAACCGACACATGAGTTAAACAACGAAAAAGGTGAGTCCGACAACGTTAAAATACAAGAAGAGTCTAATTTTGAAGAAATTAACCTCTTGTCACCTTCTTTCGAAAATCATTGTTTAGTACCCACTCATGCTAAGTTTTTAAAAGAGTTAAACACTAACACTAAAATTGACGAAACGGTAAGTGTTAAGTTAACTAATGATCAAACTTCACTAATAAAAGAAGACCCATTTGAAATTAACATTACACCGGTTCCATGTTTCTTTCAAAATTCGTTTATTAGTAATGTCACAATCGATAAAGATCTTTGTGTTAACATAATGCCTAACTACATTTTCGAAAAATTAAGTATTAGTGATTTTTCTCCACTTCAAATACCCATTTTTCTATCTAATCGGAAAGTAATAAAATCAATCGGTATAGTTGAAGATGTCTTGGTTCAAACAAATCAAATGGTAATCCCGACCGACTTTGTCATCCTCGATGACGCTCCTCTAGTGTTGGGACGACCATTTGTAAAAACTCATGAAGCTTTGAAAAACCGGAAGTTCAACAATCTACCTCTTCAACTAGGGGCATTTAAAAGAAGTGTCGATCTTGAGCGGTCAATGAAATATCCATTCGGCAATAATGACCCCCAAATTGAAAATGAGCCAGAACCACCCGATAAGGAGGGTCTAGCCAAGGACCCTTATAAACGTGGCGCACCACGGAGGCATTCCGCGGAACTATCCGTAGTTTTAGTTTAGATTAACTTTTACGTTTTCTAGTTTAGTTTTTTTTTTCAGGAATAAAACACACTCGGGATGGTGAAGGGTGATAAGGGAAGCTTGAACCAACACCCCATGCACAAAAACAGAGCCTCCCGACAATTTTTCTTCATTATAGCAAGTTCAGCACGGGACCGTGCTCACCCCAACACGCCCCGTGCCCAAGGTTCTGTAGAAAATGCCCAGTTCAGGTACCTGGACACGGGGCCGTGCTCACTGGACACGCCCCCGTGCCCATCCTTCTGTTTACTTTTGGTACTGGCAGTCTGGACACTGGGCCGTGCTCAGCCAACACCACCCCGTGTTCAGCCACCCAGTACCATAAAATCTTGTTTTTAACCCACTTTTACACATTTTAATCAACCGAAAAACTTATTTTTGGGACACATTAAGGACAATGTGTAATTTAAGTGTGGGGGGATGCTAAAACCTTGAATCTTGCAAGTCCTAAATACAAGCCTTACACAAAACTCTATTGGAACCGCTAATCACCCCAAATTTTTTCAAAAATTTTCATTTTTTTTTACTTGTCTAGGTTTAACTTGGGAATTTCAAAATTCTAAAAAGGTTATATTTTTACGAATTTACAACCGATAGCGTCGTGATAAAAAGAACCAACATAAGAAATTATGAAAAGGCATGACAAGCTTAAGTTAAAATTTGATTATATATACTTGATCACATAAAAACCCATTCCCACAAAAGTGAGTTTTGAGCCTTTATTGAGCATACAATTACATATCATTAGACTAAATGCTCATTTTTCGTTTCTTGTGTGAATAGCCGCTTGGTTCTTACGAATCTAGAACTTGCTATGACGATACATTCACGGTCCTTACCAACTTAAACCTGAGTAAGTAAATGATGGAGGCATTAGGACTAACCCTTTTTATTTCTACACCATTAATTTTTTTTTTTACCACCTACCAAAAATCCCCCTAGTTAGCCCCTTTGAGCCTAAACCTTTTCATTTCTTAACCCAAAAACAAACACCCTTTCTCCCACCAAAACCCTTTTTATTTTTAACCCTTTGTTTTAGTAACAAGCTCGGTTTTTCGGATGACTTTTCAAAAAAAAAAAAAAAAAAAGAGTTGATGATGAAGCAAAAGAAATAAACAAGCAAGTTCATCAAAAATAACTTTGTTTGAATAATGGCTTCATCAAAATAAAAATTGAAAAAAAAAAAGTCTTACGAAAACCGATGTTTTTTACGCTTTTCGCCCTTTTCCACTAACCACCAACCCAACCACCTACCTTTAACCCAAGCCTAACCCTTCACCCAAAAGTCCTCTTGATATTTACAAAGGTATATAAGTTAAAAAGGAGAAGGATTGATTGCTTGGCAAGCCTGTGGTAGGAGTAAGTTCCATGCCGCTCTCGAGTGATTCACTAAAATACATCTTCGGCCGAGTGTTGAGTGATCCCCGTGAGGTATGTGAACTCGTGTATAAATAGAATTTTAAAGAGGCATGTTATGCCCTAATAAGTAATTTATCTTATGAAAAGTTTTAAATAAATCATGACGAACAGGATTGTAAATAAATAAAAATAAAACTGAATAAAGAATCTTGGAAATCCCGACACTCTATGACAAGCCCAAAAACCTTCCCTTCTACCAATTCCATTTGGGAGTGTAAAGCCACATTATAAAGAGTTTTGCTTGAGGACAAGCAAAGATTCAAGTGTGGGGGTATTTGATGTGTGTAAAATGCAACATATAAATTACATCAAATAAGGCATAAAACTAACCCTTTTTTTAGTACTAATGTTGGAAAAAGTGTGTTTTTGTCTTCCTTTTGAATTTACAGGGTCAAATGAGCTTAAACGAACAAAAGGAACAAAAATACAGCCAAAACCAACATAAATACAAAGAAAATGAAGAAACGTGGCATGCCCGACCCCTCGACAACAACTCCCAAAGCAAAAACAAGAAGAAAGCTGAGCATGGGGCTGTGCCCAGCTGAGCATGGGGCTGTGCCCAGCCCGACATGGGGCGTGCCCAGCTCGACACGGGGCGTGCCCAGCTCAGCACGGGGCCGTGTCCAGATTGGTCAGCCCTGGCACAAAAGACAAACCTATAGAAGCTTCTATTGCCCACCACGGGGCCGTGTCCAGTGAACACGGGGGCGTGGCGAAAGTACAGCAGGCGCATTAATTGTAATTGCGAATTACAATTAATGAAGAGAGAGAATGTCAGACAAGCACGGGGGCGTGCCCAGCGGACACGGGGGCGTGTGGAGCTAATAAAGACAAACTGTATTAATGAAGAAAGAGAAAAGGGTGGACACGGGGCCGTGTCCAGTGGACACGGGGCCGTGTCCAGGCTTCTGTACATGCTATAAATAGGAGTGCTTGGCTCAAGCTCAAACCATCCCTTGGCACACCACCTCTCTCACACTTCATCCACCACCCACCACCATCACAACACCATCATCCATTGTCCATCGTAGAGTGTGTGAGTCGTCTCGGGATCCAAGATTGATCGTAAGAGTTCTTGACAATCAAGGCCATGTTTGCCTAAGTCTCTTACATCACTTGGTGAAGACAAAGTGTCTAGTTTAATACTTTTTATTTCTAATCTTTTGCACGTTTTATTTGGTTTTGTATTAATGACTTTAATAACTAGTTACTTATGTTGAAGGTGATCTTTCCTTATCGTTTGTCCGTGGTGTCTTGGCATTATTTTACTGTCTATATAAAATAAACGATTTTCACCATTCATATCTCCACGGTCTATATGGAGGTATGTTGGCTACCTGGTCGGGGGTTAAGGGAACGGTTTGGTAAAGGTCTTGCCATTGTTCAGCGTTTAGAGGTCCTGCAATGGACCTGGGTCAAATTTAGTAGGACCTCCTTCAATACTTCACGGTATTGGATGGCGGGGGTCCAAACTCTTTGATCCCCTCATAAGTTAACTACTATTAATACTATAACCCGGCTATTTAGGACTGTATCCCTGCTGACTCAGACTACTTAGTCGAGGGTAACGTCACCGCCAAAAGCGGGGCCTACCATAATACTGCATTAATAACTTAATTCATTATATTCCAATAATCCACCCTTTTAGGATTGTATCATTGCTGACTCAAACTACTGGGGTGAGGGTAACGTCACCTTCAAAAGAGGGGCCTACTACAATAACTAAGATGATCTCTTAATTATGTGCAAAAGTGCGGAAATAATCAAAGGTTATACTAGATACGAGTCGGAACCAAGTGATTCATCTTGTCTATCTGTTTTATTTTTATTTTTATTTTCAGCATTTAGTTAGTTTTTATTTTTCTTAGTTTAAAACATTTTTCTAAACTTTTTATTTTGATTAGACGTTGAGGATAAACCGGTACTAAAAGCTCTTGTGTCCTTGGACGACCTCGGTATCTTGCCAACACTATACTACGCTCACGATGGGTGCACTTGCCCATATGTGTGTTTAGTGTTAGTAAAATATCGTGTTTTATAAATTTAAAACTTGGCTAAAATAAGTGTTAAAAGGGCTTAAAATATACACCTAAAATATACGACACTTCGCACGCATCATTAAGCAAGGAGTGACATATCGCAATTAGCAATCTTTTCTTCCTTTGACTTTGACTTGTACTTTGACTTTCGTAACACGGGGTGTTACATATCAACTGCATCAGAACCTGCCATAGCCTCAAGCCTATTTTGGATCTAGAACATTTAATAACAACCGAAGTGGTAGAAACAATCGTGGCCGCGGAAACTCGCGTGGATCTTTCACTCCACGCTCTAGAGACAATGGTGGCACGAGGCAGTTCCCTTGGGCTTTAACCCAAAACATCGTTTTTGGCCACTGCAATCGGAGTGGAATAGGCCACTTACCCTCTCAGTGTCCAAATCAGCAATCCCAACACACTCAGCAGCAGTGTTGTAAAAGTCGCTAGGCGGTCTCTAGTCGGCCGACAGGGGAGTTGGGAGTAATCGGAGTACTCGGAGAGTACTCGTGGAGTACGCGGACATGGTAACTATAAAGAAAATTAATTGTTATATATTATACATATGTTAAAATAAGCATAATTCATGTCAACTGAGTATAATTTAAAATGAAACATGTTTAAAGTTCAAATATTCTGAATACAAGTCCGAGTAGTCCGAGTACAAGGCCGAGTAGTCCGAGTACAAGGCTGAGTAGGCCGATTTTGACCGATTTTGACTAATTAAAAGTCAACAAACCACGTTGATCGCCTAGACCGACTAGGCCAACTCTTTCCGACTACGTCCGACTAGGCGTTAACTAGGCCGACTAGGCCGACTAGGCGCCGAGTTTGACCGAGGCCGACTAATTGAGTCCACCTAGGAGAAAGTCGCCTCGAAGGGGTTCTGAGGACCGAGTACTCGTCGAGTACTCGGCCTTGGAATCCGACTTTTACAACACTGCTCAGCAGTCACGACCTCCTCCTCAGGCCAACTTTACAGCCATTTTGGATGCTGCTTCATCCTCTGGAACTGCTTGGAAACCCAACACCGGTGCCACACATCATGCCACCCCAGACTTATCTAGCTTGGACAATCCTGAGGCATATTATAGTAACGATTCCTTACTTGTTGGCAACGATTCTTCTATACCAATTTTTCATATTGGCTCCTCAAAAATCTACTCTTCTAATAAAACCTTTAATCTGTCTGATATACTCCATGTTCCTACACTTAAACAAAACCTTTTATCAGTTCAAAAGTTTTGCCTTGACAATAATGTCTTATTTGAGTTTCATTCTTCTTATTTTCTTGTGAAGGACGAGTCTACGCACACTACCCTCCTCACGGGGCCCAGTGAACACAGTTTGTACTCTATCCGCCTTCCTCAACTCAAGACTTTACCCAAGGTTGCATTCACTGCTGTCAAAGCTTCCTCAAATGTGTGGCACCAACGCTTAGGACATCCACATGCTCAAGTTTTTAATTCCATTGCTTCTTATTGTTCTTTACCAGTTTCAAATAAATTATCAAAACATTTATGTTCTTCTTGTCAAATGGGAAAATCATCTAAATTGCATTTACCTGATTCTACTTTTCGTAGTCATCATACTTTGGATCTTATTTATTGTTATGTTTGGGCCCTACCCCGTCACCGTCTCTTGATGGTCACCGTTATTTCTTGTTATGTGTTGACCATTACACCCGCTACATGTGGCTTTCCCCCTTATCTCAAAAATCTGACATTTACGCCATTTTAACCAATTTCATCACCATGGTTGAACGCCAGTTCAACCCCAAACTGAAATGCATCCAATCGGATTGGGGTAGCGAATTTCGTCCTAGCTTCACTTTACCATAACCTCGGTATTATTCATCGCCGCTCTTGCCCACACACAAGCGAGTAAAATGGTTTTGTGGAGCGTCGCCACAGACATGTTGTTGAAACAGGCCTTTCACTTATGGCTCATTCTCACCTCCCTCGGCGGTTTTGATACTTTTCCTTTGAAACAACCGTTTACCTCATAAACCGCCTTCCCTCCCGAGTTTCTTCAAACAAATCCCCATTTGAACACACCTATGGCCGAAAACCAGATTATTCGTTTTCACAGCTCTTTGGTTCTCAATGTTTTCCCTATCTTGTCCCTCCAACCACAACAAAATCGACTTCCGTTCTACGCCTTGCGTGTTTCTTGGCTATAGCCTCTCACATCATGGCTATAGATGCTTCGATCGTCGAACCGAACGTACTTACATTGCTCGTCATGTTCGCTTTAATGAACACATCTTTCCCTACGCTCATTCACCAAAACCAAACCCACCACCACCCTCTTCCCCTTATCTCTCTATCTTTCCTAACCCACCGCCCGACTTTCCGGCCTAACCTCCATCTTCACCACCACCTACGACTGACAATCCCTCCCCTATCCCTTCGGTTCCATCAGCTCCTACGGCTGACACCTACACACCTTCTCACAGCTCGTCACCCACAGCTCAATCCACCTCCACATCATCTTTCTCGGGTCCATCAGTTTTGTCTCATCCTTCCACAACCCCTATCGTTAATCAACCAGCAGCTACCCGATCCATGCCTGCAAATCTTCGGCAACATCCTAAACAGTTGGATCGGTACAATTCAGCTGCTTACACCGCCACCGCCCCTTCCTCTCTACCTATTGAACCCACCTCTTTTACCATTGCCAACAAGTACCCTGAATGGCGCCATGATATGTCCGAGGAATTGGACACGCTCTATAAGAATAGTGCGTGGACTCTTGTTCAACATGTCCCTAATACTAACGTGGTTGATTGCAAATGGGTTTACAGGTTGAAAACCGATGAAAACGGGAAAATTAGCAGGTACAAAACACGCTTGGTTGCAAAGGGTTTTCATCAACAGCATGGTGTTGACTATTATGAGACATTCAGCCTTGTTATAAAACCGACTACCATTCGGACTATTCTATCCTTGGCTGTTACAAATCGGTGGTCCTTGCGACAGTTGGATATTCAGACAACATTTTTACATGGTGATCTTGCAGAAACGGTTTATATGCACCAACCACCAGGCTTCGTTGATCCTAACAAACCGGATCATGTCTGTCTACTTTACAAGTCTCTTTATGGTCTTAAACAGGAACCTCGTGCCTGGTTCAACAAACTGTCTACCGGTCATATTTAGTTAGGATTTCATGGGTCTAAAACGGATCCCTCATTGTTCATTCTTAACTCCTCGGGCTTACTTATTTATCTTCTTGTTTATGTTGATGATATTATTATCACCGGGAATGATTCCAACACTATTACCAACATTATTGGGTGTCTCAATTCTCTTTTTTCCCTTAAAGACTTGGGTTAACTTCATTATTTTCTTAGAGTGGAAGTTATTCACAAGAATTCTGATCTTGTCTTATCGCAACGAAAGTACATTCCTGATATACTGCACCGGGCTGGTTTGGCATATTGCAAGCCCATCTCCACCCCCATGAGAACCTCTCATGTGCTCCTTCCTGATTACAACCCTTTACTTGAAGATCCCTCTCGTTACTGGCAAACCGTTGGAGCTCTTCAATATGCTACTCTTTCTCGACCCGACATTGCTTTTGCTGTAAATCGGGTTTGTCAATTCATGCATGCTCCTACAGAAAATCACTGGTCCACCGTCAAACGTATACTGCGCTACTTGAATGGCATGACCAACATGGGTCTTTGGATTCGTCATAACACAGGGTATCGTTTACAGGCCTTCTCTGATTCTCATTGGCTCACTGATCTTTGGGGCTTTTCCGATTCTGATTGGGCTGGTTGCCTTGTCGACCGTCGCTCCACGAGGGGATTTGCCATCTACCTAGGCTCTAATCTTATTTCTTGGTCGGCTAAGAAGCAGAAAATGGTTTCTCGCTCTTCAACAGAATCAGAATACAAAGCCATTGCTGACACTGTTGCTGAATTACTTTGGCTCAAATCACTTCTTCGTGAACTCAGTTTGGATAGTGGAGCTCCCACTCTTTGGTGCGACAATCTTGGTGCTACCTATCTCACTACTAATCCAATTTTCCACGCCCGCACCAAACATGTTGAAGTCGATACCACTTTGTTCGCGAACAAGTCTCATAGCGCAAACTCAATGTAAAGTTCATCTCAACAGATGATCAAATTGCTGATATTTTCACAAAGCCGTTATCTTCACATAAGTTTGATTTTCTACGATCCAAGTTACAGATTGCTGACCACCCTGAACTTGTTGGGGTGTATTAGACCAGAATTATATATTTGTTTATTATTTTGATTTAGTTTCCATAGTTATCTTTTCCATATTTATCTAGGTCTAATAGTCTCTATATGTTGTCCTGTATCATTCTATTATTTCATCAATAACACTTACCAATTCCTTTTAGTGAGTTTGATTTCTCCATAATCTGAGACCACCAGAAAACTGCCCGTGCGCATCACGTATGTAATGCTGCACCCTAACAGTATAGGCATCTTCCATCTCTCCTTGAGCATCGTCCTCCTGGTTTATTGATCGTCCTCCTGGTTTATTGAAGCTGTAAGGTTGCTCTCAACTCTTATGTTTCCCGAACCTGCTCGTTTAGCATCCGTCATCTTAGTTTTAGAATATAAGATAGGAATTAACAGAATGCTAGTACACCATAGCTACATTTTGTTAAAAGAATGGTACTACTAAGTACTAACCAATTCATATGTTATATTTTTTCTTTATGCTTATAAGAATGGTTGGTTTTAACGGATATTTTATTTTTATTTATCTTTTCTGGGTTCCTTTTTATGATGCACAAAAGAATGGAATTCAGATGAGGAGCAGGAATCTATCTTTTACGCCTTCTTTTTATAAATGGAAGTGTCAAACACAGATGAGATAAACTGTTGATAAAAAAACAAAAGAGTGAAAGTAGGTTGGATTTAATATGGTTGACACAAAGGGCATTAGAAAGACAACAGCAGCAAGAGTCGAGATCAATGCGGTAAAAATATACAGTTAAAAGATGCAGTTAAAATGTTCAGAAGAAACTAATGATGATGATGTCAGCATTGCGGGAGCTTGGGCTATTGTTTGATATCTTAACCATGTTATAACAAAAAAGATTAAGATGCAAACAGTTTGGAGCCTATATATGATATATTGCTTTGAACTGAGTGAATGCCTAATACATAAATGAGGAAGTGTTTGTAATAGTGTATGAGTAACAAGAAGTTGGTGACTTCATGCTCAACCCGTTTGATATTTCATTGAATCGTTAGGCTAGATGATTATGAGAATGATGGTTAGATGTTATTTAAGTTATTTAGTGCTCTGAGAACTTCACTTTTCTAACACCCCTCTAGTTTCCAAGACACGAGGACTATACAACGTGAGTTATACTTGCCCTATCTTTCTAGCAAAAGGTATGACATATAAGCAGACTGGTGACAAACAAGTAGGGTAACCAAAATCACATACAAGAGGCTTTTTCTAAGTTGAACGATTCATAAGACACACAGAGAGAGAGAGAGAGAGTCTAAAGAAAGCAATGTACCATCTCCCTAAAAACAGCCTCCAAACCAAACAAATGACTATTGCAAGAAGAAATAAACACAAGATGATACCCCTAAGTTCCTGATTGCCAGCCAACATTATCTGCAAATAAGAATTATTAATAAAAAGTTGAAAGCACAAACCTGAGGAATTATGGTCCAACGGTATTCTACTACCGTTAATCTCTTTCACAACCTCCAATTCTCCCTATTAATATTATAAATGAAGACACTTTTGAATAATGCTGCTTTTTGTCCTTGAACTTTTTTGAGAAATTCATAAGCATTTTTAAAAATTCTCCGCACATCCCTTCCCAAACACACCCGGAAAACCTTCTACCCAATCGCCACTCGTATACCCCACGACACCGATAGATCCGAATATGTTGACCTTTGGCGGTTTTAGTCAAACACCAAACGTGTGGCAAATTCAAATCCAACAACAACTTGTTATGCAAATAAATGCAATCATAATCGACCCAAATGCCACGGGTCCAAGCGTCACCAGAACCCGAGCACACTTAAGTTTTTTTGGGCGCAGACGATGATGTTATACCCGAAACGCAACCACAAACCACGAAGAGCAAGAAAGGAAAAAACATACACAAGGAGGAAAGCAAACACAAGAAGACACAAGTGAAAGGCACCTGACGACGAGGGTCCCCGCTTGGGCTCCTCGTCTGGGCTCACCGCCTTAGATTGATGACTGGGCTCGAACCCACTTGGGTCTTTCTCGGTATGTTTAGATTGGTTCGAGTGGGTCATGTCTTGATAAGCCCATTCTTGGGCCAGCCCAATAGGGTGATGGCCCAAGTGTGTTGTTATAAAAGGAAGAGTTCCTCCTCCTAAGAAAAGGCAGACTACATCTCCCCCAATCAAAGGTTACCCTCTTCTGCATCTCCTTTACAACTCCTGCCCTTCTACTCCCTCTCTTTAAATTATACATTTTACTTGCACTTATAATGATCTTCTCCATACAAGATACTGCCTTGAGCGTCGGAGTGACCTCGGGGTAAACCCCCTCGGGCCCTCTAACTAGATTTTCGTGTGGCTGTAGTCCGCGACCCGATGCCCCGCAAGAGGAACTGTTACCATGACGACGAGAGGACGAATCTGAACCGGAGCTGCCGAGTCTAAGGTTAGTAACGCCAAGCCGTTTACTCATGTATTCGACATTGGCACCATCCGTGGGACCGAGCACAAGCTTGTCTCGGTCTCTTCATACAAACGACTAGATCTGCCCTCTCCGCAACGGCCAGATCCGCATCTTAACTTCGGTCACCAGGTTCTAAATCTCGAAATCTCTATCCCTTACATCATAATTCGTTTGCATATAACAGATTTACAAATATTATGAAGGTTTCTAGTCTCATCCTCTTGAAAATGAATGAAATGTGTTCACACATATATTAGGCAAACTCGTTTTCTACTCACGTTCGTAGACGTAGCAGGCAAACACATTTTCTACTTGCCAAGCCAAAAGCACATGCCAGTAAGTAAAAAAAAAAGAAAAAAAGAAAGAAAGAAATAGAAATGAAGCTCAACAGCATGTTTCTCTTTTGAAAATGGAAATTGTAAAACAATTGTGCATGAGATACAAATATCCATTATCCATTAAAAAAGTATATAAACAGTCCCAAAGATAAAATTATGCAATTTTGTTTTTAAGGAGACTTCATGAGCTTGTACCCTTTATTCTTTATGGACATGTGAGTCTAGCTTTCCTCATATAAAAAAAAGAAGGAAATTCTGGGATCATGTAGAAAATAGATTTTACTCACGAAATATTACCCAAAGAAACTGGGGAAGTGGGATTCATTTTTCAGATGAATAAGTGTCTTGACCAAATGTAAAAAATCAAAAAGACTTTTTTCTCTGACATAACTTTCATCATAGTCATGTGACATCTCACAAAAAGTTATTGACATAGTTGTTGTACTCTCTGACGTATTAGAGATAAAAGTAAAAAGAAAAGGGTTAAGAGTAGGGGTGTTCAAAAAAATCCGAATCCGAAACCGAATCCAAAATATCCGAAAACCCGTATCCGAAATATCCGAAATTTCGGATATCCGAAATTTCGGATATCCGAAATTTCGGATATCCGAAAATCGGATAATCCGAAAATTCGGGTTCGGATTCGGATGTTAGTTTTACAGATTTTCGGATATTCGGATTATCCGAATCCGAAATCTTAAAAAATAATAAAAATAGATATATTTTAATATATCATATATATCACGATTTTCTAATTCAAAACTCAATAACAAAACAATTAAAACACATCCCATTCAGTCATTCACATTTCACACTTAGAGAAACTAGGGTTTCTCTTTGGATCTCAAACTTCAGCGCCGCATCCTCTTCCCTGCGGGCTGCGACATCGACCCTCTCCGATCCGGCAAGCATCCTCTCCCTCGTCATCTGTCTCGTGTCTCCGGTGACAATCGATTTCTCAAACTTCAGCGCCGCATCTGTCTCGTCATCTGCGGGTTCGGTTCGACTTTCTCCTCTTTAAATCCTGTATCTAACTGATAATTTTCGGATGTTTTGAGATGTATCTAACTGATAATCGATTTGTAGATACTTGGATATTGTTTGCTTTTTGAGTTCACATCTTCATCAAATCTTCAAAAGGTAATAGATATTAGTTTTCATTAATGTATTAGATATTTGGATCTACTGATTTTTTTTCCAGATTTGATTGTTGAATTGTTGTTATGTTTTTCTTGTACAGTTACCTATTCCAATGGATAAAGTTGAAGCTATTGCCAGCACATGCAGGAAGAGGGTGGATGTTGTTTCTTTTCAACTTTCAGTAGCACAAGCAGAATGTTTTTTTTTATTGTTTCTTTTCATTTTTTGGTAAAGCATATCAGCATATGCCATGTGAATAGAACATGTGTTTGATATATTATATATCCAGTTGTTGCAGGTTTACAAGGATGATGTCCAGTTTTGCTTTTGTTAGAAAACAATTTTTCTGTTTTTTTTTCAAGTTCGGATACCCGTTTAGATATCCGAACCCGAATCCGAAATTTCGGATATCCGAAATTTCGGATTCGGGTTCGGATGTCAATATTTCACTATCCGAAATTTCGGATATCCGATTTTCGGATATCCGAAAACCGGATTATCCGATCTTGAACACCCCTAGTTAAGAGAATATGAATATGGTTCAAATGTAACTTTCTTAGTAAGGGTTATGGTTGAGTATTTACATTTATCCCAAAGGTACAATCACATGTCAATACCTTTAAATATTCAATATAATAAAATATACTGATGTTTACATACACATGTTTTGAGAAAAATGCAAGAAGAAACTTTTCATAACCTTTACACTTTTGCAAGTAATACTTGAATATTTATTTATAAAAAAAGGAAAATGTACAAGTCATATTGCACATGGCACGACCCTTTTTTGTGAAAAAGACACTCTTTTGACATGATGTGACATTTTTTCTTGGAAACATGTGATGCCTCACTCTTACCAATGTGGTAAAGTTTCCTTGTGAAAAGAAAGTTACTTTGACTTTCTTATGGAAAAATAATAATATTTTACTAGTACGAGGTGTTTCCACAGGTCCTTCCCCAAGGCCCTTCCACAGGTCTATTCACCAGGTCCTTCCACAAGGTCCTTTCCCAGGTCTTTCCTCAGGATTCTTCCTCAGGCCCCTTGCCCTGGCCCCTTCCTCAGGCTTTTCCACCTGGCCTTTCCTCAAGTCCTTTCACAGGGCCCTTCCTCAGGCCCTTCTGTTGGATCGTGTACGTGACCCTAAAAGTCAGTTAAGGTAGTTCAACATCGATTACTAAGGCGGAATCAAAGTAAACAACATCCAAAACAGCTTGTTCCTTTTAATCTTTCTTTCTATTACTGATTGTGAGCTTTTACAATGAATTCTGATGAAATTTTGGCAGCACCTCAGCTCACACACACAATCATGTCCGTTTGAAATGAACACATCTCTCTCCTATTTATAGACCTATACCCTCCTGTTTGAAAATGACATATACATGTTCAAACGGTCAGGACATGCCTCAAACCAAACCCTCTTCAAACGGACAGGCCTTCTTCAAACGGACTGGATAGCTTCAAACGGTCAGGACACTTTCAAACGGTCATGACATCTTCAAATGGTCAGGACCATTTCAAACGGACTGACTCCTTAAATCATGATTAAACCCTAATTCCAACACTATTTCTCACTCATACAACCTATCTAGACATAAGACTCATATAAGACGTAGTCAGCAGACATTCAGTGCACCAACAGACTCCCCATTTGATGTTGACGAAGTCTTCGGTGTTGAGTCTTTAGTCTTTGTCTCTTTCCAAATTTTGTCTTGTCATTGTAAAGCTCCCTTCAATCTTTATCTTCTTTGATAAACTTCTATCTTCAAATGATGTACCCGAATCTATTCCTGGCTCTATCTTTCTTCAGGCTCCCCCATTCGTCAAGCTTCCGTGCTTTAGGGATCGACACCTGGCTTTCCAGTTACAAGCTCCCCCTTGCTTCGAGCTCGTCTTCAGACTCCCCCTTAGACATAGCTGTCGGGATCGTAGTCTGGACTATCATCTGCAATTTCTCAAACGCTTATAAGTAACAATATATTGAATTTCCAGGATTGAAAACCTGGCTTTTTCAACTATCTAAAATCCTCCCCCTATCAACAACCTTCATAGATTTGGCAGTATTAAGTATTCAACTCCCTCATAGTTAATCATCCAAGTCCAAATTAATGACCTTGGAGATATCACAAACTGTTTTTGATATTTGTTTTTAAAACTTCAAGTTTCAAATTAATGAACTTGTTTAATTTTCAGAAACACAATCAGCATACTTAGATTTTGAAACTCAGGACTCAAACATCAGTTGTCGAAAATAAAGTAGAATCAAAATCTTTTTGTATTTCCTGAAATGTAAAGCAGTAAAGAAATATGTACAAACATATTTACAGACAATATTTTTGTTTGAGTTTGCGTCAGAGGATTATATCAGTTTTTGACAAATCATAAGTACCGTTGAGCTTAGTTACACATTAAGAATTAAACAATTCACTTAGATTGTCGATATACTGATCCACTTAAATTTTCACACAAATTTCAACTGATTCAGGATATGAATTAGGTGTTTTAAGAACTTAAACTCATTCATGTGTCCCACCTCCTGAATATACTCCCGTATCCAGATCCTAATATTCAGTCTTACAGGTGAGTATACCTAGATGATATCTGTAAGGGGTTATAAATTATGAAGAACCATGAGAGCTCAGGTCAGAACTATCGTTCAGCAGAGAGATCATGACTCGACTTTTGGTGTGTCCCCTTTAGAGGATCTTTTTTACAACAGCATTGATTAGCAATTTTATTGTCTCATCATTTTATGCTGAGGGTGGCGCTATATTTCAAGAATGCGGAAAGTATTATTCGAGGACTAGGTCAGAACTTCCATTCAGCAGAAGTCCCAGAATAATACCCCAGATATCACTTAAGCATAAAGACCTAGTATTTCAGAAAGAGGGACCTTTCAAACGAGATTTCAGGGGTTACCTATATATCCAAGTAGTGTTCCCCACGAAATAAGCAAGTTTGAATTTAGGTTTATATCCCGAAAAAGTTTACTAAATGTGCAAAAACCTACCGACACATCCACGGTGAGATCGTTTAACACATTTTGACTTTCCAATTCTTTAGCGTACTGTGATAGTCTACTGATGTACTATCATTTCCTCTTTCTACACAAAAACTCAATTTTTGAATTTTATCATGTTTTTGGCTTTTTCAAATTTTCTAATGTTTTTGGATTTTCTGAAAATTCTTTCTCCCCCTAAAATGCAAAACCATTAAAAGAAAATTTGATAACCGACACTGATAGCTTTATCTCGCCATCCATTTTCTGCTTAATGCGCTCTGTTTTGCAGAAAATCTAACATAAAGAGTAACAATTACCCCCATGATTTACAACACATTGATTTTCGACAGTTTGAAAACCGTTTTTCAATCTTGTGAAAGTAATCATGTTTGTTCAGCCGTGAGGGTTTCGGCGTATTCAAGTAACATATTTTTGTATTTTCTATTTTTGACAAAAATTAAAAACAAACATATTTTTGGTTTTTAAATTTTTCAATTTTTAGGGTTTTTGAAATATTGTTTATTTATGTACAGAAATTGATAAACTCCCTGTTTAACCAAACCAGGGTTCTGCAGCCTTCTCCTCCTGTGCCAGGCTGCTCATCAATTCTCTTTCTTGATAATCAAACTTCATGAGCACCTGCACATTTACACAAACTTGATTACTTGAACAATTTAGCCCAGGTCTTTTGAACCTTAGGCATTTCAACACAATAATTTTCATTCAGTTTTGGAAAATCTTTGTCATTCTGAACAAAGACTTTTTCATCTTTAACGTCAATTTTCTCATCTTTTACCAAAGTCACTTGTTTCTTAGCAACCCAAGTTTGTCCTTTTGGAGTACCTCGTTTGTAAAAATGTGATTCTTTTTGAACATTTTGATTCTAAACCACAACTTTCGGTTTCCAAAACTCTTGGTGTTTTGTCATATCAACAGTTGTTTTCCAACTTTGTGTTGTTCTAAATCTGGGTGTGTTAGAATTCCAGGTCTGTCTAGAATCGAACCTGTTCGGGTTTGATTTCCAAATTTGGTTCGAAACAAACTTGTTTTTGTTGTGCCTCCAAGTTTGTTTTAAATCAAATCTGATCGACCTTTGTTTTACATCCTCAGATTTTTGTTTCTCAACATTTTTAGATTCCTTTTTGTCAACATCCACAGGTTTTAGATTCGGACACTTTCGTGCAAGATGTCCAATTTGATCACACTTGAAACATGTTCTCTTGGACACATCTTTGGCCTGTGGTTGTTGCTTTTTCTTTTGAACTAAGAACTCATCATCAGACTGTCTCAATTTGAGTTCTTTTTCTTCTGCTAAACTCATTCCTTGAACAAAACTCATTTTAGCCTGATAATTCGACGTTTCATTTCTTTTCCAATTCTGTTTCTTTTTATAACCCAACCCAACCTTCATGTTTTTCTTCTTGAAACCAGGTTTGTTATAAAAAGTTTTGTGACCTTTTCCAGCAAACTTTTGAATCTCAGATTTCTCAATCTCAACCATCTTGAAAACTTTATCAATCTTTTCTGAAATCACATTTTGAATCGGGAATACAACATCTAAGAACAATTTGTCCGATCCAATCATGGTATAAACCAATCCTTTTGAATCATCATTCAAATTTTTCTCGGATTTTGCGTTTTTCAGATATTCATCATGAAAATTACCTTCATATTCATCCTGTGATTCAGATTTACCTGTTTCAACTGACTCTTCTTTCAACACACTTTCAACGACCTTACCTACCACCTCTGAATCATGAGAATCATCAGATTTGGAATAGGTTACGTCAATGTTATCTGGCAATTGATCTACCATGTTGAAAGCTTTTTCGACCTTTTCATCATCATAAAACACAAACTTTTCCGGTGGTGGAACTTGATGAAACTCTGAGCCAATACCTTTTGTGTTTTGCTCAGAATCTTTCTCATCCGGTTTTATGTTGAAAATACGTTCAAGCACATATGACGACGCATGATAACTTTTTAATTTGTTGTTATCCTGTTCTAAATCAGCAATCTGTCGCTTAAGTTTAGCAACATCTTCAATATAAGAATTTACCACTTGTTGTTTTATTTCATACATTCGTTTATACTCATTAGTTGTTTCAGAACAATATTTCAATCTTGATTGAACCAGTTTCATTTCACTTTTTACTTTTTCATATGATTCTTTTGTAATATGTTAAGCCAATTTTATAGAATCATATTCCTTTTTCATTTCCTGAAAAGCATTCTCTTTTTTATCACATTCTTCTGTCTTTTTCAAAACATTTTCTTTCAAAACTTCATTTTCTTTTTCTATCTTTTTACATTTTGCTGAAAGTGTTTCATTGTTTTCTTTTAAAACCTTTTCATTTTCAAACATTTCTTTGCACTTGCTTTTGAAAACTTCTTCAAGTTTTGTGAAATCAAGATCTCTTGTTCTGATCTTTTCGTCTTTTTCAGTACAAGCACTACACGTTGCCATGCATTTCTTGCACTGTTCAACAGTTTCAGTTAAAATATCAGAATCAGAATTTACCTCAGTGATTAGCACCTCGGTGTTTGCTGCAACTTCTGTCTGATTCTAATCAGCTTCTGTCTGCTGCTTCTCAACATTAACTTCATCACCAGCATCACCAGCTTCCAAATTCTCATTCTTGACTACTTCAACTTGCTGTTCTTCAGTAACAGCCTTTTCTTTCTCAACTACCTTCTCTTTCTCAACTACCTTTTGTTCTTCAGACATCTTCACATCCTCAACTTTCTGAATTTCATCTTTCACTTCTTCAATCTTGACTTCCTCAGCGACCTTCTTCAATTCATCAACCATATTCTCAATATTCTTCTTCATTCTTTCTTCATTCCTCTTTCTCAATTTGATTGTCATAGCATCCCTGATGATTTTATCCAGCCTTTTTACATATGTTTTGTCTTTTGCAACATTTGAGTAATATTCACCGGATCGAGGAATAACAAGAAGAACATCATCATGAACTATGTCACATCTGGGAACAACTGGTTCACCTTGTTTGTTGACTTAACATTCTTGTTTTTTATCCCATCGTTTGTTCGCAACAGCATTCTCATATTCTTCCTCCATTTTCTGCATCCTGCATCCCACAATAAACCTTTCTCTCTCAGTTTTCTCCTTTAAAATCTCTTCCCGAGTTCTCTCTTTGACTTCAACAGTGCCTTTTTCTTCTTTAACATCTTCTTTAATTTCAGCAAAAAAAAACAAACTTTCTTTCCTCTGTCACAGCTCTGCCATGAGCTGTTTTTCGAATATTTTCCAAACGATCTTCTTCTGGACAAATTGAGCTCCAGTCAAAACCTTCATCATCGTGAATTACTGCACAAGCTCTTGACTTAGGTTTATCTTCAATCATTTTAGGCTCTTCTTTGCTTTGGTGGTAGATTGTCTTTCGACAGTAATCATCATTGAAAGGACGTTCATTTCCTCCAGCTTCAGAATTAGTGCATTCTCTCTTGAAATGACCCTTTTGCTTGCATCAGAAGCAGGTCACTTTGGATTTGTCGAATCCAAGCTTCGTTGACGGACCACCTAACGATTGTTTCCCGGTAATCTCCATATATCTTTGAGCTATTCGAATGCAACTAGCCAAACACCAACGAATGTCTATGAGCTCCATCTCTTCCGGATCAATCTGGTCGTAGTCTTCTTTGGTCAATTCGGAGTTTCCAATTTTTCCAGCTACAAGACCTTCATACGATTCCAGAACAGATACTAGAAAACTCATTTGTTTAGCTGCATTGATGCTCATCGACGGAGAATTCTTCAGTTTGAGAGCAATGTTGCACAAAATCTCCTCTGCTTCATCAGAACTTGATTTTGAAGATGAATGATATCCAGAATGATAACTTGATGAGGTTGTTTGTGGTTCCTTCATATTCTCACCACTGAATGCTGTCTTTGGTGAACTAACACCCTTCTCCGAAGGTACATTGCCTTTGTAGTATAGACCAACATTCTGATGATGCGATGAACCACTCATTTTGTTTTGCTTTTGTAGCTCCAGATCATGACTCTCAATCTTTTCTAACAATGCATCAAGAGAAATTGTATCAAATTTAGCATCATTTTTCAAGATAAAAACAAACGTTTGCCACTAATCAGCTCGTGGTAACGCTTCAATTACTTTGTCAATTATCTCTTCTCTTGTTTTCACAATTTTGAATCTTTCAAGTTCAATTTTTAAATGGCAAAACCTCTCAATCATTTTCCTCACTGTCTCTCCCTTTAAACTATCAAACAAATCAAATTCTTTTTTTAATAATGCTATTTTGTTTTTCTGAATTTGTTTACCCCCCTTAGCTTTTACTTTCAAAGCTTTCCACGCAGACTTTGATGACCCATCATGAACTAATAATGAGAAAATATCATCGCGGACTGATTGCTGAATCAAAGCAATCATCTTCTGTTCATAAGAAAACTTATTTCTGTCATATTCTGAATAATCTTTTATCAGAATTTCTTCTCCTTTGTCATTTATTGGGCTATCATAACCAAACTTCAAACAGAACCAACTCTCATGTGCATATGCATTCGCCCAATTGATGAACCTCTCCTTCCACCAGACATAATCTTCAATGTTATCCAGCTTCGGAGGTTTTGAATAAGTTCCATAAAAGTTGTCATGTTTGATGTTATCCTTGATCGTCTTAGTTATAGCTTTGGGTGTAACCTCTGATGATTCTACCGTATCCGATGTAAACGCATTGTAAAACGTGTTGAAAAACTCTTCAGCCATGATGTAAACCTTAAACAGAAATCAAACAAACACAATTAGTACAAACAATATCAAATAATCGGAAACTGACTGACACTTGATTGACGTGAAATGATGTTGACTTGGAATTTCCACTTTCAAACGGAACACTTTCAAACTTTTAGACACTTTTCAAACGGAAGCCACTTTCAAACGGAAGCCACTTTCAAACTTGAAGCCAATTTCAAACTTGAAGCCAATTTCAAACTTGAAGCTAATTTCAAACTTGAAGCCAGTTTCAAACTTGAAGCCAGTTTCAAACGGAAGCCAGTTTCAAACTTGAAGTCAGTTTCAAACTTGAAGCCAGTTTCAAACTCGAAGCTAGTTTCAAACAGGATGACGTCAGCATTTAACGAACAATTTCAAACGGTACACATGTTTTCGATCAGATTTAAGCCGAATTTTAGTTTCAAATTTTCAAGGATTAGTTAATAGTGTATTTCGTTTGATATGTGAAAGTTTCAAGCCATTTCAACCGTGAAATATGTCCGAATCAGAAAAAGAATGAGTAGAAGTAAGAATATCCGATGAATTCAAGCTGCAATGGTATGAACTCCTCGTCCTGAGCTCTGATACCACTTGTTGGATCATGTACGTGACCCTAAAAGTCAGTTAAGGTAGTTCAACATCGATTACTAAGGCGGAATCAAAGTAAACAACGTCCAAAACAGCTTGTTCCTTTTAATCTTTCTTTCTATTACTGATTGTGAGCTTTTACAATGAATTCTGATGAAATTTTGGCAGCACCTCAGCTCACACACACAATCATGTCCGTTTGAAATGAACACATCTCTCTCCTATTTATAGACCTAGACCCTCCTATTTGAAAATGACATATACATGTTCAAACGGTCAGGACATGCCTCAAACTAAACTCTCTTCAAACGGACAGGCCTTCTTCAAACGGACTGGATAGCTTCAAACGGTCAGGACACTTTCAAACGGTCAGGACCATTTCAAACAGACTGACTCCTTAAATCATGATTAAACCCTAATTCCAACACTATTTCTCACTCATACAACCTATCTAGACATAAGACTCATATAAGACGTAGTCAGCAGACATTCAGTGCACCAACACCTTCCACCTGGCCTTCCCTTAGGTCCTTTCACAGGGACCTTCCTCAGGCCCCTTGCGTTGGCAGGTTATTTTTCCCAAAAATTAAGTTTTACTTTGTTTTAGGAAAAGATGGTTAAATAAACACTAGTTGTTTCCGATTCATGAACTAAACACAGGATATTTTCTTTGGTGAATACCTCTTGGTTTTTATTAAAAACTTTAATATTTTTTTTTTCAAAACTCAACAAGTTTTATCACCACAGGGGATCTGCCTATCTTCGCCCTCCTGGCTACTCTCTGGCCTCTGCCTGCGTCTTTTTAAAACATTTTCCTTTTGAAAACCATTTAAAGTATTAATAATTTTGAAACCATTTGCTTTTCACAAATTCCGAAAATTGGATAAATCCACCTCCATAGATCCAATTATAGACACATTATTCGCCCATCTTGTGTCTCTTAAGACTACCAAAGCCTGAGTTCCTGCTCTTGTTCGGTGCATTGTTTGTAGCCTTATCATAACAACCCCCATATGCAGATGTTCCAGGCCTCTTTCAGCCAGTCTTGCATATGACCTGTCATTACAGAATTCCAATTCAACCTGATCACCATCTGTGACCAAGACTCTTTCTTCCCTATAGTGTTGGTAAACACTATTTTCAAATAAAACTCTGTATAAAAGTTTGTGTAAATTGTTTTCTAGCTTTTTGTTACACTTACTTTGATCCTATTTCCGGCCTAATTTTCCTGGTATCAGAGCTGTAAAAAGCTCCGATATGTCAGGCTAAAGCCTTAAAGAGGCTTAATAGTGAAAAGCCTGGGAATGAATTATTTCGCTAATAAGCACTTTAATCTTGATTAAGTTTTATAATTACTTCTGGTAAGTAATTTTTGGGAAAAATAACCTAATAAACATTACTGTTCATTCGATCTAAGTAAAAATTAAACTATGTTTTAAGAAGAAAATTTACAAAAGACTCTTTAAGCCTTACAATCAAACCTTCAACCTGGGTAACCTTTTGAGTAAGCTCTTCTGTGAGTCGTAGAGCTTCTGCTTCAACAATTTTTGGTTGCTTGGCGATTTCTTCGACCAGATATCGAACTTGGACTGCTGTGAGTGGTTGGTGGGACTGTAAAGTCACACCTATTTGTGTTACTTTCTTGGAGAGGTTATTAATGGCAGTATGGATACCACTAATTTGCCTACCAAGACTCTCTTGCTCTCTAAGGATCTCTCTGAATCTTTTTATATTTAAGTGAGTGGCTAACAAGTGACTATCATAAAAAGCTTGCAAATTATA
Source organism: Helianthus tuberosus (assembly GCA_030545235.1). Classification (NCBI taxonomy): domain Eukaryota; kingdom Viridiplantae; phylum Streptophyta; class Magnoliopsida; order Asterales; family Asteraceae; genus Helianthus; species Helianthus tuberosus. The sequence continues at coordinate 136,189,140 of CM060381.1, read as the reverse complement.
TTTTAAAATATTTAAATCATCCGATATTAGCAAATTCGGATTAGTAGAGTGCTTCTTTCTTAATCTTGCAAGAGAAGGATATTCCATTTCTGATTCTTCATCAATTGTCTCCATGAGGGGATGTCTTTTCATACAGTGGTGCTAGCATAATTCCCAACTTTGGAATATAACTTCTTGCATAGTTGAGTATTCCTAGCCATGATCTTAATCCCTTCTTTTCTTTGAGATCTTCATCTTTGAATTCTGCAATCTTTTTGATTATATGAGGTTGTAACCTAATTGATGAATTAGTTATTACCGCCCCTAAGAATTCAATCTCCTTTTCTGCAATCTTCATTTTGTTTGCACTTAGAATTAATCCATTCTTCTCACATATCTCTAGGACTTTCCTGAGATGCTTCTCATGCATTGATAACTGGAGAAACAAAGACTGAGCATGCAAAGATGTCATCATCTTCCAATGTTTACTATGGAAGACCACCAGATGCAACGATGACACCAGTTATTTACCCTCCAGCTCAAACAGTGGGACAAACAAGATCAATGTTTCCATTCGACCAAGCAAAGATAAAGCTAACAAATTGGCCCAAGCAAAAAGGCTTATTTGTGAAGCCCACTAGGAAAACCAACACTAGGATCCAAGCCCAACAGGTACTAGATTAGCTCTCCTGCTTCTGGTCAACTGGATATCTCTATCTGGATCTATTTGTGTTTCTAAGGTTTGGTTAAACCTTCTTCTTCCGAGTCTTCTTCGAGTATTAAACAGATTCCTTTGCCAGGTAGAATACTGTCTAATCTGGTCCTCTTGACTTGGGACCCTGTTGTTTGTTGCTGTCACCGTTGGTCTCCACAGGGGTGGTGGTTGGTCTGTTGATCTTCTACTCATTTCCGGATCTTAGCAAGTTCCTCTTGAAGGATCTAGAAGGATATTCCATTTCTGATTCTTCATCAATTCCTCCTGCATAAATTCTTTCACTTCTTTGTTGGGCTTGGATCCTAGTGTTGGTTTTCCTGGTGGGCTTCACAAATAAGCCTTTTTGCTTGGGCCAATTTGTTAGCTGCTTGTTCTGTTCTTGTAGTGAAGATGTGTGGGCTTGTTCCTTCTGTTCGTATCCACCATCTGCACAAGTTGTATTCCACCATTGTTCTGTAGAGGTCCAGTTCTGCAAGGGTGTTATCCCTTTGTTGATCTGCAATTCTTTGTAAGGCCTCCATTCTTTCCGATGATCGTAACCTGAGTTGGTCGAGGATATCTTCTTCTGTGATTCTGGCGTAACTGTTAACAAGAAATGCTCCAGAAGATGGCATAGTTCCTCTTCCTCCATAGTCACGTCTGCACCCATCTTGGCGCCATATGTTACCTCTTCTAAGGTGTCGCTCAACATTGATATTGTTTCTGTATGTTCTCCTGACATGTTCCATTCCTGCATAGTCATTAAACAACAAATTCGTGATAATTGGTCAGCTAAAACATTTTGTTTTCCATCAATATGCTCCATATTGATTTTGACTCCAGTGTTGTTTATGATATCTATGAAGTTCATCCAACGAACTCTAGATAACCTATTTTGCAGGTTTTGAGCGGCCTTATAAAAAGATATTATCGCCTGGCAGTCTGTTCTGAGAGTAATTTCCTTCTTATCCAAGATATAAATCTTGAATGCATTCAGACCATTAATAGCAGCATTTATCTCTGCATCAATAGTTGATTTGATCACTGGAAATTTCCCGCTTGCATAAGCACATATCTCTTCCTTAGATCTGCCTTCTCCTTCTTTCTTCCATTTACAAATGGCTCCCCATCCTTCCATGCAGCCATCTGTTTCAATTACCATGTAAGCTTCTTTTGGAGGTAGCTTCATGTCTGGGAGATTCTGAACTTGTTTCTTAATTGTTTATGATATCTATGAAGTTCATCCAACGAACTCTAGATAACCTATTTTGCAGGTTTTGAGCGGCCTTATAAAAAGATATTATCGCCTGGCAGTCTGTTCTGAGAGTAATTTCCTTCTTATCCAAGATATAAATCTGATTGGAAGCTTGTAAGAGAAATTAAGAAACAAGTTCAGAATCTCCCAGACATGAAGCTACCTCCAAAAGAAGCTTACATGGTAATTGAAACAGATGGCTGCATGGAAGGATGGGGAGCCATTTGTAAATGGAAGAAAGAAGGAGTACTGCAGAACAAGATAAAGCCTATAGGAATTTGGAACGACTACAATGTCAAGAAACGAGGAACATATGGAAATTCCTTCCTCAGGCTTTTCCATCAGGTCCTTCCTCAGGCCCTTTCATAGGGTCTTCCCTCAGGACCTTCCACCCGGTCCTTCCTCAGGCCCTTTCACAGGGTCCTTCCACAGGTCCTTCCCCAAGACCCTTCCACTGGTCTATTCACCAGGTCCTTTCTTTGGTCCTTTCACCAGGCCCCTTGCCCTGACCCCTTCCTTAGGCTTTTCCACCAGGTCCTTTCACAGGGTCCTTCCTCAGGCTCTTCCGCCAGGTCCTTTTCTAGATCCTAACACAAAACACTCACGCAAGGCCCTTCTTTGAAGTCTTGTGTCATGTGCCACTTCTAGACACAAATTTATCGTTCCCATTAAAACGTTGTTAGGGCATGTAGGCTACCTCCACTAATGATATGATGGTCATACACTTGTACAAGGTAAAATTATTTGTGTAGCAAGTATCGAATCACAAACACGAACAACACAAGAAGCTATTAGTCACGACCTATGAGATAGGTCGACAAAGGCTAACATTGGACTGGATGATGTGCACCAGAGAAATAAAGCATGATCTTTGAAAAGGTACTGAAGAATAGTGATCACCTTAAACGTCCTTAAACAGTTATATATCTTTAGCTAGAAGGAAAGTGACACAACATTAGTGAACGCAAGAAAAACCTTTGTGCAACATTGAACCGGGGCTAGTATGGTACAACACCATCATTACATGACATCTATTGGACATTTATCAACGTCCTCATAACAAGTGGTTGATCAGAAATATGGGTTCTATGTTTCTCGTGGACATTGTTCACCCGAGTTTTGTTTTGCTAACCTGTGGTTGTTCTCGTTCAACAAGAATCACAACCAATCGTCTAGACGGACGGGCTCAAGGACAACTTATTTTATAAGTTCAGTACTACTGACTACGATTGACAACACTGAACTGGGAAGCTAGCATGGTGTAACACCATTAGGTTCTACATTGAAGACTTCTAGAAAGGATCTTTATTTTTGTATTGCCTCCTCCAGAAGGGATTATGCCACCTCCATAAGTTCTCATGTTCGAAGATCTCTACAACAAAAAAAAGGGGGAAGAAGGGGGATGGGGCATGGACTGCCTTACTAATTCCTCCGCTTGAAGACAGGGAAAAGCCTAGGCTATGTATTTGGCTCATTCTACGAAGAAAAAGAATCAGTGGACTACGTTATTAATCCTTTACTTGAAGAAACGAGAAGCCTGGGCTGCATATTTGGCTCCTCTCCTGAAGGCGAAAGAATCATCAGACCACGTCGTTAGTCCTTAAATAAAAACTGGACACTACTTCCTTGAAGACAGAAGAATCATTGGACCACGTCGTTAGTCCTTAAAGAAAAACTGGACACTACTTCCTTGAAGACAGAAGAATCATTGGACTACGTTATTAGTCCTTAAGGAAAAACCAGATGCTCCCTCCTTGAAGACGGAAGACTCCTTGGACTACGCTGTTAGTCCTTAAGGAAAACATGGACAGTCCTTCCTTGAAGGAGAAAGAATCCTTGGACTGCATTATTAGTCCCCCTCTTGAAGAAGGAAAGAACCTGAGCAGGACATCTAGTTCCTTCCCTAAGGAAGGAAGAACTCCCCTCTACAAGCCGCTAATTCAGTTTCTTCCATGGAGAAAAAAATAATCTGCGAGATAAGTTCCCAACACTTATATTCTATACTTTAGATGGAAGTAAGCTCCATTCATTATCTCCCATCTCCAAAGATTCTACATGGAAAAAGAAAGAAAGGGAAACCTTAGTAAGTGCATCTTCGCTTTAAGGGGAAAGTGAGGTCCTTCTATGGTCTTTCGTGCTCAAGAAACCCTTACCTGCCAGAACAAAATGATACCTCTCCTAAAGGCTAAAGCGTTTCGATAGTTACTTCCATCAACAAGAAAATCCCCACTTCTGTGGGATAAGGTACCTCAGCAGTCCCTTCCAAGAACAGGAGTGTATCTTTTCCATGGAATCAACTCCAGGAAGAGCTCCTTCCAAAAAGAGAAGAATATCCTACTCTCCGGGATCAAGCATTTTAGAAGTTCCTTCCGTAAAACAGGAACATACCCCTCCCTCGGGATTCAGCCTTGAAGAAACTCGTTCCATGAATAGGAAGGTATTCCCTCCTACGCAATTAGACATTTCAGAAGTTCTTCCTTAGACAGAAACACATCCCTGTCGAGAAAAGAAGACTCTCCTATCCTATGGGATCAAATATCTCAGAAGTTCCTCCCTTAAACAGGAACATATCCCTAGGACTTAAGTCTTGAAGAAGTCACTTCGGAAAAATGATGATATCCCATCCTATGTGATTGGGGGTCTCATAGTATCTTCAACAAACAGGAACGTGTCCCCGCCATGGAATTAAGACTCGAAGAAGTTCCTTCCAGGAATAGGGAGATATCTCCTTCTATGAGATTAAGTATTACAAAGTTTCCTTCCACGAACAAGAGCAAGATTCTCCCAAGAGAAAGAGGGTATCCCCTCCCGTGGGATTAAGTATTTCAGATGTCTCTTCGGCGAACAGAAGTGCACTCCTCATGGGGATTTCGTAGCCGAACAACTTATACAAAAAAGGGGGGAGCCCCCTTGACAAGGGACTTCGAATCTGAAGAATCCTTTCCTTGAAAAGAAAAGATCTCCGCCACAGGTCTGTGTTTTAGAAAGCATCTCTCCAAAGAAGAGGAGCCCCATCTCGGGGTCACATATGTTTGAAGAAGTCTCTCCAAGTGGAGAGGTTTGCACTTTCCATAGGCACCCATTCTTAGAGAATTACAACATCTCTCTAGGGGATGAAAGAGCTCTTAATAAGGACTCACGTAGGAAGGTTCCTTCTGCACAACAAGTGTTTCTAAAAGGCTCACAAAACCTCTCCAAAAGGAGAAGATGTCACCCCTTCTTGAAGAACAAAAAACCTGAACGGTTTAAGGACCCTGTTAACGGGTCTAACACGATAATTTAGGCAGACGTGTCGAACGATCTTACAACAAAATGAACATGTACATAGGTATACAAACATGCCGCCTTAGTCTAAACAAGGCAAAGCCCGACCATGGGGCTAGGACTAAGTCGACTACATCTAAACAAAATGCCGAAGCAGGCATATGAAAACCCGAGTGGACTGGACACCATTGGGTAAAAGGTCCATCAAAAGCTTTAACAACTTAAACGAGTTACAAAGCGAACTATAGAAAGCTTTAACAACTCAAACGAGTTACGAAGCAAACTTATACAAAGCTTTAACAACTTAAACGAGTTACAAAGCGAACTATAGAAAGCTTTAACAACTCAAACAAGTTACGAGGCAAACTTATAGAAAGCTTTAACAACTCAAGCAAGTTACGAAGCAAACTTATACAAAGCTTTAACAACTTAAAAGAGTTACGAAGCAAACTTATACAAAGCTTTAACAACTTAAACGAGTTACAAAGCGAACTATAGAAAGCTTTAAAAACTCAAACAAGTTACGAAGCAAACATATACAAAGCTTTAACAACTTAAACGAGTTACAAAACGGGTCTATACAAAGCTTTAACAACTTAAAAAGTTACAAGGCGACCCATAGAAAGCCTTAACGTCTCAAACAGGGTACAAAGCAAATTCATGAGAAAGTTTTAACAGCTTAAGCAAGACAAAAACCCTCATCAAAGGAACGCCAAACGAAGAGTATGACACGGTAAATAAGGCATCCCAGTCGATGCTCTTAGAGAAATTACTCTTGGACAAGTACCTTGATTGAAATGCCTTCTAGAGGGACATGGAAAGAAAGTCTAAATAGCGTAAACGCTCTCAAGAAAAGTATTCTCAAACGAATACATTGGGTAAAGTGTCTTCAAGGAGGCATAGATTGAAGTACGGTACCGAGCTACCCTACCTGTGGTGTCGCCTTGCTGTCTTGAATGCTGAATGCCAGGTCACCCCAAGGACAACAAAGTAGATTGATTTGGCATAACGCGCCCTAGACTATATTACCCGACAGGTCAGGATGACATATTAAAGGCGGATAGCGACCCGCCTAGATTTTCAGGGACTGGAACAAGTCCCGTGCCCATTTATGAGTGAATAGGCTTGGACTAGGGATGACTTGACGACGAGGGTCCCCGCTTAGATCCGAATATGTTGACCTTTGGCGGTTTTAGTCAAACACCAAACGCGTGGCAAATTCAAATCCAACAACAACTTGTTATGCAAATAAATGCAATCATAATCGACCCAAATGCCACGGGTCCAAGCGTCACCAGAACCCGAGCACACTTAAGTTTTTTTGGGCGCAGACGATGATGTTATACCCGAAACGCAACCACAAACCACGAAGAGCAAGAAAGGAAAAAACATACACAAGGAGGAAAGCAAACACAAGAAGACACAAGTGAAAGGCACCTGACGACGAGGGTCCCCGCTTGGGCTCCTCGTCTGGGCTCACCGCCTTAGATTGATGACTGGGCTCGAACCCACTTGGGTCTTTCTCGGTATGTTTAGATTGGTTCGAGTGGGTCATGTCTTGATAAGCCCATTCTTGGGCCAGCCCAATAGGGTGATGGCCCAAGTGTGTTGTTATAAAAGGAAGAGTTCCTCCTCCTAAGAAAAGGCAGACTACATCTCCCCCAATCAAAGGTTACCCTCTTCTGCATCTCCTTTACAACTCCTGCCCTTCTACTCCCTCTCTTTAAATTATACATTTTACTTGCACTTATAATGATCTTCTCCATACAAGATACTGCCTTGAGCGTCGGAGTGACCTCGGGGTAAACCCCCTCGGGCCCTCTAACTAGATTTTCGTGTGGCTGTAGTCCGCGACCCGATGCCCCGCAAGAGGAACTGTTACCATGACGACGAGAGGACGAATCTGAACCGGAGCTGCCGAGTCTAAGGTTAGTAACGCCAAGCCGTTTACTCATGTATTCGACATTGGCACCATCCGTGGGACCGAGCACAAGCTTGTCTCGGTCTCTTCATACAAACGACTAGATCTGCCCTCTCCGCAACGGCCAGATCCGCATCTTAACTTCGGTCACCAGGTTCTAAATCTCGAAATCTCTATCCCTTACATCATAATTCGTTTGCATATAACAGATTTACAAATATTATGAAGGTTTCTAGTCTCATCCTCTTGAAAATGAATGAAATGTGTTCACACATATATTAGGCAAACTCGTTTTCTACTCACGTTCGTAGACGTAGCAGGCAAACACATTTTCTACTTGCCAAGCCAAAAGCACATGCCAGTAAGTAAAAAAAAAAGAAAAAAAGAAAGAAAGAAATAGAAATGAAGCTCAACAGCATGTTTCTCTTTTGAAAATGGAAATTGTAAAACAATTGTGCATGAGATACAAATATCCATTATCCATTAAAAAAGTATATAAACAGTCCCAAAGATAAAATTATGCAATTTTGTTTTTAAGGAGACTTCATGAGCTTGTACCCTTTATTCTTTATGGACATGTGAGTCTAGCTTTCCTCATATAAAAAAAAAGAAGGAAATTCTGGGATCATGTAGAAAATAGATTTTACTCACGAAATATTACCCAAAGAAACTGGGGAAGTGGGATTCATTTCTCAGATGAATAAGTGTCTTGACCAAATGTAAAAAATCAAAAAGACTTTTTTCTCTGACATAACTTTCATCATAGTCATGTGACATCTCACAAAAAGTTATTGACATAGTTGTTGTACTCTCTGACGTATTAGAGATAAAAGTAAAAAGAAAAGGGTTAAGAGTAGGGGTGTTCAAAAAAATCCGAATCCGAAACCGAATCCAAAATATCCGAAAACCCGTATCCGAAATATCCGAAATTTCGGATATCCGAAATTTCGGATATCCGAAATTTCGGATATCCGAAAATCGGATAATCCGAAAATTCGGGTTCGGATTCGGATGTTAGTTTTACAGATTTTCGGATATTCGGATTATCCGAATCCGAAATCTTAAAAAATAATAAAAATAGATATATTTTAATATATCATATATATCACGATTTTCTAATTCAAAACTCAATAACAAAACAATTAAAACACATCCCATTCAGTCATTCACATTTCACACTTAGAGAAACTAGGGTTTCTCTTTGGATCTCAAACTTCAGCGCCGCATCCTCTTCCCTGCGGGCTGCGACATCGACCCTCTCCGATCCGGCAAGCATCCTCTCCCTCGTCATCTGTCTCGTGTCTCCGGTGACAATCGATTTCTCAAACTTCAGCGCCGCATCTGTCTCGTCATCTGCGGGTTCGGTTCGACTTTCTCCTCTTTAAATCCTGTATCTAACTGATAATTTTCGGATGTTTTGAGATGTATCTAACTGATAATCGATTTGTAGATACTTGGATATTGTTTGCTTTTTGAGTTCACATCTTCATCAAATCTTCAAAAGGTAATAGATATTAGTTTTCATTAATGTATTAGATATTTGGATCTACTGATTTTTTTTTCCAGATTTGATTGTTGAATTGTTGTTATGTTTTTCTTGTACAGTTACCTATTCCAATGGATAAAGTTGAAGCTATTGCCAGCACATGCAGGAAGAGGGTGGATGTTTCTTTTCAACTTTCAGTAGCACAAGCAGAATGTTTTTTTTTATTGTTTCTTTTCATTTTTTGGTAAAGCATATCAGCATATGCCATGTGAATAGAACATGTGTTTGATATATTATATATCCAGTTGTTGCAGGTTTACAAGGATGATGTCCAGTTTTGCTTTTGTTAGAAAACAATTTTTCTGTTTTTTTTTCAAGTTCGGATACCCGTTTAGATATCCGAACCCGAATCCGAAATTTCGGATATCCGATTTTCGGATATCCGAAATTTCGGATTCGGGTTCGGATGTCAATATTTCACTATCCGAAATTTCGGATATCCGATTTTCGGATATCCGAAAACCGGATTATCCGATCTTGAACACCCCTAGTTAAGAGAATATGAATATGGTTCAAATGTAACTTTCTTAGTAAGGGTTATGGTTGAGTATTTACATTTATCCCAAAGGTACAATCACATGTCAATACCTTTAAATATTCAATATAATAAAATATACTGATGTTTACATACACATGTTTTGAGAAAAATGCAAGAAGAAACTTTTCATAACCTTTACACTTTTGCAAGTAATACTTGAATATTTATTTATAAAAAAAGGAAAATGTACAAGTCATATTGCACATGGCACGACCCTTTTTTGTGAAAAAGACACTCTTTTGACATGATGTGACATTTTTTCTTGGAAACATGTGATGCCTCACTCTTACCAATGTGGTAAAGTTTCCTTGTGAAAAGAAAGTTACTTTGACTTTCTTATGGAAAAATAATAATATTTTACTAGTACGAGGTGTTTCCACAGGTCCTTCCCCAAGGCCCTTCCACAGGTCTATTCACCAGGTCCTTCCACAAGGTCCTTTCCCAGGTCTTTCCTCAGGATTCTTCCTCAGGCCCCTTGCCCTGGCCCCTTCCTCAGGCTTTTCCACCTGGCCTTTCCTCAAGTCCTTTCACAGGGCCCTTCCTCAGGCCCTTCTGTTGGATCGTGTACGTGACCCTAAAAGTCAGTTAAGGTAGTTCAACATCGATTACTAAGGCGGAATCAAAGTAAACAACGTCCAAAACAGCTTGTTCCTTTTAATCTTTCTTTCTATTACTGATTGTGAGCTTTTACAATGAATTCTGATGAAATTTTGGCAGCACCTCAGCTCACACACACAATCATGTCCGTTTGAAATGAACACATCTCTCTCCTATTTATAGACCTAGACCCTCCTGTTTGAAAATGACATATACATGTTCAAACGGTCAGGACATGCCTCAAACCAAACCCTCTTCAAACGGACAGGCCTTCTTCAAACGGACTGGATAGCTTCAAACGGTCAGGACACTTTCAAACGGTCATGACATCTTCAAATGGTCAGGACCATTTCAAACGGACTGACTCCTTAAATCATGATTAAACCCTAATTCCAACACTATTTCTCACTCATACAACCTATCTAGACATAAGACTCATATAAGACGTAGTCAGCAGACATTCAGTGCACCAACAGACTCCCCATTTGATGTTGACGAAGTCTTCGGTGTTGAGTCTTTAGTCTTTGTCTCTTTCCAAATTTTGTCTTGTCATTGTAAAGCTCCCTTCAATCTTTATCTTCTTTGATAAACTTCTATCTTCAAATGATGTACCCGAATCTATTCCTGGCTCTATCTTTCTTCAGGCTCCCCCATTCGTCAAGCTTCCGTGCTTTAGGGATCGACACCTGGCTTTCCAGTTACAAGCTCCCCCTTGCTTCGAGCTCGTCTTCAGACTCCCCCTTAGACATAGCTGTCGGGATCGTAGTCTGGACTATCATCTGCAATTTCTCAAACGCTTATAAGTAACAATATATTGAATTTCCAGGATTGAAAACCTGGCTTTTTCAACTATCTAAAATCCTCCCCCTATCAACAACCTTCATAGATTTGGCAGTATTAAGTATTCAACTCCCTCATAGTTAATCATCCAAGTCCAAATTAATGACCTTGGAGATATCACAAACTGTTTTTGATATTTGTTTTTAAAACTTCAAGTTTCAAATTAATGAACTTGTTTAATTTTCAGAAACACAATCAGCATACTTAGATTTTGAAACTCAGGACTCAAACATCAGTTGTCGAAAATAAAGTAGAATCAAAATCTTTTTGTATTTCCTGAAATGTAAAGCAGTAAAGAAATATGTACAAACATATTTACAGACAATATTTTTGTTTGAGTTTGCGTCAGAGGATTATATCAGTTTTTGACAAATCATAAGTACCGTTGAGCTTAGTTACACATTAAGAATTAAACAATTCACTTAGATTGTCGATATACTGATCCACTTAAATTTTCACACAAATTTCAACTGATTCAGGATATGAATTAGGTGTTTTAAGGACTTAAACTCATTCATGTGTCCCACCTCCTGAATATACTCCCGTATCCAGATCCTAATATTCAGTCTTACAGGTGAGTATACCTAGATGATATCTGTAAGGGGTTATAAATTATGAAGAACCATGAGAGCTCAGGTCAGAACTATCGTTCAGCAGAGAGATCATGACTCGACTTTTGGTGTGTCCCCTTTAGAGGATCTTTTTTACAACAGCATTGATTAGCAATTTTATTGTCTCATCATTTTATGCTGAGGGTGGCGCTATATTTCAAGAATGCGGAAAGTATTATTCGAGGACTAGGTCAGAACTTCCATTCAGCAGAAGTCCCAGAATAATACCCCAGATATCACTTAAGCATAAAGACCTAGTATTTCAGAAAGAGGGACCTTTCAAACGAGATTTCAGGGGTTACCTATATATCCAAGTAGTGTTCCCCACGAAATAAGCAAGTTTGAATTTAGGTTTATATCCCGAAAAAGTTTACTAAATGTGCAAAAACCTACCGACACATCCACGGTGAGATCGTTTAACACATTTTGACTTTCCAATTCTTTAGCGTACTGTGATAGTCTACTGATGTACTATCATTTCCTCTTTTTACACAAAAACTCAATTTTTGAATTTTATCATGTTTTTGGCTTTTTCAAATTTTCTAATGTTTTTGGATTTTCTGAAAATTCTTTCTCCCCCTAAAATGCAAAACCATTAAAAGAAAATTTGATAACCGACACTGATAGCTTTATCTCGCCAACCATTTTCTGCTTAATGCGCTCTGTTTTGCAGAAAATCTAACATAAAGAGTAACAATTACCCCCATGATTTACAACACATTGATTTTCGACAGTTTGAAAACCGTTTTTCAATCTTGTGAAAGTAATCATGTTTGTTCAGCCGTGAGGGTTTCGGCGTATTCAAGTAACATATTTTTGTATTTTCTATTTTTGACAAAAATTAAAAACAAACATATTTTTGGTTTTTAAATTTTTCAATTTTTAGGGTTTTTGAAATATTGTTTATTTATGTACAGAAATTGATAAACTCCCTGTTTAACCAAACCAGGGTTCTGCAGCCTTCTCCTCCTGTGCCAGGCTGCTCATCAATTCTCTTTCTTGATAATCAAACTTCATGAGCACCTGCACATTTACACAAACTTGATTACTTGAACAATTTAGCCCAGGTCTTTTGAACCTTAGGCATTTCAACACAATAATTTTCATTCAGTTTTGGAAAATCTTTGTCATTCTGAACAAAGACTTTTTCATCTTTAACGTCAATTTTCTCATCTTTTACCAAAGTCACTTGTTTCTTAGCAACCCAAGTTTGTCCTTTTGGAGTACCTCGTTTGTAAAAATGTGATTCTTTTTGAACATTTTGATTCTAAACCACAACTTTCGGTTTCCAAAACTCTTGGTGTTTTGTCATATCAACAGTTGTTTTCCAACTTTGTGTTGTTCTAAATCTGGGTGTGTTAGAATTCCAGGTCTGTCTAGAATCGAACCTGTTCGGGTTTGATTTCCAAATTTGGTTCGAAACAAACTTGTTTTTGTTGTGCCTCCAAGTTTGTTTTAAATCAAATCTGATCGACCTTTGTTTTACATCCTCAGATTTTTGTTTCTCAACATTTTTAGATTCCTTTTTGTCAACATCCACAGGTTTTAGATTCGGACACTTTCGTGCAAGATGTCCAATTTGATCACACTTGAAACATGTTCTCTTGGACACATCTTTGGCCTGTGGTTGTTGCTTTTTCTTTTGAACTAAGAACTCATCATCAGACTGTCTCAATTTGAGTTCTTTTTCTTCTGCTAAACTCATTCCTTGAACAAAACTCATTTTAGCCTGATAATTCGACGTTTCATTTCTTTTCCAATTCTGTTTCTTTTTATAACCCAACCCAACCTTCATGTTTTTCTTCTTGAAACCAGGTTTGTTATAAAAAGTTTTGTGACCTTTTCCAGCAAACTTTTGAATCTCAGATTTCTCAATCTCAACCATCTTGAAAACTTTATCAATCTTTTCTGAAATCACATTTTGAATCGGGAATACAACATCTAAGAACAATTTGTCTGATCCAATCATGGTATAAACCAATCCTTTTGAATCATCATTCAAATTTTTCTCGGATTTTGCGTTTTTCAGATATTCATCATGAAAATTACCTTCATATTCATCCTGTGATTCAGATTTACCTGTTTCAACTGACTCTTCTTTCAACACACTTTCAACGACCTTACCTACCACCTCTGAATCATGAGAATCATCAGATTTGGAATAGGTTACGTCAATGTTATCTGGCAATTGATCTACCATGTTGAAAGCTTTTTCGACCTTTTCATCATCATAAAACACAAACTTTTCCGGTGGTGGAACTTGATGAAACTCTGAGCCAATACCTTTTGTGTTTTGCTCAGAATCTTTCTCATCCGGTTTTATGTTGAAAATACGTTCAAGCACATATGACGACGCATGATAACTTTTTAATTTGTTGTTATCCTGTTCTAAATCAGCAATCTGTCGCTTAAGTTTAGCAATATCTTCAATATAAGAATTTACCACTTGTTGTTTTATTTCATACATTCGTTTATACTCATTAGTTGTTTCAGAACAATATTTCAATCTTGATTGAACCAGTTTCATTTCACTTTTTACTTTTTCATATGATTCTTTTGTAATATGTTAAGCCAATTTTATAGAATCATATTCCTTTTTCATTTCCTGAAAAGCATTCTCTTTTTTATCACATTCTTCTGTCTTTTTCAAAACATTTTCTTTCAAAACTTCATTTTCTTTTTCTATCTTTTTACATTTTGCTGAAAGTGTTTCATTGTTTTCTTTTAAAACCTTTTCATTTTCAAACATTTCTTTGCACTTGCTTTTGAAAACTTCTTCAAGTTTTGTGAAATCAAGATCTCTTGTTCTGATCTTTTCGTCTTTTTCAGTACAAGCACTACACGTTGCCATGCATTTCTTGCACTGTTCAACAGTTTCAGTTAAAATATCAGAATCAGAATTTACCTCAGTGATTAGCACCTCGGTGTTTGCTGCAACTTCTGTCTGATTCTAATCAGCTTCTGTCTGCTGCTTCTCAACATTAACTTCATCACCAGCATCACCAGCTTCCAAATTCTCATTCTTGACTACTTCAACTTGCTGTTCTTCAGTAACAGCCTTTTCTTTCTCAACTACCTTCTCTTTCTCAACTACCTTTTGTTCTTCAGACATCTTCACATCCTCAACTTTCTGAATTTCATCTTTCACTTCTTCAATCTTGACTTCCTCAGCGACCTTCTTCAATTCATCAACCATATTCTCAATATTCTTCTTCATTCTTTCTTCATTCCTCTTTCTCAATTTGATTGTCATAGCATCCCTGATGATTTTATCCAGCCTTTTTACATATGTTTTGTCTTTTGCAACATTTGAGTAATATTCACCGGATCGAGGAATAACAAGAAGAACATCATCATGAACTATGTCACATCTGGGAACAACTGGTTCACCTTGTTTGTTGACTTAACATTCTTGTTTTTTATCCCATCGTTTGTTCGCAACAGCATTCTCATATTCTTCCTCCATTTTCTGCATCCTGCATCCCACAATAAACCTTTCTCTCTCAGTTTTCTCCTTTAAAATCTCTTCCCGAGTTCTCTCTTTGACTTCAACAGTGCCTTTTTCTTCTTTAACATCTTCTTTAATTTCAGCAACAAAAAACAAACTTTCTTTCCTCTGTCACAGCTCTGCCATGAGCTGTTTTTCGAATATTTTCCAAACGATCTTCTTCTGGACAAATTGAGCTCCAGTCAAAACCTTCATCATCGTGAATTACTGCACAAGCTCTTGACTTAGGTTTATCTTCAATCATTTTAGGCTCTTCTTTGCTTTGGTGGTAGATTGTCTTTCGACAGTAATCATCATTGAAAGGACGTTCATTTCCTCCAGCTTCAGAATTAGTGCATTCTCTCTTGAAATGACCCTTTTGCTTGCATCAGAAGCAGGTCACTTTGGATTTGTCGAATCCAAGCTTCGTTGACGGACCACCTAACGATTGTTTCCCGGTAATCTCCATATATCTTTGAGCTATTCGAATGCAACTAGCCAAACACCAACGAATGTCTATGAGCTCCATCTCTTCCGGATCAATCTGGTCGTAGTCTTCTTTGGTCAATTCGGAGTTTCCAATTTTTCCAGCTACAAGACCTTCATACGATTCCAGAACAGATACTAGAAAACTCATTTGTTTAGCTGCATTGATGCTCATCGACGGAGAATTCTTCAGTTTGAGAGCAATGTTGCACAAAATCTCCTCTGCTTCATCAGAACTTGATTTTGAAGATGAATGATATCCAGAATGATAACTTGATGAGGTTGTTTGTGGTTCCTTCATATTCTCACCACTGAATGCTGTCTTTGGTGAACTAACACCCTTCTCCGAAGGTACATTGCCTTTGTAGTATAGACCAACATTCTGATGATGCGATGAACCACTCATTTTGTTTTGCTTTTGTAGCTCCAGATCATGACTCTCAATCTTTTCTAACAATGCATCAAGAGAAATTGTATCAAATTTAGCATCATTTTTCAAGATAAAAACAAACGTTTGCCACTAATCAGCTCGTGGTAACGCTTCAATTACTTTGTCAATTATCTCTTCTCTTGTTTTCACAATTTTGAATCTTTCAAGTTCAATTTTTAAATGGCAAAACCTCTCAATCATTTTCCTCACTGTCTCTCCCTTTAAACTATCAAACAAATCAAATTCTTTTTTTAATAATGCTATTTTGTTTTTCTGAATTTGTTTACCCCCCTTAGCTTTTACTTTCAAAGCTTTCCACGCAGACTTTGATGACCCATCATGAACTAATAATGAGAAAATATCATCGCGAACTGATTGCTGAATCAAAGCAATCATCTTCTGTTCATAAGAAAACTTCTTTCTGTCATATTCTGAATAATCTTTTATCAGAATTTCTTCTCCTTTGTCATTTATTGGGCTATCATAACCAAACTTCAAACAGAACCAACTCTCATGTGCATATGCATTCGCCCAATTGATGAACCTCTCCTTCCACCAGACATAATCTTCAATGTTATCCAGCTTCGGAGGTTTTGAATAAGTTCCATAAAAGTTGTCATGTTTGATGTTATCCTTGATCGTCTTAGTTATAGCTTTGGGTGTAACCTCTGATGATTCTACCGTATCCGATGTAAACGCATTGTAAAACGTGTTGAAAAACTCTTCAGCCATGATGTAAACCTTAAACAGAAATCAAACAAACACAATTAGTACAAACAATATCAAATAATCGGAAACTGACTGACACTTGATTAACGTGAAATGATGTTGACTTGGAATTTCCACTTTCAAACGGAACACTTTCAAACTTTTAGACACTTTTCAAACGGAAGCCACTTTCAAACGGAAGCCACTTTCAAACTTGAAGCCAATTTCAAACTTGAAGCCAATTTCAAACTTGAAGCTAATTTCAAACTTGAAGCCAGTTTCAAACTTGAAGCCAGTTTCAAACGGAAGCCAGTTTCAAACTTGAAGTCAGTTTCAAACTTGAAGCCAGTTTCAAACTCGAAGCTAGTTTCAAACAGGATGACGTCAGCATTTAACGAACAATTTCAAACGGTACACATGTTTTCGATCAGATTTAAGCCGAATTTTAGTTTCAAATTTTCAAGGATTAGTTAATAGTGTATTTCGTTTGATATGTGAAAGTTTCAAGCCATTTCAACCGTGAAATATGTCCGAATCAGAAAAAGAATGAGTAGAAGTAAGAATATCCGATGAATTCAAGCTGCAATGGTATGAACTCCTCGTCCTGAGCTCTGATACCACTTGTTGGATCATGTACGTGACCCTAAAAGTCAGTTAAGGTAGTTCAACATCGATTACTAAGGCGGAATCAAAGTAAACAACGTCCAAAACAGCTTGTTCCTTTTAATCTTTCTTTCTATTACTGATTGTGAGCTTTTACAATGAATTCTGATGAAATTTTGGCAGCACCTCAGCTCACACACACAATCATGTCCGTTTGAAATGAACACATCTCTCTCCTATTTATAGACCTAGACCCTCCTATTTGAAAATGACATATACATGTTCAAACGGTCAGGACATGCCTCAAACTAAACTCTCTTCAAACGGACAGGCCTTCTTCAAACGGACTGGATAGCTTCAAACGGTCAGGACACTTTCAAACGGTCATGACATCTTCAAACGGTCAGGACCATTTCAAACAGACTGACTCCTTAAATCATGATTAAACCCTAATTCCAACACTATTTCTCACTCATACAACCTATCTAGACATAAGACTCATATAAGACGTAGTCAGCAGACATTCAGTGCACCAACACCTTCCACCTGGCCTTCCCTTAGGTCCTTTCACAGGGACCTTCCTCAGGCCCCTTGCGTTGGCAGGTTATTTTTCCCAAAAATTAAGTTTTACTTTGTTTTAGGAAAAGATGGTTAAATAAACACTAGTTGTTTCCGATTCATGAACTAAACACAGGATATTTTCTTTGGTGAATACCTCTTGGTTTTTATTAAAAACTTTAATATTTTTTTTTTCAAAACTCAACAAGTTTTATCACCACAGGGGATCTGCCTATCTTCGCCCTCCTGGCTACTCTCTGGCCTCTGCCTGCGTCTTTTTAAAACATTTTCCTTTTGAAAACCATTTAAAGTATTAATAATTTTGAAACCATTTGCTTTTCACAAATTCCGAAAATTGGATAAATCCACCTCCATAGATCCAATTATAGACACATTATTCGCCCATCTTGTGTCTCTTAAGACTACCAAAGCCTGAGTTCCTGCTCTTGTTCGGTGCATTGTTTGTAGCCTTATCATAACAACCCCCATATGCAGATGTTCCAGGCCTCTTTCAGCCAGTCTTGCATATGACCTGTCATTACAGAATTCCAGTTCAACCTGATCACCATCTGTGACCAAGACTCTTTCTTCCCTATAGTGTTGGTAAACACTATTTTCAAATAAAACTCTGTATAAAAGTTTGTGTAAATTGTTTTCTAGCTTTTTGTTACACTTACTTTGATCCTATTTCCGGCCTAATTTTCCTGGTATCAGAGCTGTAAAAAGCTCCGATATGTCAGGCTAAAGCCTTAAAGAGGCTTAATAGTGAAAAGCCTGGGAATGAATTATTTCGCTAATAAGCACTTTAATCTTGATTAAGTTTTATAATTACTTCTGGTAAGTAATTTTTGGGAAAAATAACCTAATAAACATTACTGTTCATTCGATCTAAGTAAAAATTAAACTATGTTTTAAGAAGAAAATTTACAAAAGACTCTTTAAGCCTTACAATCAAACCTTCAACCTGGGTAACCTTTTGAGTAAGCTCTTCTGTGAGTCGTAGAGCTTCTGCTTCAACAATTTTTGGTTGCTTGGCGATTTCTTCGACCAGATATCGAACTTGGACTGCTGTGAGTGGTTGGTGGGACTGTAAAGTCACACCTATTTGTGTTACTTTCTTGGAGAGGTTATTAATGGCAGTATGGATACCACTAATTTGCCTACCAAGACTCTCTTGCTCTCTAAGGATCTCTCTGAATCTTTTTATATTTAAGTGAGTGGCTAACAAGTGACTATCATAAAAAGCTTGCAAATTATATTTTAAAATATTTAAATCATCCGATATTAGCAAATTCGGATTAGTAGAGTGCTTCTTTCTTAATCTTGCAAGAGAAGGATATTCCATTTCTGATTCTTCATCAATTGTCTCCATGAGGGGATGTCTTTTCATACAGTGGTGCTAGCATAATTCCCAACTTTGGAATATAACTTCTTGCATAGTTGAGTATTCCTAGCCATGATCTTAATCCCTTCTTTTCTTTGAGATCTTCATCTTTGAATTCTGCAATCTTTTTGATTATATGAGGTTGTAACCTAATTGATGAATTAGTTATTACCGCCCCTAAGAATTCAATCTCCTTTTCTGCAATCTTCATTTTGTTTGCACTTAGAATTAATCCATTCTTCTCACATATCTCTAGGACTTTCCTGAGATGCTTCTCATGCATTGATAACTGGAGAAACAAAGACTGAGCATGCAAAGATGTCATCATCTTCCAATGTTTACTATGGAAGACCACCAGATGCAACGATGACACCAGTTATTTACCCTCCAGCTCAAACAGTGGGACAAACAAGATCAATGTTTCCATTCGACCAAGCAAAGATAAAGCTAACAAATTGGCCCAAGCAAAAAGGCTTATTTGTGAAGCCCACCAGGAAAACCAACACTAGGATCCAAGCCCAACAGGTACTAGATTAGCTCTCCTGCTTCTGGTCAACTGGATATCTCTATCTGGATCTATTTGTGTTTCTAAGGTTTGGTTAAACCTTCTTCTTCCGAGTCTTCTTCGAGTATTAAACAGATTCCTTTGCCAGGTAGAATACTGTCTAATCTGGTCCTCTTGACTTGGGACCCTGTTGTTTGTTGCTGTCACCGTTGGTCTCCACAGGGGTGGTGATTGGTCTGTTGATCTTCTACTCATTTCCGGATCTTAGCAAGTTCCTCTTGAAGGATCTAGAAGGATATTCCATTTCTGATTCTTCATCAATTCCTCCTGCATAAATTCTTTCACTTCTTTGTTGGGCTTGGATCCTAGTGTTGGTTTTCCTGGTGGGCTTCACAAATAAGCCTTTTTGCTTGGGCCAATTTGTTAGCTGCTTGTTCTGTTCTTGTAGTGAAGATGTGTGGGCTTGTTCCTTCTGTTCGTATCCACCATCTGCACAAGTTGTATTCCACCATTGTTCTGTAGAGGTCCAGTTCTGCAAGGGTGTTATCCCTTTGTTGATCTGCAATTCTTTGTAAGGCATCCATTCTTTCCGATGATCGTAACCTGAGTTGGTCGAGGATATCTTCTTCTGTGATTCTGGCGTAACTGTTAACAAGAAATGCTCCAGAAGATGGCATAGTTCCTCTTCCTCCATAGTCACGTCTGCACCCATCTTGGCGCCATATGTTACCTCTTCTAAGGTGTCGCTCAACATTGATATTGTTTCTGTATGTTCTCCTGACATGTTCCATTCCTGCATAGTCATTAAACAACAAATTCGTGATAATTGGTCAGCTAAAACATTTTGTTTTCCATCAATATGCTCCATATTGATTTTGACTCCAGTGTTGTTTATGATATCTATGAAGTTCATCCAACGAACTCTAGATAACCTATTTTGCAGGTTTTGAGCGGCCTTATAAAAAGATATTATCGCCTGGCAGTCTGTTCTGAGAGTAATTTCCTTCTTATCCAAGATATAAATCTTGAATGCATTCAGACCATTAATAGCAGCATTTATCTCTGCATCAATAGTTGATTTGATCACTGGAAATTTCCCGCTTGCATAAGCACATATCTCTTCCTTAGATCTGCCTTCTCCTTCTTTCTTCCATTTACAAATGGCTCCCCATCCTTCCATGCAGCCATCTGTTTCAATTACCATGTAAGCTTCTTTTGGAGGTAGCTTCATGTCTGGGAGATTCTGAACTTGTTTCTTAATTGTTTATGATATCTATGAAGTTCATCCAACGAACTCTAGATAACCTATTTTGCAGGTTTTGAGCGGCCTTATAAAAAGATATTATCGCCTGGCAGTCTGTTCTGAGAGTAATTTCCTTCTTATCCAAGATATAAATCTGATTGGAAGCTTGTAAGAGAAATTAAGAAACAAGTTCAGAATCTCCCAGACATGAAGCTACCTCCAAAAGAAGCTTACATGGTAATTGAAACAGATGGCTGCATGGAAGGATGGGGAGCCATTTGTAAATGGAAGAAAGAAGGAGTACTGCAGAACAAGATAAAGCCTATAGGAATTTGGAACGACTACAATGTCAAGAAACGAGGAACATATGGAAATTCCTTCCTCAGGCTTTTCCATCAGGTCCTTCCTCAGGCCCTTTCACAGGGTCTTCCCTCAGGACCTTCCACCCGGTCCTTCCTCAGGCCCTTTCACAGGGTCCTTCCACAGGTCCTTCCCCAAGACCCTTCCACTGGTCTATTCACCAGGTCCTTTCTTTGGTCCTTTCACCAGGCCCCTTGCCCTGACCCCTTCCTTAGGCTTTTCCACCAGGTCCTTTCACAGGGTCCTTCCTCAGGCTCTTCCGCCAGGTCCTTTTCTAGATCCTAACACAAAACACTCACGCAAGGCCCTTCTTTGAAGTCTTTTGTCATGTGCCACTTCTAGACACAAATTTATCGTTCCCATTAAAACGTTGTTAGGGCATGTAGGCTACCTCCACTAATGATATGATGGTCATACACTTGTACAAGGTAAAATTATTTGTGTAGCAAGTATCGAATCACAAACACGAACAACACAAGAAGCTATTAGTCACGACCTATGAGATAGGTCGACAAAGGCTAACATTGGACTGGATGATGTGCACCAGAGAAATAAAGCATGATCTTTGAAAAGGTACTGAAGAATAGTGATCACCTTAAACGTCCTTAAACAGTTATATATCTTTAGCTAGAAGGAAAGTGACACAACATTAGTGAACGCAAGAAAAACCTTTGTGCAACATTGAACCGGGGCTAGTATGGTACAACACCATCATTACATGACATCTATTGGACATTTATCAACGTCCTCATAACAAGTGGTTGATCAGAAATATGGGTTCTATGTTTCTCGTGGACATTGTTCACCCGAGTTTTGTTTTGCTAACCTGTGGTTGTTCTCGTTCAACAAGAATCACAACCAATCGTCTAGACGGACGGGCTCAAGGACAACTTATTTTATAAGTTCAGTACTACTGACTACGATTGACAACACTGAACTGGGAAGCTAGCATGGTGTAACACCATTAGGTTCTACATTGAAGACTTCTAGAAAGGATCTTTATTTTTGTATTGCCTCCTCCAGAAGGGATTATGCCACCTCCATAAGTTCTCATGTTCGAAGATCTCTACAACAAAAAAAAGGGGGAAGAAGGGGGATGGGGCATGGACTGCCTTACTAATTCCTCCGCTTGAAGACAGGGAAAAGCCTAGGCTATGTATTTGGCTCATTCTACGAAGAAAAAGAATCAGTGGACTACGTTATTAATCCTTTACTTGAAGAAACGAGAAGCCTGGGCTGCATATTTGGCTCCTCTCCTGAAGGCGAAAGAATCATCAGACCACGTCGTTAGTCCTTAAATAAAAACTGGACACTACTTCCTTGAAGACAGAAGAATCATTGGACCACGTCGTTAGTCCTTAAAGAAAAACTGGACACTACTTCCTTGAAGACAGAAGAATCATTGGACTACGTTATTAGTCCTTAAGGAAAAACCAGATGCTCCCTCCTTGAAGACGGAAGACTCCTTGGACTACGCTGTTAGTCCTTAAGGAAAACATGGACAGTCCTTCCTTGAAGGAGAAAGAATCCTTGGACTGCATTATTAGTCCCCCTCTTGAAGAAGGAAAGAACCTGAGCAGGACATCTAGTTCCTTCCCTAAGGAAGGAAGAACTCCCCTCTACAAGCCGCTAATTCAGTTTCTTCCATGGAGAAAAAAATAATCTGCGAGATAAGTTCCCAACACTTATATTCTATACTTTAGATGGAAGTAAGCTCCATTCATTATCTCCCATCTCCAAAGATTCTACATGGAAAAAGAAAGAAAGGGAAACCTTAGTAAGTGCATCTTCGCTTTAAGGGGAAAGTGAGGTCCTTCTATGGTCTTTCGTGCTCAAGAAACCCTTACCTGCCAGAACAAAATGATACCTCTCCTAAAGGCTAAAGCGTTTCGATAGTTACTTCCATCAACAAGAAAATCCCCACTTCTGTGGGATAAGGTACCTCAGCAGTCCCTTCCAAGAACAGGAGTGTATCTTTTCCATGGAATCAACTCCAGGAAGAGCTCCTTCCAAAAAGAGAAGAATATCCTACTCTCCGGGATCAAGCATTTTAGAAGTTCCTTCCGTAAAACAGGAACATACCCCTCCCTCGGGATTCAGCCTTGAAGAAACTCGTTCCATGAATAGGAAGGTATTCCCTCCTACGCAATTAGACATTTCAGAAGTTCTTCCTTAGACAGAAACACATCCCTGTCGAGAAAAGAAGACTCTCCTATCCTATGGGATCAAATATCTCAGAAGTTCCTCCCTTAAACAGGAACATATCCCTAGGACTTAAGTCTTGAAGAAGTCACTTCGGAAAAATGATGATATCCCATCCTATGTGATTGGGGGTCTCATAGTATCTTCAACAAACAGGAACGTGTCCCCGCCATGGAATTAAGACTCGAAGAAGTTCCTTCCAGGAATAGGGAGATATCTCCTTCTATGAGATTAAGTATTACAAAGTTTCCTTCCACGAACAAGAGCAAGATTCTCCCAAGAGAAAGAGGGTATCCCCTCCCGTGGGATTAAGTATTTCAGATGTCTCTTCGGCGAACAGAAGTGCACTCCTCATGGGGATTTCGTAGCCGAACAACTTATACAAAAAAGGGGGGAGCCCCCTTGACAAGGGACTTCGAATCTGAAGAATCCTTTCCTTGAAAAGAAAAGATCTCCGCCACAGGTCTGTGTTTTAGAAAGCATCTCTCCAAAGAAGAGGAGCCCCATCTCGGGGTCACATATGTTTGAAGAAGTCTCTCCAAGTGGAGAGGTTTGCACTTTCCATAGGCACCCATTCTTAGAGAATTACAACATCTCTCTAGGGGATGAAAGAGCTCTTAATAAGGACTCACGTAGGAAGGTTCCTTCTGCACAACAAGTGTTTCTAAAAGGCTCACAAAACCTCTCCAAAAGGAGAAGATGTCACCCCTTCTTGAAGAACAAAAAACCTGAACGGTTTAAGGACCCTGTTAACGGGTCTAACACGATAATTTAGGCAGACGTGTCGAACGATCTTACAACAAAATGAACATGTACATAGGTATACAAACATGCCGCCTTAGTCTAAACAAGGCAAAGCCCGACCATGGGGCTAGGACTAAGTCGACTACATCTAAACAAAATGCCGAAGCAGGCATATGAAAACCCGAGTGGACTGGACACCATTGGGTAAAAGGTCCATCAAAAGCTTTAACAACTTAAACGAGTTACAAAGCGAACTATAGAAAGCTTTAACAACTCAAACGAGTTACGAAGCAAACTTATACAAAGCTTTAACAACTTAAACGAGTTACAAAGCGAACTATAGAAAGCTTTAACAACTCAAACAAGTTACGAGGCAAACTTATAGAAAGCTTTAACAACTCAAGCAAGTTACGAAGCAAACTTATACAAAGCTTTAACAACTTAAAAGAGTTACGAAGCAAACTTATACAAAGCTTTAACAACTTAAACGAGTTACAAAGCGAACTATAGAAAGCTTTAAAAACTCAAACAAGTTACGAAGCAAACATATACAAAGCTTTAACAACTTAAACGAGTTACAAAACGGGTCTATACAAAGCTTTAACAACTTAAAAAGTTACAAGGCGACCCATAGAAAGCCTTAACGTCTCAAACAGGGTACAAAGCAAATTCATGAGAAAGTTTTAACAGCTTAAGCAAGACAAAAACCCTCATCAAAGGAACGCCAAACGAAGAGTATGACACGGTAAATAAGGCATCCCAGTCGATGCTCTTAGAGAAATTACTCTTGGACAAGTACCTTGATTGAAATGCCTTCTAGAGGGACATGGAAAGAAAGTCTAAATAGCGTAAACGCTCTCAAGAAAAGTATTCTCAAACGAATACATTGGGTAAAGTGTCTTCAAGGAGGCATAGATTGAAGTACGGTACCGAGCTACCCTACCTGTGGTGTCGCCTTGCTGTCTTGAATGCTGAATGCCAGGTCACCCCAAGGACAACAAAGTAGATTGATTTGGCATAACGCGCCCTAGACTATATTACCCGACAGGTCAGGATGACATATTAAAGGCGGATAGCGACCCGCCTAGATTTTCAGGGACTGGAACAAGTCCCGTGCCCATTTATGAGTGAATAGGCTTGGACTAGGGATGACTTGACGACGAGGGTCCCCGCTTAGGCTCCTCGTCTGGGCTCACCGCCTTAGATTGATGACTGGGCTCGAGCCTACTTGGGTCTTTCTCAGTATGTTTAGATTGGTTCGAGTGGGCCATGTCTTGATAAGCACATTCTTGGGCCAGCCCATTAGGGTTATGGCTTAAGTGTGTTGTTATAAAAGGAAGAGCTCCTCCTCCTAAGAAAAGGCATACTACATCTCCCCCAATCAAAGGTTACCCTCTCCTGCATCTCCTTTACAACTCCTGCCCTTCTACTCCCTCTCTTTAAATTATACATTTTACTTGCACTTATAATGATCTTCTCCATACAAGATACTGACTTGAGCGTCGGAGTGCCCTCGGGGTAAACCCCCTCGGGCCCTCTAACTAGATTTTAGTGTGGCTGCAGTCCGAGACCCGATGCCCCGCAAGAGGAACTGTCACCATGACGACGAGAGGACGAATCTGAACCAGAGCCGCCGAGTCTAAGGTTAGTAACGCCAAGCCGTTTACTCATGGATTCGACAGCACCAAGCATTCCTTGGATTCAAATCGAGTTGGAAGCGCTTGCACGAGCGTAGGTTAACATTTCTACCGATTCGATTAAAAGTCATTTTTTAATACTTATGCATTTTCAATTATTTAATTTTATTTTTTAAACAAAGTATTAAAATATTATACTTATGTGTACTCTCATCAAGACCAGCATTTTAATTGAAGTCTCTGCCACCGGTGCTTGGAACGACTACACTATCACTCTTTGGTGGAATCTGATTGGTTGTCGGTTGGGTCCTGCTCTGATGTAGAAGATTCGATTCTGGTCAGTCACACCAGGACCTCGTTCTGCATTTACTCTTCCTCTGCCCCTAACTCGACCTCTGCCTCCGCCACTTGTAAGTCCAGGGTCATTCTGTATCAAACAAATGATGATTCCAGTTTACATCAGAATAATTCTTAAGTAGCACGAACGGGAGCTTGTTAATTTAAACTGAACAAATGGACCAGCACGAACACATAAACTAACAGATTTTATCGTTCATGTTTATTCGTTAAAAAATTGAACATGAACATGTTCATGCTCGTTTATGTTCATATTTCTAATGAGCATAAACTAAAAACTGTAAATCGACTTGGTTCTAAATTAGTGTTAGAAAAAACATTGAACGAATATGTAAACAAACATGTGTCCATATTCATTCGTTTAATTAATTAGTGGAACATTAATAGAACTATTGTCATCCAAGTTATCTTCTATTCTTCATTGCTTTCGTTCAACAACAGATTTCCTTAGCCACGGTACAATAAATCAAATTCAGTTTGCGAATAACTCGGTACATATTGAAGAGAACCATATAATTTTAACTTTCCCTTAGCCATGGTACGGTCTGATATCACCACCAGCTTCTAAGTGGCCATAGTCAGGGACCATGCCGATAACTTCCCTCGGAATATCATACACATAGCAGCTTTGATCACAGTGCTTTTTGAGTAAATTGCCATTTTAGTCCCTGAGTTTTGTCCAAATTTGCCATTTTGATCCAAATAGTTTTTTTTTCGCCTGGGGGTCCCTGACTTTTGCATTTTGTTGCCATTTTGATCATTTTGTCTAACTCCATCCAACTCCATCCAATTTTGTCTAACTCCATCCAAAAACCCAGTTTGTACATAATCACTAATGTTTTCAGTTGCCATTTTGATCCAATTCCAAAAAATCAAAAAAAATTCCAAAAAATCTAAAAATCAAAAAAATTCAAAAAAATCATAAAAATTCTAAAAAAAATCAAAAAAATCTAAAAATCAAAAAAATTCTAAAAAATCATAAAAATTCTAAAAAATCCAAAAAATCATTAAATGTTTCGGCACGAACCGTTTCGACCCGTACCGTTTCGAACCGTACCGTTTCGACCCGTACCGTTTCGACCCGTACCGTATCGAACCGAACCGTATCGAACCGAACCGTTTCGACGCGAACTGTTTCGAACCGAACCGTTTCGACCCGTACCATTTCGAACCGTACCGTACCGTATCGAACCGAACCGTACCGTTTCGAACCGAACCGTACCGTTTCGAACCGAACCGTACCGTTTCGAACCGTACCGTTTCGAACCGTACCGTTTCGACCCGTACCGTTTCGACCCGTACCGTTTCGACCCGTACCGTTTCGACCCGTACCGTTTCGACCCGAACCGTATCGAACCGAACTGTTTCGACCCGAACTGTTTCGACCCGTACCGTTTCGACCCGTACCGTTTCGACCCGTACCATTTCGACCCGTACCGTACCGTATCGACCCGTACCATTTCGACCCGTACCGTACCGTATCGAACCGTACCGTTTCGAACCGAACCGTACCGTTTCGACCCGTACCGTACCGTATCGAACCGTACCGTTTCGAACCGAACCGTACCGTTTCGAACCGTACCGTTTCGACCCGTACCGTTTCGAACCGTACCGTATCGAACGGTACGGTACCTGTACCATTTCGAACCGTACCGTACCGTATCGAACCGTAGCGTTTCGAACCGAACCGTACCGTTTCGAACCGTACCGTTTCGACCCGTACCATTTCGGTACGGTTCGATACGGTACGGTACGGTTCGAAATGGTACGGGTCGAAATGGTTCGGTTCGACCCGTACCGTTTCGGTTTCGGTACGGGTCGAAAACGGTACGGTACGGGTCGAAACGGTACGGTACGGGTCGAAACGGTTCGGTACGATACGGTACGGGTCGAACAAGTTCGGTTCGAAACGGTACGGGTCGAAACGGTTCGTGCCGAAACATTTAATGATTTTTTGGATTTTTTAGAATTTTTATGATTTTTTAGAATTTTTTTGATTTTTAGATTTTTTTGAATTTTTTTAGAATTTTTATGATTTTTTTGAATTTTTTTTATTTTTAGATTTTTTTGAATTTTTTTTGATTTTTTGGAATTGGATCAAAATGGCAACTGAAAACATTAGTGATTATGTACAAACTGGGTTTTTGGATGGAGTTAGACAAAATTGGATGGAGTTGGATGGAGTTAGACAAAATGATCAAAATGGCAACAAAATGCAAAAGTCAGGGACCCCCAGGCGAAAAAAAAACTATTTGGATCAAAATGGCAAATTTGGACAAAACTCAGGGACTAAAATGGCAATTTACTCTTGAAATAAACATAACTAGGCCTGCACGTTCTTTGCATTTAACAATGGCTTCAACTTAGACATATAATTAAACGTAACTCAAAAACCCTGTTCTTTTCATCCAATGAAAAAATAGACAAAATCAAGACACTTGAAATAAGCAAAAAGCAACACCATTATGAGTGAAAAACCACAGATCCATTACATATCGTGGAAGTAGGTTTGAAACAAAAGAGTTATGACATGTGGAACACTCATTGAAGGTGGATTAAACTTGAAGAATTAAGAAGTGGAAAAAAGGATTCTTGAAGGAAGGTGATACAACAAACATAAAAATGCAATCTTTGATTTTATAAAAAGCCAAATATTCAATGCATACCATATAAATGATTCAAGATCAATGGGTGGCAGGAATAGAACCTCATTATAAATAAATAAATAAATAAATAGGACCAAATTACACCCAAATTGACATTATTATACCCAAACAAACAAACAAACATTCTTCACTTGAATCAACCCCATAAAAGTGGATCATAACTGTCCATTGTTCGCAAAATAACATAAAAATTGTAAAACTTACAGGATTAAGTATATGATTAGTACCAATTCATGTAACATTAAACAGAGAGGTAAAATTGCAGATTGACCTTTGTTAGATTAAAGCAAATTCAACTAAAACCCCCAGACTTTGAGGAGCAAATTTACACCATGAAAAACCAATCAAAATTGAATAATCCAACAAATTATGCAATAGTTCCATCACCAACATAACAAAATTCAACCATAAAAAACTCAAGAGCAGCAATAAAACCTACCGTCTTCTGTCGCCATACTCACAGCCCAAATCATATATAGTTTGATGAGAGAAAGACAGGTTTCGGTGGAAGAGAAGGAGACGAGGGAGGGGAAGAGATTGTTCAGAATTCGTTTCGAATTCGAAAAATTCAAAATTCGATTAAATTCGATTCGATTATCATCAAGAATTCGTTTCGATTATAAGAATTTGGATTCGAATTCGATTCAATTCCAGTCAAGTAAATCGGATACGAATATATAATTTCAAATTCGATTCGATTCTAAATTCGAATAAAAATTATAGATTTTCATTTATTATTTTTATATATAATACATATATAACTTTTATTGGACTATTCTATAAATTATTTTCAAAATTTATTCCATGTATTAAAATTACCTATTACCAAACTTACTACATGACCCATAACTAAAACCTAATTAACGAATCTGTCAATAGATATTTGACCGACTATTCTATAAATTATTTTCAAAATTTATTACATGTATTAAAATTACCTATTACCAAACTCACTATATGACCCATAACTAAAACCTAATTAACGAATCTATCAATAGATATCTGACCTACAAATATTAACTTGTAATGTGGAGTCGTTATTCCCAACTTCTCGTTTTGATTTAGACTTATGGTTCTTTATTTGGAACTTTTTAATGTGATATCGTGCTTTATTACTCCTTTAAAATTTATGTTTCATTTTGATAGTTTTTTTTACCTTTTTCTAAAAGAACCTGACTCAAATCAAATTTATTCGAATTCGAATTCGAATTTTTAATCGAATACGAATTGGATTTTTTATTCGAATACGAATTCAAATCGAATTGGGTAAGTTTTAATCGAATTCGAATTCAAGGGAAAATAAAAAGTATTCGAATAATTAGATTCGAATAATTCGAAAATTCGATATTCGATTCGATGAACACCCAATGATAATAATATAAAACCAACACAAAATAGTGGAGACTAAGTGTCACACCCTCAAAATTTCCACATACGGAGTATTACCACGAGTCGTGCGACTGTCCAGGATCCAACCATTAATTATTTTGAACCGTTTACGAAATGTGTAAATTATTCCAAATGATACAATTGGTGATTTAGTTTAAAGGTTTTTAATAATGTACTTTATGTTTGCAGCGGAAATGTAAAATAAACTTATCACGGTTAGAAACCACAATTTAAACAGATGTACAAAACATACCACTTTCCAAACCACACACACTCCATCCGTTTGCAACGTCCGTCCGCAGCTGTACCTGTAGATCTGCAAGCATGCAGTAGTGTGTCAACATAAAGTTGGCGAGTTTACAGTTTATCAGTGTTGTTCCAAAAACGTAGGTTGTTAAGTTACTCTGTTTTATAAAACACGTCATGGGGAGCTACCCCATCGTTTTAAGCTACTAAACGTCATACGGAAACTAACTATAGTCATGTTTTGTGCCCCACGTCAATGTCTATCATCATTGACTAGTTGCCTATGCATAATAGTTCACTCCCGTCCTCTGCGGCACGGTGTGAGGTTTGTTAGACCTAATAGCGCTACTAACTAATATCCTGTTCGCCAGGCCTCGACGATTAATCAGTATAAAATGTGTAGGGACTTTCAGATAGAGTTCCGTCTAATTCGCTTAAGACATGTAGTATAAATAGTAAAATAACCGTATTCCATCCCCAGGAATACTAGGCAATCCCAAACCAGGGAAAGTGTTGTTCGTTCTGTTCCCAACCACCGGGAATACATGCTTTTAGTAAAATGTGTGAACTCACCTTAGCTTAGCTCGGCAGATTAAATTACTTGAGCTAGTATGGTCAACCACGTCCTATTATGGTTACCATTTAAGAGTTAGTGTGTGTGCTCACACTCAAACCCGAATCCTACACGTATCTAGAACGTAGCACATTTTGTCATACAATACTAATTATCATGCATGCATCTATCATGACATTGCTTAGCGACAACACAAGTGTCATGAAAGATTTAAAATACTCTTCAATAAAAATTCAGCAATATAGTGCATTTTTGGACGGTTTTCGGAGTGTTATCCGGAATAGTTCATGTACAGCAAAATCTCCAAAAAATTATAGGACGTGTCAATCGGAGCATAGGCTATTGTGTAAAAATTTGGTGACTAAACTCCTTACGGATTTTCCGTGACAAATCTTGCGCCAAACAATGATCAGATTCGTTGTAATCTGACCCTGTTTTCCGAATTATTTATTTAAAAATCTACATTTATTCGATTGATGCGAAACCAATGACAAAATCACTTAATCAAGCAAGGTCATCTACAGTAAAATTTTCACATCTAAACATTAAACACATACCAAGTTATGACACAAAACGTGAGCTGCATTTTCTGCAGAAAAACGTAGCTTTAATTTCTGAAACGAAATAATTTGTTTAAAATAGCAAACGACGTCCAAAAATCATGATTCCAGCGCCATTAGAAGCGTATTTCGAAATAGCACATTATAGACTCAAGAAAATCCAATTTTTCGTTAAGTTATGACCCAGTTACAACCGATTAAAGTCGGCTGTAACTGTTTGACAGCTTATTGTTTTCTTTACCCGATCCCGCAAACGATTGACTAGCGACCCGTGACATGTAAACATTAATTCACAGCAGTTTTATATGATAAGTAAGACCATGTAGCAACCAATTTACCACTAACCACAGGGTACAACCCATAACTAACACCCGAGAGACATACTTGAACCCATGATCGCCAATAAAGCTAACAATTATTATTTTTAGCAAACCAAATAATCAACAAGCTTCACGATCTATTATCTAAACATAAAGCCTAGATGACATACCACAATTATGCACGATCATTAATATTTACCGCAATACACAAAAGTTATCCCACAATTAAAACCCTAGTAACTTAACCGAACTCACAACGACAAAAACATTGTAACGCATGATTTCTAGCAACCCTATTATACAAATATCATCATAGAACATCCAAATCATACCCTAGCCAAGTCTATCTTCTATCACATCGTATAACATTTCTATCTGCTTAGACTTCTTTTCATCTTTGACTTTCAGATCTCCTATCTCCTTTTTCAAGATCTCATTAGCATTGCTTATTGTCGTGTTAGCATCATTTAAATCATAATTTTCAACTAGAAACTCATCAATTGCTTCATTCAAAGCATTGTTACCTGCTTCAACATCCAACAATCTTTCATCCATCGCAAAGACCTCATTCTTGAGTACGAAATTTTCTGCTTCAACCTGCTTCAGCTTCTCCTCTGTTTCTGCTTTTGTTTTCTCTAATTCAGCAACCTTCTTTGACAATTCATTAACTTTTGCATCATTAAAGAAATCTCCAAAACCTTCTAAGCCTGTTGGACCAACATCAAGGCTGAAGGCTCTTATGGTCAGTGAAGACCACACACTTAGTACCATAAAGGTAGTGTCGCCATATCTTCAATGCAAATATAACTGCACCAAGTTCAAAATCGTGCGTAGTGTAGTTCTTCTCATGAATTTTGAGTTGCCTCGACGCGTAAGCAATAACCTTGTCCCATTGTATAAGGACGCAACCAAGACCTTGGTTAGAAGCATCGCAATACACGACGAAATCATCGTTTCCATCGGGAAGAGCAAGGATAGGAGCATTGCATAGCATATCCTTGAGGGTTTGGAAAGACTCCTCTTGTTCGGGACCCCAAACAAAAGGTTTATCTTTTTGGGTCAAGGAGGTGAGAGAAACGACAATTTTAGAAAAGTTTGAAATGAAACGACGATAATAACCAGCTAGACTAAGAAAGGAACGGATTTCAAACAGAGACTTAGAAGTAATCCAATTCTTCACAGCTTCGATTTTCGTAGGATCAATGTGAATACCGAGCTCGTTGACGGTGTGACCAAGAAATTGAACCTATTTTAGCCAAAATTCACACTTGGAGAATTTAGCGTAAAGATGCTCAGTATGAAAAAGCTGAAGGATAAGGCGCAAGTGTCGCTTGTGTTCTTCTTGAGTCTTGGAGTAGATGAGGATATCATCGATGAAGACGATAACGAAAGGTCGAGATAGGCCTTTCACACACGGTTCATCAAGTCCATGAAAACCGCAGGTGCGTTGGTCAAACCAAAGGGCATGACCATGAACTCGTAGTGACCATAACGTGTACGAAACACAGTTTTGGGTATATCTTCTTCGAGGACTTGAAGTTGATGACAACCAGAATGGAGATCGATCTTGGAAAAGCATGTCACGCCTTGTAACTGATCGAAGAGATCGTCGATGCGAGGAATAGGATATCATTTTTTTTACTGTAAGCTTGTTAAGCTCACAATAGTCAATGCACATCTGAAAGGATCCATCTTTCTTCTTGACAAATAGAACGGGGGTTCCCCAAGGAGAAGTACTATGGCGTATAATGCCTTTATCAAGAAGCTCTTGAAGTTGGCTAGATAGCTCTTGTATTTCTGAGGGTGCTAGGGGATAGGGAGATTCAGCGACAGGCATAGCGCCAGGAGCTAAATCAATACGAAAGCTGATAGAACGGGGAGGATGACAAGGAAGATCCTCTGGGAAGACGTCAGGAAAGTCACAAACGATGGGAATACCACTCATGCTTGGACCCTTATCCTTCTTTTCCACAACGTGGGCGAGAAAGGCGAAGGAACCCTTGAGCAAGTATTTGTTCGCTTGAGTACACGACATGAGCTTGAGACCTTGAGAAGGTTTCTCACCATAGATGTGTAGAGAATCACCGTTAGGAATAGGAAGACGAATGAATTTCTCAAAACAAACGACTTTAGCATGAACTAGCCTAAGCCAGTCCATGCCTACTATGATATCGAAGCTACCGAATTGCATGGGTATGAGGTCAATTGAAAATGTATGATCATTAAGATTCAAAGAACGCTTAAGAAGAACAGAATCAACAGAGATGGACTTTCCATTAGCGACTTTGACAGCAAATGGTTTAGGCAACTTAGAACGTCTACACTTAAGCAAAGATTCGAATTCAACGGATACAAAACTTTTATCCACGCCAGTAACACATAAACATGAAGCATAGACATTGTTAACGAGAAATGTACCGTTAATGACATCGTTGGCATTCTGAGCTTGAATTGCAGTGATGACGAAAACTCTACCATGTGCTTGTTGAGGCTGCTGATGTTGATGTTGGTTGTTGCGCTGGGGACAAACGTTGGCGAGGTGATTACGATTGCCACATTTGAAACATGCACGAACAGTGGCGGCTTGAGGATGAGCTTAGTTAGGTGTGGGGTTTTGGGCTACAATAATGGTTTGGTTCTGATTGACGAGTGGATTTGGGCCACTGCAACATTGGGTGGCAAAATGCCCAAACCTATTGCAATTAGTGCATAGGCGGCATGGTGTGTGAGCAGGATAGTGGTATAAACATATATTACACTTAGGATGAGTCCCAATGTATGCTTTCTTAGTTAGCTCAGGGTGAGTAGGAGCGACTTGTTGGAGTGGTTGAGGGTTTGGCGGAGTGACTACCGCACAATTCTGGCTTGAAGCCTTCCGCTTCTTGCCTTTGTTGTTCTTTGTGACACCCAGCTATTTTAAGCATGTACCGTACTAGTATGACACGTGTTATGAATAAACAAAGGCAATAAATTATTAAATATGATGTTAATATATAGTATTTGAAGTGTTGCTAAATCCAAACTTAGTTGAAAATTATGTTGGCAATAATAAGATAAACACTTATCGCGTAACGAACAAAATGCGAAACGAATGACGGCGACCACCCGGTTAATGTTAAAATCCTAAAAATGTTCTATTATGATTAAAATTATATTTTTAATTATACTCGTGAAGAAAAATTAATTAAAACGCTTAAAATCCCTATTTGCAAATTTAAGCGCGTACTGCGTAATACCGCGCGTACACTGCAAAATACAAACAAAGCAGCCAATCTAGGCAAACAAAATATTGTTCAACAATATTATCGCGAGTTAATTTTTATAGAACAATAAAAATAATTTTAAACGCCCTAAAACGTAATAAAAATGCAAAATAAAATATCTGGTAGTCAGTTAAATACATGTTTTTGCTTGAATATGTATATATATGTGTATGAAAGAGTAAGTGTGTGTGTGCATGTATAAGGTGGTGGCTCTTCAAGGTGTCCACCATACTCCTTTGTGCCAAATGTTGGATTATACAAAACTAATCATTACTAAAATCCCCCACACTCAACACTTAAACAAGTTTCCAGGACACAA
The DNA here is from genome assembly GCA_030545235.1 of Helianthus tuberosus. NCBI lineage: Eukaryota > Viridiplantae > Streptophyta > Magnoliopsida > Asterales > Asteraceae > Helianthus > Helianthus tuberosus. The sequence continues at coordinate 136,153,854 of CM060381.1, read as the reverse complement.
AACTTTTAATCTCTTCATCTCTCTCTCTTACCTCTCAGCCGAACACCCCTTTTATCATCACCATTTTTAAATTTTGATCAAGTTATGAAGAACCATGAATAGTACAAGTTAGTTTCAAGTTTGTTTGAAGATCCAATAAGGTTTTCAAGGTGAATCCAAAAGAAGAACAAGCTCCATCTCATCAATTTTTATCAAAACCAATCAAACTTTTGAAAGGTATAATCTTATTTTTTAACAATCTTGTTCTTTAATTCTTGATGAAGATGATGATGGAAAGTTTCACATAAACTTGGAATTCTTCTCAAACTTTGAAATATAAACAAGAAAATGGTTTTAATCAAACTAAAAATGGAAGTATGTGTGTATGTATGTATGGCCGTGAGTGTGTGCATGTGTGTGTTATTGATTTTGTTTTGATTGTTAGTTGATTTGTGACTGATATGATTCTTGGAAGGTTAATGCATGTTTAATCAAAAAGGTTCTTTATAAAAGTTCTTGTGATTTGAAATGATTATGTGAAAAAGTTGAAATTTGAAAGAATATGTATATGTGTGTGTGCCGTAGGTATGTATGTATATATATATATATATATGTTTAACTTGTGGGTTTTGTTTGCATGTTCATAAATGTGAAGAATATTACATGCATGTAATGATTTGATGAATGATTGAACAAGGATTATGTTTTGAACTCATTAAGGAATTATAATAAATATAGGATGAATGTATTTAAGTCTTGGATGATGATGATTAGATAAACATGCATTAGATACTTGTAGATAAGCATGTGTGATGACTAAATGATCATGATTTGATGAACTTGAAATGATGTGATGAAACTAAGTTAAAATAGAAATGAACACTAAAAACAATGTTTTGTGATGTGATATAATGATATAAAACCATGTCATAGGTTTGGTAGCTTTGCATGTTGTACATGTAGCTTAAAAAGTGGTAAATTGGGTGAAATTGTGTGATATATATGCCATGCATGAAATCTGTACTATCATGAATATAACCATCATTTTATTCAATAAATAATATGTGTTATGTTAAAAATATGAAGTCATGACGACTTGGGATGGTTTCGGTAAAATTCGGTACAAGACTATGCGTTTAAAATGGTAAGAATTGGTATAAAAAGTATTATTAATTTGAAAAGGAGAGTGAAAAATGTAGTGATTTTTAGTGTAATTATATGGATAGGGAAAATGAATTCATTGTGAATGTTCTAAGGTAGCTTCATATTATGCATCACTATTTCTATTCTATGTACCTTACTTAAGCTTATAATTAGTAACTCATACTCACAGCCAAAATAGTTTCACAATTCAATATATTAGTTTATTTACATAAAAGTTCATCTAAAAAGGTAAGGTAAGGCAAAGCTATGAGCGGTGTAACGAGCCAAGCCACTCAGCTATTCAAGATCCGCTCACAAAAAGGTCAAAATGAGCCAAACTCATATGAACTCACTAGTTTCATGCTTAACTTGAATAGGAGCATTTAGTTATTTATACACTTTTTATCCTTGATGTACGTTTTCAAGTGTTAGTTTAGTGTAAACAAAAAGATATTAGGTTATAACAATTCATTGAGGCAAAAGACTCTCTCATGAACAATCCATCCTGTGAGAAACATCACCCAAAAAAAATCAAAAGTCATCATAGTCAATGTAATTTTTCGCCTCGATTAGGGATTGAGATTTAAAGTAGCAATGTAACTGTTGTAATAAAGTCACGTGCAAGGAGTAGTTGTTTCTAATAAAGTTTGAACTTGTCTTTGTTAATGTTAGGGTCTGTTGAAGCCTACTTGGTCTACCGCTACTATGTGAGGACCGAGAGTTCAGGTCTTTGAACGTGCTTAGACCGGATCTAACACCTACAGACTTGTGCGGAATCCAAGAAAGTAGTAAGAGAGAGAGAAAGTAACAACATAGACACTGTTTAACATCATTCTCATTGATAATAGAAACGATTACAAGAACCTGAGAGAATTTCGACAGGGCTTCGCCTTGGGTGCCAAGAGTTCAGTGCAAAATCAGGACCCAAGCACCTCTATTTATAGAGGCTGCCCATCCGGGTGAAACATGTCTATTGCCCATCCGTCCGGATGGACTCCATCCGTCCGGATGGACTTACATTATTCACCTAACCTTTGTTTCATCCTGGATACTATACATAACATACTTTAACCGTTACAAAGACATCAAACAGGTAAAACAAAGACTCGATACAGACGAAAGCTACAGACATAGTGCATTCACAGACTCCCCCTTGGATGTAGCTGTAGTCTTCTTTCTGTATAGTCTTGATTACGCCTTCCTGTTGTGTCTTCTCTCCCTGTACTTTCTCTTTCTCTCTTCAGCACGTTCAGCTAACATTCTCTTACGCTTGAGCCTTCCTTCATTGATCCACCATTCTCTATATTCTTTTATACCATCCATAGACTTAGACCATTTGGGAATTTTTCGTTCTTCACTTTCAATCGGGGTTTGATCAGTGTCAAACTGTCCCATTCCCAGTCTCCACTTGGCTCGCTTTGCAGCTTCAGCCATCTTTTAATCCATTCTTTCATTGTGGTGCTCTTCCTTGAGAAATTCTTCCAATTCAAGATCCCTCCATTTTGACTCCCAATAACGCCCTACATTGATGTCTTTCTCAAAGCATACCTTCACCAATTTCTGATATCTCAATGCCGGCTACTTGTCTGCTTTATAGTACATAATCTTGTTGAATAAAAGGCATTCAATATCCTTCTTTGAGCAGTTCACAAGCCACATAGGATCAAGAATGTGAACGTATCTCCATAAACCTGTCTTTGCATCAAACAACGTTATCATAGCTTCACATGTCTTTGGATTAAAGACCCACCCTTTGAAATCCTTATAGAAGTCTTGCTCCATCTCCTTTAAGGGCATGTTCTTCATACAACATGGTCGTCTGACATGTAATGTGATATCTTTCTCACCTGTATCTGGATCAACTTTAACTGTACGCTTCGGTCTATGAAGCTTCCAATCAGGAAAGTTCAATGTAGCTTGATACTTTATGTATCTCCACAATCTTTGCTCTTAAAATCTAACCTCTGGACCATGAAGACATGGCTGAAGGTTCTTTGTTTTCACTAACTCTTCAACATCCCACCAAGGTAGTGTTCGTATATCTTTTAGAAACTTGAAGTATTGAACACCATATTCACGTTTGATAGCGTAAACCTTCAGGTCTTATAGATAACCCCATGACAAGATGTCTCCAAGCGATTCGTCTGGATGCCGAGTGAAGAACTTTAATGGTCTCTTGAACTTTCTTTCTTCGACCATTGGCTGCTTAAACCACTTCTTTCTTTCTTCTCTAATTCTTCCTCTGAAAGCGTCTTTGGAGGACCATCTGTACTAATCTTTTCAGCAACTTTTCTTCTAAGCTCATCTTCGTTGTGAGTGCTAAATAGTTCAGCAAAAGTAGGAAAGTTATCATCTTGATCGGCATAGTGAAATGGAACATCTTGATCAAAATCAGATGAATCATCTTTACCAATCACATCATTAAAATCATCTGCATCTTCCACAAACTTGAACACATACTCACTATCAAGAGTTGTTGTAATCTCGTCTTCAATATCAAACTTCAAGTTTTCATCATTCATTCCTAAAGCCTCCAACATCGACTCCCTAGTCCAATTTTTGACTAGTTCTCCATCTTCGACATCATGACTCAGATAAATAACTTTGGGAGTATTAGAAAATACCTTTTGAAGATTAGCATCCTTTGCACCTGATGTAGACTCCCCCTGAGGCTGTTCTTCCTCTCTTTCCTCATTCAGTGTATCATCAAGATAATCATCGACTTGATGCCCACCAGGTGGTCTCACAATCAGTGCACCTCCATTACCACCCTGATCATTGTCATCACCTTTATCATCATCACTTTCATGAAAGTCATCAATGTCTATCATCATCTTCTTCATCCTCATCATCTTTCTCTTCATCAACTTTTTCATCAACCTGAGCTTTCTTAGCTTCCTTTTCTTTTAGACGATGTCTTTCAATTTCGATTCTCCTTACATTCTCTTCTCTGTTGCAGTATACACTTTTCAATTCTCCAACAAGGACAAATAACTGTGACGGAACTAGAGCATTTTCTTCATTCACTTCAACCTCCGCAACATTAACTTCAACATCTGCAGCATTCACGTCAGCATCTGGTTGTTGTTGCTCTTGTTGACTCGATGATCCAAGGATTTCTTCATTATCAACTACAACACCCTTTCCTTTATCCTTTAAAGCTTCGGCGGATTCTTCAGCATCTTTCTGTTCTTTCTCCATCCACTGAGCCTCAGCTCTTCGGATTTCAATATCATCGAAAGCCGCATGAACATTGATGCCAAGTATGTCTTCTATCACAGCCTATAACATTTCTATCTGCTTAGACTTGTTTTCATCTTTGACTTTCAGATCTTCTATCTCCTTTTTCAAGATCTCATTAGCATTGCTTATTGTCGTGTTAGCATCATTCAAATCATAATTTTCAACTAGCAGCTCATCAATTTCATATCGACGCAAACCATTTGGTGTATGTAATGCACCAGCAACGTTTCAACGATGTATGGTAGCCATTTTTCACGACATGATAGAAAAAACCATGGAAGTTTTCATGGATGATTTCTCTATTTTTGGTGATTCATTTGACCAATGCCTCGATAACCTTAAGCGAATGTTAGCTAGATGTGAAGAGACTATTGGGAAAAATGCCATTTCATGGTCACGGAAGGAATAGTACTCGGTCACAAAATCTCAAATGCAGGAATAGAAGTCGATCACACAAAAATCAAAAATATTTCAGATCATACTTTCTGTTTCTACTCATCTTCTTCACGTTTTACACCTTAAATCTCAGATCTACAAAAATATTGTTGGAAATTTTGTGAAAATAGCATTTTTCACAAATATAGGAAAAAGTTTTTTTCCTATTTTGGACTAGAAATAAATATAATAAAATGAGCGGGTTTTATATATTTATTTGTGGGTTTGTGTTCTATGTCGGAAGAGCTTCGCAACGAACTAAACCATGACCAAAACAGAGCTAAGATGAATGAGATATCGATGCTCAAAGTTTGGTGTTTGGAACTTAAATGCTGAAATAACTGGGAAAGTGGCACCTTGTCCCACATCGGATGAGAGATGAAACTTAAAGGGGTATTTAAGTGGGAACTCTCCATCCTTATTGTTTCATGGAAGCACTCACTAGTGTACTCGCGAAGGGTGCGGAGCACCCTAACTCGCACTCACACACGCGCGGGCGCGCGCGTGGCGTGGGCGATGAGGCGCAATGTGGCGCTTTGATGGCGCACTTTGCACTTCGCACACTCGCATCGCCGCGAGCCGCTTGAGAGCCGCCTTTTTATCACGTGCGCGTGGTGCACCACAAAGGCTGCAAGGACCAAGTGGTGTGAAGGTTCGAGGCGTGTGACGTGGCAGTCCGCGCGCGAGTACACATGGCATGGAGGCGCGCAGTTGCGCACATGGTACATGGGCCTGATGCGGCGTGCGCCGCGCACCAAGGTGAGCCAAAACGGCGCGACTGTGTGGCGTGCTCGTAGAGGCTCACAGGTGACGTGGCACACGCGCGCAGGCACGCATGGACCTGAGTGAGTAAGGCGCACGCGCGCATGGCAGTGAGCCATATGGACGCACCGCGCATGAGGGTGCAGACCTGCGCGCGCGCGCGCGCAGAAGCTTCCAGCAGCAGTTAATGCCAGTGCAGTTACACTGGCAGTTACGTTTCAGCATTCGAAACTGACGAAGTTAATGCGTTTGACTAAGAATTAAGTGACGAATTAAAGTGCATTAAAGACGTCTAATGCAGTTTAATTCTCCATTTAATTCATTTTTCAGTTTCTCCTAGACCAGCAACTATAAATAGGGTGCTACCCTATTGCAGAAGACACACCGAAAACTAACAGAAAATAACAATCTTTCTCTGTATTCTCTTCTTCATCTTCAAGCTTCAGGTACACCTTCGGGTTGGAGTCAAGACCGGCAGTGCAACTGCTTGCGGCTGTTGTATCCTGGAAACAAACGTGTTCTCCTGGGAGACACGAAATTTGTTTTAAGGGACCCGTGTCCAACACGATCCTCAGCCAAGAACAGTGTTTCTGTTCGAGTTTCTTGTTCTTGTTTTTCTATTTTTCAGTTGTAATTGTATTGTATTGTAATTTTCATTCTGATTTGTTTCTGTAATTTCAAGTTAATAAAAGTTTTATTTATTTTACACGAACGGATTCCTACAATCTTAAAACAAATTTTGAAACACCGTTCGTGTAGAATCACAAACTTCTCTGCTGTGAATTTAAAAAAAAAAAAAATTCTCTCTCACAGCAGGTTGTGTTTTAAAAGGTTTTTCTCTGTTTTGATTCAAAGTTGCGCCTTTGTCAAAACAGATTCTGTTCTTCTACTCCTTCTTCGTCTTTGGGTTCTAAGATCTTCTCTTGTAGTCTTCAAAGTTGGACTTAGAAGCTACGAGGTTGATTTTGTTACTCATCGATTTTGTTAGTTAAATAATAAATCAGCACATTTATTATTCTAACAGATTTATTAACTTGGTTTTGTGGAATTTTTCAGAATGTCGACTGAAAATACCAACGTCAACGTTGTTGTCGGTACCCCTGCCAACACTGTGGAAGCGTCCACAGTGGCGAATCATGCTGAACGACCCGAGAAGTTCTCGGGTCTCCACTTCAAGTGGTGGCAACAGAAGATGTTCTTCTACTTGACCACCATGAACCTTGTGAGGTTCTTAAAGGAGACCGCTCCCCAACCGGCGGAAGGGGAGACCGATGCTCAGGCTCTGAGCGCGGTAGAGGCGTGGAAGCACTCGGACTTTATATGTCGAGGCTATGTACTCAACGGTCTCTCGGATGCGCTGTATAATGTGTACTATAGTATCAAGACTTCCAAAGAATTATGGGAGTCTTTGGAGAAAAAGTACAAAACGGAGGATGCGGGAACAAAGAAATTTGTTGTCGCCCGTTTCTTGGACTTTAAAATGGTTGATAACAAGTATGTTATGAACCAAGTCCAAGAGTTGCAAATTATACTAAATGACATCCATGCTGAGGAAATGGTACTTAGCGAAACTTTTCAAGTGGCAGCCATAATCGAAAAATTACCTCCTGCTTGGTTGGATTTTAAGAATTATCTTAAACACAAGCGAAAGGAAATGTCGGTCGAAGACCTTGTTCTTCGTCTTCGTATAGAAGAAGAAAACAGGGTGGCCCAAAAAGGCACCATTTTGCAAGCTTCGGCTAAAGCAAACATGGTGGAAGTTGGGGAGTCCTCAAAGGGCAAGAAAGGCAAGGGTAAAAAGGACAACAAAGGGAAAGCAAAGGTAAACAACCTTGGACCTAAAAAGGGGGCTGTGTAACACCCTTAATAATTTGAACAATATTTAAATAATTATCATAATAACTTTATAAAATTAGAGTTTACAAAAACTTTTCGTATTTAAAACCATACATACTTGTGATAGTACCAAACACATCCAAGATAGTGCATAACCAGTTTTAAAGTCAACCCCTACTAGTCAACTAACAACTAGTTTAAAGGATCCAAAACACAATTAACAAAAGTATATACAACATGTTTAAAGTTTAGACAAGATTAAGTTTAGTGCGGAAGCTTCAAAATACGTGTTCGGTTCTTGGCAAAGTGCTTGATCACCATCCGGGAGAAACTCATCCATACCTAGGGTCAAACACTAAAACATTAGTTTTGACATCAATACATTACGTATAAACGAATTCTAACATTTCAAAATAACAAACAAAATACAAATTTTCAGGATTCCACCGTAACTTACGGTGTCACCGTAAGTTACGGTAGACTCTGAACAACCCTTGTCTGCCGTAACACAGGAAACATTCATCGTAAGTCTTTAGACCTCCACCGTAAATTACGGTGGGACCGTAATTTACGGCAGGCCCTGCACTTTTGCCATTTAACAAATTTTCAACTTTAAAAGATCATAACTTTCTACTCGTTAGTCCGTTTTAACCGATTCTTTTTCCTACGAGTCCGTAATAAAATTACGGATTCAACCATATAAATTTTACATCGCGGAAACCGAGATACCGACTATTGGTTCACGATTTCCTTATTTTCATTATCCAACCCATTAGTGTAAGTGCATAGCACCTCTTTTCCATTCTTAAAACCTTATAGACATAATTACCCAATCACCCGGGCTCACCGACTTGGAGTATTCGCGCCAATTCCATGGCTTTGCGATTCCTTTAGGGCTAATACTTGCTTCTTCGGAATTCAAGCATTCCGTTTCAAACAACCCTTTTTCATTTAACATTATTTGTTTGACCCATATTCTGGGTTCTTATACTTAAGTTAATATCACCAAATCATTGGTATGGTACAATTCATCATTTAACGAGGTATAAGACTTTCAAGTCTCTACTCTCGTGATTCTTTTGAAAACATCATTTTGACCCGTTTGGCTATTTAGTGAAAACCATCACTTTATTGACTAGCCAAACTATATACCAAATCTTTACTTTGACCCGTTTGATGGTCGAGTGTACTACGCCACTTTAACAACGCATCAAACTCATCCATTTCACTACAACACCGTTCACACAACAAAACTAATTATTTACACATAATTTTAACGGGGCTAAAGCCACGTACCTTTAAAGCACACCTTTTCCACGAGTATCACCTCCGGCGTGTCCACTTGACGTTCCGGATTCCTTGCCTAAAGAGTTCAATTCATAACAAGATTAGAACTCTTTCGTAAGCTTTAATGCATAAATTCATAACATATACAAATCTGCGTTTTTAGCAATCTTTAACATTTTAACCCTCATTTAGGCGTTTTATCAAACACCTTGCGGGTCAGGTTTCTACATGATCTAAACCAAGTTCATAACTTGAAATTATCACTCAAATTAACTTCCATTAGACAATATACACATATTTTAACATCAACAATTTCAGAGATTAGCTCACAATTTCAGTTTACACTAGAACAAGAATCTTAATCCTAGTGTTTATCAAGTTCTACTAACTTACTAATCACCCACTATAGTGATCTTGATCCTTACAACTAACATGCAAGATTTTGACAAGAGATCATCTAGGGTTTGTCCCTAGACTTCACATTACTTCCAATTTCATGTTTTACAACACATAATCAAGCTCAACCTTCGATTTCAATCACATGCAAGAATTTGAGTTGTATCAAAACAACTTAATTTGACATACCTTATGACCTCCTTGACGAGGAGATCACGATTCTATGTTCAGATTTCGATTACGACATGATTTGAGCCTTCAATTTGAGAGTTTAGTAGGATTTAGGGTTGTGAAAGTGTGGGTGTCGCCCCTGTGGTTTCTTGATCGACCAGAACTCCAAAAATGGAGTGTTTGGTTTTTATTTTACTAATTATTAGTAATTTAAGTTTCAATTTTGACAACCTAGGTCCCTCCACTCTTATTTAGTTTATATCTTTGGCCCTTTTAACTCATTCATGTGTTACTACAAGACTTCTAACTAACTGGGTTATTTATCCTAGTTAGTTTATTCTTGTTTATTATACACTTTATAATTCTAGTATAAAGTTTTGAAATTTCGGGATGTTACAGGCTGTGAAAAAGAAGCCTGCGCCTATCCAAGGTACTTGTTACAATTGTAACGAGACGGGGCACCGTGCTAACCAATGCAAGAAACCTAAGCGTGAGCGTACGCACATGGTTGATGAGGATGGTATGCCTCTAATCGCAATGATAACCGAGGAAGCGGCTATGATTGAAGAAGTCAACGCAATGGGTGAAAACCCAAAAGGATGGTTCGTTGACACGGGTGCAACCCGCCATGTTTGTGGAGACAAGGCTCTTTTCTCTACATTCAAGGAAGCGTCGGGTGAAGAAAAGCTTTATATGGGGAATAAAGCTACCGCAAGCATCAAGGGGGAAGGCACGGTCGTCTTGAAGATGACTTCGGGCAAGGAGCTTACCTTGACAAATGTGCTTTATGTCCCAGAGATACGGAAGAATCTCGTGTCGGGATGGATGCTCAACAAGTTTGGATTTCGTCTAGTGTTTGAATCGGACAATTTTGTCTTGTCTAGACGTGGAATGTTTGTTGGAAAGGGCTATGCCCTTAATGGTATGTTTAAAATGAATGTAATGGTTGTAAACCAAAACAAAAGTTTGAATGAAATTTCTACTTCTACTTACATGATTGAGTCTTCTAATGTTTGGCATGGTATACTAGGACATGTAAATTTTAATTCATTACGACGTTTAATTAAATTAAACTTGATACCAACATTCCACATCGAGTCCAATCACAAATGTGAGACATGTGTTGAATCCAAACTTACGAGATCACCGTTTAAATCGGTTGAACGAATAACCGAACCCCTTGATTTAATTCATACCGATGTGTGTGATTTAAAAGCGGTTCCCACGCGTGGAGGAAATAAGTACTTCATCACGTTTATTGATGATTGTACGAAATATTGCTACGTGTATTTACTTAAAACTAAAGACGAAGCAATAGAGAAGTTTATCTTATACAAAAACGAAGTTGAGAATCAACTTAAAAAGAAGATAAAAGCTTTGAGAAGCGATCGAGGAGGTGAATATGTTGCACCTTTTGCGGATTTATGCGCAAAAAGTGGCATTGTACATGAGTGTACACCTCCTTATTCTCCATAATCAAATGGCGTTGCGGAACGAAAGAACCGCACATTGAAAGAAATGATGAACGCCATGTTGATAAGCTCGGGAGTGAACCGAGAAATGTGGGGGGATGCCATTCTCTCAGCAAACTATCTTTTGAACAAGATACCTTTGAAAAATAGGGACGAAACTCCATATGAGTTATGGAGAAAAAGGAATCCTTCGTACAAATACTTGAAAATGTGGGGGTGCCTAGCTAAGGTGATTGTACCACCTCCTAAGGCTCTTAGGATAGGACCCAAAACGGTTGATTGCATTTTCATTGGATATGCACATCAAAGTAGTGCACATCGTTTTCTTGTACATGAGTCCAAGAATCCCGATGTACACAAACACACTATCATAGAGGCAAATTCTAACACCGTCTCATATTTTGAGAATGTGTTTCCTATGTTAGGACAAACACATGCGCCTTCATCAAGAGCGGTTGATGAAGCAGGTCCAAGTTCGTCTACATGGTTAGATGAAGCAGGACCAAGTTCATCTTCGAGGATAGATGAAAGACATGAACGACCTGAGGTCGAGGAGGGTGAGCTTAGACGAAGTAAACGACAAAGGGTTGAAAAATCCTTTGGTCCATACTTCATGAGCTATATGGTTGAGGGTGAGCCCAATACCTACCGCGAAGCGGTTACCTCCACGGAAGGACCTCAATGGCAAGAAGCAATTAAGAATGAAATTGATTCTATATTGCAAAATCATACTTGGGAGTTAGTAGATCTTCCACCTGGTTGTAAACCACTTGGATATCGTTGGATATTCAAAAGGAAGATGAAAGCTGATGGAAGTATTGATAAATACAAGGCAAGGTTAGTGATCAAAGGATTTAGACAAAAGGAGGGTCTAGATTACTTTGATACTTACTCGCCTGTAACGCGAATAACCTCTATTCGATTGGTTCTTGCAATTGCGGCTCTAAGAAATTTGGAAGTTCACCAAATGGATGTAAAGACCGCATTTCTAAATGGCGATTTAGAAGAAGAAATTTACATGGAACAACCTGAGGGTTTTTCCGCCCCTGGAAACAAGGGCAAAGTATGTAAATTGGTCAAGTCTTTGTATGGCTTGAAGCAAGCTCCAAAACAATGGCACCAAAAGTTTGATCATGTCATGATTGACAATGGTTTCAAAATAAATGAGTGCGACAAGTGTGTTTATTTTAAAGACACACCAAGAGGTTATGTGATTCTATGTCTTTATGTAGATGATATGCTTATCATTGGGAGTGATGATAAGATGATCAACTCAACGAAATACATGTTGAAAGCGAGGTTTGACATGAAAGACATGGGTCTCGCGGATGTGATTCTTGGAGTAAAAATCACTAGAACCCAAAATGGTCTTGTGTTGAGTCAATCTCATTATGTGGACAAGATCCTTGGGAAATTCAATTCGGACGATACGAGTATAGCTCGATCTCCAATTGATAATACCCAACGCCTAAGGAAGAATAGAGGCGAGAGTGTTTCTCAGTTAGAGTACTCAAGGATCATTGGTAGTCTCATGTATCTAATGACATGTACTAGACCCGACTTAGCGTATGCTGTGAGCAGGCTAAGTAGATACACCAGTAATCCGAGCGAGGATCATTGGAAAGCTATCATGAGGGTGCTTAGATACATAAGATACACAAGAGACTATGGATTGCATTATACTCGTGACCCAGCAGTGATCGAAGGATACACTGACGCAAACTGGATATCGGATATAAAGGATCACAGATCAACAAGTGGTTACGTGTTTACACTTGCTGGCGCAGCTATAGCTTGGAAGTCTTCCAAGCAAACGGTTATAGCGAGATCCACGATGGAATCCGAATTCGTCGCTTTAGATAAAAGCGGGGAAGAGGCGGAGTGGCTACGTCAATTTGTGGAAGACATTCCAAGATGGCCAAAGCCATTGACGGCGATCTGCATACATTGTGACAATCAGTCTGCTCTTGCTAGAGCACAAAACATGATGTACAATGGCAGATCAAGGCACATTCGACGTAGACACAACACGGTACGACAACTTATCTCAACGGGTGTTATCTCAGTTGACTATGTGAGGTCAAATGAGAACATTGCGGACCCGTTAACAAAAGGCTTAAGCACATATAAGGTGTATAGGTTGTCAAGAGGAATGGGACTAAAGCCCAGAAATGAAGGGAATATGAGGGAAACCTAACCTAGTTGACTGGAGATCCCAAGATCTAGGTTCAATAGGCAAACTTAATCATAAACCCAAAGGGAGTCACTGTGGGGGGTGCCCCAAAATCAATAAAGGGAGTTGTATACTTCCTAGTCCATTCCAATCAGTGACATGAAGGAAAGGTTAAGCATGTTGAGGTTAAGGATTTTGAGGAAATCCAAATTAACCATGATGCTTTTAATGATTCAGAGGAATCACCTATGTTAGAGAGAAGTGGGGTCGCTTCGAATGGATTTGTGGGGAGGCGCAAATCCTAGAGCTCTCGCAGAACCAGGAACGTGTTCCATGACCATGAACGGACACAACCATGAGGTCTTAACTCGACTAGGGAGAGTATTGTGTGAATGTATATTGTCGCCTACATAAATGGGGGATTGTTCAAAGACCCCGCGTCTACAAGACCCTAGGAGGCTAAGTATGCTTCACAAAAGAAGGTTCAAAGGTTACACCTACCTATCTTGCAATGCTCAACTGCTGAACGTGTATCGTTGAAACTTGATAGATCAATTTCTATTCATGTGGGGGATTGTTGGTAATTTTGTGAAAATAGCATTTTTCACAAATATAGGAAAATGATTTTTTCCTATTTTGGACTAGAAATAAATATAATAAAATGAGCGGGTTTTATATATTTATTTGTGGGTTTGTGTTCTATGTCGGAAGAGCTTCGCAACGAACTAAACCATGTCCAAAACGGAGCTAAGATGAATGAGATATCGATGCTCAAAGTTTGGTGTTTGGAACTTAAATGCTGAAATAAGTGGGAAAGTGGCACCTTGTCCCACATCGGATGAGAGATGAAACTTAAAGGGGTATTTAAGTGGGAACTCTCCATCCTTATTGTTTCATGGAAGCACTCACTAGTGTACTCGCGAAGGGTGCGGAGCACCCTAACTCGCACTCGCACTTGCACACGCGCGCGCGCGTGGCGTGGGCGATGAGGCGCAATGTGGCGCTTTGATGGCGCACTTCGCACACTCGCATCGCCGCGAGCCGCTTGAGAGCTGCCTTTTTTATCACGTGCGCGTGGTGCACCACAAAGGCTGCAAGGACCAAGTGGTGTGAAGGTTCGAGGCGTGTGACGTGGCAGTTCGCGCGCGAGTACACATGGCATGGAGGCGCGCGGTTGCGCGCATGGTACATGGGCCTGATGCGGCGTGCGCCGTGCACCAAGGTGAGCCAAAACGGCGCGACTGTGTGACGTGCTCGTAGAGGCTCACAGGTGACGTGGCACACGCGCGCTGGCGCGCATGGACCTGAGTGAGTAAGGCGCACGCGCGCATGGCAGTGAGCCATATGGACGCACCGCGCATGAGGGTGTAGACCTGCGCGCGCGCGGGCGCAGAAGCTTCCAGCAGCAGTTAATGCCGGTGCAGTTACACTGGGCAGTTACGTTTCAGCATTCGAAACTGACGAAGTTAATGCGTTTGACTAAGAATTAAGTGACGAATTAAAGTGCATTAAAGACGTCTAATGCAGTTTAATTATCCATTTAATTCATTTTTCAGTTTCGCCTAGACCTGCAACTATAAATAGGGTGCTACCCTATTGCAGAAGACACACCGAAAACTAACAGAAAATAAAAATCTTTCTCCGTATTCTCTTCTTCATCTTCAAGCTTCAGGTACACCTTCGGGTTGGAGTCAAGACCGGCAGTGCAACTGCTTGCGGCTGTTGTATCCTGGAAACAAACGTGTTCTCCTGGGAGACACGAAATTTGTTTTAAGGGACCCGTGTCTAACACGATCCTCAGCCAAGAACAGTGTTTCTGTTCGAGTTTCTTGTTCTTGTTTTTCTATTTTTCAGTTGTAATTGTATTGTATTGTAATTTTCATTCTGATTTGTTTCTGTAATTTCAAGTTAATAAAAGTTTTATTTATTTTACACGAACGGATTCCTACAAATTTAACGGTTAAAAACGCTTGAAATTTTGATATAATGTGCGGAAAACGGTTTTGGTTAATCTTCCAAAGTTTCAAAACAAAATTCGAAGTTTACGTGTTCAATTTGTGAAAAAACTGACCGATCGAAGTTTGTTCGCTGACGTGTTTGGTACGAAGTCGTAGCTTCGTACGAAGCTACATGTGATACGAAATTATCATTGGTACGAAGCTACACAGGTTATACGAAGCCACTATTTCACAAACCTGCATGCATTGTTTTACAAAGTCAAATGGTTTTAAATTTGCATGCATGTGATTTTGGTACGAGGTCACATATACAAACCCACTTTTACGAACCCAGCAATTTACGAAGCCACATCTGTTTTTGTACGAAGCTAACTGGTTGATATGAACCCACTCACATTTATTTGAACCTGCATGTGATAACACTTTTTCATACGAAGCCAGCACATTACTCACATATTACGAAGCCACTCTGCATGATTTGTGGACATTTCATACGAAGCTGAGTTAGACATTTTGTTTGATACGAAGTCACGTATCTGGTACGAACCCACATACACAGTTATACGTGCAAAACAATTTGATACGAATCTGCATGTGTCACTAGGGTTTGTTTTACAAACTCAGTTCAAGTTTCACAAATCTGCACACATTCTACGAAGTTGTCTACGGAGTCAAATCTACGAACTGGAATTATACAGATCTGGGCGCATATCTTCTGCAGAAACTGCAGAAACTCAGGTCTGATACACAATCTACTGTAACGGACACTGCAGAAACTGTGATTCAGTGTGTTTGCTGAATTCGCTGCTGTTTTGAACTGTTATTGTTACAAATCTCCAGTCGTATGAATCAAGATTGAAGCATTAATGCAGAATTGAGTATGTATTGCTGAGTTGCACGAATTAAGTTTTGGATTGTATTAGCGGATCAAGGAACTAGAGTCAAGTTTGCATGAAACAAATCTGCAGAAACAACTACATATCAGTCTTGTTTCAAAGGTTCATTCGCAGTTTCAATTGTCCATCCGCAAACAGTTTTATCCGCAGATTTCAGTTCGTTGTCCATGCGCGCGGATCGAATATAGTGCTGACTATTCGAAAACTTTGCAATCCATTAAACTGCTGATATCTCAGATTATTCGCTGCAGGTTATTCGCTGCAGTTAATACACAGAATTGTTCAACCGCAGAGTTCACAGAATTTTCAACTGCAGAGTTAATTCGCTGCAGAGTTTGGATTCATTCGTTGCAGTTAATTCGCTGCAGGTTATTCACTGGAAACAAGTCGGTTTGATATTTACGCAAAGTTATTTGAATCGACAAATCAAGTCTAAGATCTGTCCAGTTGCAGTAATACTTCATTTGAGCTGAAAGTTGTTCGTTCGTTGTTAATTTGCGCAGACTTGAAAGGTTGTGGTTTGTCCGCTGAAACAGTTGAATTGGTTCATCCGCACGGTTCGAAAGTTGTACATTTGCGGTTCCACATTCGCTAAAAACTGTCCATCCGCTTTAAATCCACATTCGTGCGAACCGGGACTTTAAGTCTTGATTGATTTTCATAAGTGAAATCAGATATATTCATCGTTAATTCGCACGAGTCTAGTGGCAAAATCTGTTTGCGCATTCACGGAGTCATTATTTCACATTCGCACAAGTCAAAGTTGACTCGCACGGACCGACAAAGTATCTGATTGTTCATCCGTACATCGTTCGGTTTATTCGCAGAATATCACAAAGCATTATTCGTAAAGAGTCTTGTTCATCCGCACGAGTCTAAGACCAATTTTCGTCCAAAAAAATTCAATATTATTTCATAGTCACACATTACAAGGGTTTTAAATTTTCAGTTCGTTAAAACTAATCGAGTGTTTGTTTAATTGCAGGTGATTCAAGAAATTCAAGATAATCAAGGTGATTCGAAGATTCGGGATCATGGCAGACGAATTTTATAACGCTTACACATCCGAAACAACGTCGGAGATAAGTTGTATGCTCCTTTTAAGAAGCACAAAGAGCAAAAAGATGGGATGCTGAAAGAGAATGTTACTTGGATCCACAAGGCAATCCAGTGGTTGATCCTAAAAAGGTGGATTTCAATGCAGCGACAGCTGTCTTTCCACCTTGTGATACATTTTATACGAGGAGGTCGAGTGAGAAAGATTTTGAAGCTAATATGTTCAAACAATTAAGGGAAGTTTTTTATGCAAGTCTACCAAAGGTAATGGACTTGAAGAAGAAGAAAGAAGAAGATGTTAAGAAGTTGGTTGAAGAATTAAAGAAAACAGCGGGAGAAGCTGATGAAAACCAGCAGAAGGCTGATGAAGACCAGAAGAAAACGACAGAAGAATCAAAGTTGCCAGATGAAACTAAGGTAAAAATTCAAACTGAATCTTCTAAGTCGTAAAATAATGATGAAAATGTTGATAAAACTAAAGAAAAGTGCAGGAAATGCATGGAAACGTGCAGAGCCTGTACTGAGAAAGACGAAAACTTAAAATCAAGAGATATTGAATTTACAAAAATTGAAACTATTGTCAAAACAAAATGTAAAGAAATGCTTGAAAATGAAGAAGTTTTGAAACAAAATGTCAAAAAGCTAACACTGAAATATCAAGATTTTGAAAAAGAAAATAAAATTTTAAAACAAAAGTGTTCGACAAAATGTAATGATTGTGTTCAAAAAGATAATAACATTCAAGATTTACAGAAAGAGTATGATAAAATGAAATGGTCAAGTCATACTGTACAAGAAGCTTATGATACTTTGAAGAGACAAGTCAAATGCATGGATGATAGATTGTCAGAAAGTTTAAAAACAACAAGACCTTTTGAGATCAAATATGAAGAAAAGCAACATGAGTTAAACAAATGTATTGATGAAGTTGCTAAACTCAAACAAGAATTGGCTGAAAAAGAAAAGTTGGTTACAAAACTTCAAAGTTATCATAGTTCTTCGTATATTCTCGAACGTATTTTCAACATCACACCAGATGATAAAGATTCTGAAAAGAACAAAAAGGGTATTGGTTCAGAATATCATCAGGTGCCACCACCATTGAGAGGTAATTACACGTTTTATGATGAAGAAAGGGTGGCAAAAGGTTTGAACATGGTTGACCAATTACCTGAAAATCTTGATGTGACTTACACCAAATCTGATGATGCTGATGATTCAGAGGTGGTAAGTAAGGTTGTTGAAAACGATTTAAGAGACGATTCTACCAAAAATGGTAAGTCCGAGTCACAAGATGAAAATGAAGGAAGTTTTCATGAAACTTATCTGAAAAATTCGAAATCTGAGAAAGATGCGAATGTTGATCCAAAAGGATTGGCTTATACCATGATTGGATTGGACAAATTATTCTCAGATAACGAGTTCCCGATTCAAAATGTGATTGTGGATAAAATTGACAAAGTGTTTAAACTGGTAGAGATCGAAAAGTCAGAAATTTCAAAATTTGCTGGTAAGAGCAACAAAACTTTTTATAACAAACTTGGTTACAAAAAGAAGAACATGAAGGCTGGGTTGGGTTATAAAAAGAAACAAAACCAAAAGAAAAGGTATGGAAAATCAAATTTCCAGAAAAAGATGAACTTTGTTCATGGAACAAGTTCAGAAGAAGAGAAAGAACTCCAATTTAGACGATAGTCTAATGAAGAGTTCTATGCTCAAAAGAAACAACAATAGCAGGCTAAAGATGTTTCAAAGAAAACATGCTTTAAATGTCAACAAGTGGGACATGTTAGTCGTAAATAGCCACAAAATCTAAAGCCTGTTGATGTTGTCCAAGAAACAAAGAAGTCTGATGTTGTGAAACAAACATCAACCAAGGCTGAGTCGAATCAAAATTGAAAGCCGAAAACATCCAAGGTTGAATCACAACAAACTTGGCAACCAAAGACACCCAGATTTGAGACAAAACAAAGTTGGAAATCAAAGGCTGACTTGACAAAGCCAAACCAATTCTGGAAACCAAAAGTTGATTTATCAAAACAAAACATTCAAAACGAATCAATATTTTATCAGAGGAATGTTTTAAGAGGACAAATGTGGGTGGTCAAGCAAAAGATTTCTGAGAACGAGAAAATTAAAGAAAATATTTTTGCGAAAAATGACAGAAATTATCCAGTTTTTCCTGGAAAGATACATGTTCAGCTACCTGAGTCAAAACAGGCTTGGGTTGCTTTGTTCAAGCAATTGAATTGTTTATATGTGCAGGTGCTCCTGAAGACGGTTGAATGTCAAGTTGGAGAACGGAGCAGCCTGGCACTGGAGGCGGCAAATCCCTGCAACGGAAAAGAGGGAGTTGGTTTGTTTTTGTACATAAATAAACCATAATCCAAAAACCCTAAAAACAGAAAAATTTAAAAACCAAAAATATGTTTTATTCTGTCAAAAATTGAAAAATGAAAAAATATGTTTGTTTTTTAAATTTGTTAAAAATCAAAAATTTTAAAAAATAGGTTAAGTGAATACGTTGAAACCCTCACAGCTGAACAAACATGATTATATTCACAAGTGATTGAAAATGGTTTTACCACTGTCAAAAATCAATGTGTTGTAAATCATGGGGGTACTTTATGCAAAACAGAGCATGTAAAGCAGAAAATGGATGGCGAGACGAAGCTATCTACATCGGTTTTCAAATTTCTTTAAGTGTTTTGAATTTTAGGGGGAGTAAATATTTTCAGAAAATACAAAAACATTTGAAAATTTGAAAAGCCAAAAACGTGATAAAAATTAAAATGAGTTTCTGTGTAAAAAGAGGAAATGATAGTACATCAGTAGACAATCATAGTATGCTAAAGAAATGGAAAGTCAAATGTGATAAACGGTCTCACTGATGATATGCCAGTAGGTTTTTACACATTTATTAGATTGATTTCGAGATATAAACCTAAATATCAATAACTTGCTTATCTCGTGGGGAACATCTCTCGGATATATAGGTAACCCCCGAAATCTTGTTTGAGAGATTGCCTAATTCTGAGATACTAGGTCTTTATACTGTTTTATATATGGGGTATTATACCTGGTCTTCTGATTTTGCGTCAGCAATGGCCTAGACCTCGTATAATACTTTACGCGATTTAAAAGCTTTCCCTCTGCATAAAAGTTGAAAAATATCGTAAGATATAAATCAAGTGCAGTTGTAAAGAAGACCCCTAAGTGGGACACACCTCAAAGTCGAGCCTTCATCTATTTGACTGAATGGTAGTTCATACCTGAGCTCTCAAGGAATCGCACTAACCTAGATTACAGATATCAATATAGTATATTCACCTGTAAGACTGAATCTAGGAATCTTGATACGGGAGTATATTCTGAGGTGGGACACGTGAATAAGTTTAAGTTCTTAAGACACTAATCTTGTATCTCAGAACAGTTGAAGTTTGTGTGAAACTTTAAGTGGATCAGTATACTAACAATCTAGGTGAATCGTTTAAAACTTAAAGTGTTTTAAAGCTCAACGGTGCTAGTGATTTGTCATAAACTGATATGATCCTCTAACAGAACTCAAACAAAAATATTG
Organism: Helianthus tuberosus; assembly: GCA_030545235.1. Taxonomy (NCBI): domain Eukaryota; kingdom Viridiplantae; phylum Streptophyta; class Magnoliopsida; order Asterales; family Asteraceae; genus Helianthus; species Helianthus tuberosus. The sequence continues at coordinate 136,133,467 of CM060381.1, read as the reverse complement.
TCTATAAATATTTCTTTACTGCTTTATATTTCAGAAAAATTTCAAAAAGTTGTCAGTGTGTTTTAGCATTAACTTTGTAAAATACAAAAAGATTTTGTTTCTACTTTATTTTCGACAACCGATGTCTGAAAGCTGAGTTTCAAAATCTGAGTATGCTGAACATGTTTCTGAAAATAAACAAGTTCATTAATTTGAAACTTGAAGTTTTTAAAAAGAAAATTTCAAAAACAGTTTGTGAAAATCTCTGAGGTCATTAATTTGGACTTGGAAGATTAATCTGAGAGGATTTTAGATGCTTTCACTGTCACATATATAGTTATTTGATAGGGTGAGAGAATCAAGTTATTCTTGGGTAATTACATACTGTTACATCTTTGTTTAGAGCCAGGTTATCATTCAGAAACTTTCACTGTTATATATATTTGTGATTTCAGATGATAAGCCAGATTACGATCCCGATAGCTGAGACTAAGGGGGAGTCTGAAGACGAGCTCATCGCAAGGGGGAGCTTGTAATCGAAGAGCCAGGTGCCGATCCTGAAAAGCACGAAAGCTTAAAGAAAGGGGGAGCCTAGAGATAGAGTCAATAGAAAGGGGAGTTGATTCAGAACGCAGAATCAAGTAAAGCTTGAAGAGTTAAAGGGGAGTCTGTGGTTCTGAAGATGTCAAAGCTTTCAAAAGACTTAGAGAGAAAGAGAAGATAGAAAGCTATGAGATTGACTGCAGTAATATCCAAGGGGGAGTGTGTGAATGCAGTATGTCTATTGTCACATCCCGACCGCGTTAAAACAAAAAAACCACGGCGGAAACATCGGGGAGTGTCGTAACAGAATCATTGTTTCATAATACATGGATTGATGTTATGTTTTATTGAATTTTAGCTTATTACATTGTTTTGAAATTTAAAAGTGAAACATAAACAAATTGTCTTTCATTGTTATTAAGTCACTAAGGCCTCGTCCGTTCCTATGTGAGCATGCATCATAATCATCATCAAACAACAGCACCTGAAACATATGTGAAAATAAGTCAGCATAAAAATGCCGGCGAGTACATAGGTTTTGTGAGTGTGTCAAATTCATGGCTTTTATACATGTTGCAATACCTCGTACGACTACTAGAGTCGATAATTGAAAACCTTGTATTGAAAATTGTTTAGTATTGCAATACGATTAACCAACTAAAACAAGTTGGTTATATGTTTAAGAAAACCTTGATGCCATGAATCTTGACTAAAAACATTTCTTTTGTAAACCAAATTGTAAATCGTTCTTGTAAGAAAACTTGTATTGTTTATATCATTTTGTAAACATCGTTGTGTGTCATCTTTGAAATCATTCATCCAAAATCGTTCAATTCGTCCGTGTTATCAATCGTTCGTGTTATCAAAACCAATTGTTCAATCGTTCGTGTCATAAACCATCGTTCAAGCGTTCGTGTTATAAACCATCGTTCAAGTGTTCGTGTCAAAAAACATTCGTTCAAACGTTCGTGTTTTAATTGTGAAAACTAACTTTTGGTTGTTCTAGTTGAACACATTCAAACCTGTGTTTTGACTTGTCTATACCACCAAAGGGTATCTTTAATCGACTAACAAACCACCAAAGGGTTTGTTAAAATCATCAGGTTCTGTCGTTACCCACATTACCCCATAACGATGGCGATAGTCCGATAACGGGGTTTGTCAAATCCTATGGTACCATAACATACTACTGGTCGGCTCGGCCAAAGCTAATGAATGTCATTCGTGTTATGTATCAACGCACCAACAAGTTTCGTCAACATTATTGAAATCGTTGTGTTTAATATAAACCATAGTATTTGTTTTTGAAAACTTGAAATCATTTTAGCACATATGAATCACCCCAAAACAATTGAAAGCAGTAAAATAGGAGAACTATGTACTCACTTGAGATTGCAAGGTATCCCCGATTAAGTGAACTACCAAGCTCGGGTAATCAAAGTGTAACACCCCAGGAAAATCAGGAAAACAACGCAACTTAACTAGCTTCCTCAGTAACCACGCGCTAAATTTCGGGATGAAATTCTCTTAACAGGGGGAGAATGTGACAACCCTCAAATTTACATGTAACCGTACAATCAATTATTGCTAATCAAAGTGCTTAATGACTGTGCTGAATCATTTAACTGCTTTCTGATATCTGTGTTATACTTACATGTATTTGTTAACTTACTAGTAATATACAGAAAAGTTACTAAATAGTCCTGTATGATTTCCTAAGTGTTAGAAATTAAAAACGTTACAAAAATATTATGTAGGACGCGTTACGGATTAATTTAGCACTTTAACGGATTAATATCCAACCGAACAACCGGACTTAACCCGGAACCTAAAAATATTGTCATTGACACTGTTTTTCTTTTTCTGAGCTAGTTAGGGTCCCCGAATTCCCTAACACCCGTTATAACTTACAACACACATGACAACTAATCTTAAACTCCTAACTTCAACTAGCTAACTATACCCTAACTAGTAGTTGAAATTCAACCCATTTACCCCACCCCCTTGACCGAATTCGGTCCCCTTGTGGGTCACACACCACCTATTTCTTGAATATTATATTTAAGTGTCTAAAATCTTGGTGACACTATATCTAGTGGGTAAAGAATGTAAATGGTTTATAAAAGGGACCAAGGATCACTTTCCTTCTCATAAACCAACACATCAAGAACTTCACATCTCTCTCTCTTCCCTTGAGTTTCGGCCGAGAACCACAAGCCAACCACCACCACTTTTCGATTTCATTCAAGCTATTCCAAGCTCATACAAGTGTGAAGGATCTCATACGAGGAAGCTTGGTGCTTACGGATTGCCAAGGACCTCACCACAACGCTATTAACCGCCCGTTTTTTTCGTCTAGTTTCTTCCCTAGCCACGAGCTAGTAGTAAGTGGCTCTAAACACCCTATTGTTCATATCTAAAGTGGTTAATAATAAATTTGTTGGATGAAAATTATAAACACTAAAGATCACAAACTAAAAGTCTTGTAAGAAGATGAACATGGTGGATAAAGAAAAGTTATGTGTGTAAATCATGTAGATCTTGTGTGGTTATGATTATTGGTTGATTATCTGATGTTTTACTGATTAATATTGATGATTGATATTGTTATGATCACTGAACATGATTAACGGAATCAATCGAACACAAGTTAGTAAGTTAAAGGATGAAAACAGAATCTGTCCAAGTTTTACAGCCAACTTCAGTTGGCTGTAAACAGGTCACAACTTAACGAAAAGTGTATTTTCTGAAGCCTAGATTTATGTGTTATGAAATACGGTTCTAATGGCACCAGAATCGTAATTTTTGGACTTCGTTTACTATTTTTAAAGAACCGATTTGTAACAGCAGCATAAGCTGAGTTTTTACAGCAATAAATGGGTGTTATATTTTCTGTCATAACTTGTATTCTGTGTAGAGTCGGATCGTGAAATTTTTACTGTAAATGAAAACTGATGTATTTGTAATTACCCCACTGGAATTTTGTAAATCGGACTCTCGATGAATTTTTAATAAATTGTTCCATGGACAGTGGTCAGAAAAAGATAAATCTGAGTTCAGTCCGGGAAAATGAATTTTTATAAAATATTGGTAATGAACTGAACCCTGATATTTTTACACAATAAAATATGGAATGTTTATGACATTCTGTAAAAATTTGGGAATTTTTGGGATAAGTTAACTATTTTATTAAAGTGTCCGAAAACAGCCCAGTTTCGAATATTAATGCTGAAAAGACATAAGTTGTAAATTGCATGTCTAAGTGTCGGGTAGGTTATCTGTGAATGATATAACGTGTTATATGTGCTATACGTGTTATGTGCATTATCGTATGTTTGTTTATGAGTGGGGAATGGATGGGAAGTATGCATGGGCATAAACAGTTAAAGTAGTGCATGCTATGTGCTAGATACGTGTAGGAACTTTGTGCTCTAATTGAAAGCCACTAAATGACTAGCTGATAAATCATACTAGGACGTGATTGACCGACCCTGACTGTTAGCTATATTGAGAATCTAACCGAGCAAACCGAGGTGAGTTCACACACTTTCTACAAGGCATGGGATTCCCGGTGGTTTGGGAATGGGTTAATAAACTAAAACGGAACCTACATATCCTCCTTGGGTAGGATATCTACGGCCATCCTCCTTGGGTAGGATGCCGCCATAAATCCTATGAATTCTCCTGGTGCAGAATACGTACGTTCGTCCTCCTTGGGTAGGACAACAACCTTAAAACTAGCTAGACAAAACTCTATCATGAAGTCCCTCAATTTATATCAACTTAATCGCCGAGGCCAATGGCGAGCGGGGCATTAGTTAATAGCGCTATTAGGTTTAACAAACCTCACACCGCGCCAGTCGGACGGGCGTGTACTAATGGACTATGGCAGATTGTCAGTGATGATAGACACTGATATAGGGCACAACTTATTTGCGTAGCAGTCGATATCATACCGTCTAGTAGTTCACACGGGGAAAGCCCCCACCGATTATGGATATGGTTTGGGTAAAGAAAAGGAACTAGTTAAACATACTTTCAACTACGGGGTAACCCCCACGGCAAATAAGCCAACGAAAGTCAAACCACGTTTTTCAGAAACAACTTAAAACTAAACAACCAAACGTGAACTCACTCAACTTTGTTGTTGACTCGTTGTTACATGCCTTACAGGTCGCTAAATGCTTGGAGCTTGCACGAGGAAGGAGTCGTTGTGGTGTACGGACTGTTATGTTCTGTGCTTAACATTTAAATCCTTATGAACTTATTAAACTTACGTTTTGAACTTTGACTTATAAACTATGGACTTATGTTTCGAACTTACGTTTTATGCTTCCGCTGTTATCTTAAAATCGGTTACCTTCTTTAGGTCACCAATCGTATTGTGTTTGGTCTTATTTACTTAATTGAGTTGTTCAATATGATTGGTGGCTCGATCCTGGTCATGTCACGCCTCCAAGCGGTGATACTCCGCATGGTGGATTTTGGGGGTGTGACACAAAGAATCAAGTGGCACCTGGTATCGGATCACTATGTTAATAATCGGGACCTAAATCGGGAGATCGGGTAGAATGAGGTCTTGTAAACCAAATGAGTGTTGGAACTCATATAATATGGTTTAACAAAGCATATATTCTGATTTGAAACCTATCCTAAGTTCTTTTGACCCGTTATGACCCGTTAAGGTAGTCTACGCTACTTTAACGCGTCATTTGCGCAAATGCGCATTCGGATGGTCTAACTAGTCCTAGGATAAGTCTTATATGCCTAAACTGTGACAACCCGCAATAAACCAGGTATCCGTACAACTTAATTACTGATTAATTACTGCTTAATTACTGTGCTTGTTTGAACTAGCTGATGAACTGCTACTTGAATACTGATACATGAACTTACTTGCATCATACTTGCTTGCTGTCACTACATTATTTACATGCTGAACCTTAGTGACAAACATGATGCGCAAAAAGCACAGTAGCACGATAAACGGATACACAGTGAACATGCTGATATAACCAGCATCAGGCAGATACTGCCTCTAAGGCCTGTTAAGAGCCTCAAATATTTTGGCTACACTGGTAGTGAGTGTAGGGATATAAGGGTTGTGGTACTGCGTCTCTAGGAATAAGATACACTGATTGGATGTGCCTAAAACGTACTCTAAGTACAAAACACAGCACTTTAACACATAACCCAGCTTCTAGCTGACTAGTAAGGTGCCAAAACATGAGAAATATTCCTGACACCTTGGAGGAATGAATTGTGTCACTAAAAATGTTAATAACGACACTTTAAAGCTTTTGTAACGCTTTAACGGATTACTATCCAACCGGACACCCGGACTTTACCCGGAACATGAAAATATTACTATTTTCACTATTTATAATTTTCTGAGCCAGTTAGGGTCCCTGATTACCCTAACACCCGTCATAACACGCTATACTTAACTAACGGGGTTAAACACTAAACTAACCTACTTACCCTAATTATCACCTAACTAACTTAGTTACACTAGAACTAGACACACCCTTTCCATTGTAATCGGCCCCCCATGGGGAGACATAAAAGTACTAAGTTTGATTATTATAATGTGATATGCTTAATATCCTAAAGACATTGTGACCATGGGGTAATAACACCTTAAATTCCTATAAATAACACTTACATACTTGAGACAATTATCACTTAACAAATCACACAAGATCACTCTCTCTTGCTCTCCCCTACCTTCGGCCGAACTACACACACACACCCATCGTACTTTCAAGATTAGTTCTTACAATTCCAAGCTCATACACACTTCAAGGATCGCGTATTAGGAGCTTTGGTGCACTCGGAGCGCGAAGGACCACTTCCGTTAGCTTTTATCCACCTCTTTTTCGTCAAGATCTTCCCTAGCCTTGAGCTAGAGGTATATTGCTTAAAACTTGTTCTTAAACATATCTAAAGTGGTTAAAAGGATTTTTGTCGGTTAAATATCGTTAACATACAACTTGGTGCTTAAAAGTCTAGTAAAAACTATAAAAATGGTGGTTAATAGCATTTAACTTGTGTAAAAGTTGTAGTACTTGGTAGATGTGTTTATTTAGACCCGATCTACGATGTGGTAGCTCGGATCACCATTTAACCCGGTTTGGTAAAGTCATGGATCTTAACATAAGGCTATTTAGTAATGTTTAAACCTTAAAATAACATTCTGAGTTACTTTTTCAGCCGCCTTCTACAGGCTGTAAACAGACTTTAAAAACTCGAAAAACAGAATTTCAAAAGCCTAAATCGTGTCATTTCGAAAAACGAAGAAAATGGCGCTGGAATCGTATTTTTCTGACGTCGGTTACTATTTTAAAAACCTGTTTTCGTGACAGCAGCTAAGGCTGTTTGTTACTGCAGTAAATTGGGCTGTGCGTTTTCGATCACAACTTAAAACCCGAACCGAACCAGCCCCTGAAACTTTTATCTAAGATGGTCACGGATGTATTTGTGACCCTCAAACTGGAATTTCGATAAACGGACGTACGAGGAATTTTTGACGACTTTTTCCGTAAACTGTGATCAGAATGTGACAAATCTGATCACAGTTCGGTAAACGATTTTCTGTGAATTATTGATAAGAAACTGGACCCCGATATTTTTATACAATCATTTTTGGGTCGATTAGGACGACCCGTAAAAACTAGGGAATTTTTGGAAAGGGTTAAGTATTTTATTTAGTCGTCCGAAAACAGTCCAGTTTCCACATATTGAAACTGTAACGACAAGGGTAGCGTTTCGCGTGTTAAAACGTAAGAGTTGATTGTTGATGATCGTGGGTTGTTTTCAAAAAGAAAATGATACGCTTGAGGGCGTGGCCACCTCCAGTTACAGAGGAAACTCTGGCGAAATTTTCTAAAAACTAACACTTAGAATTATTTGCGCAACAAGTGTTAGTACTATTTTTGACATATTTTCGAAACATAAAATTTCGCCGCGACTTTATTTACTAAATATTCGGAGGTGGGATTTTCACTAAGTTAACGTGATAAATATGTTTTGTCACAACACTGTTTATGATTATTTCGTGAAAATGCATAAATATTATTTTAGAGTAAAAATAATATTTACAAGCGTTAATGATTACAAAACTTTACGAACGCTTCCACATTAACATATAAGTTACACCGGTAATTATATTACCACTCGATTATTAAAACGTAACTTACGCACATGTATTGTATCCCCCATCCTTGGGAAGAAGTATAACTACCAAGTGTATACAGAACATAAACACGAAATAGTTGTCTAACTATTTCCCAAAGACTTAAACTATAAAGCTAAAGCACGGCCGTCCGTCTAATAGAATTAGCACTTGTAGGTCGTTGCACAGCTTACTGTATTGGAGACACTTGGTAGAGACGCGCATTCACTGTGAGTTCATGTCCCCCTTTTCTCTAACTGTTTTCAGTTTTCTTAACTGCGGGGGTGAAATACATGTTACTTTGTTTACAAGTACTTTATACACGGTATGATTAACGTAAGGAGGTGTAGATCATGTGAATGGGTAGTTAGAACACCGAGGGACTCGAACGGTAGATCTATCTGGGTGTAGCGAGCCCAACCCCTGAGCCCGCATAATGGACCAGGTGGTGACTTGGTGCCCCAACGCCAAATACGCTAGGTTTGTATCTTCCTACTTGCATCTCACAACATGCTAATGGCCTTGCAAACCATTGGTGATCACAAGTCCTCTTACACTGCTACATACCAGGAAACTTTTATACTTACAAGTGTTTTACTTACTCACTTGCACATGAACTCGCTCAACATTATTGTTGATTTTTCAACTTACATGTATTTCAGGAAATTAACGAGATCTGGCACGGTATGGCATGTTTTCCGCTGCACTAGTTTCCAAGGTCATCCGGGGTTTAGGGGATGTGTCTCTTTCCTGGACAAGACACAGTCCTTAAACCATGTTTATGTTATGTTTCAAGTTGTAACGTCTGTTGGACAAGGTTATGGTTGTTGGTTAAAACAATGGTATTGTGTTTGGTTTTCAAAACTTAATGGATGATCTTGCATATTTTTAACTCATATAGCTTTGGTATGATTAAGCTATGGTATTAAGAAGTCACACCAAAATTAACCACGCTTCCGCAAAGCCAGGGTGTGACAGCTTGGTATCAGAGCTCTGATCATAGCGAACTAGGATTCTTTCTCGAGTCTAGACTATGATCACTAGGGCTCTCACGAAAACATTTTTCTGCATACCACTTAAGTCCAGATCCACAACTTTTTACAAACAAATGTTGAGCACATTTTATTAATTATAGGCTCAGCTTGGAGGGCTGAGGATCGATCTGGAGGATCGAGGTGATCAAGGTAGTCGAGCACGTTGGTTTGTTATAGGATCGATCTGGAGGATCGAGGTGATCAAGGTAGTCGAGCACGTTGGTTTGTTATAGGATCGATCTGGAGGATCGAGGTTTGGTTTAAGTGAAGGATAGAGCAGTCTTGTAGACTGGATGAAATTGGCTAGTAAGACTAGGAGAAGTATGTGATACCTTACTGGGTGACTTATGTGATTAACTGATTATATGATTATTATACGTATATGTGTTTGTGTTACAAATGTTATGCTTTCATCAAGTACTAGAAAGATGGGCACTACGAACCCCATGACCATAGTATCAGACGACATAGTTCAACGAAACACGAGGTGTACATTTCTGATACTACCGGCACAGACAATGACGACTTTCAGCCCTTTGTGCACTGCCTGAAGTCGTAGCAGAGCCTACTGATGGCCATCTTGATGGGAATTTACCACTGGCGGTGATCCCTGCTCCTGTGCCCCTTGCCGCTTATCTTGTTGTTGATATGCCCCCGACGTTGTCTCTGAAGACGATGTCGAACGATTAAGAGGAGAACCCACTTGAGGGCAAGGCCCTCTCGCTGCTAGCATTAGACTACTGCATGCGGACGCTCCTGTAGGGGAAACTCCTTCCCCTATCCCAGACTCATTTGAGTCTCTAACATCCGCATCTTCGCACATACAGGGAATGCAGCACCACTTACACGACGCCGACCCTGATATGGCATCACCAGCTGCACCGGATCCCGCACACAGTTTTGAGTTTGATCGCGATATTGAGGACAATCCTGTTTTTCCGCCTGGTGTTGATCCAGACCATGACATTGAAGTTCATGCACTTAGACCAGCCCTTGGGGGATCCTGTAACCCCTGTGATTGTTGATCCAGTTGATTTTGAGATGGAGTTTTTGATTCAAAGCTAGCCGTGGCCCCTGAGCCAGGCGTTGCTCCTGACCCCGCATTGGAGTATGACCCTGTTCATGCCAATGCACCGGCTGTTGCTCCTTGATTGATCAACTGCTTGGATGAGAGAAAATTTGGGGTAACTGTGCAAGACAATTTATTATTACGGGGGCCCACGTAATAACGATTTGTAGTGCACAGGAATCCTGGTGGACTCTGCAGGCCAAGCTAATGATAACCAATGCAGCAGGAAATAACCTAAACACGAATGACCAAGGCGATGTAGCCTCGAGTTCATTCTATTACAAGCAACAAGCCAAATTGGCAAGCCTATGTGAAGGCTCAGAAATTTACTTCCCCACTTATACAGTGAGTATATTTGCGTGTGAAATGGGGTGATTACATGATGGCTTACGTTGCTATATATACCCCATAGACAATTGAAACGTTGTCTAACCCGCTTCACGCCATTTCAATAAAAGGGAATGTCACCCAGGCGTGACACAAGCACCAGTACGTTACTAAGGACAGAAGACGAGCTGCAAGAACGCACCTCACAGATAAATGCACGACATGAAGCCCTCCACTCTATGTACAACGATGACATTACTGGAGATAACCCTCCAACTGGCTGCACCTATAAACAGTTCCTGAACTGCAAGCCTTTGAACTTTGTCGGAACCGGAGGCACCGTTGCATTTGTTCGTTGGTCCGAAGAGACCAACTCCATTCTAAGAATAAGTAACTGTTCGCCCCAACAGAGTGTTACCTACCTCTCAGGGATATTTCTAGATGGCACACTCTCTTAATGGAACCTCCAGGTTCAGACCCTTGGCACATACGCTGCTTATACACTGAGCTGGGACGAGCTCAAGGAAACGATTGAGAAGAAATGTTGTTTTAGGACTGAAATTCAGAAACTTAAGGTGGAGTTCAGGAATTTGAAAATGGACGAACCAGAATTCCTGAACTTGTCCAGCGATCGCACGACTTATCTAGAGTCGCCCCCCCCCCCCTACTTAGTCAAACCGGATTGAACGATTCATTTGGACACTTGCACCCCAGGTCAGGGGTATGGTTACTACCTCGAAGCCCTCGACCATTGCAGAGGCTGATTTATTTTGAGGTGTTATGTGGATGATTTATTGATAGCATGAGATGTCATGTGTTAATATTAATGCATACGTACATTTTGGTTGCGATGACCTAACCTACGTGAAACATCTTTTAGGGAATGCCTCCAAAACGGGGTGTACGCATACCCACCAACGAGGTGGAACTTCAGGGAATCATTGCTGCAGTCATCGCACAATACGAGGCCCACCACTCCGAGCGCAACGGAGGTACCTCAGGAAAGAACCCACCCAACGGCTGTACCTACAAGCAATTCTTAGACCACAAACCTCGAGAGTTCGACGGTACCGGGGGTGCCCTAGCCTTCGTACGCTGGGTTGAAAAGACAGATTCTGTTTTACGATTGAGCAAATGTGACCACGAACATCAAGTCAAGTATATAACTGGGCTATTGATGGATGAGGCTCTGTCATGGTGGAACCATCAAGTTCGGACGATGGGCGAGACTGCTGCGCATGCTATGACGTGGGACGAACTGAAAATTTTGATGCGTGAAAGATATTGCTCGAGGGCAGAAGTCCAGAAATTTGAAACAGAACTGTGGGACTTGAAAATGGAAGGACCAAAGATAGCAGAGTATGTGCAGAGATTTAACGAATTATCACAAGTTGCCATACTCCTGGGGACACCAGAGTTTAAGAGAATTGAACAGTTCATAAGGGGATTGGCACCTCAGATTCTAAGCCTGGTAACAGCATCAAAACCCTCAACGATCACCGAGGCTATCAACATAAGCATAGCACTCACGGAAGAAGCAGTTAGACAAGGAAAATTTTCCACTGCGGAGGAGAAAAAGGAGACTGCTATAAAGGCATCTGGGGATAACAAGAGGAAGCTTGCAAATTTCAAGATGGTTACTCGGGTAAGTAACAAGAAGAAGGCCAAAAAGGGAAAAGATTACAAGGGTATCCTACCTAAGTGCGACAATTGTTTACGTTATCATGTCGGGCGATGCAAATATGGAAATTGTGGTAACTGTGGCAAGGTGGGACATGTCAAGGAAACTTGTTGGCAAAATACTGAACTTAGTAATGGGGGCCAAGACGGTAGTGAGAATCACGAAGGGGACAACGGCAATGATAATTGCCAAGGCAGGATGAGTGATAAACAGAAGCGTGCTCGAAGATGTTTAAACTGTGGAAGCAGAAAGCATTTCAGAAGATATTGCCCGAAAAGCAATCAGGCGCAAGGATGAAAGCTCCCCATCGGAGCTAGGGAGGCACGCCAGAGATCCAAGCATGGATAGCGGTACGTCCCACATTACTCAATATTATGCGTCTGTATTGCCAACTACTGTTGCAAATTTTACGATCCACAATTCTAGTATTCAAGGACATAATTGGTTTACGTAGTGAGTGAGTAGTTATTCCAGTACCCATTAGAACTAGCTTAGGGGAAGCTAGTGGAAGCCAACGCAGTAATTGGAATCGGCACGATAGAACCCGGAGAGCGTAAGTTTACGCTAGATCTATTGCCAGTTGAGTTTGGAAGCTTCGACGTGATGATTGGGATGGACTGGTTGACGAACAACCATGCGGAGATTGTCATCCGCGCCCCGACAACGAACGAAGAAATGATCGTGACTCATGGAGCAGGATACGCTCCTACGGGTTATCAGACTAAGAAGACCCAAAAATTCTCGCACAAAGGATGTGTTGCATTCTTGGCTCATGTTATGGAAAAGGAAGTCGAAGAACCAAAACTCGAAGATATCCTTGTGATTGGAGAATACCCTGAAGTCTTCCTCGAAGACTTGCCGAAATCATCTCCTCACGATTAGTCGAATCCCGCGTCGATTTAATTCCGGGCACTGCACCCGTAGTCGATGCATCATAGCAACTTACATTTTCAGAGATGCAAGGATTGACAGAGAAGTGTTGGCAATGGTTAGAGAAGGAAGATAACAGACCAAAATTTCCTTTTGGGGTAACCCCATTTCTACTCGTCAAAAGGAAGGATGATGATTTTCAAATAAACATCAACTACAGAAAATTGAACAAGCTGACGATTAAGAATAGATACCCTCTGCCAAGAATCAATGATCTGTTTGATCAACTGCAAGGCTCAAGCTTTTATTCAAAGATCGACTTACGATCTGGATACCATCAGTTAAGGATACAAGAGGAGAGTATCCCGAAAACAGCCTTCCCAAACTCGTTATGGACACTACGAGTTCCTCGTTATGCCGTTTGGTCTGACAAACGCACCTGCAGTCTTTATGGACTTGATGAATAGAGTTTGCAAGCCATACTTGGGCAAGTTCGTGATTGTGTTTATCGACGACATCTTGATTTATTCAAGGACAAAGGCTGAGCACGAACAACATCTAAGAGCTATTTTTGAGCTGCTAAAGAAGAAACAGTTGTATGCCAAGTTCTCTAAGTGCGAGTTTTGGCTACGCGAAGTCCAGTTTCTTGGACATATAGTTAATGGAAATGGAATCCATGTTGATCCCACAAAGATCGAGGCAATCAAGAATTGGGAAACGCCTACGACGCCAACCGAGATTCGACAATTCTTGGGTTTGGCTGGCTAATATAGAAGATTCATAGAGGGCTTTTCAAAGGTCGCTCAACCGTTGACGCTCCTCACAAGGATAGGAAGTTTGATTGGGGAAATCAAACAGGAAGAAGCGTTTCAGTTGTTGAAGAACAAACTTTGTGATGCGCCAATCTTAGCACTACCGGAAGGTACTGATGATTTTGTGGTATACTGCGACGCATCGCGTCAGGGATTGGGTTGCGTGTTGATGCAACGCCAAAAAGTTATTGCTTACGCATCTCGCCAATTGAAGGTGTACGAAAAGAACTATACCACACATAATTTAGAACTTGGCGCAGTGGTTTTTGCTTTAAAGATCTGGAGACACTACCTTTATGGTACAAAGTGAACAATCTTTACAGATCACAAGGGCCTACAGCATATATTCAACCAGAAGGAGTTGAGTATGAGGCAAAGACGATGGGATGAATTGTTGAACGACTACGACTGTGATATAAAGTATCATCCAGGGAAGGCGAATGTGGTCGCCGATGCCCTAAGTCAAAAGGGAAGGATCAAGCCCATAAGGGTTAGGGCTCTAGAAATGCTTATTCAAACCGATCTTTCCTTGCGCATTCGTGCTGCACAAAAAGAAGCCCTTAAGGAAGGAAACCGGGAAGAAGAATACCTTCGCGGGATGGAAAAGCTTTTGGTAACGAACGAGGAAGGAACTTTATGTTTTGAGAAAAGGAGTTGGGTTCCTCTGTCTGGTGATTTGAGGAAGGTTATTTTTTTGATGAAGCTCACAAATCACGGTACTCTATCCATCCTGGATCGGATAAGATGTACCAGGACCTCAAGGAATATTATTGGTGGCCTAGGATGAAAGGCGATGTTGCTGTCTACGTGAGCAAATGTTTAACGTGCGCTAGGGTCAAGGCAGAATACCAGAAGCCTTCGGGACTTCTGCAACAACCTGAGATTCCCAAGTGGAAATAGGAACAAATCTCCATGGATTTTATTACAAAACTGTCAAGAACGCCAAGAGGCCATGATATGATTTGGGTGATTGTTGACCGCCTAACAAAATCCGCACACTTTCTGCCAATCCAAGAGAAAGACAGCACTAGTAAACTGGCGGAAATTTACATGAGAGAGATTGTAGCACGCCATGGAGTACCTCTCTCAATCATCTCTGATAGAGACGGAAGGTTTGTGTCAAGGATATGGCAATCCTTCCAAGAAGCCTTTGGCTCACAGTTGAATCTGAGCACTGCGTTCCATCCGCAAACTGACGGCCAGAGCGAGCGAACGATACAAACTTTGGAAGACATGCTGAGGGCATGTGTTATGGATTTGGGCGGTAGCTGGGATAAACATTTACCTTTGGTCGAATTTTCGTACAACAACAGCTACCACACCAGTATTGGTGTTGCGCCATTTGAGGCCCTATACGGACGCAAGTGCCGATCACCACTATGTTGGTCTGACGCAGGTGATAGGCAGCTTGCTGGTCCCGAGATCGTCCAAGAGACGACAGACAAGATCGCGCAAATTCTTAAACGCCTCGAAGCCGCTCGCCACAGACAAAGGCCTATGCGGATCCAAACCGGAAACATGTGGATTTCCAAGTTGGAGAAATGGTATTATTGAAAGTTTCACCCTGGAAGGGGGTGGCACGCTGCGAGAAGCGTGGGAAGTTAAATCCGCGCTACGTCGGTCCTTTCAGAATTTTGACAAAATAGGACAAGTAGCATACGAGTTGGACCTACCTGCTGAACTAAATGGTGTTCACGATACATTTCATGTATCCAATCTAAAGAAAAGCCCAACTCAAGTTACCGTTGCCATTCCTACCGACGAGTTTCACGTTGACGACACGCTCCACTTCGTTGAAGAACCTGTTGAGGTCACGGATTGGAAAGTTAACAAGACCCGCCGGAGCAGTGTCAAACTCGTCAAGGTTCGTTGGAGTGCCAGACATGGTCCTGAATACACCTAGGAACGTGAGGACCGGATGAAAGAGAAATACCCCCACCTTTTTCCTAAGAACTCTGCATCTAGTAGCAGAACTAAAATTTCGGGACGAAATTTATTTAACGGGGGGAGAATATGACAACCCGCAATAAACCAGGTATCCGTACAACTTAATTACTGATTAATTACTGCTTAATTACTGTGCTTGTTTGAACTAGCTGATGAACTGCTACTTGAATACTGATACATGAACTTACTTGCATCATACTTGCTTGCTGTCACTACATTATTTACATGCTGAACCTTAGTGACAAACATGATGCGCAAAAAGCACAGTAGCACGATAAACGGATACACAGTGAACATGCTGATATAACCAGCATCAGGCTGATACTGCCTCTAAGGCCTGTTAAGAGCCTCAAATATTTTGGCTACACTGGTAGTGAGTGTAGGGATATAAGGGTTGTGGTACTGCGTCTCTAGGAATAAGATACACTGATTGGATGTGCCTAAAACGTACTCTAAGTACAAAACACAGCACTTTAACACATAACCCAGCTTCTAGCTGACTAGTAAGGTGCCAAAACATGAGAAATATTCCTGACACCTTGGAGGAATGAATTGTGTCACTAAAAATGTTAATAACGACACTTTAAAGCTTTTGTAACGCTTTAACGGATTACTATCCAACCGGACACCCGGACTTTACCCGGAACATGAAAATATTACTATTTTCACTATTTATAATTTTCTGAGCCAGTTAGGGTCCCTGATTACCCTAACACCCGTCATAACACGCTATACTTAACTAACGGGGTTAAACACTAAACTAACCTACTTACCCTAATTATCACCTAACTAACTTAGTTACACTAGAACTAGACACACCCTTTCCATTGTAATCGGCCCCCCATGGGGAGACATAAAAGTACTAAGTTTGATTATTATAATGTGATATGCTTAATATCCTAAAGACATTGTGACCATGGGGTAATAACACCTTAAATTCCTATAAATAACACTTACATACTTGAGACAATTATCACTTAACAAATCACACAAGATCACTCTCTCTTGCTCTCCCCTACCTTCGGCCGAACTACACACACACACCCATCGTACTTTCAAGATTAGTTCTTACAATTCCAAGCTCATACACACTTCAAGGATCGCGTATTAGGAGCTTTGGTGCACTCGGAGCGCGAAGGACCACTTCCGTTAGCTTTTATCCACCTCTTTTTCGTCAAGATCTTCCCTAGCCTTGAGCTAGAGGTATATTGCTTAAAACTTGTTCTTAAACATATCTAAAGTGGTTAAAAGGATTTTTGTCGGTTAAATATCGTTAACATACAACTTGGTGCTTAAAAGTCTAGTAAAAACTATAAAAATGGTGGTTAATAGCATTTAACTTGTGTAAAAGTTGTAGTACTTGGTAGATGTGTTTATTTAGACCCGATCTACGATGTGGTAGCTCGGATCACCATTTAACCCGGTTTGGTAAAGTCATGGATCTTAACATAAGGCTATTTAGTAATGTTTAAACCTTAAAATAACATTCTGAGTTACTTTTTCAGCCGCCTTCTACAGGCTGTAAACAGACTTTAAAAACTCGAAAAACAGAATTTCAAAAGCCTAAATCGTGTCATTTCGAAAAACGAAGAAAATGGCGCTGGAATCGTATTTTTCTGACGTCGGTTACTATTTTAAAAACCTGTTTTCGTGACAGCAGCTAAGGCTGTTTGTTACTGCAGTAAATTGGGCTGTGCGTTTTCGATCACAACTTAAAACCCGAACCGAACCAGCCCCTGAAACTTTTATCTAAGATGGTCACGGATGTATTTGTGACCCTCAAACTGGAATTTCGATAAACGGACGTACGAGGAATTTTTGACGACTTTTTCCGTAAACTGTGATCAGAATGTGACAAATCTGATCACAGTTCGGTAAACGATTTTCTGTGAATTATTGATAAGAAACTGGACCCCGATATTTTTATACAATCATTTTTGGGTCGATTAGGACGACCCGTAAAAACTAGGGAATTTTTGGAAAGGGTTAAGTATTTTATTTAGTCGTCCGAAAACAGTCCAGTTTCCACATATTGAAACTGTAACGACAAGGGTAGCGTTTCGCGTGTTAAAACGTAAGAGTTGATTGTTGATGATCGTGGGTTGTTTTCAAAAAGAAAATGATACGCTTGAGGGCGTGGCCACCTCCAGTTACAGAGGAAACTCTGGCGAAATTTTCTAAAAACTAACACTTAGAATTATTTGCGCAACAAGTGTTAGAACTATTTTTGACATATTTTCGAAACATAAAATTTCGCCGCGACTTTATTTACTAAATATTCGGAGGTGGGATTTTCACTAAGTTAACGTGATAAATATGTTTTGTCACAACACTGTTTATGATTATTTCGTGAAAATGCATAAATATTATTTTAGAGTAAAAATAATATTTACAAGCGTTAATGATTCCAAAACTTTACGAACGCTTCCACATTAACATATAAGTTACACCGGTAATTATATTACCACTCGATTATTAAAACGTAACTTACGCACATGTATTGTATCCCCCATCCTTGGGAAGAAGTATAACTACCAAGTGTATACAGAACATAAACACGAAATAGTTGTCTAACTATTTCCCAAAGACTTAAACTATAAAGCTAAAGCACGGCCGTCCGTCTAATAGAATTAGCACTTGTAGGTCGTTGCACAGCTTACTGTATTGGAGACACTTGGTAGAGACGCGCATTCACTGTGAGTTCATGTCCCCCTTTTCTCTAACTGTTTTCAGTTTTCTTAACTGCGGGGGTGAAATACATGTTACTTTGTTTACAAGTACTTTATACACGGTATGATTAACGTAAGGAGGTGTAGATCATGTGAATGGGTAGTTAGAACACCGAGGGACTCGAGCGGTAGATCTATCTGGGTGTAGCGAGCCCAACCCCTGAGCCCGCATAATGGACCAGGTGGTGACTTGGTGCCCCAACGCCAAATACGCTAGGTTTGTATCTTCCTACTTGCATCTCACAACATGCTAATGGCCTTGCAAACCATTGGTGATCACAAGTCCTCTTACACTGCTACATACCAGGAAACTTTTATACTTACAAGTGTTTTACTTACTCACTTGCACATGAACTCGCTCAACATTATTGTTGATTTTTCAACTTACATGTATTTCAGGAAATTAACGAGATCTGGCACGGTATGGCATGTTTTCCGCTGCACTAGTTTCCAAGGTCATCCGGGGTTTAGGGGATGTGTCTCTTTCCTGGACAAGACACAGTCCTTAAACCATGTTTATGTTATGTTTCAAGTTGTAACGTCTGTTGGACAAGGTTATGGTTGTTGGTTAAAACAATGGTATTGTGTTTGGTTTTCAAAACTTAATGGATGATCTTGCATGTTTTTAACTCATATAGCTTTGGTATGATTAAGCTATGGTATTAAGAAGTCACACCAAAATTAACCACGCTTCCGCAAAGCCAGGGTGTGACATAAACATGTTTAATAATATTGCATAATCAGTTTAAGTGTCAAAATTTAGGTTACATATGCTTAAATTCAAATTATGTGTAAAAAGGGCATTTTGGTCATTTTCCTAAGGCATATAAACTACCTATCATACAACTAATCAAAAAAAGTGGCTGTCACACCCCGACCGCGTAAAACAACAAATCGCGGCGGAAACATCGGGGCGTGTTGCAACAGAATTAATGTTTCATAACCATGGATACCAAAAAGTGTTTCGTTTTATTAAACATTGAATAATTACGTCGTCTTGAAATCTAAATACACTATTTAAACATAGTCTATCATTGTTATTGAGTCACTAAGGCCTTGTCCAGTCCTATGTGAGCATGCATCTTATCAATCGATATCATTCAACAATACCTGAAACATATGTGAAAACGAGGTCAGCAAAGAAATGCTGGCGAGTACATAGGTTTTGTAGGAGTGTCGAAATCATGGCTAGTTTAGACGTTGCAATACTTTATTTAAAAACCTTGTTTTGAAAAGAGTATAATATTGCAACTTAATTAACCAACTCAAATCAAACGGGTTATAATTTGTAAAACCTCGTAGCCATGACTCTTAACCCAAAAACATTTGTTTTAGTAAATTATTTGAAAAACAATGATAAGTTCAGGTGATATGTATAAATAAGAGAATAATGCATGATTAAATGAATAACCATGTAAAATGAGTTTGTATAAGATAAGTTGTTTGTAAATAAATGTCTTGTGAAAAGTATGTTACTTGTATAAAATGTTCTATGTCTCAAACTGAAATGATTCAAATAACGCTACAATATGTAATACCATACAAACACTTATATATAGGAAGTACCAGCGGCGTATCCACCATGCTTGTATCATATTCCACACGCATTGTTACTTAATCACTTAATCCAAACCAAACCACCAAAGTAATGTTCATGCCCAAATGTAAATCATGTAATATGTATAACCAAAATAATATCGTATATCGCTTTGAAGCCAATCGTTTACCCAATCGTTAAAACATCGTGTGAAACCCAATCGTTACCCAATCGTTAAAACATCGTGTGAAAACCAATCGTAAATCGTTTAATTCGTTTTAGGTCGTGAAACTACTTATATGATCGTCTCGCTAATAACATTCAAACCTTCGTGACTCATCACTCGTCGCTTCTCGTTTTCGTATTAACAAACCTCCATAGGGTAAGTTAACAATTACAGATTCAGTCGCTACCTACCATACCCACACATAACCACGGGTGTAGTAAATAACGGGATTTATCAGATCCTATGGTACCATAACCTAATACTGGTCGGCTTGATCATTGCTAATGAATGTCATTTGTTATGTAACTACAACCAACAAGTTTGTTCACTTTATGAAATCGTTATTAGTTTTGTATAAATCGCCTTAATTGTTTTTGAAACCATCGTTATAACATCGAAAACATTTAGCACATATGAGTCACCCCAAAACAATTGAAAACAGTAAAATAGGGGAAAATGTACTCGCCTGAGAATGCTTGGAGGTCTTGAACAACAACCAAACAAAGCAAGAGGGAGCACGGAATCAGTCGGCAATCTAAAACTATATAAATAAACCGGACTTAAATCGGGAGATCGGATAGGATGAGGCTTGGTAAACCAAATGAGTATTGGAACTCATATGATATGGTTTAACAAGGCCTACATACTACAATGAAACCAAACCTAAGTGCTTTCGACCCATCGCGACCCATTAAGGTAACATATGCTACTTTAACGCGTCGTGCGCGTGAAACGCGTTCGGACCGTCTAACTAGTCCTATGACAAGTGTTATATGCCTAAACATGTTACATAATCAGTTATGTGACAAAAGTTTAGGTTACATATGCTTAATTACCAATTATACATGAAAAGGGTATTATGGTAATTTACCTAAGGCATATAAACTACCTATCATACAACTACTTAAACGATGTGACCATAGGGTATAACCTCGGAAGGTTATTCCCTACCTACTATGGTCACCTAATGTATTTGGTCGGATCCTAATGATCGACCAAATGGGTCGAGTTCGAAGGTATAGGCGATTTATCAGATCGCCTACCCTACGACCCTAGACAACGTGGTAATCAGTGGGCATAGTCCCAAGGGACTATGACCAACGTGATTACACTCACGTTGCGAAGTTCAAACGAACTTCGCATTGACCATTACTGGTCAACGCTGAAAGTCAAACAAAGTTTGACTTTCTGACTCGAAAAGCAGTAAAATAAGGAAAAGAACGAAAGAATATTTACCCAGGGTCCCCGAATGCTAATCTCGATTCAAGAACTCAGGTATGAAACAATGGTTTCAACTTAGAGCTCTCAAATCAAGATTCTTGTGAGAAAATGCAATGGGGGTGGATGGGTATATATAGTTTTCGGGTAACCGTTGAGATCGTTTCATGGAAAAGAGGGCACGATCAAGGCCGTACATGTGTTGGAATGTTGTGGTGTGTCAAATGGCCACTCACCATAGGGAATTGACATGTGGAAGAGGGATTGGAGGTGCTAAACAGCTGCAACCAGCTGTAAAAACAATGAATCTGGTCTGCAGAGGCTGAGGCGGCCCGCTTCAGCATTAGACAAATCTAATGCGGGCCGCTTGGGGCTTCTGATCCGAAAATAAGTTTCAAAAATGACAGTTTCAGCCCCTGCACGTGTTTAAGGCCATTCCCGACACTTCTAAGGCCCGTAAAGCCAACTTTAAGGCCCTAAAATGTTGCCTTAACATTGTGGACATGAAACATGCTCAAAAATATGTCGGATGTCAGTTCGTTTGGTCGTACGAACGCGATGTTCGCTTAATTACGACGGAATGCGCATAAGCGTGAAAAACGATCCAAATGACGTGACGAATGGATTTTTCTTATGGCGAACACTAAAATATAATATAGTCATGCTCACATAAATTTTTGGATGTCCGGATGTATTCAGAACGTAAGTTATGCGCGAAAATGCAAACTTGTGCACTTTTTGACACTTTTAGTCCCTGAATGACCCAAAAGTTTATTTTAGCACACCGAACCCCTCAAAGCCTATTTCTAAGCTATGTAAAG
Organism: Helianthus tuberosus; assembly: GCA_030545235.1. Lineage (NCBI taxonomy): Eukaryota > Viridiplantae > Streptophyta > Magnoliopsida > Asterales > Asteraceae > Helianthus > Helianthus tuberosus. The sequence goes on along the minus strand of CM060381.1, from coordinate 136,111,500 downwards.
GATATTTAAGGTGTGTTTAACTTATGGTTATGTTCCGGAATGTTCGTTACAGTTCAAATTGACATACTTTCGCAGTTTGTCATATTTAGTCCCTGTAAGCGAATTAACTTGTTTTTGCCATACCAAAGTCTTCAAAACTTATTTCTAAGTTATGTAAAGGTTATTTAAGGTATGTTAAGCCTTTGTCACTATTCCGGAGCGTTTGTTGCGTTAAACTGGTTATATTTACGCATCGGTGCGCGTATAACCTTCCAGAAAGCGATTTAGAGTTTGAAATTGAACAAGAATTGATATGTGCAAATGATACACATATTTTTACAAATCCCAAGTATGAAATATAATATTTCATTGGTTTGGTATTTGTTTGATGGCCGTGAAGGCACAGGTGTTACAGTGGCCATAAGGTATAACCTCGTAAGGTTATTCCCTATACAACTATGGTCACAAAATATGTTTGGTCGGATCCTAATGATCGACCAAACGGGTCGGGTTCGAAAGTCTAAGCGGTTGTCGAGACCGCTTGACTTACGACCCTAAACAAGCGCTAAACTAAAAGTGACGTGTTAAACATGTTAAAACATGTTTAACTAAGTTAGAAAACTGATTTGATATCAAAACAAAATGTTTTGATACTCGAAAATAGTTTCGTCGCAAAATGCACATAATCGTGCATTTTGACCGAAACTTTGACTCGTCACTTCGACTAGTCAACGTGGTAATCAGTAGGTATAGTCACAAGGGACTATAACCATCGTGATTACCCTCATGTTGTAAAGTTCAAATGAACTTTGTCTTGACCAAATCATGGTCAAAGCTGAAAGTCAAACACTGTTTGACTTTTTAGCTTGAAATAAATGAACAAGTCATGAAAGAACACTTACAAGTGCTCTAGGCTGGAAAATAGGACTAAGAATACTCAGGTATGAGGCCTCCAACAAGTGTTGTAGACTCAACTTAGAGCCTTAGAGAGAAGAGAATGAAATGAGCAAGTTGGAATGAAATTGGTCATGGGTATTAATAGGATTTCTTGAATCATTCGGATGATTACAAGTGTAAATGAGTTGTTCAAAGCATGATGCTCACTATACACATGTTAGAGACTGATTAGGGGACTTGGAGAACACACAAACCAGCCCACAATATCCAAAAACTAAGATTAGGGTTTAAGGGGTTCGTTATGTGAAAATATGCTTATTTGATCAATAGGGACTAAAAGCGTCAAAAAGTGCATAAGTTTGCATTTACGCGCATATCTTACGTTCTGAACATATCCGGACATCCAAAAATTTTTGTGATCATTAAAATATTTTATTTTAGTGTTTAGAATGCTAAACTTTCATTCGTCGCGTAATTTGGATCGATTTCGCGTCCGTTACGACTTCCGTCGTAATTAACTGAATAACGCAACCGTACGACCAAATGAACCGACATTCGATATGATTTTGAGCATATTTCATGTTCCCTATACTTTAACTTCATTTTAGAGCCTTGAAATGGGGTTAACGGGGCTTAAACATGTCAAAAATGCATCAAAAACCAAGTTTTGGACTTGCAGGGACTAAAACTGACAATCTGCCAAACTAGTCTAGGAGGGGCGCGTAAGATTATGTCTGGGTCTATGCGGCACGCGACAGACTATCAGACAGAAACATTGAATTTGGTCATTTTAGCTGAATTTGATGGTTTTAATCACTGATTTGGAATACCGTTTGATTGTTTTTGAAGTCCCATTGTATTGTAAACAATGGGCAACACATGTAAGGTCTAGATTAAAGCACGAATTATGAGAAACGATCCTAACGGTTCTTGAAATTCTATAAATACCCACTTGTTTTTCTATCATTCTTCACATTTGATCTAAGAAATGCTCTAAGTTGAAGCCTTAGCTTCATACCTGAGTATTTTAAGATCAACCCTTCATTTCTTGGACCCTTTGTAAGTTTCTTTCATGCTTTTTATGCATTTCAAGCATGAAAGTCAAACAGTGTTTAACTTTCTGCTTTGACCAGTCTTTGGTCAACACAAAGTTCGGTTGAACTTTGTAACGTGAGCGTAATCACGATGTTCATAGTCCCTTGTGACTATACCTACTGATTACCACGTTAATTAGGCGTAGTGACGAGTCATAGTTTCGGTCAAAATACGTATTTCTGCGTATTTTGCAACGAAGCTATCTTTGGGTATCAAAACACTTTGTTTTGATATCAAACTTGTTTTCTAACTTAGTTAAACATGTTTTATCATGTTTAACTCGTCACTCTTAGTTTAGTGCTTATATAGGGTCGTAAGATAAGCGGTTTAAACAACCGCTTAGACTTTCGAACCCGACCCGTTTGGTCGATCGTTAGGATCCGACCAAACATATTTTGTGACCATAGTTGTATAGGGAATAACCTTCCGAGGTTATACCTTATGGTCACATCGTTTAGTTAGTTGTATGATTAGTAGTTTATATGCCTAAGGAAAATGACCAAAATGCCCTTTATGCACATAATTTCATTTTTAAGCATATGTAACCAATATTTTGACATCTAAACTGATTATATAACATAATTAGATATGTTAAGGCATATAGTACTTGTCATAGGACTAGTTAGGCGGTCCGATGGCGTTTTACACGAACGACGCGTTAAAGTAGCGTAGACTACCTTAACGGGTCGTAATGAGTCGTAAGCACTTAGGTTAGGTTCTGATTTAGAATGTAGGCTTTGTTAAACCATATCACATGAGTTCCAATACTCATTCGGTTTACGAGACCTCATTCTACCCGATCTTCCGATTTAGGTGTCGATTCACTAACATAGTATCCGTTACACTAGGAACCGCTTCGACACTTGAACTTTTGATCCTTTGAGCTTTGTTATATCTTTTGAACAAGACCTACACGCAATCCCAGGCGAGTACATAGTTTCCCTCTTTTACCATCTTCAAACATTTTTGAGGTGATTCATATGTGTAATCGAATTATTTTCCAAATGTATGGCATATATGTGTTTACTAAGTGCTTTGATGTGTCTTATTCCGATTATGCAAATATAGTGATTATCTAAATTCTTAAAAGATTTATCTATCTTCATAGATTGATTCTTATAGGATGTTTGAAGTATAGTCTTAGATCTTCCTATCTTCATAGTAACATTTTTAAGAAATAATTTACAGGACTACAGTTATGGTTTATGTGTAGATTGTTGGTGATTTAGATAACGAAACTAGATAATACAATAAGCACATGGTGGATACGCCGCTGGTACTTCCTATATATAAGTGTGCTTATTGTATTACCCTTCGTGGCGTTATCCCGAATCACCATTAGGATTTAGGATTGTCTTAATTCAATGATTCGATGTAACAGAACCCAGAATCCTTATAGCATCTATCTATCTTCATAGGTTGATTCTTGTAGGATGTTTAAAGTACCAATATTGGAGTCCTTGATTAGATTCATTGAGTGCTTTAATGCGTGTTTACAGGTTGATTGACAGATTTACAATTTATGTGTTTATGTGGTAGTTGTGATTTAGATAACGAAACGAGTGTAACAAAATAAGAACATGGTGGATACGCCACTGGTACTTTCTATATATAAGTGTTCTTATTTTATTACTCTTGTAGCGTTATCCAAATCACTTTAGGATTTTGTGTACTATTGATTCAATGTTTGTTTATCCAAATCCTTGTAGAATCTTCCATATCTTTATATGTTAGATTCTTAGAAGGATATCTAAAGTATTAGCATGAATCATTGATTTGATTTATATAATACTCATACAGGTTTTGATTAATTTCAAAACTGTTATTATTAATCCTTAATTGGTTTTCTAATAATACATTAACGAGTTTTACAATGATTTCAACGAGGTTACAATATACAATTTCAAATGGCATAAAAATTACTTAGTAATAATCATATTGCCATATACAAAACTATTTGCCACGAGTTTTCACAATCAAGATTATGTATTGCAATACTAAATTTTTGCCATTCTTTGGCTTCAAGAATTATTTTCAACTGACAGCTCTCGTAGTTGTCAAAGTATTGCAATATCAAATGTTTTGCCACTTATTTGGCTAACAAAACCTATGTATTCGCCGGCATTTTTTATGCTGACTATTTTTCACATATGTTTCAGGTTTTCAACTATTCAAGTATGCAACGCATAGGACTACATTTGGGCCTTAGACTTCTAAATCAAAAGAACAATTACATGTATTCTTTGTTTGTAAAACGATGTTAATAATATTGAAACAATTTAGTACCAGTAGTTGTGAGCAATTTGTAACGTGACTCCCCGATATTTCCACCGCGTGTTGTTGTATTATGCGATTGGGGTGTTACAGATTGGTATCAGAGCACTGGTTATAGGGAATTAGGTTATTAGCATGCCTTAAACCTAGTCTATAACCTTCCTAGGACCCAAACATGAGTAGACTTAGGAACTCCTTCCTAAATCCTCATCCTTATTCGTGCCATAACTACTCTATGGTTTACAAATCATCTAGCCCTAGATGATTTATCCTAAACCTTAGGCTTAATGCCTTGAGGTGTTCCTCAAAATGTTTTCTCAAACGTTTTCGTCAAAATATTTCGCAAACATGTTTATCTTAAACAATTTTTATCAAAAGATTTCTCAAATGTTTTTCTCAAACATTTTTCATCGAAATCTTGGGTTTTAATAATGTGAACACATGCAATCTGGAAGGGTGGATGCCTGTACCCCGAGTTTTCTGTCTAAGGCTAGATTGTTCGTACAAATCCACATTATCGGACCAGTCACTCTTACCTGGGAACTCTTAGGGTGAGTGTCTACTTATAGGCTAAAGCATGTCTTCGTGAAGCATTATAAAACCCTATCCATCTTGACTATGCCGAACGATTTCTAAACGACCTTTGTAACACTACTCATTCATATTACCCTCGGTAATATGTTTGCTCTTCACGATAATCGAAACAACTTTCCTTTCACGATACTATGTCATCATATTACCTTCGGTGATATGTTTGATTCGAGACGATTGAAATGAATTTCATTTCATTTCACGACACTATGAGATCCTATTTTCATTTTCGAAACACTACCTTTGTCTTTTAAAATTTCAAATTTTTACCATTTGGATGAGAATTTTCAAAATTTCAACACAAAGTTTCTTTCTTTTAAAAAAGTTAATTTAAAACATTTTATCTTAAAAACAATGAATTTTTAAATAGTAAAGGAATTTATGACACAATCCATTAACTTGGTTTGTATTCCCTCATCAAAAAATATTACAAAGGTTTATTTTTCAAACAACACTTATCTCAAAACAAGATCCACAACACTATATGTTCTAAGTACCAGAACGAGACCTATGAACGAGATTTTACTAGATCAAAGTTTTCACAATACAATGATGTTACAAACTCATAACAATTTGGTAAATCGAACTTGTTTTTCACTATAGCTATACTTTCAAGATGTCTCCTAGACGCGATCAAACTGAGAATGCTGCTCTCGCAGCCACAATCGTTCAACATATGATTGTTGTGCTTCTGAACCTCATTACTCAGATAAACCAGGCAAATAACAATAAAAATAATAACAATGCTCAGTGTGACTTCAAAATGTTCAATTCAGCTAAGCCATCAAAATTTTCTGGGTCTGAAGGAGCAACTACGCTCCTACAATGGTTTGAAAGTATAGAAAGCACATTCCGCCATGTTCAGTGTCCCAATGAGCGCAAGGTAGATTTCGCCTCGAGTGTCTTTCAAAGGAGGGCACTCACCTGGTGGAATGGTATTATGAGAGACCGAGGTGCCGATGTAGCAATGGAACTGAGGTGGGAAGAATTTAAAGATCTTATGAAGAAAGAATTCTGCCCACGAAGTGAAATAAGGGCACTTGAAAACGAATTTTTTCATCTAAAACAAGATAGTGGGGAAAACCGTGCCTACACTGACCGATTTGAACAGTTAAGCCTACTTTGCCCCACTATGGTCACACCTTTGGATCGGGCCATTGAGAAATACATTGATGGTTTACCTGATCCTGTCCAAGACATTGTCACTGGCAGTCAAACTGCAACGCTTAGGGAGGCTAAGGAATTAGCCGCTATCTTAACCAACTCCCAGGTTAGAAAAGGTAAACTATTTCGAAAAGGAGACAAGAAACAAAACACCAAAACTACTAATGGAAATTCAAAAAGAACAAAGGCCGAATCTTCTAAAAATTCTAAGAAGCGCAAGGCTTCAAAAAATTTTGCAATTCCTGCACCTGTTCCACTAAACTCAGTACCCTTTAAGGGATTTTATCGTGGAAAGCAACCTCGGTGCAATCATTGCAACTATCATCATGCATCAAATTCTCCTTGTTGCCAGTGTATAATCTGTGGTTTATTTGGACATCTAGCTGTGACATGTTGTATCTAGAACCAAGCAACCCCTACTCAGACTCGCCCTCGAGCATGTTTCAATTGTGGTGATTTAAATCATTTCAAGCGAAACGGCCCCAAGCTTGCCAATGCTAATGGACGAGTGTTCAACGTCAATGAGGCTCAAGCTAATGATCAAGCACTTGTGATCATTTGAACCTCTATATTTTCTGTTTATTTCCAAAAACAATGTACATATTTTAACTATGTTTGTAATGACAATATGAATTTCAAGAAGTTTATTTTATCCTTGTTAATCATTTTCCAGTTTCAAACTCTAATGTGATTACACTATGTGTGATTATAACTACATGCTGACTCTGAGGATTCCGTTCTTTAGGAACTAAATCTTATAATTTAGCATAATATGATTGCACTCCGGTGCATTCGTACGAACTTGGTAACACAATCGCTACAAATACTATGAACAAGTTAATATTATTTTGTGATCATAACATAACATTACATACATGATTTATTTATCTAATATGTATAGTACATGATTATAAATACAATTTGTTTCGTATGTTGATTTAACGTACTTAGTACACTAATTTTCAAATGCATTTTGCTTAGTGTGTTAACTTAGCGTACCTAGCACATGATTTGAAAACATTTTCTCGATATGCTTACATTATGATGACAATGCATGGCTAGTATATGTTGCGTTCTACCTGTTTTGTTAGTATGAAACATATATAAACATTCGTACTAGAATAGGATACCTACTACTAAATTTGTTGTAGGCAAAATAAGTAGTGCTATCATTGCTAGTATGAAATATGATTCGATTTGACAGATGTTATGTTGTGACGATGTTTATTTGATTTAGACGATAGTTCGACCTTATTATTTGTTTACCCTCGCTTAACAAGAGGAGCTATGTGGACCATGGACGAAACAAGTAATTATGGGTGCACACTTAATTATGAGATTCGACGCATGAGAATCTTAGTAAACCTTGTTAAGTATGGTGGCATAAGATCTAGTGTGATTAAGATAACGGGAGGAGTATGATGTGATAAGAACATGGTGGATACGCCGATGGTACTTCCTATATATAAGCGTTCTTATTATGTTATTCTTCAGAACGTTGCTGAGATCACTTGGTGATTTTATGTTATCTTGGACCATTATGTAATTATGTGCTTATTTGTTATGTGTGTGGATATTTACAATAAACAAAAACAAGTACATTCATTAACTCAAATCGAGCCGACCGAGAGTATTATGGTGTTAAAGATGACGATCTTGATGCCATAGGTGTGTTGACCCGTCTCCTATGCATGAGATGCTCATGTTGCATTGGATGTACCTCGTGGGACGTTAGAAACCGTGTACGTATAGGGCTTGAATATACACCGCTTTGTTTGCTAGGAATTACACTAAGAGCTTAGTATAACATAGTGCCATACTCAAACGATTTTTGAACACTGGTCGACTTTTTCTTTAAATTCACAATCAAAGGGTTGAATACCTTGAGATACTTAGAATATCCCAAATCACATTTTGAATCCCCTAAAATTTCCAACACCAAACGATGCTCCGCATCTTTGGGAACTAGCAATTTGCTCATCCTTCAATTGTTTCAATTACACTCTACGGTCTCCTTCGAATAAATTTCGGGACAAAATTTCCTAAAGTAGGGGAGACTGTGACACTTGTGCTCCGTAAACACCACACGATTTAAAACAATATCATATATCAAAGAAACAAGGTGTTTTGGTCTCAAAAAATGTTTATTTGCGTTTGACAATTTCACGTTTTGATTCTAGTTCATTTTCAAGCTTTAAATCGCTTTCTGGAAAGTTATACGCGAACTGAAGCGTAAATGTAACCAGTTTAATGAGTCAAACACTCTAAAACAGTGACATAGGCTTAACATACCTTAAATAACTTTTATATAACATAGAAATAAGTTTTGAAGGCTTTGGTGTGTCAAAAACAAGTTTATTCACTCTTAGGGACTATTTGCGTCAAACTGCGAAAGTCTGCTGATTCGTATAGTAACGAACATTCCGGAACTTGATCATAAGCTAAATGTACCCTAAATATATTTTACATAGCTTAGAAATAGGCTTTAAGGGGTTCGTTATGCGAAAATATGCTTATTTGATCAATAGGGACTAAAAGCGTCAAAAAGTGCATAAGTTTGCATTTACGCACATATCTTACATTCTGAACATATCCAGACATCCAAAAAATTTTGTGATCATTAAAATATTTTATTTTAGTGTTTAGAATGCTAAACTTTCATTCGTCGCGTAATTTGGATCGATTTCGCGTCCGTTACGACTTTCGTCGTAATTAACCGAATAACGCAACCGTACGACCAAACGAACCGACATCCGAGATGATTTTGAGCATATTTCATGTTCCCTATACTTTAATTTCATTTTAGAGCCTTGAAATGGGGTTAACGGGGCTCAAACGTGTCAAAAATGCATCAAAAATCAAGTTTTGGACTTGCAGGGACTGAAACTGACAATCTGCCAAACTAGTCTAAGAGGGGCGCGTAAGATTATGTCTGGGTCTACGCGGCCCGCGACAGAATGTCAGACAGAAACATTGAATTTGGTCATTTCAGCTGAATTTAATGGTTTTAATCATTGATTTGGTTTGATTGTTTTTTATGTCCCATTGTATTGTAAACAATGGGCAACACATGTAAGGTCTTGATTAAAGCACGAATTATGAGAAACGATCCTAACAGTTCTTGAAATTCTATAAAAACCCACTTGTTTTTCTTTCATTCTTCACATTTGATCTAAGAATTGCTCTAAGTTGAAGCCTTAGCTTCATACCTGAGTATTTTAAGATCAAACATTCATTTCTTGGACCCTTTGTAAGTTTCTTTCATGCTTTTTATGCATTTCAAGTCTTTGGTCAACACAAAGTTCGGTTGAACTTTGTAACGTCAGCGTAATCACGATGGTCATAGTCCCTTGTGACTATACCTACTGATTACCACGCTAATTAGGCGTAGTGACGAGTCATAGTTTCGGTCAAAATACGTATTTATGCGTATTTTGCGACGAAGTTATCTTTGGGTATCAAAACACTTTGTTTTGATATCAAACTTGTTTTCTAACTTAGTTAAACATGTTTTAACAAGTTTAACTCGTCACTCTTAGTTTAGTGCTTATATAGGATCGTAAGACTTTCGAACCCGACCCGTTTGGTCGATCGTTAGGATCCGACCAAACATATTTTGTGGCCATAGTTATATAGGGAATAACCTTCCGAGGTTATACCTTATGGTCACATCGTTTAGTTAGTTGTATGATAAGTAGTTTATATGCCTTAGGAAAATGACCAAAATGCCCTGTATGCACATAATTTCATTTTAAGCATATGTAACCAATATTTTGACATCTAAACTAATTATATAACATAATAAGATATGTTAAGGCATATAATACTTGTCATAGGACTAGTTAGGCGGTCCGAGAGCGTTTTACGCGAATGACGCGTTAAAGTAGCGTAGACTACCTTAACGGATCGTAATGGGTCGTAAGCACTTAGGTTAGGTTCCGATTTAGAATGTAGGCTTTGTTAAACCATATCACATGAGTTCCAATACTCATTCGGTTTACGAGACCTCATTCTACCCGATCTTCCGATTTAGGTGTCCATTCACTAACATAGTATTCGTTACACTAGGAACCGCATCGACACTTGAACTTTTGATCCTTTGAGCTTTGTTATATCTTTTGAACAAGACCTACACGCAATCCCATGCGAGTACATAGTTCCCCTCTTTTACCGTTTTCAAACATTTTGGGGTGATTCATATGTGTAATCGAATTATTTTTCAAATGTATGGCATATATGTGTTTACTAAGTGCTTTGATGTGTCTTATTCCGATTATGCAAATACAGTGATTATCTAAATTCTTAAAAGATCTATCTATCTTCATAGATTGATTCTTATAGGATGTTTGAAGTATAGTCTTAGATCTTCCTATCTTCATAGTAAGATTTTTAAGAAATACTTTACAGGACTACAGTTATGGTTTATGTGTAGATTGTTGGTGATTTAGATAACGAAGCTAGATAATACAATAAGCACATGGTGGATACGCCGCTCGTACTTCCTATATATAAGTGTGCTTATTGTATTACCCTTCGTGGCGTTATCCCGAATCACCATTAGGATTTAGGATTGTCTTAATTCAATGATTCGATGTAACAGAACCCAGAATCCTTATAGCATCTATCTATCTTCATAGGTTGATTCTTGTAGGATGTTTAAAGTACCAATATTGGAGTCCTTGATTAGATTCATTGAGTGCTTTAATGCGTGTTTACAGGTTGATTGACAGATTTACAATTTATGTGTTTATGTGGTAGTTGTGATTTAGATAACGAAACGAGTGTAACAAAATAAGAACATGGTGGATACGCCACTGGTACTTTCTATATATAAGTGTTCTTATTTTATTACTCTTGTAGCGTTATCCAAATCACTTTAGGATTTTGTGTACTATTGATTCAATGTTTGTTTATCCAAATCCTTGTAGAATCTTCCATATCTTTATATGTTAGATTCTTAGAAGGATATCTAAAGTATTAGCATGAATCATTGATTTGATTTATATAATACTCATACAGGTTTTGATTAATTTCAAAACTGTTATTATTAATCCTTAATTGGTTTTCTAATAATACATTAACGAGTTTTACAATGATTTCAACGAGGTTACAATATACAATTTCAAATGGCATAAAAATTACTTAGTAATAATCATATTGCCATATACAAAACTATTTGCCACGAGTTTTCACAATCAAGATTATGTATTGCAATACTAAATTTTTGCCATTCTTTGGCTTCAAGAATTATTTTCAACTGACAGCTCTCGTAGTTGTCAAAGTATTGCAATATCAAATGTTTTGCCACTTATTTGGCTAACAAAACCTATGTATTCGCCGGCATTTTTTATGCTGACTATTTTTCACATATGTTTCAGGTTTTCAACTATTCAAGTATGCAACGCATAGGACTACATTTGGGCCTTAGACTTCTAAATCAAAAGAACAATTACATGTATTCTTTGTTTGTAAAAAGATGTTAATCAATCAATCAATCAATCAATCATACCCAGTAAAATCCCGCAAATAGCAGAGCTATTGGTAGGGTCTGGGGAGGGTGGGATGTAGGCACACCTTACCCCTATCCCTAGGGATAGAGAGGCTGCTTCCGGTGAGACCCTCGGCTCCAAAACACCCAGGAAAGAAGGAAAGAAGGAAAGAAAAAAAATAGAAACATGAGGTATATGTGTGTGTAAGAAGCTACCAGTATAACATGAGTGGTGAAAGAGTGCATGGTATACAGGACAAATATAACAACACAAACAACCTATACAAAATTACAAATAGATACATATCTACGACTATACACTACCCCTAAAAACACAAATGAACCCTCTCCTAGAAATCTTTAACCTTAATCCTACGTCTCCACGAGCTCCTATCATGGACCATGTTCTCAGAGAGGTGCAATTTTTGCAAATCCTGCCTAATCCGCTCATCCCAAGTGATTTTGGGTCTGCCTCTACTCCTATTACCCTCCACCTCGAGAGTTTCAACTACTCTAACTGGCTCTATCGTCTGCCTCCTCTTCACATGCCCAAACCATCTCAATCTTCCCTCCTTTATCTTATCTGATATACTAGCTACTTCTAACCTCTCCCTAAAACATCATTTCTTATCCGGTCTAACCTTGTATGCCCACACATCCATCTTAGCATTCTCATCTCTGCCACCTCCATCTTGCGTGCTTGTACTTCCTTAATGGCCCAACAGTCGGTTCCGTATAACATAGCAGGTCTAATTGCAACCCTATAAAATTTCCCTTTCAATTTTGTTGGGAACCTTCTATCGCACAATACCCCAGTGGCAGCTCTCCACCTACACCATCCAACTTGGATGCGGTGGGCAACGTCACTATCTATCTCCCCATCCCTTTGAACAAACGATCCTAGATACTTGAACTTATTGACCTGCGGAACCACTTGACCGTCAATGGTGATCTGAATGTCCTCAACGTTGTCTACTCCACTAAAGTCACAATATAGGTACTCAGTCTTAGATCGACTAATCCTTAAACCCCTGCCCTCTAAAGCTGCTCGCCACTCATCTAACCTCGCATTTAGGCTTTGTTTACTATCAGCAACTAACACAATATCATCTGCGAAAAGCAGGCACCACGGAAGAGCCTCCTGGATTGACTTTGTCAACTCATCTAGGATAACTGCAAATAGAAAAGGGCTCAAAGCAGACCCTTGGTGAAGTCCTACCTCCACCGGGAAAGACTCAGTATCCCCTACAGGCGCACGAACAGTAGTCTCGGTCCTAACATACATATCCCTAATTAAGTCTATATACTTCCCAGAAACCCCTCTACTCTCCAAACTATCCCAAATCAGTCTACGTGGCACACTGTCATAGGCCTTTTCAAGATCAATGAACACCATGTGTAGGTCCCGTTTCTTCTCCCTATACTTCTCCATCAATCTCCTTAGAATATGTATTGCTTCCGTAGTCGATCGCCCTGGCATGAAACCAAATTGGTTTACCGTGACTTGAGTTTGTCTTCTGATTCTCGTCTCAATTATTCTCTCCCATAATTTCATAGTGTGTCCTAGCAACTTAATCCCCCTGTAATTCCCACAACATTGGGCGTCCCCTTTGTTCTTATATACAGGTACTACTACACTATTCCTCCATTGATCTGGCATTTTCCCCGATTTGAAAATAAAATTGAATAAAATAGTTAGCCAATGTACTCCTTCTTCTCCCAAGCATTTCCATACCTCAATCGGTATGTTATCTGGCCCAACTGCCTTAGCCCTTCCCATCTTTCTAAGAGCTGTTCTCACCTCCTCCCGTGTGATACGTCGACAATAGCCGTTATTCCGTAGCTGCCTTGGAGTAGGTGAATCATCATTTTCTTGTTGGTAGTCCCTCCCGCCATTGAAAAGATTGTAGAAGTACGTTTGCCATCTCATCTTAATGTCGTGTTCTTTGACCAAAACGCATCCATCCTCTCCCTTTAAAAACTTCACTGCTCCTAGGTCCTGCCTTCTACGTTCTCTAGCTTTTGCAATCTTGAACATGTCATGCTCCCCCTCCTTTGTTTCCAGTCGATCATACATCTGCTTGTAAGCTGCGTTCTTCGCCTCTGACACTGCCTTCTTCGCTTCTCTCTTGGCCTCTTTATACCTCACCCTTAAAACCACTTGCTCCTCCTCGACTTGACACCTTAAAAGATCCCTAAAGCACCCTTGTTTAATCCTAATTTTAGTATGCACTTCCTCATTCCACCACCATGACTCCTTATGGCCACACCTCTTTCCTGTTATGACCCCTAGCGTTTCCTTCGCCACATTAGTAATGGTGTTTACCATGTCCTCCCACATTTGGTTTGCGTCCCCATCTACTCTAGGAGATGTCCTTGAGAGGACCTTATCTCTAAACACTTCGATTTTGTCGCCCTTTAACATACCCCCCTAGGTCGCATTACCCTCTCTCCCTTGGTCAGCTTTCCTCTCATGACTATATCCGCCACCAATAAACGGTGTTGAGCCACTGCTGTCTCCCCTGGTATAACCTTGCAGTCCCTCCACCACCTTCGATCTCCTAGCCTCATCAAAATATAGTCAATCTGAGTGTTACGTCCACCACTACTAAAAGTAATCAACTGTGATTCTTTCTTCTTAAAGAAAGAATTCAAAATACCTAGGTTGTGAGCCACCGCAAACTCTAACAAATCCCTACCAGGGTTGTTCCTATCACCAAAACCAAAACCCCCATGAACTTCACTAAAACCATCACTATGTCTACCAATATGGCCATTAAAATCGCCTCCTATGAAAATTCTTTCTTCCCTAGGTATGGCCCTCACAACTTCGTCTAGGCAGTCCCAAAAGTCTCTCCTCTCTTGATCCCCTAATCCCACTTGTGGAGCATATGCGCAAACAACTGACACTACTTCCTCTCCTAGTACTAATCTCAACACCATGATCCTATCTACCACATTTTTGTACAAGTTTATAGCCACTAGAAATCCTACCCCATTCTTAACTCCATCCGACCCTGAATATAACAACTTGTACCCATTGCGCTCATCCCCCTTATGTCCCTTCCATCTAGTCTCCTGAAGGCACGCTATCTCTACCCTACGTCTTTTAAGTGTATCTATGATCTCCAACAACTTACTACTAAGGGTCCCTACATTCCACGAAGCCACACGCAAACTATACCCCTTTTCTTTTCCCCTCCCTGCACCCCTCGTCCTCGAACACGATCTCAATGGGAAATCATGATATCTACCGTCTATGATTGCTACAAATCACCCGATAAACCAAAAAGGGCACACATGTAAACAAATAAATCGATACCGTAAAATCTCGCTAAAACACTATAGTGGGTAACATAAAACACACAGTGAACAACATACAATGGGTAGACAGTGTCAATGGGTGAGCACAAAACATACACTAATCAATAAGGTGCGTCTAAATTCAATAATTAATGATCAGATAGAGAGTTATAATTAAGCTCACACAATAAGGGATGTATTACCATGATGTATTATAACAAAGACCTTTTATTTTACTAAAAAAATAACAGGAGATCAATAGATTACAAAACGATCGCAAATACGATGAAGAACAATGCAACAAGTAAGACTCAATCACACCGGTCCATCTAGCCCGGCAACAAGTATGCCTAGGCTCAACTATGCAAATGAATGTGCCAGGAATTTAAAGGCCAGAAAAGAACGATCTCACCCGAGTATGCAACTCTAAGCAAACTGTTCTTGAAACCTTCACTTAGGGTTTCAAGATCCAAGTCAGAAAACCAAGAAGAAACGCCAAGATAGTTGAACAACGCAAACTGTTCTGATCCAAGCTTCTAAGCAGATCCAATCTTCTATCAAACCCTTGAATGATGAATAAACAAGAACTAAAACACCACGGATGAAAGCTTGCAAAAACCCACCAAAATACCCCAAAATTTCGGACTCAAAATGTCCAAAAGTCTCAAAAACCGTGAGGAATTTCGAAATTCTATTCGGGTAGTTTTGTTCGTCTCGCAAAAACAATTTGGACCCAAGAACCTCTTGATTTCGTTTAGGATTGAGGAAGTTATGGTAATTAGAAGTTCTAGGGTTTACAAAAGAAATAAAAAAAATACCAGCTGAATCTGCTACGAAGTTAACAACAGTTAAATTCGACAGAAAATCAACAAAAATTTAGTGTAAAAGCAGTACCAGATTACAAATAAGGTGATGCGTTAACTTCAATCTAAGAAAATATTCCAAAAAATATTCAAAAACTGTTCATCAACAACAAATAAGGGTAAAATCACCACAAAACAACAGTTCAGTATATAACTAAGTGGCTCGAGTGCACCTGGATGTCGAGTAAGGTTGGTACGGAAAAAAACGTTGCCGGAAACTTCCCGTCACCGAGAGATCTGACACTCTGAGCAATCAAATCCTCACCCAATTTCGACTGAAAACCTCACCTGAACCCCAATTACGGAGAAAACTAGCCGGAGACGGGCGTTGTTTGACCGGTGTAGAAAAGGAGCCGGTGAAGAAAAAGGGGCCGGTGGTCGTTGGTGATGCCGGTGGAGAAAAAGACCGTTAAGTGTACGGAGAGAAAGTGTGATGCCGGTGGAGAAAAAGACAAAAAATTTAGTACCAGTAGTTGTGAGCAATTTGTAACGTGACTCCCCGATATTTCCGCCGCGTGTTGTTGTATTACGCGATTGGGGTGTTAGGTTGTCGCGCCCCGCCTACCAGTCTATCCAGACTTTCAGTTTTTGTCAATTTTAGTCCCTGCATCTCTGAAACTTGATTTTCAAGGCTCTATAAGGATGTTAAAGCATAGGGGACTTGAAATATGCTCGGAAATATCACAGATGTCGGTTCGTTTGGTCGTACGATCGCGTTTTTCGGTTAATTACGACGAAACTCGAACGAACGCGAAAACGATCCAAATTACACGACGAATGATATTTTTGCATTCCTATCACTAAAATACGCAAGATACGCACGCATATGCATACTTTCGCAGGTTTGACGCTTTTAGTCCCTGTGATCAAATAAGCGTATTTTCGCACACCGAACCCCTCAAAACTTATTTCTAAGTTATGTTAAGGGTATTTTGGGTATGTTTAGCTTATGATCTTGTTCCAGAGTGTACGTTGTTATACGAATTGGCAGACTTTTGCAGTTTGTCGCAAATAGTCCCTGTGATCAAATAAACTTGTTTTTGCCTTACCAAACCCTTCAAAACTTATTTCTAATTTATGTAAAAGTTATTTAAGGTATGTTAAGCTTGTGTCACTGTTCCGGAGTGTTTGTCACGTTAAACTGATTACGTTTACGAAACAGTTTGCGTATAACTTTCCAGAAAGTGATTTAGAGCTTGAAATCGAACTGGAATCAAAACGTGAAATTGTCAAACACAAATAAACAAATATTGGGATCAAAACACATTGTTTCATTGATATTTGATATTTTTTCTACATCATACAGTGTTTACAGAGCACAAATGTCACATCTATCACTTCCGTCAATCTCAGATCGTAGCAGAAAAATGATCAAGACAAGCTTTTGTACTGTTAAAATTAGGGAAAAGTCTATTTTAAATGAGGAGTGGCAAACTTGTAATTAAGGAGAACTTCTTTATGCCTTCCTATAAATAGAGATGTTATGTTAGACTTTTATAGGTTTTTCTCATTTGAAGAAGTTAGAGAGAGAAAGCTCTACGAGGTGATTGATGGTTCTTGTATTTGTTATATCATCAATCGAATCATCGTTTAATTACGTTCTTGTGTCCGATCCACACACGTACACGGATTCCGCACGTCGTACATGTTCTTCGCAATCGACGGTTATTAGAAATCGATCTGGAAACGAGTCCACAACTTAGATAATCCATCAAAGTGTATAAGTTTAGGTGCTAAGTGTATGTATTTAAATAATATTAGGGTGATCTAAATAATACATAAATGATACCAAGAAAATACTTGTAAGAAGACAAGTATAAAAATACACATGAATACATATACATTAATACCCTCAAATTACCAAGAAATGCTAAGTTAACGGATATATATAAAACATACTCGTATTATATGCCTAAGCGAATAAACGGACGAGCGAACAATTCGGATAACGGACGAATCTATAAAATATATGTCACGGCCCTCGACCCAGTTTCCTGGTTCGAATGCCGCGGGACAGAAAACTCATGGTATTGGTATTTAATTTGGCAGCGGAAATTTTAACAGGATCGTTTAAATTGAAAACACTCCATTATTTTATTTCATGTTCGGGACATACCCCGTAATTTACAATAAAGGAATTTCACTGGGAAATTTCCTGATTTCAAAAACATATTTATTTATTTACTGAGCCACTTTATCGAAGCTGGTAGTGCTACGTGGCACTTTTCCTGGTTCACAGTAAGTCACCTGAAACAGGTTTAAAAAGATTTTATCAGCGGGGAAATACTGGCGAGTCATTCAATTTGCACAAAATGACACATTGTTACAATTTACAACATTAAGAGTTTTCACATTTGCCCCTATCTTATAATTATCTGGTTCAGTTGTCACTCGACCGGATCTATGACTGTGGACATATCACTAATTAGGCTCGCCCACCTAAAGTGATAAATCATTAGTAGTAATGTGCACAAAACCCCCCACATACTGCCAGTAATTAAAGATTAGCAAAGACTTAATCACTGCAAAGTATGACTGGAAAACATTTAGGGTTTTGCAAACAGTTTGGTAAAAGGAGAATGACTCACATTGCAAGTTTAGTTGGACAGAGTTTGGCCTACTGATTAAGCTTGGTAACCTAGTTAAATAACAATGCACACGAAACTAGGTTAGTAACTTAATACAACATTTACGATAAGCTCACGAAATCAAAACCCTTACGATGAATGACAAAGTATAGCCCGAATTTGGGCAGCACTTAAACATCCATCGGATTGGTTTCAATCAATCGGACATTGTATCGTAGCAGTGATCGAGTTATTACCCTGTGATCGTAGCAGCGTCTCGACCCTAAAACTAAAAATTCGTACAGAAAGAAAGTTGTTTTGATGAAATTTTGCAAGCAGAATGGACAGGCCATGCAACGTCGAATTTATAGCAAATTTTTGACTTCTACGCGGCCCGCGTAAACTCGAAGGAAGGCCTACACGGCCCGCGAGGGCCACCCTAGCTACGGCTAGGGCTGCCGTGTCACCCCGTAGGTCTGCCACGTGTCCGACACGTGGCCTAAAGCTTATCCGGAGAGTCTTCAAGCTGTCGCGCCCCGTGTAGACTTTCCTTAAGTCTTATGCGGCCCGCGACAGATCAATAAAATTGAATTTCTTGATTTTTCATAAGGATTAGGGTTTTAGGGGTCTGGGTTTCTACTTACGAAGTGTTATGGGACATTTTTGCAGGTCCTTACATCCTCCCCACTTTATTTAAATCTCGTCCTCGAGATTTACTGAAACAGGTAAGGGTATTTCCGATTCATTTCCGATTCCAGTTCCCATTATACTCAGGTCCTCTTTTTGAATCCCACTTAACTTTGACTAGTACCAATCTTTTATGTTTAAGGTGTTTGACCTTTCTGTCTTCAATTTGGAGAGGTTTCTCCACAAATTTTAGCTTTTCATTTACCTCTATATCTTGAAGAGGTATTACCAGGGATTCGTTAGATAAACATTTCTTGAGATTATATACATGAAACACGTCATGTACCCCGGCTAGCTCTTCTAGTAGTTGTAATTTATAAGCAACTGGTCCAATTCGTTGGGTAACGGTGAATGGTCCTATGTACCTTGGACTTAGCTTTCCTTTCATACCGAATCGGACTACTCCTTTCCAAGGAGAAACTTTCAAGAGTACCTTGTCCCCAACTTGAAATTCAAGCGGCTTGCGTCGATTGTCTGCATAACTCCGCTGGCGATCTCGAGCCGTTTTTAGTCTTTCCTTGATTTGGGTTATCTTGTCGGTGGTTTCCTGTACAATCTCGGGACCTAATAGTTGACTTTCTCCTATTTCTGCCCAGCATACGGGAGTTCGACACTTTCGTCCATATAGTGCTTCGAACGGGGAAGCATTGATGTTTGTGTGATAACTATTGTTATAGGAGAATTCTATTAGTGGTAAATGGTCATCCCAATTTCCACCGAAATCTATTACACATGCCCTAAGCATGTCTTCCAGAGTTTGAATCGTCCTTTCACTTTGTCCATCTGTTTGGGGATGATATACAGTACTTAGGTTTAAGCGTGTCCCCATTGCTCTTTGGAAACTTGTCCAGAAATGCGAAGTGAAACGACTATCCCTATCTGATACAATGGAGAGTGGGACTCCATGTAAGGATACTACCTCATCTACGTACAACTTTGCTAATCTTTCCATGCTAAAGGTCTCCTTCATCGGCAGGAAATGAGCTGATTTGGTTAATCGATCTACAATCACCCAGATTGCATCGTTACCTTTCCTAGTTTTGGGTAACTTAGTAACAAAGTCCATTGTTATTAGTTCCCATTTCCATACAGGAATTTCTAATTGTTGAAGTAACCCTGAAGGTTTCTGGTGTTCTGCCTTAACTTGTAAACAAGTTAGACACTTAGAAATGTATCTAGCTATGTCCTTTTTCATTCCTATCCACCAGAAGTTATTTCTCAAATCTTGGTACATCTTATTATTACCAGGGTGTATTGTATACCTAGATTTATGGGCTTCCTCTAAAATTTTATCTCTTAAATTTCCCTGCCTTGGTACCCAAATCCTTTTCTTATGGAATCTCCAAATTCCATCAGTCCCTTGCTCTAATTCCTTTATCAGTCCTTTCATTCCTTCAGCATCATACTTGATTGCCGTTTCTTGAACGTTCTTCAGTTGTTCCATTAGATCTAATTGGAGATTTAATCTAAGAGCACGAACTCATCTTTGCTTTTCATGGTATTTACGACTTAAGGCATCTGCTACTACATTCGCCTTCCTTCGTGATATTGAATATCACAGTCGTAGTCACTTAGAATTTCCATCCATCTCCTTTGCCTCATGTTCAATTCTTTTTGCCCAAATATGTATCTTAAACTTTTATGATCCGTATAGACAGTAAACTTACTTCCATACAAATAATGTCTCCAAATCTTAAGGGCAAAAATTATTGCTCCGAATTCCAAGTCATGAGTCGTATAATTTTCCTCGTGCTTTTTCAACTGTCTTGATGCATACGCAATTACCTTTTTGCGTTTCATTAGTACACATCCTAATCCTAGCTTAGAAGCATCACAGTAAACTTCAAAATCTCCTGTCCCTTCTGGTAAGGCAAGAATTGGGGCGTTTGTTAACCTTTGCTTTAAAATCTTAAAGGCCTCTTCTTGCTTAGGTCCCCATTCAAACTTAACTGTTTTACAAGTTAATTTAGTTAATGGAACCGCTATCTTAGAGAAGTCTCTTATGAAGCACCTATAATATCCAACTAACCCCAGAAAACTTCTAACTTCGGTAGCTGATTGTGGAACTTTCCAATTTGTGATCGCTTCTATCTTA
This sequence comes from Helianthus tuberosus, assembly GCA_030545235.1. Taxonomy (NCBI): domain Eukaryota; kingdom Viridiplantae; phylum Streptophyta; class Magnoliopsida; order Asterales; family Asteraceae; genus Helianthus; species Helianthus tuberosus. Next base: position 136,090,497 of record CM060381.1, on the reverse strand, counting down.
AGGGGATCTACATGAATACCTTCGTGATTCACCATGTGTCCTAAAAATTGCACTGCTTGTAGCCAAAATTCACACTTCAAAAATTTGGCATAAAGTTTTTCCTTCCTCAACAGAGCTAAGAGGGCATGTAGGTGTTCACAATGCTCGTTCTGGCTTTTGGAATAAATAAGTATATCATCGATAAAGACAATTACGAATTTATCCAAATACGGTTCACAGATCCTATTCATCATGTCCATGAATGCTGCAGGAGCATTCGTTAGTCCAAATGGCATGACTGTAAACTCGTAATGACCATACCTAGTCCTGAAAGCAGTTTTAGGTATGTCTTCTTCCTGTACCTTCAACTGATGATATCCGGAGCGCAAGTCTATCTTAGAGAAATACCTAGCTCCCTGAAGTTGATCAAAAAGATCATCAATCCTAGGTAATGGGTATCGATTCTTAATTGTAACCTTATTCAATTCCCTATAATCGATACACATTCGCATTGAACCATCCTTCTTTTTCACGAACAACACTAGTGCTCCCCAAGGGGATGAACTAGGTTGTATGAATCCTTTGCTTAGCAATTCATCTAACTGCTTCTTCAGTTCTAGCATTTATGTGGGTGCTAATCGATAAGGTGCCTTAGCTATTGGTGTAGTTCTAGGAATTAGATGAATTCTAAACTCTACTTTTCTATCTGGTGGTAATCCAGGTAGTTCTTCTATGAATACATCCAGGTATTCTGATACTACTGGAATTTCCTTAAGTTCCTTACTTTTAGTGTTAATTATTACTGAAATCATATACACTATTCCTTGTTTTCATTCATAACTAGCAACTTTCATTACTGAAATGAACTTCATTGGCTTACGCGGCTTATCTCCTGCAACCAAAATTACTTCTCCTGTGGGTGTATGAATTTCTATGGAATTCTTATCACAAAGGATTCGAGCATGGTTGGCTACTAACCAATCCATTCCTAGCACGACATCTAATCCAGCTAAATTCATAGGCAGCAGGTTTTCAGAAAATTTATGGCCAGAGAGTTCTATCCTTCCTTCTTGCAGAACCTTATCTATGTTAACAGAATTTCCATCTGTCGTTTCTACTGTATAAATCTACCTAAGTTTGGTTAAAGGTTGCTTAAGAGCTTGGCAGAATGAAGTATTTATAAAACTTTGGTTTGCGCCAGAGTCAAATAATACTTTCGTATAAACGTTATATACAAGAAACGTACCAGCTATCACATCCGGAATCAGATCTGCTTCTTGCGTTGTCAGCTGAAAGGCTCTAGTTATTAGCTCCTTCGGCAGGTTTGGCCTTGTTGTCAGCTGGTTTAACCAATTTTGGGCAATCGGGCCTGAAGTGTCCCATTTCGCCGCAGTTGTAGCAGATTACTGATTTCTTCCTGCATTCCTCCTCTTGGTGGTCGGGTCTCTTGCAGAAATTGCAATTTTCTTTACATTTTCCAAAATGTTTCTCTTTACAATTTCCGAAGAATGGCGGGCTGGAAGATTGCCCCGTTCCCTTCTTCTTAAAATTACTACTATTATTGCCGATATGAAATCCTTGGGAAATCTTTTGGGCCGATTCCTTTTTCCTGTTTTCTTCTCTCGTGCGCACCAGTCCGTCAGTCAAGGTGTTGGCCAGTTCGACAGCATCGTCAATTGTGCGGAGTCTCGCAGCTTTGACTATATCACGAATCTCACTAATTAAACCCCAAATATAGCGAGAAATAAGTACCGTTCTGGCGAAGCCAGAGTTGGTACAATTCTAGCATACTCGAAAAATTTCAAAGTATACCCTCGACAATCAACATCCACCATCCGGTGGTTCAGGAACTTATTTTTCATTTGTTCCTTTTCGTAGGCGGGACAAAATTTTCTTTCCACCAATTCCTTAAATTCCTCCTAGCTCATGGCATAAGCCACGTCACTTCCCTTAGCCTGCAGCACCGTGTTCCACCATTCTAACGCCTCTTCCTTGAAAAGGTGGGATGCAAACATAACGTTGTCTTCCTCTGCGCATTTACTTATTTTAATTACTGCTTTGGTCTTTTCCAACCATCGCAGTACGGCAGTTGCCCCTTCATTGCCTGCAAATTCCGCTGCATACAGGCAAGAAATTCCTTATAAATGCAACCAGGTGTTGCAACTTTCATTTTCTTAAGAATTGGGGCTTGAACCACATTATTATCATTATTGTCTCCTCCATTCACACTGTTACTGAAATTATCATCGCGAGTGCATTTGCTATGATTGGCTTGTGAAGGTTCAACGGGGTGCTCAACAGCAGCGAGGATTGCGGGGATAGCGTTGGCTATTCCCTGAGCAACGATATTTTCAATATCCTGTCTATTAAGAAAATGATCCTCATTGTGTTGTTCAGATTGATTAACTTCATTGACCGGTTCATTTATCGCGTTTTCCATCTGAATAATTATCAATATATACAAGTTATACAAGTTATTGTCACAAATTGAATAACAATTAAACACAACAAGGCAATCACATCACAAATAAGTCAACACATATAACCAAAATCGTCGACCTTGCGACATTTAGATTTATATATATATATATATATATATATATATATATATATATATATATATATATGCGTCAATACAAACCATCTATTTTACAAAAGGTTTTATTTTAGTTATTATACATTATTATATTATTATTATTATTATTTTATCAATATATATTTATTTTTTTTTCTACATATTATTATTATACAAACATGCAACCACAGTCAGCTGGCCTTTCAGAAACGACACTCCCTCTCGTCGTACTTCCACGTGATGTTTTCCCCCACTTCACGAATCCGGTTTCCCGCATCCACCAGTTCCTCGCCATAGCGACGTAATTCAGCAACATTCTCCGAGCTCATAGGTGGGAAAGGTGCAGGTTCTGGATCAAACTGGGGAAAGTAAACATTGGGGTTATTCATGAAGTTCTGAAAATGCCAGTCGCTCGTCCACCATTCTTCCAGCTGCCCTGTAACAGGTTGGGGGTTGACAATGGGGTCTGGAATAGCAGGTTCCAAATTAATTGGAAGTTCAGACTGGGCGGGGAAATTGAAAAGGTTTTCATCGGCAGGTCCGATGAGGTCACAATTTGCAAGCTTTCTATCAAGTTCCTCCCAAGGTGGCATCTCCTGGGCTTGACCGGAACTCTCTCCAACTTCCTTTCCCTTTCCTTTTGGGATCCTCCATTTTCTTTACCTGTTGGGCAGTGGGTTTCTTCTTGCGTCCACGTTTCCAATCTAACAGTCTTATTCTCTTTTTAGGTTTTGGTTTTTCCTGAGGCTGGGCTTGGAACACTAGTGGCTCCTCAGTGTCAGCTTGATAACCAGTCTGGGTTCTGGTTATATCCATATCAGTTGTATGGATGTTAAAGTTTTGGAGTGCCTCCAACAGTTCATTCATACTGTTAGCACACATGAAGAAACACACATAAATTTAAGTTAAAATTTTATTTATTAAATTAAATTTTCACAGAATCACAGAATGGCAAATCTGGAAAAAAAATTAATTATTTCTAAATACTTAATTAGCTTAAATCAGTGGCTCTGATACCACCTTTTTCTGTCATGGCCCTCGACCTAGTTTCCTGGTTCGAATGCCGCGGGACAGAAAACCCGTGGTATTGGTATTTAATTTGGCAGCGAAAATTTTAACAGGATCGTTTAAATTGAAAAAAACTCCTTTATTTTATTTCATGTTCGGGACAAACGCCGTAATTTACAATAAAGGAATTTCACTGGGAAATTTCCTGATTTCAAAAACATATTTATTTATTTACTGAGCCACTTTATCCAAGCTGGTAGTGCTACGCGGCACTTTTCCTGGTTCACAATAAGTCACCTGAAACATGTTTAAAAAGATTTTATCAGCGGGGAAATATTGGCGAGTCATTCAATTTGCACAAAATGACACATTGTTACAATTTACATCATTAAGAGTTTTCACATTTGTCCCTATCTTATAATTATCCGGTTCAGTTGTCACTCGACCGGATCTATGACTGTGGACATATCACTAATTAGGCTCGCCCACCTAAAGTGATAAATCATTAGTAGTAATGTGCACAAAACCCCCACATACTGCTAGTAATTAAAGATTAGCAAAGACTTAATCACTGCAAAGTATAACTGGAAAACATTTAAGGTTTTGCAAACAGTTTGGTAAAAAGAGAATGACTCACATTGCAAGTTTAGTTGGACAGAGTTTGGCCTACTGATTAAACTTGGTAACCTAGTTAAATAACAATGCACACGAAACTAGGTTAGTAACTTAATACAACATTTACGATAAGCTCACGAAATCAAAACCCTCACGACGAATGACAAAGTATAGCCCGAATTCAGGCAGCACTTAAACATCCATCGGATTGGTTTCAATCAATCGGACATTGTATGGTAGCGGTGGTCGAGTTATTACCCTGTGATCGTAGCAGCGTCTCGACCCTAAAACTAAAAATTCGTACAGAAAGAAAGTTGTTTTGATGAAATTTTGCAAGAAGAATGGACTGGCCATGCAACGTCGAATTTATAGCAAATTTTTTAGTTCTACGCGGCCCGTGTAAACTCGAAGGAAGGCCTACGCGGCCCGCGAGGGCCACCCTAGCTACGGCTAGGGCTGCCGTGTCACCCCGTAGGTCTGCCACATGTCTGACACGTGGCCTAAATCTTATCCGGAGAGTCTTCAAGCTGTCGCGCCCCGCGTAGACTTTCCTTAAGTCTTACGCGGCCCGCGACAGATCAATAAAATTGAATTTCTTGATTTTTCATAAGGATTAGGGTTTTAGGGGTCTGGGTTTCTACTTACGGAGTGTTATCGGACATTTTTGCAGGTCCTTACAATATATTCCTAAGAAATAAAATATATTTCGACTGACCAAATAAGACCTATAACCAAATCGGTAAATAAAAGAATATATAACGTTCGTCAATGACAAACAAGTGTATCGTCATCACGAGGAGCTACTACGACACTTGGGCAATCTTTCGACACGAAAACATATATTAAGTGACTACGACGACACGTAAAAATAATGTATTTTTAGACACTTAACGAATATACATACTTACGATAACAAAACCCGGAAAGCTAGAATGTATGAAATTTACTAAGTGAATTTATATAAGTATATGAATATACTTAAAACAGATACTTAGTGAAAAGTGCACGAATATTAATATTATGGACTCATATAATTGTTTTGGGCTAGGCCCAATTACTTAAATACATGGGCAAGGCCCAATGACATAGATACATGGGCAAGGCCCAATGACATAGATACATGGGAAAGGCCCAATAACATAAAAGACATGGGCAAGGCCCAATAACATAAAAGACATGGGCAAGGCCCAATAACAAAAAATACATGGGCAAGGCCCAATAACAAAAAAGACATGGGCAAGGCCTAATAACATAAAAGACATGGGCTAGGCCCAATGACATAAAGACATGGGCTAGGCCCAATGACACATGACATGGGCTAGACCCAATGACATGGGCTAGACCCAATGACATGGGCTAGGCCCAAGGACACGCGTGCAAGGCACGAGGACATGTGAAGGGCGAGGCCCGTTCATACACGAGTTAATAAATTCCATATATATATATATATATATATATATATATATGTATGTATAGGGTCAGGATTTAGAGAGAATGGTGAAAAGTATGAGAACGGTGAGAACGATTTTGGTGGTGACATGTGTCATTGATGTTAAATTACACTAAAGGGTAATATTGTCAAAAAAACCCACTCACATGAACTGGGTGTTCAAATAAAACGCCATAAGCTATTTTTTGAGCTATAATTTACAACAGCTCAAAAATACCATTTTTTGAGCCATATAGCTCCCAGTTAAAACGCCATAACAAAAAAAAAACTATTTTTTTGAGCTATAATTTACAACAGCTCAAAAAAACCATTTTTTTAGCAGCTCCCAGTTAAAACGCCATAACAAAAAAAAGCTATTTTTTGAGCTATAATTTACAACAGCTCAAGAAAACCATTTTTTGAACCATATAGCTCAAAAAATGTGTCTAACCGCCTAAATTAATATTTTTTGAGCTCAGAAAAATCATAATTTATACTGTAAAAACGCCATAAAACACCCAGTTCAGAAACACGCCATAAAACACTCAGTTCAGAAAAACGCCATGAAAATACCTAGTTAAAACGCCATATAAAAACACCTAGTTCAGAAAAACGCCATGAAAATACCTAGTCTAAAACGCCATAAAACACCCATTTCAGAAAAACGCCATAAAACCCAGTTAATTTTTTTCGAAAAGTATATCAATAGTATACTCGTTGGAAAGATAAAAAAAACGCTGAGTTTTATGGTGTAATTTTTTCGAAAAATAATCACGTATAAAAAAGTTATTGTCGTTTAAATATGATGGGGGAAAATGGCATGTGATTAGCATGTGCACCTTTGTTTGGATCTTCCTATTTTACCCCTCCTGGTAGTTCCAGGGCCCCTATTATTTACAAAAATGTCACCGCATTAATCTCAGCCACAAACCACTAAGATCTTGTAGCTGAGAATCATTCTCACCGTTCTCACACTTTGAGGCGTTCTCTCCTGATCATGTTCCTATATATATATACACACACACACACAAGTGTGAAATATATATAAACAACGATCAAACAAACGAACTACCAACACTATGATAACACAAAGTTGTTCTAAAAATAACAAAGAAATAAATGACAAGAATTCAAGATGAACAACTTGTACGAGGTCCAATAAGACCTAAGTGTCTAATAAAGTTACTACGCATGTAGGTTACTCACATGTATGGACGCTCAAATTTCAGTAGTACGATACACAGAACGCAAACCTGTGAGTTCATGTCCCTCCTTTCTATGATTTCAAAGTTTTGTTTTTAAAACAATCGAGGGGAAATACATGTCAAACAAACGGTATGTTAGCTATGGGTTTAGATGATAACACGATCAATGTGCGTAAGTAGGATGATGACAATAGTAACCATTAATCACTTAGTGACCCAGATGCAAAAGGTATAGATCTATAGAGCTTTAGACGCGCTCCACTCCTGGTTGGTACCTTAGGAGTGCTTTTGTGATCCCAATGATGTTAAAGTTGTCTCGGTTTTGTTACTTACTTATGGCACATATGTCAGGGTGCAAGCTACACACTGATAGATCCTTAAAACTCCATGAATGCTAAAAACATACCATGATTTCATTACTGGATTACAAACATGATGTCATTACTGGATTACAAACATGATTTCATTACAGGATTACAAACATGAGATTTCATGCGATAACAATAACTACATGAACTCACTCAACTTTTGTTGACTTTTTAAAATTACATGTATTTCAGGAAACATGACACGAGCCGGTGATAGATCACGGGAAATGGGAATGATATGACAACGAATGCCTTTGGAGGATTTGTCTTATATATCCCAACCTCGTATGGGTATATAGGGGACAAAACCTCAACATGCTTTTAGGATGAAAACAATCTTTTGTTCGAAGTGTAATGTAACGTAATAACCATATTTTGGATAACATTGTGAACTTGTTTGAGAACTTGTAAACTTTTGTTGCAAATCAATACACATGGCATCGTTGTTGACTTATATTTGTTTACACGATTGGATGCAATGATTACCTTTCATAAGTCACACGCAACACGCTTTCGCAACTAGCAGGGTGTGACACTGTCTCCTCTGCCTCCTCTGCGCCTCCACAACGTCGCCTCCACCTCTGGCTCCATCACAGCAACGCCGTTGTCAGCCTCCTCATCCTCCTCCTCTGCTCCTCCATAGCGCCGTCGTCGACCTCCTCCACACTGCCACCGTCCATCATGTTTGCAACAGGTATGTTGATTATTTCACTTTATTGTAGGTTTCATCAATTTTGAGGTTTTGTTTATTGAGAATTTGTAGCTTATGATAGTTTAGAATTAGAAATTTCGTAGGTTTCATGTTTGGAGCAGTTTTAAGGTTTTGTTTATTGTAGGTTTCATCTTTTTTGAGGTTTTGTTTATTGAAACTTTGTGGCTTATGATAGTTTATAATTGCAAATTTCATTTAGCACAAAGTACTTCAGAGGGGTAAAAATGTCATTTTACATAGTCATTCAGAAGTGCAACCAGACAGCACTTTACTGGCTCAGCACTTACTGATTCAGAGCCTCTTACCTATTCAGACCTGTTATTCATTCAACATTTATTGGTTCAGATGTTGCCAAACAGCCCCTTAGTGTTTGACTTGTGTTATTGGTGATCTTAGGCTAACACTTTGTAAATTACTAATTTCTGCAGGTGAAGCTCCTTCTAAAAGATAAAAGGGGAGCCAAAACCTACTTAACCGAAGTGACACAACACACAAAGTGTAAAGTTGTGAGTGGTGGGAGTCAAAGTGATAGTTGGGAGTGGCAGCGGCCAATACCCAATAGTTGAGAATGATAAAATTCAATAACCCTTTATTTTATGAAAAGTGGTTGTAGGTGGTTGTAAGTGACTGTGAGTAAAAGAAAGAGAAAATGTTATTGTTCATCTATAAATTTGAGGAGATACTGTTCACCCTCTATAATTTTTTAATATATTTTGAAAGTGGTTGTGAGTGAAAAAAATAGAAAATATAATATGATAAAGGTATTAAAAAGTATTATTTAATTGACATGAGAGAGAAAAGATAATTATTTTTAGTCGAATACAAGGTAAAAAATGAGAGGTTAGATGTGAATGCACTTACCCTCAACTTTAGTTTTTCTTCAATTTTAATATGAAATAAAACTTCTTAAATTAGTAAAAATATTAAATTACATCCTTTCAGAAAAGTTGTGAAAGTTTTCTCAGTATACCTTTGACTTGTTTGTCATTTGCATCATCAATATTCAATAGTCGTATACTTGTTAAAAAAAAGTATTAAGACTAGATTGAATTTGCATATAAAAATTTAAAGACGTGGTATTATATTTTCAGATTTATATACTTAAATAATAAATACTATGTGCCGTTTTTGAACAAGTATTTTCTATTGCATAAAATATTTGATATGGATGGTTAGATAAATTTAAATACGTATCTATTTAATAAATTAAGCGCTCGGAATTTTATATGTACATAAAGACTTCAAATTTATCTCATTACCTACAGAACTTATAAAATATAATTTTAACTATTTAAAAATTAAAAAGAACTTCATATATAAAAGTTAAACCTGCACACCAATGTTGGCATCAACCAAAACGACAATACTACTTAGTTGAAACTGACAATAAAATCATAAAAACGACAACAGAAAGGTTAGTATGTCTTATGTGTTTAAAATATTGCTAAAAATAAAGAAAGCGAAGAAGGGTGACTAGATTATGGAGTATTGAGTAAAAGTTTCACCACTTTACTCGCAAGTTGTTCTTTATTTATAATTTATTGGAAACAACTCAATCACAAATATCATATTCAATTACAACGTATCATAAAAAGTAAATGGAAACAACTCAACAACGAAGTTCAATCTTACCTGTAGGTCTTCCGATTAGAACAACTAGTGCAGGAGGCTTCTTCACAACCGTTCACAGCAAAAACATTGATATAGAGTTGAGAGGGATGAAAGTGTCGAATGATGCGCATTGTACGATAGGTGGGATGAAACCCTTTTTAAGCAAGTGTTCTTGAACAATTTCTCTATCTAAGTAGATGGAATTTTGACATCTTAAACAAGGACATCTGATGTCAGGTCTATCTTACGACGCTTAGTCACCCTTCGATCCACAACTGAATCTTTAGAAAAGACGAAGTCTAACCACTTATTCAAGTTGTCACAGTATTCCTTATTAATAAATCCATCACTATTGGTCATTTTATACATCCAAGCTCGATTAGTATACCACTCCATAACCAATAAAATCAATGCACGTCCTAAAAAATGAGGATGAGAAACTCAACAGCAATAAAACATCAAAAAAGACACAAATAGTTTAAAACATAAAAAAAGACACAAATAGTTTCTAATTTACAGCATATTAAACAACTTAAACAAGTTCTATACAACATAAACAACAAATTAAACAGGTTCTATACAGCAAACATAATCTTAACAGATTTTATACAAGTGTCTGTCTCTGTTTCTCATCAATCTTAAGAACTAAGGATCTATTTCCTAAAAACCTAAGCACTAATCATCAATAATAAGTTCAACAGTCAAAAAAATCAATAATTAATAAACTGAACTGAGCATCTAAATTACAAGGTGAGCAATAATACACTGTTACAAATTAAACAAAGTCAATAAACTGATAGATTGACAATCACTAATCATCAATAATAAACTGAGCAATCAAAATCTTTAAACTGATAATCATTAAAACACCAGATCGATTAAACAAGTAGAAAAAAAAACTAACCTGGAAGATGAGCAATACAGATTAAACAGAGAAGATAGAGAAACTCGGCAACAATAATAAAAGAATAAACAACAATGATTTTGGTTTTTGACTGTGATTTGCGATTGAAAGAGATAATGCAAAAGTAAACCCTACTCCTTGATTAGTTATAGATAATTTATAAACTAAATAATTATTTATAACATATTAAACATGATTAAGTGTTTATTGTATAAACTGAATACCTATTTATAACATATTAAACATGATTAAATGTTAATTGCATATAACTAAATCGTAGATGCTTATGAACAATTCAGCAATTAGCAAAATTTTTGCCTTTATTTACAATGTTGCCACTAAGATGATAATTTGTTGAGATCTAGATATATTTTGTGACATTTACACTTTCCCCTCTAACAATTATTATAAGTAACTGAGAAACTCGAAAAATCATATGAAAGGTGTTGGCGCAGGTTCGACTCTTACTCTCCCCATTATTTTCTACGGCGGCATCCAGGTGAATGGCGAATACGGGTGGCGCCGGTTCGTCTTGGATGTTTTACTGATTATTCCACTGTCGTGCCTTCAGGCAGGTGGAGGTCGGGTTTCCGCGCATCTGGGAGAGCCAAGGGGCTGGCGGCGGTCGAGTAGTCGACCTTGGCCACAGCGCCCGGTGTCACGGTGGTTGGCACGTCGTTCCTTGCCGTTAAAAAAACATAAATAAGTATTAGAGGTTTATTCTGAACTTACTAAAAAACATATATTACTAACAGTAAATAAAATGTTTTACGCTGTATAAGTTTGCATTTGTCTATGTTAGTGTTGAATGTAACGTGGCGGTATAAATTCGTGTTTTTCTTTTACGATTTCCCAGGTTTTGGTCGTTGTTTGCTTGCTACTTATCATGGTATTACGACCCACGCCCCACAACGCGGGGTTAACACTAGTTATATATGTAAATGAACTAGTTTTATGCCATGCCCTGCCCGTATTGCGGGCCGCTAGATCGAATATTTCTCTACAAATTAAAACAAAACACTATCATAGTTTGCTAAATAAAAAAACTAAAACAATGGCAAGGCTATAATTTTTAGCTGGGGAAAAACTGAAATTTGTCAAAACAATGAGCGAGTGCAAGGGAGTTGCCAGATACGAATATAAATTATATCGAGTCAACCAATTAAAATAAAACACAATCATAGTTTTGCTAAAAAAAACTAAAACGATGGGAAGGCTGTAATTTCGAACTAGGGGCAAAATCATAATTTTTAACTGGGTAAAATCGTAATTTGTCAAAAGCTAAAACAATGGCAAGAATGTAAATCAGAATTAGGGGCAAAATCTTAATTTTGAAAAGGGGGGAATCGTAATTTTAAATTGTGGGTAAAATCGTAACTTGTCTGGGCCAATGTGGGAGTGACGGGTAGCTGCTTGGCACTGTTCCCCCTCATGGTCTTCGTAGTACTAGTTTATGCCCCGCCCACGTTGCGGGGCGCTCGGCCAAATATTTCTCTACCAATTAAAACAAAACACTATCAAAGTTTTGCAAATAATATGATAACATTATAGAAATCGTTATAGAAATAAAATGAGTGCAAATAATATGAAAACGTTATAGAAATCAATTACTAAATGATTTAATATATTTAACTAGAGATGAGTTCGGTGTCAATTGGTACTGAAAATCCCAAGAATGGGCACCAGTACCGAAAATACCTGGTATCGTACCGGTATTTGAGTGGTAAAACCGATAAATACCGGTACCAAAAACGTCAAAAGCCGGTACCAAATATATTCGGTACCGGTACCCAACACCATTTGCGCATCCCTATGCTTAATTTGGTACGTATTATTTGTATGAGATAGCTATATTAAATGTATTTATGTTTGCATGAGTCCGTGTAAAATTGACCTTTTTTAACTATTTTTAAGTAATTAATATTTTTGCTTTTGATTTTTCTATAGTATATATTATTAATTATTTTTTAATATTTCTTTTGTCCATTTTTTCTTATAGCTTTTCTTACGCGTCTTTTTTATTGTTTTTTGAATATTTATTTTGCTATGGATTTTGCTACCACTATTATTAATTAATTTTAATTGTTTTTTTTTTTGTTTTTGCAACGTATTTTGCTATGGATGTTGCAATGGATATTAGTAAATTATTTTTGGAATACTTTCTTTTTATTATTTTGTAATGAATTTTTCTATGGATTTGCTACTGATTTTGCTACGTTAGTTTTTAAGAAGTTTTCTAGATTTTGCTACCAATTTCTCTGCGGACTCTATTTACTTACCGATTTTGCTACCATTCTTATTAAACCTCAGTTAGTTTGTTTTTAAATATTTATTTTTATGATTTAGCTATGGACTTTGCTACCAATTTTACTAAGTTTTTTTATTAAATTTATTTTCACAATTTTGCTATCGATTTTGCCACAAATTTTATTTTACTTTTTTAGTTTATTTCTTAATACTTATTTTCATGGTTTTGCTACCGGTTTTGCTACATTATATGATTTATATTAATTTCATCAATTTTACTACGGATTTGCTATGAGTTTTGCTACGAAATTCATTTGCGACGGAAGTTCGTAGCTAATCCGTAGCAAATGTGCTCGTAGCAAAATTTGCCACCATTTTTTTCCGTAGCAAAATTTCATAGCAAATGCCTCTTTTTGTAGTAGTGGAAGTTACTGGGGGAGAAGAAGGAAGAAGATTAGATACGATTGACTAAAATACCCTTCCTCTTTATTTTAAATTTTGTCACATGTCATAATCCTATTGCTTTCTATCCTTCATAGCCAAAATAAATTTCCTATTTGATCATCACCCTTCTTTATATATAAACTAGGTTGACACCCGTCCGATGGACGCGGGTACATCGTAAACATTGAATGTAAGCCTACGTTTATATGTAAAATATGATGTAAAATTATTTAATAAATTCACATTCGCATTATACTTAAGAATACATTAAACGCATTTTTCCTAATTAACTTTAGACACAAGAGAAGCATAACGAACCCACAAAAAATCTTTAATTTCACTAACACAGAAAACACAGTAATTAAAAATATATTATCTAATACATCATTTAGTTCCAAACCAATATATTCCAAACTAACACTGTTCCAAACATAATGTAAAGACAATATGTCACCAATGCACAGACTTTCATTAAAACCAGTCTTATTTTTTTGTTAAATTCATGATGAAAAACCATATAAATGAAAAATACGAACACAAAACAATGTTTAAAATTTGGATTTTCAAAACAAACACATATGCCTTTAGAAACATTCTCCTGTAAAAACCCCAGCATTTTCCAAAGCCGTTAGAACCTTCTCCTGCAAAAACATGATAAAAAAGGAGAAATAAAAGTATTTTCAAAAATTATTAGAACAATTATTATAAAAGATTCTGAAAATAGAAGTATGAGATCATACATAATTTTCTTCTAGCAGTGATTAGTTATAACAGTCCTTAGCAAGATCAGCTGTTATAACCACTCCATAACCCATTAAGAGGAAGCAACTTCAATTGAGAGGAATCGTTGCATCACATTCCTGCATGAAAAACAAAATCGATAAATTTAGGGAAAATGAGTTTGAAAGATGATAACCCAACAGTGGATGATCTCATTTTACAGCTCCGATAAATGCAAGGATGTTCTCAAATAAAGGTTCCTAGATGTTTGAAGACCAACAAAGAACGACAAATGTCTACAGTGCTACTTCTTTGGACATTCGTCGGTCTTCAAACATCTAGGAAGCATTATTTAAAAACACACCTGAATTCATCGAAGCTGTAGAATGAGATCCTCAACTATTGCGTTATCATCTTTCAACCACATTTTCCCTAAATTTATCAATTCTGTTTTTCATACCTTCCAAAGCCACCTATCCGCCTCCAACTCAGTACAAAAATTAAAACCTGAATCAATGAAAAGATTTTGTCAGAGTTATGATCATGAAAACAACTTTTTTCAGAAAAGGTTTTAACTCATAATTATAATCAAATGCAAACATTTGACAGAAAACCTAACGAAAGAAGGTGCCCAAAACAACCAAACTTAGAGAAAAAAAGTCCTACATAGTTGCAGTACTAACGATTGTTATGTAATTGAAAAGTATACCTAATTCCATAAAACGCATCCAGTTTCATAAAATGTATGTATTCCTTTTCATGCACATATACTAACTGGAGTGAAGGTGGTGATCGATACCAAGCGGAAAGGCAATGGAAGCAGCCATGATTTCAGCAACGTCTATTGTTTCCTTATTTAGATAACAATTCACTCGTGATGAATAGGTTAAAACCTGAATCAATGAAAAGGTTTTGTCAGAGTTATGATCATGAAAACAATGATCATGAAAAGGTTTTAACTCATAATTATAATCAAGTGCAAACATTTATCTAACAATTCTATAAATATATACACTATGAAAAAACACTTGTTTAACTACCATCGTAAACATTGAATGTAAGCCTACGTTTATATGTAAAATATGAGGTGGAATTGAATTTAAGGGTGTTTGGATTGGTGGTTTAGCTGCATAGGAAATCGGTTTGAACTCAAAAATTTTATATGGTCTCATTTCTCATACAGATTAGAAAATTGTAGGCTAAGGGTGATTGGATTGGTGGTTTAGCGAATGATAGAGGGTATTTGGGAATGAAAAAAAGGATTTGATTATCATTCCCATTAGACTCTGCTATCAAACACATAAAGAATCCACTTTTGACTTAATAAGTCAAAACCACTACTTCCAAATTCAGAATCTACTCACATGTCATTTCATCTTTAGTTCCAAAATAACGTTGAATTATAATTCAACATAATGGGAACAGAATTTTATCAACAACCAGAACTTTCAAAAACCAATTTTAAATTAAAGTATTACAGTTGACATATAAAAGTCAAAAGATCAAAAGTCAAGCATAAAAAAACAAAACTTACCTGTAATCCTGTTCGGCTCAACTGTTTAACAGCCACTTCTAACAGCCACTTCTAACCGTTTATCAGAATCTGTGAATAGTGAACTTGATGACCGAATAGATTCTGATGGAGTTTTTGACCGAATAGTGAACTTGTTACTTGATGCTCGAATGCTACACGGGTGAAGTTGTTGCGACTCTCTCAACCAAGTCTCTGCTTCCGAGCATTCGTTCAAGACCTGTAAATCAACTTAAAACCATGGTAGAGTATTATTCGATACAAAGGTTTTAAAATTAAAAGAGAGGGATTAAAGAAACAGTATTATTCGACCAAAGTCAAACCACCGTTTTAACCCAACAGTGGTTTCAAACCACTGTTTTAACCCAATAATGGTTTCAAACCACTGTTTTAACCCAACAGTGGTTCCAACAATCTGTTTTCATCCATCTGTTGACCAAAGTCAACAGATGTATCAACCACTATTTTATTTTGTAACATATGTTCATAACAAACAGAGGTTTTCAAAACATAAAACAGACCTTTGCCAAATACATGTTTCACAACAAACAGAAGTTTCAACTTCTTCTTCGGTACATGATCTGACATTAGTTCGGACTGTTTTTTCTTCGCAAAACCTGAATTCTTTACAAACAAAATAAACAGACCAGTCGTTACCTATGATTATGAAAGGTTACAATGTTAACAGATTAAGAACTGAGTTAGAAATAGGTTATAAATGATAAGGTACTTACATCATGTTTGCTTTTTTCTTGTGGGTTGTAACTTTAGAATCTGTGTATGCGAGCCGCTGTTTGTAAAGTAACTTTAGAATCCGTGTATGCGAGCCGCTGTTTGTAATAAGATTACTTACTGTTATCTCTGTATCCCAAAGTCGCAGAAAGTCACTATGTGTAGCCCGTTGTCACATAACACACATCAGCATTTAAAAAGAAAGCCACCTTGGACGTTAATAAGCTATAAAGAATTCTTACCAACAGGGTCAGCTTTCTGGAAGCACTCTTTGAAGATATGAAGCTGGAATTAGATGCTTACTGGATGAATTCACGTTGATTCGATGTTGTTCATGATCCTAGTCCCCCCCTAAACTTCTGATTGGATTCGGATTTTAACATTATTTTTTAGATCATTTTGAACTGTTACATTAATATGGATCAGCCTCGAAGTACCTCAGTGTAACACTTGATGTTTGTTGCAATTTTTAAAACTATCACATTTAATGCCTGAAGATGATGCTGCAGTCCAAGCAGCTCAGATAGTCGCCCATAAAGCTCCTGCAATACAAATACAAGGTTTTTTTTTTTTAATAAAATGCAGACTATAATTATAATAATAAAAATATGATTTTACCTTACAAGCAAGCAGAGGCTTGATCACCAACATAAGACATTCTAAAGTTTTGGAAGAATGTCAAAATGGCCTGATCAAGTCTCCGCTTGCTTGGTTCACCATATCTCTGCCATGAGTTATAGATTAACATGTAACCATTAAATTATTAGTGGACGAAACACAATAAAGTATCAAGGTCCCTAATAAATCAGCTCTAATTCTCCTTTTATGAAATTCGGTCACCACAAAATGATTTGAAATGCTCGAGTCTAAAATTCTATACTTAATTAGTTTCTTGAAACCTGAAATAAAAAGAATAATTACATAAATAACTCCTAATAGCATTACTAATCAATAGAAGACATTCAAAAATAAATAAAATAACAGTACCTTAGTAGCAACATCAAGTACAGTGTGTCTAATTCACCAACACCATTGTCAGAATGCCAGGCTCAGATTGTGCATCAAGATGACAACACCATGGCTGCAAGTGAGGTTGCATGAACAACTGCCATCCTACAACCTTGCCATGCCATGATGCTATCTTCATTCAATTTTTACTCAGATCTACAAAATCATCATAGCCTCATCTTGAAAGGAAAAGAAAAATGCACTTTGCATTCATTTTTATTCACCATCACAGTCAACCCTAAATGATTCAGGGTGTAATGAATACATAGACAGAATTAACAGTCCAATCAAACCTTAAAACAATTATCGGATCAAGAATGAGACATGCCGTCCAGATATCCAAAAGAAAATAGATAAAATTTGACAAATGACTGCAAAATGTCAGACCTGGTGTATATTCGGAGCGACGTTTGCTTCATCGAAAACGCATCTAAGTTACCGGAAAGTGCCCGGAACCCTAGCTTCCTACCAAAACACTCTGGGAGTACCGTCAACCCTAGATTTGTCGGAAAACACCATAATTTTAGTCTCAGGTGAGAAGCATCTCATCAACATCATTGACTGAACATGGATTACAGCCAACGCTACCTAGGACAGCGGTCCGATGGACGCGGGTACATCGTAAATATTGAATGTAAGCCTACGTTTATATGTAAAATATGATGTGAAGTTATTTAATGAATTCACGTTCGTGTTATACTTAAAAATACATTAAACTTGTCAATTGATTAAGTTTAGACACAAGAGAAGCATAACGAACCCACAAAACCTATTTACTAACACAAATATTCTTTGTTTATAAATCTGGTCCAAGCCAAAGCCTTGTTTATTAAATCTGGTCCAAGCCCAAGAATTGTTTATTAAAACTGTCCCAAAAGCCCAAGCCCATATGTTGAAAACTAAATATTTAATCAGTCGCATTGGGTTTTGTAAATCATCGACGATTGAAGGTCATCAAAACCCTTACACCAGTTCTGTCGATTCAGATGGAAGAATCCTTGTTTCCAGATAACGAACGGAGACCAATCGATACCGCACAATCATCACCGAAACCACGACAGTATTCTCTTCACCTTCAATTTCATCTTTTACTAATTTAGTATATTTCGTTACTTTAATCGAAAATTACTTATCATTTGGCTTTCTTTTGAAGTTGTATGAGTCAATATTGTTGTTTATTTACATGTAAATTCTAAAGATTTTGTCTATTACTAATCAATAACTCCTAATAGCATTACTAATCAATACAAGACATGAAAAAATAAATAAAATAACAGTACCTCGGTAGCAACATCACGTGGAGTTGGTCTAATTGACCAACACCATTGTCAGAATGTCAGGCTAAGATTGTGCATAAAGATGACAACACCATGGCTGCAAGAGAGGTTGCATGAACAACTGCCATCCTACAACCTTACCATGCCATGATGCTATCTTCATTCAATTTTTACTCAGATCTACATAATCATCAGAGCCTCATCTTGAAAGGAAAAGAAAAATGCACTTTGCTTTCATTTTTATTCACCATCACAGTCAACCCTAAATGATTCAGGGTGTAATGAATACATAAACATAAACATTGCTAAATGCAGCTACAAGAGTTTTTTTTTCTGGCCAAAAGCCCCTTCCCACCATAATCACCACCTAACGAAGGAAGATATAAATAAGCACAACTATTCATACAACTTGACATACAACTGGAAAATTATCGTTCAGTTACAGTTAAAATAACTTAAGGAAACTGCAGAAATGTAACAATAAAACGAAAATAACTCTTCAAAACAGGTAATAAATTTAGCAAAGATACATGTAAATTACTAACAAAAGAACAATCAATTACTGTCATTACCTCATGGCATCAAAATTTATTATTTATAATTCCCAAATTATAAATAATCTACAAATTGCAAACTTATATAAGTATTCTACAACAGTAAATGATTCATCTACATAATTCCTCATGTAATCAGTGTGCAAATTCAAACATTAAACAACCATAAACTATGGTTTACTAAACTAATACTTATCATCAATTTGCAGTTCTCAAATACACATATATACAATCACATTCCAATTAAATCACAGACCAATCAAACCTTAAAACAATTATCGGATCAAGAAAACACCTGTAAATTAGGAAGTATTCTACAACAGTAAATGATTCATCTACATAACTACTCATGTAACCAACTTGCAAATTCAAACATTAAACAACCATAAAATATGGTTTACTAAACTAATACTTATCATCATTTTGCAGTTCTCAAATACACATATATACCATCACATTCTAATTAAATCACAGACCAATCAATCCTTAAAACAATTATCGGACCAAGAATGAAACATACCATCCAGATATTCAAAAGAAAATAGATAAAATTTGACAAATGAAATTCGGTCACCACAAAATGGCATATCTAGTTGGTCACCACAAAATGAGTTGAAATGCTCGAGTCTAAAATTCTATGATAGCAAATAAATTCAACTGTATTTGCTTACTCTCAGTGTATAACAAAAATTCTATACTTGAGTATTTGTTGAAACCTGAGATAAAAAGAATAATTATATAAATAACTCCTAATTGCATTACTAATCAACACAAGATATGAAAAAATAATTAAAATAACAGTACCTCAGTAGCAACATCACGTGCAGTGTCTGAAGACCATCGTCATACTTCCTCTCAAATGTCATATATCTCACATTAACCCTAATCTCTCACACACACAACCTCACGTGCAGTGTGTCTAATTGACCAACACCATTGTCAGAATGCTAGGCTCAGATTGTGCATAAACATGACAACACCATGCCTGCAAGTGAGGTTGCATGAACAACTGCCATCCTACAACCTTGCCATGCCATGATGTTATCTTTATTCAATTTTTACTCAGATCTACCAAATCATCATAGCCTCATCTTTACCGTTCAAGAAAAATGCACTTTGCATTCATTTTTATTCACCATCACAGTCAACCCTAAATGATTTAGGTTGTAATCAATACATAAACAGAAACCAATGTAAATGCGGCTGCAAGTGTTTTATTATAAAATTTATCTACTTTTATATAAAAGGAGAAGTAAAGCTGATGTAATTTTACATACGTGTCAATCAACCAGATATGCCATGTAGGTTTTGCTGATGTCATAAATAACAATTAAAATCTTAATATATTGTATTAACTTTTTTTTCTAATCAAATAATATATAAAATATATATTAGTGTGTTTTAGAGATATTGGAGGGAAATTTGAACTGCTTGGGGGAGTGATATGCAGCTGCAAATGAAATTCGGTCACTACAAAATGGCATATCTAGTTGGTTGACACGTATGCAAACTTACATCAGCCTTACTTCTCCTTTTATGAAATTTGGTCACCACAAAATGAGTTAAAATACTCGAGTTTACAATTCTATACTTGAGTAGTTTGCTGAAACCTGAGATAAAAAGAATAATTACATAAATAACTCCTAATAGCATTACTAATCAATACAAGACATGAAAAAATAAATAAAATAACAGTACCTCGGTAGCAACATCATGTGCAGTTGGTATAATTGACCAACACCATTGTCAGAATTTTGGCTCAGATTGTGCATAAAGATGACAACACCATGGCTGCAAGAGAGGTTGCATGAACAACTGCCATCCTACAACCTTGCCATGCCATGATGCTATCTTCATTCAATTTTTACTCAGATCTAAAAATCATCATAGCCTCATCTTGAAAGGAAAAGAAAAATGCACTTTGCATTCATTTTTATTCACCATCACAGTCAACCCTAAATGATTCAGGGTGTAATGAATACATAAACAGAAACCTTGCTAAATGCAGCTGCAAGTGTGTTTTTTTTTTCTGGCCAAAAGCCCCTTCCCACCATAATCACCACCTAACGAAGGAAGATATAAATAAGCAAACTATTCATACAACTTGACATACAACTGGAAAATTATCATTCAGTTACAGTTAAAATAACTTAAGAAAACTGCAGAAATGTAACAATAAAACGAAAATAACTCTTCAAAACAGGTAATAAATTTAGCAAAGATACATGTAAATTACTAACAAAACAACTATCAATTACTGTCATTACCTCATGGCATCAAAATTTATTATTTATAATTTCCAAATTATAAATAATCTACAAATTGCAAACTTATATAAGTATTCTACAACAGTAAATGATTCATACAGAAACCTTAAACAGAAACCTTGCTAAATGCAGCTGCAAGTGTTTTTTTTCTGGCCAAAAGCCCCTTCCCACCATAATCACCACCTAACGAAGGAAGATACAAATAAGCAAACTATTCATACAACTTGACATACAACTGGAAAATTATCATTCAGTTACAGTTAAAATAACTTAAGGAAACTGCAGAAATGTAACAATAAAACGAAAATAACTCTTCAAAACAGGTAATAAATTTAGCAAAGATACATGTAAATTACTAACAAAACAACTATCAATTACTGTCATTATCTCATGGCATCAAAATTTATTATTTATAATTTCCAAATTATAAATAATCTACAAATTGCAAACTTATATAAGTATTCTACAACAGTAAATAATTCATCTACATAATTCCTCATGTAATCAAATTGCAAATTCAAACATTAAACAACCATAAATTATGGTTTACTAAACTAGTACTTATCATCAATTTGCAGTTCTCAGATACACATATATACAATCACATTCCACTTAAATAACAGTCCAATCAAACCTTAAAACAATTATCGGATCAAGAATGAGACATACCATCCAGATATCCAAAAGAAAATAGATAAAATTTGACAAATGATTCCAAAATGTCAGACCTGGCGTATATTCGGAGCGACGTTTGCTTCATCAGAAACGCATCTAAGTTACTGGAAAGTGCCCGGAACCCTAGCTTCCTACCAAAACACTCTAGGAGCACCATCAACCCTAGATTTGTCGGAAAACACCATAATTTTAGTCTCAGGTGAGAAACATCTCATCAACATCATTGACTGAACATGGATTACAGCCAACGCTACCTAGGACAGCTGCGAACGGCAGCCGGCAATGATAGTTTATATGTTGCAACCCCAGGCCAGATCTCGCCATCGTAACCTCAGATGATAAAATCTTCTTCATCGGTATGATCATCCAGCAAGATCATATCCGTCCGAAACATAACCAATTTTGACATCTCCGGGTAGATTGAATTTGAAGATCTGAAGAGAAAAAAAAAAGAGATTAAAGAAGAAGAAGAAGAAGAGACGCAGGTTGTGTGTGTGAGAGATTAGGGTTAATGTGAGATATATGACATTTGAGAGGAAGTATGATGATGGTCTTCAGAGACAATAAATGCAAATAACACTTCCCCAAACAGTTCAAATTTCCCCTCAATATCTCTAAACACACTAATATATATGTTATATATTATTTGATTAGAAAAATAATTAATACAATATATTAACATTTTAATTGTTATATATGACATCAGCAAAAGTTACATGGCATATCTGGTTGATTGACACATAAGCAAACTTACAGCAGCTCCACTTCTCGTTTAATATATAGTAAGATAATAACTTTGCATATCTTAAACAAATCCTTCGCATGGACTCGACGTGCACTTGTATGGCCGGGAGAGACTTATATATCTTATATATTTGGTTTATGCTCCATCTAGTTTAACCAATAATATTAATATTAATGACAGCTTCCGTTTCATAATTGACATCGTCACTACTAACATTCTAGTCACCACCGTTCTACTTCATTCCAAACTATCAAATACCTAAACTCCTTTATAACCAACTCTCAATAGACACCAAGTTGTAATCTCGTGTGAATATAAACATCTTTCTTGATTCACATATGAATTTACACTTTACTACTTTATAGGAGTATAGGACACACCAAAAGAAAGATCACTAAAAGTATATCCACATGAAGCGTCTATTTAAAGAGACAAAGTGTGTGTTTATAGTGATATAATTTATTTAGTTGAATTATTAGTTAAGTTTATGAAATAGGGTCTCGATAGAAAGTCATGTACCATGTTTGCAACCCGCTAATATGTATGCCTCTATAACATATACAATATTTCGATTGTACATTTCGGGTATAACTTTTATGTTGTTGGATCTAACTCTTGTATAGATATATAGATTAGACTGTATAAATTTTCTTAGAAAATAAGTGTTATGCTCTAGTTGATATGTTAGTCGCGTTGATCATGCTCGGAGTTTACGACTACGTAGGTGTAAGTCATGCTAACCTTTCAAGTCGGTTAAATGAAACTTTAGTGTATGATATACTAACCGTGTACCGATAGATAATACTTTTTGTGCTAACTACTATAAAGATCAAACACTTTTATTGTTCAACATGTTACTAAATTTATATTGTTAAACATATAACTAAATTTACTATACAGATCACACTTTTATTGTTAAACATATTACTAAATTTATATTGTTAAACATATAACTAAATTTACTATTGTTGAATCAAACAAATAATAGACCAAGGATAGTAGCTGGACCGGTTAGGCAAAAGGGTCGAAGGGTTCAACTTTTCCTAACGCAGGTCGTGGGGTCCCCCCACGTTTGCAAGACGTGGAAGGAGGTTCGCTAGTTTGTTCTTTGTTATTTGCTGAAGATCCTTCTCTGAAATATGTTCAGATCTGGATAAAGGAGCAAATAGAATGTGTGTGTTGGATGTGAAAGGGAGTGACTCGCATGAAGCAAGTACTCGATGTAAGCGACCAGAGATTTCAGGAATCAAGCTGGCCAGGAATGTCCCTCCTTCAGTAAATGAAGTGTCAAATATATAGGAAAAGACATCTCCCAAAGAAGAGTGGTTTTGACTAGCGACCTTGCTTGCAGTGAGGGGCTTACCATTTCGGGGGTTGAAGCCTTTTGACCCCTGGATAATAGCGTGTGCTCTGCAGACCTGCATTGCTTTTGCGGCTGGTGGGTTGGTGAAGCAATCCGAGGATGTGACTGGTTACTGTTTCCGTATTGCTTTTCCCTACCTCACAGCTTTTTAACCTTCGAACCATTTAATCTTTCGAGCGTGCATGTACTTAAGTCATTTTATTTGATCTTGGGCTACCCCCGTCATCAGCCCCCCAAGTTAGAGGTTTTTGGGGAATGAGCTCAAAGACTTCTGACTTCTGTATATGTATTTTATTGCCCGAAGGTTTCAGGGTTCAATGCTTGAAGGCTTAAAGGGTTGTGTGCAGTTATTATTTGAATTTTAAATAACTGACACTGATTTAATTGATGTATGGCAGTTCATAGGGTGGCGGTTTTGCAGGAAAAACTGTTCACCATTATTACCCCTATTTTGAATTTTATTTCCTTTTTATACTTGCATTTTTATTTACTTTCCACATTTTCTCATCAACTTTCCCCTGCGATTTCCTTCCTCCTCTTTAAGGTTAGTTTCACTTTCCTTTGTGCTTCTTTACATTCTTCATATTTTCTTTCAAAAATGGGTGCTCGTAAGGATTTAGCAAAATCATTTTCCCGATTAACACAAGAAGAGGTAGAATCATTTTGTGTGGAATATGGTATTGATAAAAAGTTTAATCCGACTGCTCCTGCTTGTGATGTCCCTGTTGATAAACCGACCCCTGGTTCGATTGCTCTTTATTGCCGTCACTTTGAGTTTTTGAATCTTCGTTATCCCTTTTCTCTTTTTGTTTTGAATCTATTGGAATATTATCGGGTTTCCTTTGGGCAAGTTCATCCAAAGGGCATGGCTAGGGTTTTACATTTTGAGGTTTTGTGCCGTGCCCTTGGATATGACCCTTCCTTGTTACTTTTTCGGCGGTTTTTCCGTTTGGCCAAAAATGGTGATTGGTTCACCTTTGAAACATCCAAGGTTGATTCTTGCCTTATTTCATCCATGGTTACAACACTTGGGAATTGGAAGGATCGCTTCTTCTAGGTTTCTGAGTCTATTGTCCCATTTAAGATGGTGTGGAGGCATCCTGATGCCGTTCTCAATGATCCGGAGCCCTCTGAGTCTGAATTGAATGATGCTTTTCTTAAAGCCATCCGGGGATGCCCTTCGAGGGTTCGTCCCTTCCCTGAACACTTTCTAGTTCTTTTAGGTGTTAGTAAAATTTGGGGGAAAGCCGATCGGGATCCGTTTCTAATGAGAAGTGGCATGGGTATGCATTTTCCTTTTTTGCCCTCTTTGCATTTTTCTTGACTTGTGCCTTATGTGTTTTTATTTTTTCTTTGCAGTCATGTCTGCTCTAGATTTCATTAAGAGTGACGACACTTCTGATGTTGTGTTTGGGGATGTTCCGTCTGTTCCTGATGAAAATGTTGTGGTTAGGACTGCTGAGCAAAGGTTTGAAGGTACTGGTTATATTAGCGCTTCCAATGTCAAAGGCTTCTCTAAGTCCCATGCTCCCAAGTCTTCAACCCGTCGATCTTCCCGTCGTTTGTTGAAGGCTGGTCCTCAATCCACTTCTACTGAACCAGTGGATCTGAGTGACGATATCGAAGCTTCGGAAGATCAAGGTGGTGAGATGGGTGTTGAAAAGGAAAAGGAACTTGTTGTTCATGGTAAGAAGGTTTCAGGCAAAAAGGTTGTTGTGACCCCTGTTCAGGGTTCTTCAAGCAGGGATGTTGAAGGGTTGGATCCCGAAGAGGTTTATGTGCCGGGTTGGTCGGTGAAAAATGACGACAGCTTTAAGGATGCTGCTGTTTGTGAAGATGCTTTGAGTCACATTGCTCCTCCTTCAGTACACAATACCATTGCTGGAATGGATGATGACTTGATGTTGTCTCGGATGATTTTGAGCACTTGCAACCTTGCTGCCATGCTTCCTCAGGGAATTGCTCGCTTTCGTAAGAGGATGCAAGAGTATGAAGAGTTTTCCAAGAAGAAAGATAAGATGAAATCTTCCATGGTTGCGATGAAGAAAGAGATAGCTGGTTTTGCTGAGAAGGAGGAGGTGTGGGATAAAAAGGTTAGTGATTTGACTAGGATGCATGAAATTGAGATGAGTGACTTGAAAAAGAGCTTTGAGGATGATCGGTTGAAGCTTAAAGCTAATCGGGAAGCTTTATTTGTTCAACAGCAGGCTTTTGGTAAGGAGAAGGAGGGGTTGAAAGCTTCAGTTGCTCGTTCTACCGCTGATAATCAGTGGTTAATTGAGGAAGGTTTCCAGCAGGTGGTTACTTACCTTCTACATTCCAAGGAGTTCAACTCTGCCCTTGGTGAAGTTTATACTAAGTTGCTCAACCTGGGTAAACACCATGGCCTCATTGCTGGTTATAAGCTTCATGAATCCGGTCATCCATTGGAACAGTCTCCCTTGTTTCGTCCCGATGCTTCTGATGTTTTCAAAGGCTCTATTGAACAAATGGAGAGGCTGACTTACCCTTTCATTCGTCAAGTTTCTGCCTGTTTTGGTAAGCCTCTTTCTGTGCTGCAGGGTTTAAAACCGGAGGGCCTTAATGAAAAGGTTTGTGCTGAGATCTTGGGTTCTCTTTCAAGGAAGAGATCCTATTCGGGAGATAGTGATGACACCACTTCAGGTCAATCGGATGCTCCAAAGGATGTAAGCTTGGAGGCTTCAGCCGTTGGTGGTGATGGAGGTGTGAAGACTAAGAAACTGAAGAAAGCGAAGATGGTCAAAGGTGAAGGTTCTGGGGTTTCGAAGTCCTCTGGTGATGCCTAATTCGTAGCTTTCTTAGCACTAAAAACAATTTGTGGTCTGTAACTTTTAAACAATATTAGGTTTTCAGGAACCCTTAAGGTTCCTGTTGGTGGTGTTTTAGACCTACGTGGTCGTTTGAACAATATCTTAACCTTCAAGTCACTAGGACTTGTTATAGCTTGTGGTAGAAAGTCTTTCATGGCTTTCCTTGGTATGATAGTGTGTTTAACTATTTTCCTTGTGTTATGTTTTTATATTTGTGTCTATTTTGTTAAGGCAGTTTGCTTGTCTTTAACCTTTCAAGCCTTTTGGCTATCCGTGGGTAGGTTGAAGCCTTTGAGGTTTCGAGTTGTTACACAGGTCGCTTGAAGCCTTGAAGGCTTCGTAGTTTTTATGTTCTGACTTGGTTTATATCTTTGTAATTTTTGCCCAAGTTGTATTATTCTTTAGATTGTTTTTTCTTATAACTTTGTCTTTGTCGATTTTGTGCTGCCCTTATGTTTTTTATACCTTAAAGGGTTCAGTGCTGCAGTCACTTAGCCTTAGTATTTTTAACAAGAAGGCATAGCACCTATCCTTTTTATCATTTCTTTATTTTTCATTTGACTTCATAAGTCTGTTTGCTGATTATATGTCTAAGGCTCAGGGAACATTTGGTGTAGGCTGTTCAAACCCGTCTATGAGACAATTTTGCTTTTACTTAATAAGTCTCATGGAGTTGTATTGATTTAGGAACTCACCCCTTATATAGGTTCATTCAACCCTTGAACCTATTGAGCGATGTGGCCTGGGAGCTCATCCCCTTACATGGCCCCTGCCATGGAGTTTTTTTGTTAGGTTCTCAACCTGATTTTTTGATAGAAAGACAAGTTTGATAAAACAACTTCATTCATTTAAGCAATACTTGCTCTTTACAAAAGGTATTCATAATGTTGTTCGAAATACATTTTGATACAAACCAAACTTTTCTGTCTAGACATGGAACCTTTTCAGGGTTTTACCATTCCAATGCCTTGGAAGCCTTTTGCCTTCTGAATCTGCTAGCTTGTAGGATCCACCCTTGTGTGCTTCAAAGATGGTGTATGGACCCTCCCATTTTGGACCAAGCTTTCATTGATTTTCTTTCTTGCTGGCTTCATTGTTTCTGAGGACCAGGTCCCCTGGCTTGAAACGTTCGTTCTTGACTTTCTTGTTGTAGTAAGCTTCCATTTGTTTCTTGTACTTGGCTTCTTGAATTGCGGCTTGATCTCGTGCTTCCTCTAGGAGTTGTAAATTCAACATGGTCTCTTTTTGGTTTGTTTCGGGATCCATGTTGACGATTCGTTGGGTTACAACTCCTATCTCGGCGGGATCACAGCCTCGGATCCAAATACCAAGCTGTAAGGTGTTTTCTGATGGCTTGTTTTTTCGGTTGTTCTTATTGCCCATAGAACGCTAGGCAATTCCTCAAGCCAGTTGCTTTCGTATCTTCCTAGTCTTGTCTTGATACCTTCCACTATGCTTCTATTCGTCCTTTCAACCTGACCGTTTGATTGCGGATAGGCCACTGAGCTAAAAACCTGGTCGATTCTGTATTCCTTGCACCAAACGCTGAAAGGCTTCTCAGCAAATTGCTTTCCGTTATCAGTGACAAGTACTCCCGGCAATCCATAACGGCAAATAATGTTCTCCCAAACAAAGTCAATGACATGCTTTCCCGTGATCTTAGCAAGTGGTTTGACCTCGGGCCACTTGGTGAAATAATCTATTGCCACCAACAAGAATTTTACTCCTCCTTTGCTTGGGGGGAATGGACCAACAATGTCCATTCCCCATTTATGGAATGGCCATGCCGAGGTTATCGGGACCAAGTCATGCTTGGGACTTTTTGGGATCGGTGCGTGAATTTGGCAAGCATCACATTTCCTTAATTGTTCAGCTGTGTCACGATGCGTTGATGGCCAGAAATACCCAAGGTTCATGAGTTTTGCAACCACCGACCTAGCTCCAAAGTGAGCTCCGCATATGCCTTCGTGAATCTCTTTGACCAAATACTTACTTTGCTCAGGACCGACACATCTTAGCAAGGGAGCAAGGTAACCCTTTTTGTAAAGGGTTTCTCCTTATAGCACGTATTGCCTTGCCTTGATTTCAACCCTTTTAGCTTCTACTTGATCATTGGGTAGTTCACCATTTTTAAGGAACTTTTTGATGGGAGTCATCCAGTTTGGATCTTCCTCGGTGACTACATCTTGTACTTCCAATTCATCAATTGATGGAGCCTTCAACACTTCTACCAACACCTTCTTGGTAAGGTGGGTGAAAGTGAGAGATGCAAGCTTACTTAGGGCATCAGCCTTTTTGTTTTGAGATCTGGGAATCTGCTTGATGTTACATGCTTGGAAGGTACTCATCAGCTCCTTGGATTTTTCTCTGTATTTCTTCATGTTGGGCTCTTTAGCTATGTAGCTATCATTTACTTGGCTTGAGACCAGCAACGAATCTGTGAACACTTCAAGCTTTTCAACCTTCATTTCTTTAGCCAGCCTTAAGCCAGCTATTAGTGCCTCGTATTCAGCCTCGTTATTGGTGGTCTGAAAATCAAAACGAAGAGCATATGTGAATTCCAACCCTTCTGGGTTGATCAAAATTAGCCCAGCCCCTGACCCTTCAACGCTTAAGCCCCATCAGTAAAAAGCTTCCAGGCTTCAGGGTTGAAAGGTTCAGTGACGGTAGTGTTTACTTCAGTGATTGTTTGGTCTGGGACTTCTACAATGAAATCGGCCAAGACTTGGGCCTTGATAGCTTTTCTTGGGACATAGGTGATGTTGTGCTCACCTAGTTCTATGGTCCATTTGGCTAATCGTCCCGAGTTTTTAGGTTTTTCAAGCACACTCTTAATAGGTTGGTCGGTGTCCACTTGTATAGGGTGTGCTTGGAAATACCTTCGAAGCCTTCTAGCTGTTTGAACTAGAGCTAGGGCAAGCTTTTCAAGAGGAGGATATTTAGTTTCAGCCAACTTTAAAGTTTTGCTGAAGAAATAAACGGGTACCTGGGCCTTGTCTCGCTCAATGGTGAGGACAGCACTGATGGCTTCGTCGGCAACTGAAAGGTACACCGAAATCAACTCCCCCGTTTCTGGTGCTGCAATGTCTGGTAGGGAAGCTAGATGTTGCTTCATCTGTTTGAAAGCTTTCTCAGCTTCCTCAGTCCATTTAAAATCCTTCTTATCTGAGCAGATCTTGAACGTTTTGTAGAAGGGCAGAGATCTTTCAGCCAATTTTGAGGTAAAACGCTTCAAGGCTGCCAGCCTCCCGTTTAAGCTTTCAACCTCCTTCTTGGTTTTTGGTGGTTTGGTTTCAAGGACAGCTTTTACTTTGTTTGGGTTAGCCTTGATGCTTTGTTTCCCAACAATGTGGCCTAAGAACTTTCCTTCCTCAAACCCAAATGAGCATTTTTCAGGGTTGAGCTTCATGTTAACCTTTCTGAGATTATTGAAAGTTTCTTGAATGTTGTCAAGCATTTGATACTCCGTCTTGCTTTTAATCACCAAGTCATCGACATATGCCTCCATGTTTTTACCAATTTGGCTAGTAAAGGCTTTGTCTACTAGACGTTGGTAGGTTGCTCTGGCATTTTTGAGGCTGATGACGGGGGTAGCTCAAGACTAAATGAAATGATTAAATATGTAAGCGCTTAAAAGGTTAAACGGTTCAACGGTTGAAAAGTTGTGAGTTGGGAAAAGCAATGCAGAAACAGTAGCCGGTCACATCTGAAGATCGCTTCACCAACCCACGGCCGCAAAAGCAAAGCAGGTCTGCCAATGCACACTATTATCCGGGGGTCAAAAGCCTTCAACCCCCGAAAGGGGAAACCCTCCACTGCAAGCGAGGTTACTAGTCTAATCCATTCCACTTCGGGAGATGCCTTCTCTTATAAAATGACACTTCATTTACTTCAGAGAGGACATCCAGACCAGCTCTGATTCTTCAATCTCTGGTCATTCACATCGAATACTTGTCTCGCACAAGTCATTCCCTTTCACATCCAACACACACATTCCCTTTGCTACCACTTCCAAATCTGGATACGATTCAGAGGAGGATCTATAGCAAAGAACAACAATAAACTAGTAAACCTCCTTCCACGTCTCGCAAACGTGGGGGGACCCCACGACCTGCGTTAGGCAAGGTTGAACCCTCCAACCGTTCTGCCTAGCCAGTCCAGCTACCACCGTTGGTCTTGTATTTGTTGTATCAACAAGTTGGCGCCCACCGTGGGGCTACGCCGCTATTTCTTCTCCAAAAAGACCTAGTAGTGTAGCTCTATTTACTTAAAATCACCATGTCTGAAAGTGGATCCCCGGAAGAAGTAAATCAGATCCCAAACGCTTCTACTCCGGGTAGTAGCCAAGCTCACGTGGCTATACCAACTTCTTTCTCAACTCCGGGGAGCACACCCGAGTTCCTCAACTTCAACACACCAACTCCGTCCAGATCCGGAGTTCCATCTCCCAATATCGGTGTCTCTGATGCCCCATCAAGTGTTGAACTCACCCCTGAAGGGGTTGCTAACAATTTCCTTGTGCTAAGGACTCTTCTCAACCAGCATGTAAGTAAAGAAAGAGAAAAGGGAGTGAGGATTCGTTTAGACTATGACGAACCTGAGCCAACATTGTCTCCTGGACCACCTCCTCCTCTTTTTGCAACAAGAAGTGAGGCTGGTCCCAGTAACCCTTCAAACCCTCACCCTTATCTGTCCACTATGATAAATCCTACGGTGCATCCTATCTTCTCTTCCCAACCAATTACTAGTGGTGCTCCTTTGGGACATGAGCTGACTCTTGACCAGCTCCTACAATCCCCAGTGACAAGCTATCCAATATCCACTACAACTACATGGGAGCAAGCTCTGTCCGTGTTCCCCTTAGCACGAAGTGCTGTTATGAGTGCTCCCCTCGGGATAAACTGCTCCGCTGGCCCAGGAAGCCTTCAAGGCTTCAACCCCATGACCAACATGATGACCCAGATGATGGCCAACTTCCCATGGCAACACTTCATCAATCAAGTGCTTGCCACTCAGGGAAACAACGGCAATAGCAGTAATGTGGATGCAAGGACTGAAGAAGACTTGGCTAAACCATACAAACCAAGTAACCTTTCATGCTTCTCAAGACAGATAGCCGATTATGATTTCCAGTCAAAGATCAAAATGCCGGCCCACATCAGGACATATGACGGGACTGAAGATCTTGAGGACCATCTTCAGATCTTCACAGGTGCAGCTCGGATAGAGAAATGGTCCAACGCTGAGTGTTGCCTAATGTTCATGCAAACTCTTGTTGGATCTGCCAGGATCTGGTTCAACGATTTACCTGCTCAAAGCGTTCGAAGCTTCGACGATCTCAGCAAGGGTTTCCTGGCCAATTTCTCCCAACAAAGACGATATGTCAAGGACGCAACCGTGATCTTTCAGATAAAACAGCGTGATGATGAAAGTCTCCGTGCTTTCATTGAACGATACAAGAAGGAAGGTCTGACTTATGTAGGGGCCGACGAGAAAATGAGGGTGGCTGACTTCATGAATGCCATCACCTCTAAGTACCTTACAAGGGATTTCAACAAATCTCTACCCAAGACCTTAGAAGAAGCTCTTGAAAGGGCTGAAGCCCACATCCGGGGAGAGGAGGCAGTAGATATCAAGGAACAAAGAAAAAGAGGGCCCGGCTGGAGAAGCAACAGTCCAGCCAGAAAAAGAGGGAACTTCAACTCCTATGACAGGCGGTCAAAGGGTTCAGACCCTCGAAGGTCTGAAGGTCGGAACCTTTCAAGCAGGGACAAAGGCATAAGTTTCACACCCCTTACAAAGACCCCTCAAGAAATCCTTGCAACAGAAGAAGTCAAACAAAACTTTCGGCCTCCTAGACCTCTCCCCAAAAGCAGGAAAAATGAGAACTCCACCCAATACTGCGAGTTTCATGAAGAAAAAGGTCACCACACCAATGATTGCTTCCAACTCAAGAAAAGAATAGAAGAAGCTGTTAAGTCCGGAGAACTCGCTCATTTGGTAAAGGGAGTCCGGGACAAAATGGCTGAAGGAAAGGGTAAGGAAGTCAACATGGTAGATTTCGATGGAAAGGTTCCTCACAAGAGGCAGAGGTTGGAAGCTTGGGAGCTTCAGTGTGTCTGTTTCCCCCTACGGAGAATGACCCTCTCTCTAGCCCTCTTGTGGTAGAAGCCACCGTGGGAACATTGCAAACATGCAAGGCATACATAGACACGGGGGCAGCCACTGAAATCATGTTCGAAAAATTCTTCAACCGATTGAGCAATGAAGAACGTTCAAGGATTCAACCCTCTGGGACCTCCATAAAAGGTATCGCTGACATACCCCTTAAGCCTTTAGGGCAACTGACACTTAATGTTCGTTTCAGTGAAGGTTTAAAAGAAAGAACCCAACCACTCACCTTTGTGGTTATCAACATCCCCTCAAGCTATGATGTGATCATCGGAAGACCAGGACAGTGTGCATTTTACATGGCCGTATCTGTTGGCCATGGCACAGTCAAATTTCCCACCGAGAGGGGCATAGCAACCCTTCAATCGTCTCAGGAAGCCTACATGGTTGAAGGTGAAAGTTCAAACAGTGAAGAAGACAGGCAAAGGTTGGTCATAAATCTTAAATACCCTGAACAAAGAATAAGGGTCAACCCAGACCTTTCTCAAGAGACCCTTTCATACCTTGAAAAACTGCTAACACACTACAGCGATGTATTCGCTTGGTGTCCTGAAGATATGACCGGGATCCCCCGGGACATTGCCGAGCATGAGTTGAGAATACCACCAGAGGTCAAGCCTGTGGTCCAGAAGAAAAGAAGCTTGGCACCAGAGAGAAGTCTGGCAGCCAGCCAAGAGGTTGAAAAGCTTGTGTCAGCCGGTATTCTCCGAGAAGTCAAGTACCAGTCATGGGTTGCAAACCCGGTTATGGTCAAGAAACCAGACAACTCTTGGAGGATGTGCATAGACTTTAAGGATCTTAACAAAGCTTGTCCTAAGGATTGCTATCCACTACCAGAAATTGATCTCAAAATTGACTCCCTCACAGGCTACTCGTTCAAATGCTTTCTTGATGCATACAAAGGCTATCACCAAATCCTCATGAAAAAAGAGGATGAGGAGAAGACAGCCTTTCACACGGACAAAGGAATCTTTTGCTATCAAAAGATGCCTTTCGGTCTCAAAAATGCAGGAGCAACCTATCAACGGCTCGTTGACAAAGCCTTCGAAAGCCAAATCGGCAAGAACATGGAGGCATATGTCGATGACTTGGTCATTAAAAGCAAGACGGAATACCAAATGCTCGATGATATTCAAGAAACTTTCAAGAACCTCAGAAAGGTTAACATGAAGCTTAATCCGGAAAAGTGTTCATTTGGATTCGAAGAAGGAAAATTCTTGGGCCACATTGTTGGAAAACAAAGCATCAAAGCCAACCCTAACAAAGTAAAAGCCGTCCTTGAAGCCAAGCCACCAAAGACCAAGAAGGAAGTTGAAAGCTTGAACGGGAAGCTTGCAGCCTTGAAGCGTTTTACCTCAAAGTTAGCCGAAAGATCTCTGCCCTTCTACAAAACGCTCAAGAACTGCTCAGATAAAAAGGATTTCAAATGGACTGAAGAAGCTGAAGAAGCTTTCAACCAGATGAAGCAACATCTAGCTTCCCTACCAGACATTGCGGCACCAAAAACCGGGGAGTTAATATCGGTGTACCTCTCAATCACGGACGAGGCCATCAGTGCAGTCCTCACCATTGAGCGAGACAAGGCCCAGGTACCCGTTTATTTTTTCAGCAAAACTTTAAAATTAGCTGAAACGAAATACCCTCCCCTTGAAAAACTTGCCCTAGCATTAGTTCAAACAGCTAGAAGGCTTCGAAGGTATTTCCAAGCACACCCCATACAAGTGGTCACCGACCAACCTATTAAGAGTGTGCTTGAAAAACCTGAAAACTCGGGGCGATTAGCCAAATGGGCCATAGAACTAGGTGAACATAACATCACCTATGTCCCAAGGAAAGCTATCAAGGCTCAAGTCTTGGCCGATTTCATTGTGGAAATCCCAAACCAAACAGTCACTGAAGTAAACACTGCCACCACTGAACCTTCCAACCCTGAAGCCTGGAAGCTTTTTACCGACGGGGCTTCAAGCGTTGAAGGGTCAGGGGCTGGATTAATTTTGATCAACCCAAAAGGTTTGGAATTCACATATGCTCTTCGTTTTGATTTTCAGACCACCAATAACGAGGCTGAATACGAAGCACTAATAGCCGGCCTAAGGTTGGCCAAAGAAATGAAAGTTGAAAAGCTTGAAGTGTTCACGGATTCGTTGCTGGTCTCAAGTCAAGTCAATGACAGCTACATAGCTAAAGAGCCCAACATGAAAAAATACAGAGAAAAATCCAAGGAACTGATGAATACCTTCCAAGCATGCAACATTAAACAGATCCCAAGATCTCAAAACAAGAAGGCCGATGCCCTAAGTAAGCTTGCATCCCTCACTTTTGCCCATCTCACCAAGAAGGTACTGGTAGAAGTGTTGAAGGCCCCATCCATTGATGAATTGGAGGTTCAAGACGTGGTTACCGAAGAAGAACCAAACTGGATGACTCCCATAAGAAAGTTCCTCAAAAATGGTGAATTACCCAATGATCAAGTGGAAGCCAAAAGGGTTGAAATCAAGGCAAGACAATACATACTACAAGGAGAAACCCTTTACAAAAAGGGTTACCTTGCTCCCTTGCTAAGATGTGTCGGTCCTAAGCAAAGTAAGTACTTGATCAAGGAAATTCATGAGGGCGTATGTGGAGCTCACTTTGGAGCTAGGTCGGTAGTTGCAAAGCTCATGAACCTCGGATATTTCTGGCCCTCAATGCATCGTGACACAACCGAAGAATTGAAGAAATGTGATGCCTGCCAGATCCACGCACCAGTCCCAAAAAGTCCCAAGCATGATTTAGTCCCAATAACCTCGGCTTGGCCATTCCATAAGTGGGGAATGGACATTGTTGGTCCATTTCCCCCAAGCAAAGGGGAGTGAAATTCCTACTGGTGGCGGTAGACTATTTCACCAAGTGGCCCGAGGTCAAGCCACTTGCCAAGATCACAGGAAAGCAAGTCATTGACTTTGTCTGGGAAAACATCATTTGCCGTTATGGATTGCCAGGAGTACTTGTCACCGATAACGGAAGGCAATTTACTGAGAAGCCCTTCAGCGTTTGGTGCAAAGAATACAAAATCGATCAGGTTTTCAGCTCAGTGGCTTATCCGCAATCAAACGGGCAGGTTGAGAGAACAAATAGAAGCATATTGGAAGGCATAAAGACAAGATTGGGAAGATACGAAAGCAACTGGCTTGAAGAATTGCCTAGTGTCCTATGGGCAATTAGAACAACAGAAAAAACAAGCCATAAGAAAACACCTTACAGCTTGGTATTTGGATCTGAAGCTGTGATCCCTGCCGAAATAGGAGTTGTAACCCAAAGAATTGTCAACATGGATCCCGAAACAAACCAAAAACAGACCATGTTGAATTTACAACTCCTAGAGGAAGCAAGAGATCAAGCCGCAATCCAAGAAGCCAAATACAAGCAACAAATGGAAGCTTACTACAACAAAAAAGTCAAAAACGAACGTTTCAAGCCAGGGGATCTGGTCCTCAGAAACAACGAAGCCAGCAAGAAAGAAAATCAAGGAAAGCTTTGCCCAAAATGGGAAGGCCCATACACCATCCTTGAAGCACACAAAGGTGGATCCTACAAGCTGGCTGATTCAGAAGGCAAAAGGCTTCCAAGGCATTGGAACGGCAAGACATTGAAAAGGTTCCATGTTTAAACGGAAAGTTTGGTTTGTATCAAAATGTATTTCAAGCAGTATTATGAATACCTTTTGTAAAAAGCAAGTATTGCTTTAATGAATGAAGTTGTTTTTATCAAACTTGTCTTTCTATCCCAAAATCAGGTTGAGAACCTAGCAAAAAACTCCATGGCAAGGGCCATGTAAGGGGATGAGCTCCCAGGCCACATCGCTCAATAGGTTCAAGGGTTGAATGAGCCTATATAAGGGGTGAGTTCCTAAATCAATACAACTCCATGAGACTTGTTAAGAAAACACAAAATTGTCTCATAGACGGGTATGAGCAGCCTACACCAAATGCTCCCTAAGCCTTAAAAATATAGTCCACAAAAAGGCTAAAAAACCAAAAGAAATAGTAAAAAGGATAGGTGCTATCTCTTCTTGTTAAAAATGCCAAGGCTAAGTGTCTGCAGCACTGAACCCTTGTAGGTATAAAAAACATAAGGGCAGCACAAACCCGACAAAGACAAAGTTACAAAAAGAACAAAGCAAATCCAAAAAGAACAAAGTCAATTGGACAAAAATCACAAAGCTACAAACCAAGCCAGGACGCAAAACTAAGAAGCCTTCAAGGCTTCAAGCTACCCGGGCAATACCTCGAAACCTTAAAGGCTTCAACCTATTAACAGACAGCCAAAAGGCTTGGACGGTTAAAATCCAAATGAACCGCCTTGTCCAAAAAGGCACATGCATAAAACCATAATAAATGGAAAATAGTTAACACATAACATCATATAAAACAAAGGCACAAAAAGACTTTCGAACATAAGTCAGAGCAAGTCCTAGTAACTTGCAAGCTTAAACTACTGTTCCAACGGCCACAAAGGCCTTAAAACACAACCAACAGGAACCTTAAGGGTTCCTAATAACCTAATATTGTTCAAGTTAACATTACAAAACATAAATTGTTTGCTAAGAAAGCTACGAATCAAGCATCAACAGATTTGGAAACTCCAGAACCTTCACCCTTGGCCTTCTTTGTTTTCTTCAACTTTTTAGTCTTCACACCTCCATCACCACCAACCGCCGAAGCCTCCAAGCTTGCATCCTTAGGAACATCCGGCTGACCTGAAAGGGTATCGTCACTATCACCCGAATAAGACCTCTTCCTTGAAAGAGATCCCAGGACTTCAGCACAGACCTTCTCATTCAAGCCCTCCGGCTTCAAACCTTGCAACACAGCAAGAGGCTTACCAAAGCAACCAGAAACTTGGTGGATGTAAGGATAAGTCAGCTTCTCCATTTGCTCAACGGAGCCTTTAAAAACATCAGACGCCTCGGGCCGAAACAGAGGTGATTTCTCCAAAGGATGACCGGACTCATGAAGCTTATAACCTGCAATAAGACCTTGGTGTTTTCCTAAATTGAGCAGCTTAGTATAAACATCACCGAGGGCAGAGTTAAACTCTTTGGAGTGCAGCAGATAGGTAACCACTTGATGGAAACCCTTCTCAATGAGCCATTGGTTATCGGCAGTAGCCTGAGCAACTGAAGCCTTCAACCCTTCTTTCTCCTCACCAAAAGCCTGTTGCTGAACAAACAAAGCTTCCCGGTCAGCCCTAAGTTTCAACCTATCAGCTTCGAAGCTCTTTTTCAAATCACCCATCTCAATCTCATGCATCTTTTTCAGATCACTAACCTTCCATGCCGCTTCCTTCTTGGCAAAACCAGCTATCTCCTTCTTCATCCCAGCCATAGAGGATTTCATTTTATCCTTCTTCTTGGAGAAATCTTCATATTCGTGCATTCTTTGGCGAAAACGGGCAATGCCTTGAGGAAGCATGGCAGCAAGGTTGCAAGTACTCAAAATCATACGGGATAGCATCAGGTCATCATCCATTCCAGCAATAGTCTCATGCACCGAGGGAGGAGCAATGTGACTCAGAACATCCTCACAAACAGCAGCATCTTTGAAACTGTCATCATTCTTCACCGACCACGTAGGCATATAAATCCCTTCCGGATCCAACCCTTCAACATCCCTGCTCGAAGACTCCTGAACAGGAGTGGCGACAACCTTCCTGCCTAAAACCTTTTTACCATGGACAACCAATTCCTTATCCTTCTCAACACCTGCTTCAACACCTTGATCTTCGGAAACTTCAATATCATCGCTCAAGTCCACTGGTTCAGTAGAAGTGGATTGAGGGCCAGCTTTCAACAAACGACGAGAAGATCGGCGGGTTGAAGACTTAGGAGCATTAGACTTAGAAAAACCCTTGGCAGTAGCAGCACTAACATAGCCTGAGCCCTCAAACCTTTGATCAGCAGTCCTAACCACAACATTCTCACCAGGAACAGACGGAGCATCCTCAAAAACAACATCAGAAGTGTCGTCGCTCTTAATAAAATCCAAAGCAGACATGACTGCAAAAAACAACAACACATAAGTCATAGATTAAGAAAAACATAAAAAGGACAAAAAAGGAAAATGCATACCCATGCCACTCCTCATAAGAACCGGGTCCCGATCAACATTCCCCCAAATTTTACTAACCCCTAATAGAACAAGTAAGTGTTCAGGAAAGGGACGAACCCTCGAAGGGCACCCCCGGATGGCATTGAGAAAAACAGCATTCAATTCAGACTCGGAAGGTTCCGGATCATTGAGAACAGCATCCGGATTCCTCCACACCATTTTAAATGGGAGAATAGTATCGGAAACCCAGAAAAAGCGGTCTTTCCAAGCCCCAAGCGAAGTAACCATCAACGAAATAAGGCAGGTATCAACCTTGGTTGTTTCAAAAGTAAACCAATCGCCATTCTTAGCCAAACGGAAAAACCGGTGAAAGAGTAAAAGGGAAGGATCATACCCAAGAGCACGACATAAAACCTCAAAATGTAAAACCCTAGCCATCCCCTTTGGATGAACTTGCCCAAAAGAAACCCGATAATACTCCAACAAGTTCAAAACAAAAAACGAAAAGGGATAACGAAGGTTTGAGAACTCAAAATGACTACAATAAAGGGCAATCGAACCAGAAGGTGGTTTATCAACGGGAACATCACAAGCAGGGGCTATGGGATCAAACTTCCTATCAATACCATATTCCATACAAAATAAATCTATCTCCTCTTGTGTTAACCGGGAAAAAGATTTTGCTAAGTCCTTACGAGCACCCATTTTTTGAAAACGGAAAATGCAGAATGGAAGAAAAGGAAACCGGAACTAACCTTAGAGAAGGAGAGAAAATGGCAGGAACTTGGAATAAATTTTGAAACAAATGGATAGGTTTGGAAATATAAAATAAATATAAGTCTACAATAGGGGTAATAATGGCAAAACAGTAACTCCTGCGAAAACCGCCACCCTATCAACTGCCATACATCAATCAAATCAATTGTCAGTTATTTGAAATTCAAATTCAAAACATTAACTGCCTTCAACCTTTCAAGCCTTCAAACAACGAACCCTCGAAACCTTCAAGCAATAAAATACGTACATAAAAGTCAGAAGTCTTTAAGCTTATCACCCAAAAGCCTCTGACTTGGGGGGGCTGATGACGGGGGTAGCTCAAGACTAAATGAAATGATTAAATATGTAAGCGCTTAAAAGGTTAAACGGTTCAACGGTTGAAAAGCTGTGAGTTGGGAAAAGCAATGCAGAAACAGTAGCCGGTCACATCTGAAGATCGCTTCACCAACCCACGGCCGCAAAAGCAAAGCAGGTCTGCCAATGCACACTATTATCCCGGGGTCAAAAGCCTTCAACCCCCGAAAGGGGAAACCCTCCACTGCAAGCGAGGTTACTAGTCTAATCCATTCCACTTCGGGAGATGCCTTCTCTTATAAAATGACACTTCATTTACTTCAGAGAGGACATCCAGACCAGCTCTGATTCTTCAATCTCTGGTCATTCACATCAAATACTTGTCTCACACAAGTCATTCCCTTTCACATCCAACACACACATTCCCTTTGCTACCACTTCTAAATCTGGATACGATTCAGAGGAGGATCTATAGCAAAGAACAACAATAAACTAGTAAACCTCCTTCCACGTCTCGCAAACGTGGGGGGACCCCACGACCTGCGTTAGGCAAGGTTGAACCCTCCAACCGTTCTGCCTAGCCAGTCCAGCTACCACCGTTGGTCTTGTATTTGTTGTATCAACAGAGGCCAAAAGGCATCTTTTGATAACAAAAGATCCCTTTGTCCGTGTGAAAGGCTGTTTTTTCCTCATCCTCTTCCGTCATGAGGATTTGGTGGTAACCTTTGTATGCATCGAGAAAGCATTTGAACGGGTAACCGGTGAGGGAGTCAACCTTGAGATCAATTTCCGGTAGTGGATAGAAATCCTTGGGACAAGCCTTGTTAAGATCTTTGAAATCTATGCACATCCTCCAAGAGTTGTCGGGTTTCTTGACCATAACCGGGTTTGCAACCCATGATTGGTAATTGACTTCTCGGAGTATGCCAGCCGATACGAGCTTTTCTACTTCTTGACAAGCAGCCAGGCTTCTCTCAGGTGCTAAACTTCTTTTCTTTTGGACCATGGGCTTGACATCTGGTGGTATTCTCAACTCGTGCTCAGCAATGCTTCGGGAAATTCCTGTCATATCTTCTGGACCCCAAGCGAAGACATTGCTGTAATGTGTCAGTGATGTGTGCAAAATGCAACATATAAATTGCATCAATTGTGGCATAAAACTAACCCTTTTTTAGTACTAATGTTGGAAAAAGTGTGCTTTTGTCTTCCTTTTGTATTTTCAGGATTAAATGAGCTCAAATTAACAAAAGAAGCAAAAAGACATCAAAATCTAACATAAATGCAAGAAAAGGAACAAGACGTGACATGCCCGACCCCACGACAGCATCTTCCCAAGCAAAACAAGAGATCAGAAGACTGAACACGCCCCGTGCTCAGCCAGCACGGGGGCGTGCCCAAGTGTTAGCAGAAAAGACAAAGTTGTAGAAGCTTCTATTGCCCACCACGGGGCCGTGCTCAGCGGGCACGGGGCCGTGGTCAACTATAAGATTCGCACAATCCAACAAATCTTCATAGTACAAAGATTCTTCTGCACACGGGGTCGTGCTCAGCGGACACGGGGGCGTGGTCAACTAATAAGACAAAGCTGCATTAAATGAAGAAAGAGAAGGATGTGGACACGGGGCCGTGCCCACTGGACACGGGGCCGTGCCCGAGCTCCTGTTCAGCCTATAAATAGGAGTGCTTGGCTAGAGCTCAAACCATCCCTTGGCACACCACCTCTCTCACACTTCATCCACCACCCACCACCATAACACCATCATCCACCACCATCATCCATTGTCCATCATAGAGTGTGTGAGTCGTCTCGGGATCCAAGATTGATCGTAAGAGTTCTTGACAATCAAGGCCATGTTTGCCTAAGTCTCTTACATCACTTGGTGAAGACAAAATGTCTAGTGTAATACTTTTTATTTCTAATCTTTTCGCACTTTTTAATTGGTTTTGTATTAATGACTTTAATAACTAGTTTCTTATGTTGAAGGTGATTCTTCCTTATTGTTTGTCCGTGGTGTCTTGGCATTATTTTACTGTCTATATAAAATAAAAGATTTTCACCATTCATATCTCCACGGTCTATATGGAGATATGTTGGCTACCTGGTCGGGGGTTAAGGGAACGGTTTGGTAAGAGTCTTACCATTGTTCAGCGTTTAGAGGTCCTGCAATGGACCTGGGTCAAATTTAGTAGGACCTCCTTCAATGCTTCACGGTATTGGATGGCGGGGGTCCAAACTCTTTGACCCCCTCATAAGTTAAACTACTATTAATACTATAACCCGGCTACTTAGGACTGTATCCCTGCTGACTCAGACTACTTAGCCGAGGGTAACGTCACCTTCAAAAGAGGGGCCTACCATAATACTGCATTAATAACTTAATTCATTATCTTCCAATAATCCACCCTTTTAGGATTATATCCTTGCTGGCTCAAACTACTGGGGTGAGGGTAACGTCGCCTTCAAAAGAGGGGCCTACTACAATAACTAAGATAATCTCTTAATTATGTGCAAAAGTGCGGAAATAATCAAAGGTTACACTAGATACGAGTTGGAACCAAGTGATTCATCTTGTCTATCTGTTTTTATTTTTATTTTTATTTTCAGCATTTTAGTTAGTTTTTATTTTTCTTAGTTTAAAAAACCTTTTTCTAACCTTTTTTATTTGATTAGACGTTGAGGATAAACCGGTACTAAAAGCTCTTGTGTCCTTGGACGACCTCGGTATCTTACCAACACTATACTACGCCAACGATGGGTGCACTTGCCCATATGTGTGTTTAGTGTTAGTAAATATCGTGTTTTATAAATTTAAAACTTGGCTAATAAAAGTGTAAAAGGGGCTTAAAATATACTTAAACTCACATTACACCTAACGCACATCAAGTTTTTGGCGCCGTTGCCGGGGACACAAGGATTTTAAGAAAGCTTAAAATCGATAGCCTAATCAGTTTTTCAAAACTTTTTCAAAACGCGCGCACATTTTTCTGCATTTTAGTTTAGTTTTGCATTTACAGTAGGTTGAACACGGGCCGTGCTCACTGAACACGGGGGCGTGCTGCATATTTTCATAAAAACACCCAGTAACAGTAGCTTGAACACGGGCCGTGCTCACTGAACACGCCCCGTGCTCAACTAGATCAGTAAATTTAATTAAAACGCCCAGATATAGATCCTGAACACGGGGCCGTGCTCACTGAACACGGGGCCGTGTCCAGCCTCTGTTTCCGTTTTATTTCTGTTTTCTGATCCCGAGACTTGGTTGTGGTCTGCTGAGTGATTCTTATGGATCAATACTCAGGAGGTTACAA
Source organism: Helianthus tuberosus (assembly GCA_030545235.1). Classification (NCBI taxonomy): domain Eukaryota; kingdom Viridiplantae; phylum Streptophyta; class Magnoliopsida; order Asterales; family Asteraceae; genus Helianthus; species Helianthus tuberosus. The sequence continues at coordinate 136,047,057 of CM060381.1, read as the reverse complement.
CTACACCTATGAGGAGGATGATTATAGGGGTAACTATTGCACTAATTGTAGAAATCTACACTCGGTTCAAAATGATAACTCATATCAACCATCCAATTCATACACCTACTATGAGGAGCCCAGGTACGAGCCATCGACTTCATACACATCCTATGAAGACCAAAGGTATGAACCTCCTCCCTCATACTCATATTTTGATGAACCAAGGTATGAACCTCCATACTCATACTTTGAGGAACCAAGATATGAGCCACCACCTTCATATGCTTACTATGAGGAACCATGGCGTGAACAACCCACCTCATATGAGTATTACGAAGAACAAAATTACGACCCTTATCCATCATATGCTTACAATGAAGAACAATGGTGCGAACCATCTACTTCATATGGGTATTATGAGGAACAAAGGATCGAACAACCGGATTCAAGCTTTGAAAATCCCGATTCTTTTTCTATAACCGAAGTGACCGATAGGATATTAGAACACCTTAAAGTTATCGAGCGCTATATAAAAGAATCTCGCGCAAGGGAAGAGGAGTCCCGCGCAAGAGAAGAATTAAATAAACAAGAGATAACTGAAAGTGTTAAAATGGAAGAACAAATAAGTGAAAAACCAACACATGAGTTAAACAACGAAAAAGGTGAGTCCGACAACGTTAAAATTCAAGAAGAGTCTAATTTTGAAGAAATTAATCTCTTGTCACCTTCTTTTGAAAATCATTGTTTAATTCCCACTCATGCTAAGTTCTTAAAAGAGTTGAACACTAACACTAAAATTGACGAAACGGTAAGTGTTAAGTTAACTAATGATCAAACATCGCTAATAAAAGAAGACCCATTTGAAATTAACATTACACCGGTTCCATGTTTCTTTCAAAATTCATTTATTAGTAATGTCACTATTGATAAAGATCTTTGTGTTAACATAATGCCTAACTACATTTTCGAAAAATTAAGTATTAGTGATTTTTCTCCACTTCAAATACCCATTTTTCTATCTAATCGGAAAGTAATAAAATCAATCGGTATAGTTGAAAATGTCTTGGTTCAAACAAATCAGATGGTAATCCCAACCGACTTTGTCATCCTCGATGACGCTCCTTTAGTGTTGGGACGACCATTTGTAAAAACTCACGAAGCTTTGAAAAACCGGAAGTTCAACAATCTACCTCTTCAATTAGGGGCATTTAAAAGAAGTGTCGATCTTGAGCGGTCAATGAAATATCCATTCGGCAATAATGACCCCCTAATTGAAGATGAAGATGAACCACCCGATACAAGTGAAGAGATTGACCACTTTGTTGAAGAAGAGGTCGCCATAGAACAAACTTTTAAAGTTCTTGATCGAAATGAGCAACCAAATAAGGAGTCTCCTAAAGACCCACCACTTGAGCTCAAAGAACTTCCAAAAGGTTTGGAATATGCTTTTCTAGACAAAGATGGTAAATTACCTGTAATTATTTCGTCTAAGTTAGATAGTTTAGAAAAAGAAAAATTAATTAGTCTCTTGAAAAAACATAAAAATGCAATAGCTTGGAAACTTGTAGACATAAAAGGAATTAGTCCTTCCATGTGCACACACAAAATTTTAATGAATGATGACTACAAATCGGTAATACAACCACAACGCCGAGTAAATCCAAATGTTCAAGAAGTGGTTAAAAACGAAGTCATCAAATTACTTGACGCCTGACTTATCTATCCTATTTCCGATAGTCCTTGGGTAAGTCCCGTCCAAGTAGTTCCAAAGAAAGGAGGTATGACGGTAATAACTAACGAAAAGAATGAATTAATACCAACGAGAACCGTCACAGGATGGAGAGTATGTATAGATTATAGACGATTAAATGAAGCAACAAGAAAAGATCACTTTCCTTTGCCCTTCATTAATCAAATGTTAGAAAGATTATCCGGTCATAAATTTTACTGTTTCTTGGATGGTTTTTCAGGTTACTTTCAAATACCGATAGCACCCGAAGACCAAGAAAAGACAACTTTCACATGTCCCTACGGAACTTTTGCTTATCGGCGCATGCCATTTGGTCTATGTAATGCCCCCGCAACATTCCAACGTTTCATGGTAGCCATTTTCCATGATATGATAGAAAAGACAATGGAAGTCTTCATGGACGACTTTTCTATTTTTGGGGATTCATATGACCTATGCCTCGATAACCTTGAACGAATGCTATCCCAATGTGAGGAAACTAACCTCACCCTTAACTGGGAAAAATGTCATTTCATGGTAACGGAGGGAATAGTACTCGGTCACAAAATCTCAAGCGAAGGAATGGAGGTGGATCGAGCCAAAATCGATACTATTTCTAGATTACCACCCCCATCCTCCGTTAGAGCTATCAGAAGTTTCCTAGGGCATGCCGGATTTTATAGGCGATTTATCAAAGACTTTTCCAAAATCTCAAGACCTCTAACAAAATTACTTGAAAAAGATGCTCCTTTCATCTTTGACAAGGACTGCAATCAAGCATTTCTAACCTTAAAGGAAATGTTAGTCAATGCACCTATCATGATATCGCCTGATTGGAAATTTCCTTTCGAAATCATGTGTGATGCAAGTGACTTTGCAGTTGGAGCTATCTTGGGACAAAGAAAAGAAAAGCACTTCCACCCAATTTATTATTCTAGTAAAACACTTAACGATGCACAAGAGAATTACACAACAACTGAAAAAAAGTTACTAGCTGTGGTATTTGCTTTTGATAAATTTCGTTCTTATCTTGTTCTTTCTAAAACTATAGTCTATACAGATCATGCAGCCATTCGATATCTCTTCAAGAAGCAGGACGCAAAACCACGTTTGATTCGGTGGATTCTACTCCTCCAAGAATTTGATATTGAAATCAAAGACAAAAGAGGAGCAGAAAATACCGCAGCAGGTCATCTTTCGCGCTTAGAAGACCCAGCTTTGGAGGCAACTAGGGACGAACAAATCAACGAAAAATTCCCAACGGAGTCCCTAGAAATGGTGGAATACAAGGAGGAACCATGGTACGCCGACTATGCTAACTACCTAGCTAGCGGTATAGTCGCCAAAGGTTGGCCACATCATCAAAGAAAAAAATTCTTTGCTAATGTGAAACATTATTTTTGGGAAGATCCATATCTTTTCAAAATGTGTGCCGACCAACTCATCCGGCGATGCGTACATGGTAGAGAAGCACGAAGAATTCTCCGCCATGTCATGAAGGTCCATACGGAGGACATCATGGTGCCGCTAGTACCGCACGAAAGGTATTTGATTCAGAATTTTATTGGCCAACCATTTACAAAGACGCTCAAAGTCTTGTCAAAACATGTGATGCTTGCCAAAGAACAGGTAATATTTCTTCCAAAAACGAAATGCCACAAAATGGCATTCTTGTTTGTGAAATTTTTGATGTGTGGGGACTCGACTTTATGGGACCTTTCCCACCGTCAAAAGGAAACAAATATATACTTGTGGCAGTAGATTACTTGTCTAAATGGGCCGAGGCCGAGGCACTTCCAACAAATGATGGAAGAGTCGTGGTAAGATTTCTGAAAAAACTATTCTCTCGTTTTGGCACACCTAAAGCATTAATAAGTGATAGAGGTACCCATTTTTGCAATCATCAACTTGAAAAAAATTTAACAAGATATGGGGTCTATCATCGGGTCTCAACAGCATATCACCCTCAAACAAACGGACAAGCCGAAATGACTAATAGAGGTTTAAAACGAATACTTGAAAAAAACCGTAGGAATAAATAAGAAAGAATGGGCAGATAAACTAGATGATGCTTTATGGGCTTTTCGAACTACTTATAAAACAACAATAGGTACAACCCCATATAAGCTAGTCTATGGAAAAAGTTGTCACTTGCCGGTAGAAATTGCACACAAAGCCTACTAGGCAATTAAAAATGTAAACTTAGATTTAGAATTTGCGGGTAAAAATCGATTTTGTCAATTAAATGAATTAGACGAGCTTAGGAATTATGCATACTCAAACTCTGAAATTTATAAGGAAAGAATGAAAAATTTGCATGACAAACATATTAAACCTAATGAATTTCGAGTAGGAGATTTAGTTCTTATTGTTTCATCAATTTGCTGAGGGCGGCGCTTTTTCAAGCAAGCAGAAAGTATTCTCCGGGGACTAGGTCAGAATTTCCATTCAGCGGAAGTCCCGGGATAATACCCCAGATATCACTGAGCATAAAGACCTAGTATCTCAGAAAGAGGGACCTTTCAAACAAGATTTCGGGGGTTACCCATATATCCAAGAAGTTGTTCCCCACGATATAAGCAAGTTTGATTTTAGATTTATATCTCGTCACAATCTACTAAATGTGCAAAAACCTACTGGCATATCCGCAGTGAGATTGTTTATCACATTTATACTTTCCATTTCTTTAGCATGTTGTGACAATCTACTGATGTACTATCATTTCCTCTTTTATGCAACAAAACTCATTTTTGATTTTATCATGTTTTTGTCTTTTTCAAATTTTCTAATGTTTTTGGATTTTCAGAAATTTCTACTCCCCCTAAAATGCAAACACATTTCAGGAAATTTGAAAATAAACTGTACAAAATCTTGACAACCGATATCAAATTGCTTCAAATCGCCATCCACTTGGCATAAACAATCAGAACTCCCCCTTACACAAAACTATTTTCTCATTATGATTTCAAAACACTTAAGTTTGTTTTAACCAAAATGATTTTTCCGGAAAATAAGTTTTGTTGATTTACCCACTTGTCGGTTCGGGGTGTGGTTCATCACATTGTCTTTCAAAATACCAATTGTAAGAATTACCACTTTTAGGATTACAAACAATACCACTTGTAGGTATGACTAACCAATACCAACTGTAGGAATGTTACGTCTACATGCATCATTTACCAATCAGGATGCCGATTCCTGCTTCGCACTTACCAACCTGGAAGCTCCGGCGTAGTCCTTCTATCTGTAAAATTTAAACTCATTTAAAAATATTTCAAGCAAACTTTTCAAACACTAGAATGATGCCGATTCCTGATCCACGATATAAACTTGGGATCTCCGGCATAGTCCTAAGACTTTAAGGGAAACAGACTTCCATCCAAGTCTTCTCAGACTTGATGGTTTTCAACTCATGCGCAGTAGGGTTGTAAGTTGCCTTTTTAGTTGCATAAAACTCTTTAACCCCCTTTGCTTTTCCATTTAACATTTTCCCAAAAATTTTCTTAACACTCCCATTGAATGTTTTCTCGACATCAAACTTAGTTTTCTCTGTGTAAAACTGATTCGAGATTTCAACCTTTCCAACCTTTTGTTTAACCTCTTCAAACTTCAGTGATGGAAACTCATCATCATTCACTGAAATTTTCACCTCAACCTGTGGCTCTTCTGGCTTTGTGTAACCAGATTCATCACCAACTTTCTCATCATCCTTTTTAACAACCCACACTTGGTTGTCTTTCTCTTTCTTTTTATAAAAAATCTTTTTAGAACACTCACCAATCTCATATGTTGAATTTTCAAAAATCTTAAATTTTTCAATTGGTGGTTCAACATCAACAATTTTTTCTATCAATTTCTTAGAAACTCCCTGTTTTGATTTGGCATATTTTGGGCAGTTCCATGCAATGTGACCAGCTTCATTGCACTTGTAACAGGTTCGAGTTTCCTTTGAGTGAAACACTCCAACTCCATTCCTTCTCTTCTCAGCAAGAAACTCCTGGTTTGACTGTCTCCAGAACGGTTTCTTCTGTTCCTCTTCTGCACTTCCACCAGACACAAATTCTGTTTTTGTTTTAGAATTTTTCATGTTTTTATGATTTTCTGGTGGAATAAAACCTAAACCTTTCTTTTTGTAGCTACGATTTTGGTTAGGTTTCTTTTGAAAACCAGAACCAGAATTGTAACCCTTTTTCTTGTTTAAACGTTGTGGAACTCTTGAAGTGTATTTTTTAGGTTTTTTCAGAAAGATTTAAATCTTTTATTTCAGAAATATTTATTTCTGTCATTTTGAAAACCTTTTTGATCATGTCAAAACGAACACTTCTTTTTGGAAATTCTTTGTCATAATATAATTTGTCCGAATCATTCAAAGTGTATGCAACTTCAAATGTTTCATCATCCAAATTTGCTTTCGATAACAAAAATTCTTTACTGTAAGACCGTTTGACCGACGACTTTGGACTATTGACTGACGAACTTGAACCTCCAGACTCAGACTCCTCATATATATTCAACACCTGATCGACCACCTTTTTAATTAACTCAGACTCATGATCAGTGTCAGACGATGTGAAAGTAACATCAATGTTTTCTGGTAATTCATCAGTTGTGTCGGTTTTTATCTTTATATTGACTACTTTTTCGAGTTGCTCCTCATTTGGTTTTCTGGGAGAATAACCTTCCCAGATTGGAGGCGGACACTTGTTATAGCTAACAGTCGGTTTCTTACCACTAACTTTCTTCTTTGGCTTCTCATCTTGAAAAGCTTCCATACCTGCAACAGTTGGGTAAATACGGTCAATGAGATAATCAGAACTAGAATAGCTTTGTAACAAACGTCTAATTCTCTCATTTTCAATCTTTTCAGTTTCCAACTCTTGCTTCCACTTTGCACTTTCTTCGATGTAAAAGTTAATAGCTTTCTGTTTTGTCATCATAACAGCATTCATCATCGTTAGTGCTTGTTCTCTTTCTGAGTTTGTCTTTTGAAGACCAGTTACTGTTTTGTTCAAGACATCATAAGATTCTTTTACATAGTTGAGGTTCAACAGCAACTGCTCTTTCTTCTTGTCATACTCAGCAATTATGTCATCTTTTGCTGCACATTCCTTACATGCTTCCAAACACTTCGTGCAAGGCTTGACAACTTCAACAATCTTTTCAACTTCGATTGTTTTTACCACTTCAATCACCTTTTCTGCTTCAATCACCTTCTCAGTCTCAACCTTCTCCTCAGCAACACTTTCATCTTTTATATTCTGAACAACAGATTCAGAATTCCTTTGTTGTTGTTTCTTTACAGCCCTTTTCTCTTTTAGCTTCTCCAAGCGATCTGCAAAATAGAAATGAAAACTTTCAGGAGAAAGATGAGTTTTAGAAACATTAATGTGTTTTACTTCCTCATCATCACTGCTGCTATCATCTGGAGGTGACTGATCAAACTGTACATACTTTTCAGAATTAGCATCTGATAAACCAGAATCAGAAGGTGTTTGATCAAAGACAACTTCCTTTTCTGAACTAATATCATTTTTTACACTTTTGTCTGAACTTTGTGACTTTTCATCAGCATTTTCTGAACTTTCATCAGATGTAACAGACTCTTCTTTCACACTTTTCACTGTCTCACCAATAGAATTCATCCATGTAGCAAACATGTCTGGTTCTCTGACAATCTTAGCGATGAAAGCTTTGAAATCTCCCTTTTCATCAACAAACATATCCCAGCTGAAGCCTTCAGGTAGTCTTTCATCATCTTTATCGACTATACATGCTTTGCTTTCAGGTGATATGTATTGCTCCAATTGAAGTCTCCCAAACACGCTCTCTTAGAATCCTCAATCTTTCTACCATGAGCCGTCTGTGAATCTTGTGATTGACCAACCTGCTGATAAATGGCTTTCCGGTAGTAATCATCTTTTCCGAACGGATTCTGAGCACCACTAGCTTCTCTGTTCTTGCATTCCCGTTTGAAATGGCCTTTCTCCCTGCATCGAAAACAAGTAACTTTAGATTTATCAAAACCTAAAGTAGATACATGAGCATCAAGAAAGTGATTTCTCCCGGTAATTGTCTTGAACTTTTCAGCACGTCTAAGAACACTAGCCAGACACCATTTGATATCCATTAATTCCATCTCTTCGGCGTCTATTTGATCGTAATCCTCTTTGGTGAGCATAGGATTTCCGATCCGACCAGCCACTAGACCTTCATAAGATAACAACACTGAACCAAGTAGAGCCATGTGGTCTTTAGCAGTGTCTTCTGAAAAACTTTGACCTTCAGGAAGATTTAGAGCTATGTTGCACTGAATCACATAGCCATTTCCTGTCTTTGTGCTTTGAGACTGAAAGCTTTTTGATGAACTCTTTGGATTGACACTTGGATATAATGAGAAACCACCACTGCTTTTATTTGAACTTTGATCAGTCTTTTCTGTAGAATCCCCAGCACTAAACGCAATTTGAATTTTCAGACTTCTCCCAGCTTCTGGAACCGGAATACTACCTTTGTAGTACATCTTTACATCCTGTTGACCACTTGAACTGTTCATCCTCGCGATCTTCTGCTGTTCCAAATCTTGACCCTCAATCTTTTCGATAAACTGACCAATTGTTAACCCATCATAAACCCCTGTGTTTTTCAAGATCATCAAATAAGTTCCCCACTCTTTTTACGGTAACGCATCAGCTAATTTGTCTACCCACTCTTCAGATTCCTTTTTTATACTAAGCATTGACATAGATCGCACAAGGTGACAGTATCTTTCAATCAGCTTCTTTGTGTCTTCACCCGGTAGACTGCTGAACAAATCAAACTCTTTCTTTAACAGTGCCTTCTTGTTTTTAATCATATCTCGCTACCCTCAAATTTGACTTTAAGTGCATCCCAGATTGACTTTGCAGTTTTGTCATGCTGTAGCAGTATGAAAATGTCTTCTTTGATAGCTTGCTGAAGTAAGCTGATCATCATCTTTTCAGCTCTATACATTTCTCTTTCTTTAGCAGTAAATTCAGATATTCTTTTGTCAACTTGCATATCAGTCTGTGGTAGAACATATCTTTTCAAAACACATTCCCATGATCTAAGATGGTTTGCCTGAACCCAGTTCTCGAATCTATCTTTCCACCCGTAGTATTCTTCGACACTCATCAATTTCGGGGGTTTTTGGGTGGTTCCTGTCTCATTTTCTAAACTCATAGCTTGAGCAATAGTGCCTGGACCAGACGGTGTTGCAAATGCATTGTAGAACTCGGTATCCATGATGACTTAGCAAGTTTTTCAAAATTAGTGATGTATAAGCGAAACCAAGTGATTGATGACACAAAAGCGAAACTATAGTTTGTCCGAATAAGCGAAATCCCTGATGTCCGAATAAGCGAAATCCTTTATGTTCGTTGGAGCGAAACCTTGATGTTCGTTGGAGCGAAACCTTGATGTTCGTTGGAGCGAAACCTTGATTGTTCGTTGGAGCGAAACCTTGATGTTCGTTGGAGCGGAACCACTGATGTACAGAAGAGCGAAACCTTAAAGTACTCAAAAGCGGGTCCTTCAAGCAATTTGGAGCGGAACCTCAAATAATGTGACACAAGAGCGGAAGTAACTATCCAAATAAGGGGAACTATACTATGTCCGAAAGAGCGGAACCTAGTTCGAAGGTCATTTGATTCAATTTTAGTCCCTTTTTAAGTCCGAAACTTTCCAGGGTTTGTTAATATCCAATAATACACATTCTGTGAAATTTTGAGCGAAATTCGACCGGTAAAACTTTTTGAAATGATGAAAGAAGGTGTAGAAACAAGAAATCTCAATAAATTCTAGCTATTCTCTGCAGAACTCCTCCTCCTGTGCTCTGATACCACTTGTAGGATCATATACGGACCCGAACGAGTCGTTCAGAGGAGTTTTACTTCGTTTCAGAGGCGGAAACTAAGAAACAAAGGTAGAAACAGCTAGTAATTCACCTTAAACACTGATTAGATTGATTTAACAGCTCATAGGTACACCTATATATAGATGCTGAGGTTTCGCTCTTATGTACATGACCACATAAGCGAAACCTTCAGGTGACACATAAGCGAAACCTTCAGTCTGCCAAATAAGCGAAACCTCCTCTAAGTGACCATATGAGCGAAACCTGCACCTAAGATACATACATTCTCTAATTTTCTTGTAACACGTACCCTAAACTAAACTATACAATTCAAAGTAAGACTCGATCCAAGACGAAGTCGACAGATGTAGTGCACCAACAGTTCTTTTGTTTAATTCACGACTTCGGTTATTTCCTGGTAAATTAAAGTCTAGGTGGTCAGGACCTTTTTCTATCACCCATATTTTCCCACACGGTGCAGTCGAAATTAAATCTCGGAATGGAATTCCATTCAAAGTCAATGGCCAACGCCTGAAACTCTATCAAGGATTCATTGAGATGAAGAGGAGGAGATCTCGTTTCAAACGATTGACGAACAATAGCATCAACATCATACCGGGTAAGTTACGAACAAAAGGGACGACATCTAAATCGGTAAGTTTTCTAACCAAAGTTTTTAGGAAACGGGCACTCACACGAGCACTGAAAAAAAAAATATTTTAAAAACCTTGCTCGGCACGGGGCCGTGTTCGCGCTGCAGACGGGATAAAACCCCTTTTCAAAACAGTTTCTTCATTTCAACACGCCCCGTTTCCCCGAAAAAGCTCTGGTTCCAGGCGATTTTTTTGTGAAATTTCAACGTCTCCTATCGTTCTAACAACATCAAGGTATGATTCTATCCCTCTTAGTAGTTAGATTAGGTACTTGCATGTAGTTAAAACACCAAAAATTTGGGGAAAAATCTAGGGTTCTTGAAGTTCATCTGGATCGAACCTCAAATTTTTGTTTAGATCTGTTTGCATTTAGTTAGATTAGTGTTAAGGGAAGTAAATCCACTTGTATTGTTCATAGATTTGCCTGATTTCTCACAAAAACCCCAAACCCTTGTTTTTGAACCGAAAAAGATAAAATTGAATGGGTAAACGGGTTGTTTTGGGAAAAACGGCATTTGGGGTTTCATTTTCGGGGAAAACCGTACCTATTGGACCAAAAATTTTCAAGTTTTCGATACCGGGACGAAAAATGAGATTTTGGGGTAACAGACGCCTGGACACGGGGCCGTGTCCGCTGAACACGGGGCCGTGTCCAGCCCACTGTTTGCAGTTTTTTCCGAAAATTTTTCTGTTTTATGCTAACTTTTGGTGTATTCCTTTCAGATGGCAAAGAAGTTCACAAGGTTTAACGCCAGCGAGCTCGATGCTAGGGCAAGATACGACATACTTCAAACAAGACCGGAACACTACCCGAGGCAAGCATGCACAGAATTGTTAACCATGGTAAACCAAATCGACCGGTTCAACAATCTCGTTACCGGCCCGTTAAGAATAGCTCTAACCACCAGGCTTCGTTCAGTCCACGAGTGCACTATGGAGTTCTACAGCACCTTCAAATTCAACTCAAGATGCGACCCTTTCGACAACGATGGGGTTGAGTTCAGATGCGGTGGAACTACGTACAAAATCTCAATGGCTCAATTTGGGACGATAGTTGGGTTGTTTGCTGAAGAAGATGCGGGTAACGAGGAAAATACCGGAGGGATGCGGGAGATTAACGACAATGATCGCCAAGCCGCTTGGGCTCAGATTGGTGAAGGTTACTACAATCCGAGCAGCACTAAGAGTACCAAGTTGAGGGACCCGCTATACCGATATATCCATAGGCTCCTCGGCTACTCTCTTAGCCAAAAGGCTGATAGTGGTGGCGTTGTTGGGTTAAGAGATTTGGTTGTCCTCCACTGCATCCATAACCGCAGACCCCTCGATGTTCCATTCCTCTTGCTCCGAAACATGCACCTCAACAAGCTTGCTTCCGTACCTACCCCTATATTCTTTGGAGGGTGGATATACCGTCTTTTCAAACACTTCACCAACATACCTAGGTCCTTTGAAAGGGGCCCATGGTCGGAAAGAGTGGACATCAACATTTGCCGCTCTATGAACCTAATTTACGAAGCTAAAGACGGGACGGTAAGCTTTCAAAGGATGCAGGGTCATGCATGGAACCCACAGGCGGCACTTGTCCTTCACGCTCCTCCTCAATTTCAGTACCAGCCCCAGGGTGATCCGGGCCAGTCCTCCTACTCACAAGGAGGCGGTTTTCCTAACTTTCAAAGTTTACATGATCTATTACAGGAAAACCTTATGTGCACCCGGAACACCTACAACATGGCACGCAACACGTACGCCCGGGTCGGAGCTATTGAACGCAACATATCCGACATCCAGGATGACATAGGAAACATCCGGGAGTACATAGCGGGGCATGATGGAGGAGATGATGATGACGAGGACGAGGACATGGATTAGGAGGAGTGAAGAAAGGGGCATCCGGCTGGTGACACCACATGTTAAACCCCCTTATTATCTCGAACAATTTGCGGCCTGCGTGCCGAGTGTTGAACAATTTACTTTTCCTTAACTCTTTTATTTCTGCACTTATTTTTCTTTTTCTTTTAGTTTCGTTGACATGGATGTTGAACTTGGTAAATTAGGATGTTTGCTTTGGTATGGTGTAGTGTCTATTGATTTAGCAGGTACATACGAGGCTTAGAGTACTAAGTATTAGTACTACTAAAGCCGGGACAGGAAAACCGAAGAAAGAAACCTGTTTTTCAACCTTGCAGATTGTCCACACGGGGCCGTGTCCAGCCAACACGCCCCCGTGCCCACTACCCCCATGTTCACCTTCTGTAAGTTTATGTTACTGGCTCCTGAACACGGGGCCGTGTACACCCAACACGGGGCCGTGTCCAGGCAGCCAGTAACACAATTTTTTTTGCGTTTAACACCTTTTTACACATTCAATCAACCTAAAAACTTATTTTTGGGACACATTGAGGACAATGTGTAATTTAAGTGTGGGGGGGATGCAAAAACCTTGAATCTTGCAAGTCCTAAATACAAGCCTTACACAAAAACTCTATTGGAACCGCTAATCACCCCAAAAAATTTTCATTTTTTTTTACTTGTCTAGGTTTAATTTGGGAATTTCAAAATTCTAAAAAAGTTATATTTTTACAAATTTACAACCGATAGCGTCGTGATAAAAAGAACCAACATAAGAAAATTATGAAAAGGCATGACAAGCTTAGTTAAAATTTGATTATATATACTTGATCACATAAAACCCATTCCCACAAAAGTGAGTTTTGAGCCTTTATTGAGCATACAAATACATATCATTAAACTAAATGCTCATTTTTCGTTTCTTGTGTGAATAGCCGCTCGGTTCTTACAACTCTAGAACTTGCCACGACGATGCATTCCCGGTCCTTACCAACTTAAACCCGAGTAAGTAAATGATGGAGGCATTAGGACTAACCCTTTTTATTTCTACACCATTATTTTTCTTTTTTTTTTTACCACATACCCAAAATCCCCCTAGTTAGCCCCTTTGAGCCTAAACCTTTTCATTTCATAACCCAAACCAAACACCCTTTTACCCACCAAAACCTTTTTATTTTTAACCCTTTATTTTAGTAACAAGCCCGGTTTTTCGTTTGACTTTTCAAAAAAAAAATGAAGATGATGAAGATGAAGCAAAAGAAATAAACAAACAAGTTTATCAAAAATAACTTTGTTTAAATAAAGGCTTCATCAAAATAAAAAAAATATTGCAAAAAAATAAAAAGTCATACGAAAACCGACGCTTGTTACGCTTTTCGCCCTTTTCACTAACCACTAACCCAACCACCTACCTTTAACCCAAGCCTAACCCTTCACCCAAAAAGTCCTCTTGATATTTACAAAGGTATATAGTTAAAAAGGAGGAGGATTGATTGCTTGGCAAGCCTATGGTAGGAGTAAGTTCCATGCCGCTCTCGAGTGATCCACAAAAATACATCTTCGGCCGAGTGTTGAGTGATCCCCGTGAGGTATGTGAACTTGTATATAAATAAAAATTTTAAAGAGGCATGTTATGCCCTAATAAGTAATTTATCTTATGAAAAGTTTTAAATAAATCATGACGAATAGGATTGTAAATAAATAAAAATAAAACTAAATAAAGAATCTTGGAAATCCCGACACTCTATGACAAGACCAAAAACTTTCTCTTCTACCCATTCCATTTGGGAGTGTAAAGCCATATTATAAAGAGTTTTGCTTGAGGACAAGCAAAGATTCAAGTGTGGGGGTATTTGATGTGTGCAAAATGCAACATATAAATTACATCAATTGTGGCATAAAACTAACCCTTTTTTAGTACTAATGTTGGAAAAAGTGTGCTTTTGTCTTCCTTTTGTATTTTCAGGATTAAATGAGCTCAAATTAACAAAAGAAGCAAAAAGACATCAAAATCTAACATAAATGCAAGAAAAGGAACAAGACGTGACATGCCCGACCCCACGACAGCATCTTCCCAAGCAAAACAAGAGATCAGAAGACTGAACACGCCCCGTGCTCAGCCAGCACGGGGGCGTGCCCAAGTGTCAGCAGAAAAGACAAAGTTGTAGAAGCTTCTATTGCCCACCACGGGGCCGTGCTCAGCGGGCACGGGGCCGTGGTCAACTATAAGATTCGCACAATCCAGCAAATCTTCATAGTACAAAGATTCTTCTGCACACGGGGTCGTGCTCAGCGGACACGGGGGCGTGGTCAACTAATAAGACAAAGCTGCATTAAATGAAGAAAGAGAAGGATGTGGACACGGGGCCGTGCCCACTGGACACGGGGCCGTGCCCGAGCTCCTGTTCAGCCTATAAATAGGAGTGTTTGGCTAGAGCTCAAACCATCCCTTGGCAGACCACCTCTCTCACACTTCATCCACCACCCACCACCACCATAACACCATCATCCATTGTCCATCATAGAGTGTGTGAGTCATCTCGGGATCCAAGATTGATCGTAATAATTCTTGACAATCAAGGTCATGTTTGCCTAAGTCTCTTACATCACTTGGTGAAGACAAAATGTCTAGTGTAATACTTTTTATTTCTAATCTTTTCGCACTTTTTAATTGGTTTTGTATTAATGACTTTAATAACTAGTTTCTTATGTTTAAGGTGATTCTTCCTTATCGTTTGTCCGTGGTGTCTTGGCATTGTTTTACTGTCTATATAAAATAAAAGATTTTCACCATTCATATCTCCACGGTCTATATGGAGATATGTTGGCTACCTGGTCGGGGGTTAAGGGAACGGTTTGGTAAGAGTCTTACCATTGTTCAGCGTTTAGAGGTCCTGCAATGGACCTGGGTCAAATTTAGTATGACCTCCTTCAATGCTTCACGGTATTGGATGGCGGGGGTCCAAACTCTTTGACCCCCTCATAAGTTAAACTACTATTAATACTATAACCCAGCTATTTAGGACTGTATCCCTGCTGACTCAGACTACTTAGCCGAGGGTAACGTCACCTTCAAAAGAGGGGCCTACCATAATACTGCATTAATAACTTAATTCATTATCTTCCAATAATCCACCCTTTTAGGATTGTATCCTTGCTGACTCAAACTACTGGGGTGAGGGTAACGTCGCCTTCAAAAGAGGGGCCTACTACAATAACTAAGATAATCTCTTAATTATGTGCAAAAGTGCGGAAATAATCAAAGGTTACACTAGATACGAGTTGGAACCAAGTGATTCATCTTGTCTATCTGTTTTTATTTTTATTTTTATTTTCAGCATTTTAGTTAGTTTTTATTTTTCTTAGTTTAAAAAACCTTTTTCTAACCTTTTTTATTTGATTAGACGTTGAGGATAAACCGGTACTAAAAGCTCTTGTGTCCTTGGACGACCTCGGTATCTTACCAACACTATACTACGCCAATGATGGGTGCACTTGCCCATATGTGTGTTTAGTGTTAGTAAATATCGTGTTTTATAAATTTAAAACTTGGCTAATAAAAGTGTAAAAGGGGCTTAAAATATACTTAAACTCACATTACACCTAACGCATATCAGTCAGCAACTTTTCCAAGTATGAGAGGGTTTCTTGTGAAAGGCTTGGATTGACCCTTATTCTCTGTTCAGGGTACTTAGGATTTATGATTAGCCTTTGCTTGTCCTCTTCACTTTTGGAGCTCTCACCTTCAACCATATAGGCTTCCTGGGAGGGTTGAAGGGTTGCTATTCCCCTCTCGGTGGGGAACTTGACAGTGCCATGGCCAACAGACACAACCATGTAGAATGCACACTGTCCCGGCCTACCGATGATTACATCATAATTTGAAGGAATGTTGATAACCACGAAGGTGAGTGGTTGAATTCTTTCCTTCTGACCTTCGCTGAAACGAACATCAAGTGTTAGTTGCCTTAAAGGCTTAAGGGGTATATCGGCAATACCTTTTATGGAGGTTCCAGAGGGTTGAAGCCTTGAACGTTCTTCATTGCTCAAGCGGTTAAAGAATTTCTCGAACATGATTTCAGTGGCTACCCCAGTGTCTATGTATGCCTTATTTGTTTGCAACGTTCCCACAGTAGCTTCTATCACAAGAGGGCTTGAAAGAGGGTCTCTTTCTGTTGGGGGAAAGCAAACACACTGAAGCTCCCAAGCTTCCAACCGCTGTCTTTTATGAGGAACCCTTCCATCGAAATCCACCATATTGACTTCCTTGCCCTTTCCTTCAGCCATTTTGTCCCGTACCCCCTTCACCAAATGAGCGAGTTCTCCGGACTTAACGGCTTCTTCAATTCTTTTCTTGAGCTGGAAGCAATCATTGGTGTGGTGACCCTTTTCTTCATGGAACTCACAATACTGCGTGGAGTTCTCATTTTTTCTGCTTTTGGGGAGAGGCCTAGGAGGCCTGAAGTTCTGCTTGACTTCTTCCGTTGCAAGGATTTCCTGTGGAGTCTTTGTGAGGGGTGTGAAGCTTATGCCTTTCTCCCTGGTTGGAGGGTTCCGGCCTTCAGGCCTTCGATGATCTGAACCCTTTTGACGTCTGTCATAGGGGTTAAAGTTCCCTCTTTTTCTGGCCGGGCTGTTGCTTCGCCAACTGGGTCCTCTATTCCTTTGCTCCTTGATATCAACTGCCTCCTCTCCCCGGATGTGGGCCTCGGCCCTTTCGAGAGCTTCTTCCAAGGTTTTGGGCAGAGATTTGTTGAAATCCCTTGTGAGATATTTTGAGGTGATAGCGTTCATGAACCCGGCTACCCTCATTTTCTCATCTGCCCCTACATATGTGAGGCCTTCCTTCTTGTATCGTTCAATAAACTCTCGAAGACTTTCATCATCGCGTTGTTTTATCTGAAAGATGACAGTAGCATCTTTGACATATCACCTTTGTTGGGAGAAGTTGGCTAGAAAGCCCTTGCTGAGGTCGTCGAAGCTTCGAATGCTCCGAGCAGGTAAATCGTTGAACCAGATCCGGGCTGATCCAACAAGGGTTTGCATGAACATTAGACAACATTCAGCATTCGACCACTTCTCAATCCTTGCTGCACCGGTAAAGATCTGAAGATGGTCCTCCGGATCTTCAGTCCCATCGTATGTTTTGATGTGAGGAGGCATCTTGATCTTTGCTTGAAAGTCATAATCAGCTATTTGCTGTGAAAAGCACGAAAGGTTACTTGGCTTATACGGTTTAGCCAAATCTTCTTCAGCCCTTGTACCCACATTATTTCCATTGCCGTTGTTTCCCTGAGTGGCCAGCACTTGATTAATAAAGTGTTGCCACGGGAAGCTGGCCATCATTTGGGTCATCATTTGGGTCATGGGGTTGAAGCCTTAGAGGCTTCCAGGTGCAACTGAGTAGCTAACTCCTAGAGGAGAACTCATAACAGCACTTCGTGCCAATGGAAGCACGGACAGGGCTTGTTCCCATGAAGTTGTTGTAGGAGCTGGAATGCTTGTTACTAGGGACTATAGGAGCTGATCTAGGGTCAGCTCATGGCCCAGAGGAGCACCACTCGCGACTGGTTCAGATGAGAAGAGAGGGTGCACTGTAGGATTTGGTCTCGCGTACAGATATGGGTTAGGATTTGGAGGATTGTTGGGACCAGCCTCCTCCCTAGATGCAAAAGGAGGGACGGGAGGTCCAGGAGATAACGTTGGTTCAGGCTCATCGTAGTCTAGACGAATCCTCACTCCTTTGTCCCTTTCCCTACTTACATATTGGTTTAGGAGAGACCTCAACTCAAGGAAGTTGTTAGCAACCCCCTCAGG
Source organism: Helianthus tuberosus (assembly GCA_030545235.1). Taxonomy (NCBI): domain Eukaryota; kingdom Viridiplantae; phylum Streptophyta; class Magnoliopsida; order Asterales; family Asteraceae; genus Helianthus; species Helianthus tuberosus. The sequence continues at coordinate 136,029,152 of CM060381.1, read as the reverse complement.
GGTGAGTTCAACACGTGTTGGGGTGTCAGTGACACCGACATTGGGGGAAGGGACTCCAGATCTGGACAGAGTTGGGGTGTTGAAAGTGAGAAACTCGGGAGTGCTCCCCGGGGTTGAGAATGAAGTGGGTATAGTCACATGAGCTTGGCTAGAACCCGGGGTAGAGGCGTTTGGAATCTGATTTACTTCACCCGGGGATCCACTTTCAGACATGGTGATTTTAGATGAAGAGAGCTACACTACTAGGTCTTTTTGAGGAGAAATAGCGGCGTAGCCCCACGGTGGGCGCCAACTTGTTGATGCAACAAATAATAGACCAAGGATAGTAGCTGGACCGGTTAGGCAAAAGGGTTGAAGGGTTCAACTTTGCCTAACGCAGGTCGTGGGGTCCCCCCACGTTTGCAAGACGTGGAAGGAGGTTCGCTAGTTTGTTCTTTGTTATTTGCTGAAGATCTTTCTCTGAAATATGTTCAGATCCGGATAAAGGAGCAAATAGAATGTGTGTGTTGGATGTGAAAGGGAATGACTCGCATGAAGCAAGTACTCGATGTAAGCGACCAGAGATTTCAGGAATCAAGCTGGCCAGGAATGTCCCTCCTTCAGTAAATGAAGTGTCAAATATATAGGAAAAGACATCTCCCGAAGAAGAGTGGTTTTGACTAGCAACCTTGCTTGCAGTGAGGGGCTTACCCTTTCGGGGGTTGAAGCCTTTTGACCCCTGGATAATAGCGTGTGCTCTGCAGACCTGCATTGCTTTTGCGGCTGGTGGGTTGGTGACAGGGCCGTCTCCGAAAATCCCAAAAAAAAATTTGGCCCTGTTCGAGATAAAAAATTTGGGCCCTATTCGTAAATCTTTATATAACAAACTCATCAATCATTCAATTATATAACTAAAAATTCATAATACTACGATAATTGTTATGAAATAGATAAAACAAATTAACAAAAATAGTATGGCAAAAATGATCAAAGCATCGAACTTACTTGCTAAGCAAACAGTGTGGTTCTCCTAGCGTTTTTACTTCGTCCGCCTTTCTTTTTTCTTCCTCTAGCTTCTTCCTCCTACGTTTTTGATGGCCGGATAGGTGTTTGTATTTAGGAACGGGAGACATAATTTCTACATATTAACGAATAAAATTATAAAATCCATTCAATCACAATTATCTAAATAAACTAGAAATCATTCAATCATAAACATGAAGACTAGATTTTGTAAATTGCATTCATCGATTCTATGAATGGTTCATGACTTCATGATACAGAAGGTTCGATATTCAAGATCAGATATTATATTTTAATAAAAACCTAGGAAATAACAACTTCATCATCATAGGTTTCTTTTAGGCTATGAGAACATTGTACAGGTCCCCTCCAAAAAAAAACAAACAAACCGTATACCGAGTCTAATTAATATCATCTTTACATCAATCGAGTAACCTTTATTTACCAAGTAACATCAATCAACAAACAAAAATCAAAAGACAACAAACAAATACCTCCTGAATCGCGATTCCGCGGATGTCTCCGGATGTTGATGATTCCTGAATCGCACTCCTGCAGCGTTTGATGACTTTGATCAGAAATCCCTGGTGCAAAGCAAAGAACCACGCGACTTTTGATTTCCTGCAAGCAGCGACCGATTGTATTTTGACAAAGGTTTGGGCCTATAATCAGTTAAGGGATTGGGTTTGTTACCAAACTTTGGGGCCTGTAAAAATTTTGGGCTATATATATAAAGAAAACATAAAAATTTTGGGCCCTTTAATTATTTGGGCCCTGTTCTCAAGCTCACTCTGAACTTGCTGATAACCGGCCCTGGTTGGTGAAGCAATCCGAGGATGTGACTGGTTACTGTTTCCGTATTGCTTTTCCCTACCTCACAGCTTTTTAACCTTCGAACCATTTAACCTTTCGAGCGTGCATGTACTTAAGTCATTTTATTTGATCTTGGGCTACCCCGTCATCAACTATAAAGATTAAACATTTTAATGTTAAACATATTACTGAATTTTTTTTATAATTTTTGTGCACAGTTCAAGCTTTATACACATACCTTTTAAACAACATATATGATACCCTTCGTCCCTTTTTAACTACTAATGGAATGATCTTACTTGACTGAAAATGAGTGAACGGTCCTAGCTTGTTTTGTTCCTTCGTTGAAAAGAGAAATCTTGAGCAATCTCATTGTTCAATTAGGCAGTGGCGGATCTAGGATTCGCGCCAAGCGGTAACGTTTTATAGATAAGCGGTAACGAATTAGAAAAAAACGTCAAATTTGTCCAAAATTTACACTAATTTTACACTACCGCCGGAGCGTCAAGGGGTAACGGGCATTACCCCTTGTTATACACTAGATCAGCCCCTGCTATTAGGCATATTATTATAATTATAAACAAATAAAAGTCATATTGTAATTAGCTATCTTAAGTGGTTTGTCATCTTGCTAGAAACACTTTATAGTTTTAATATATAATAATATTCTCCGCCGTTAAAAATATAGTAATAAAATATATACAACATTAAGAATGATATATAAGGATCACCATACATTAAAGTTTTCAGCGATCATTGATTCATTGTCATGCTATCTTTTTAGTACATGTCCATATTTATTATTTAGTGCAAAAAGATTATCTTTTCAAATTAAACATTAGAGTAAATTGTCATTTTAGTCCCTGAGGTCTGGTTCAAATTACCATTTTAGTCTAAATAGTTTTTTTTTCTCCTCTGGGTCCTTGACTTTTCCATTTTATTGCCATTTTGATCATATTGTCTAATTCAGTCTAAAAATTTGGTTATAACCAGGGGTATTTTTGACATAAATGTTATGTAGTGATAATCAGGGGTAGTATACAACATAATTTATAAACCTCAATAATTTAATGCCAAAAATACCCCTGATTATAAACTAAGTTAGGCAATATGATCAAAATGGCAAGAAAAATGAAAAGTCAGGGAACCAGAGGAGAAAAAAAAAACTATTTGAACTAAAATAGCAACTTGGACAAAAACTCAGGGACTAAAATGGCAATTGACTCTAAACATTAACATAACAACGAATGAGAAAATTTTAGTCCCAGTAACCAACTTTGTCTCATGTGCCATAATCCTCTATATATACGACTCATTTTGATTGTCCAACCATATAACCCACTTTGACACAATGGCTAGTCTTTCCAGATTCACCCTTTGCATGTTACTAGTTTTGTCGATGCGTGTATCAAAATCGCAAGGTGGACGCTCAATAGACATGCTTTCCGTTGATACAAAAATCAAACCAGATTCACGTAACATGTTACACAAACATGGGTATGACGAGAGAACATTGCAGTATTATTGGAGGAGGGCAATGTTTGAAAACATTCCGGCAAGACTCGCCCCTGGAGGTCCTGATCCTCATCATCATTTCTAAAGTTTCCTTTTTTTCTAATGCTACGCAGTTTGTTGCTTGTCTACCTTCTATCCTTATTTAATTTGCCCTGGTGATTGGAATGAAATAAAAAATATTACAAATTAGAAAAAAAAAAAAAAAAAAAAAAATGCTACTTTTTCTATAGTAATACAAGTCACATTTTGATTGTAACTTCTATCAAACTATTACCTTTTTCGTATCATTATTATTTCAATTTCAATGCTAAGGCAGTGTAACTTCTCACACGATTTGATCCTCATATAGTCGCTGGTCGCATTCACAGATGCCCATACTTTATGTGCGAATAGGTGGCCAAAATTCTAAGTCCCAACCACGATAATATGAGGTTAAACCCAATTTTCTGCAATGGATGGCTTACATTAATATAGAAGGAAATGCTTCATAGAAATCGAAATCCTTTTTGCTTACCTATGTAGCTAAGGCCACAAGCAAGCTAAACTCAAACTTGATTGATTTGACTGTGTTAGTCCATACGCTCAAACACGTAAAACATTATCTAGCTAGAAAATATTTATGGGTGTACCTATTTGCACACCCATTTGTCTATTGGCACACCAAAAAAATGTTTATTGTCTTATATGCACACTCTGCAGTGTCGAGCTGTGGCCAAAGCGCGGCGTTTTGGTCCGGTCAACCAGACAAAGACTGACGGGTGTCTGTCGGGTCTGTTGACCGGACCAAAACGCCGAGCTTTGGCCGCGTTTTGGTCCTGTCAACCAGATAAAAGACTGACACCCGGTCTGGTTGACAGGACCAAAACGCGGCTAAAGCTCGGCGTTTTGGTCCGGTCAACAGACCCGTCAGACACCCGTCAGTCTTTGTCTGGTTGACCGGACCAAAACGCCGCGCTTTGGCCACAGCTCGACACTGCAGGGTATGCTAATAGGACAAAAAACACATTTTTGGGTTGGCTATCTACACACTTGGTGTGTAGATAGTTTGAGCCATATTTATTAAAAGGATGTTTATTAAACAAAATCCTGACTCGATTTTAACCGAAAATATACATAAGTCAATGAAAGTACGGGGCGCGCTCTTGATAGCAAACTTAAACTTTGTCTATGTTGAAGAGAATAAAGGGGTGTTCCGCAGTGGCGGAATTAACCAATTAATTTAGGGGTATTCCAAAAAAAATTACCTGGCAATTATAAAAAACAATAATAAATAAAGTAAAACAAATACCTAATATATATGTTTTCTTTCTTTTTTATAGCTTGAAACCGTTCCATCACATCGTCGTCTTTCACTTTATCACAAGTTTATTTTTCGACCGCACAAACCATAACATTGTTCAGATATTCCGGGCCCATTCGATTGCGTAAATCCGTCTTCACATGCTTCAATTTAGAAAAAAAAAATATATTTCAACGGTTACGGTTGCGTCCGGTAAAACCAAAGCTAGCTTCACTACCCGATAAACCAAAGGACAAGAATTACGTGTTCCAGTTTCCACCATAAGACGAACAAGATCACTTATTCAAGTATAATATCATTCTGCGTCTTGGGTTAACTTTATTAATTAGATTTACGGACTTCTTTCAATTTTATTATTGTTAATTTGGGTTTATTTTACCAGTCGGGCATGATTATTCTACAAGTTTCGGGTTGAAAATGTTTGAGCTTATAAAAAAATAGGATTTTAGTAATATCAAGTATCCTATTTTTTGGTTAGAGGTATCCTCGTATTTTTTTAGGGATATCCTTTATATAAAACCGGAAAAAAGTACTACAAATACGAAGTTGTGCCGTAGCCCGTGCTACGGCTCATAATACTATGGTTCCGCCCCTGGGTGTTCGCATGATACGACTGGGAATACATACACTAATAAGAGTAAATTACAAGTTTTTGTCCTTTATGTTTACATCAAATTGCAGGCGCTGTCCTTTTGGCCAAAAGTTTACAGGCGGTGTCCTTAACCTTTCAAAATCTTGCACGTTTTGTCCTTTAGACCAAACCTGGTTAGAAATCTCAGTTAAAAATTGTCATGTGCAATGCACATGAGGATAAAATGGTAATTTCCCTCTCAACCCTTACACTTTCCCTTCTTCCTCTTCAATGATTAAAACATGCAACAAAACCAAAATCCCCTTATACGGATTTCATAACATCACAATCCCTCAATAAACTTGAATCCGGAAAGAACGCATGTAAATCAAGCGTTAAAAGTGAAGATAGCAAAACCAGTGACTTCAGGGACTTATTCAAGTTTATTTGATTACTGTGCTGGAAGATGTCGGCATAATTCTGAGAGTGTAGTTCATGAAAACGCTTATTTGAGTGAATTTCATCATTGTTTTGCACCGCCATCCAATAATTCAGTTGGAATTAGTGATACGCAAATAGAGGTTCAGTTAACTGGGATTAATGTTATGGTTGGTAAACAAGGGGAATCGTGTGATTCTGTTTGTAAATCGGTTGGGCAGTCGTGTGTGGCGAGTAAATTTGTGTTTTTTAATGAATGTGGAGGTATGCAAAAGTATATGAAATGTAAAGGATCGTGTCTTGCGAGCATTGGTGCTGACCAACCTGTTGAGGTGGCTGAGGATGCACCTAGAAATTTGAACCCGAGTGCATGTTTATACACGCGAAGACCGTCAACGCTTTCTTGTGATGGGTCACATCAGCATATAAAGAGGCTTTGCCCTTGTGCTTAAAAGTTTATCGGGTTAGCAACTTTACGGTAACATGTTCTTTTAGAATCATTATCGTTATCACTGTTTTTTATTGTTGTTTGTGGTATGGTTATTGCTAGCGTTATTTCTATTCTGGGTTTGGGGGTGCTTGGATTTGTGATATGAAACTAATTATCTGAATATTGTGACTTGAAGTCGTATTAATCATTTTTACTGTTTGGATAAACTATAAGCTTATTTTGTATCCATTTCTTACCTGCTGCAATTAAAAAAGAAAAACAGGAAGTTATATTTAGGGCTGTCCAAACTGCTCGACGATCGCTCGAAAAATGCTTGTTCGATTCCCGCTCAGTTTGTAAATGAGCCGCTCGGATCGGTTCGATTTAAATTCAATCCAAGCATGAGCAAAGGTCCGCTCGCTCGTCGATCGCTCGGTTTCGCTCGAATTACTTTTATTAATAATATATATATATATATATATATATATATATATATATATATATTATAGATTTTAAAGATTAAAAATCAAAAACATACTAGCCCAAAAAAAATTAAAAGCCCAAAAAATATTCAGCCCAACTTAATAGTTAATAACAAAATCTAACCCTAAATCCCTATTCCTAAAATAATATTCACAGTCATAATCTGATAGTGCGAAGATCTACATATCGCCGCTCCACACACACACCAAAATCTAACCCTAAATTCCTTAATTCCTAAAACAAGCTTGCATATTGTTCGAAGATCTGCATATTGTTCTTGTCGTCGCTGCCACACATCAAGCCTTCGTCCGTCGTTTCCAGTCGCTGCCATTCTGCCACACAATCAAGCCCTCGTCGGCTGCCAATCTGATTGTTCGATCCAGCTCGGACTCGCTGCCAGTTCCACAGGTCCATTCTATTTATATTTGTTAAACTTCTGTTCTGTTTGTTAATTAGTATCCTGCTCTGTTTGTTAAACTTTTGTTTATGTTTGTGGCACTTCTGTTTATTAAACTTTTGTTCTGTTTGTTAAATAGTATGTTGTCTCGTTGTCATATTAATTGTTGTCGGATTAAACATTTATGTGTGTTAAACATCTGTTTATTAATCTTCTCTTCTCATTGTTAAAGAGTAAGCTGCTCTGTTTGTTAAACTTTTGTTTATGTGCATTACAGGGAGCAGAAAACTTCTGCACATTCAAACTATGTTTATGTGCGTTACAGGGAGCAGAAAACTTCTGCCGTTCTGCATATTCAAGGTTAACAAAAGTTTATGGCTTTTGAACTAAATGACAATTTGTATTTCACACTTTATTTTGTGCTTCTTGATATTGTTAAGAACATTTTTAGAATCGTGATTTTAGTTATGTATTGCTTTTGTTAGTAAAGTGTTGCACATGTTTTAATTAAGTTAGAATTTGTTTTTGTTGAACGTAGCCTTATAATTCAATCGAGCGAAACCGAGCGAAAACGATCCGCTCGATTTTTTTTAGGATTTGATAAAAACCGAGCGAAAACGATCCGATCGATTCAAATTCAATCCGAGCATGAGCATCACTTTTGTGCTCGGTTTTGCAAATTCGATCCGATCGGATCAGATCGGTTGTAATTCAATCCGAGCATGAGCAGATCCTCGAACGGATCGGACCGGCTCATGAACACCCCTAGTTATATTCACTCTTGTTTTTTTTACCTTATTTTATAGCAGGGAAGTACATCCACACAGGGAAGTACATCCACTCATTGCCACCTGCATCGTGTTCAATTGTTTGATTTTGATTATTTAATGTTACATAACATGTTTCAAAACACACATCCGAACACTCCAGAAGAACATAACAGATGAATCTAATCGATATAAAAAAGGGTTTATTGTTGTTTAGCGGCTACACTAGTGAAGAAATTGTTTTGGAATTAACGAATCAATTAAATCAAAATCAAAAAGAAGGGAAAGTGTAAGGGTTGTGATGTTATGAAATCCGTGTAAGGGGATTCTGGTTTTGTTGCAGGTTTAAGTCATTGAAGAAGAAGGGAAAGTGTAAGGGTTGAGAGAGAAATTACCATTTTACCCTCATGTGCATTGCACATGACAGTTTTTAACTGAGATTTCTAACCAGGTTTGGCCTAAAAGACAAAACGTGCAAGATTTTGAAAGGTTAAGGATACCGCTTGTAAACTTTTGGCCAAAAGGACAACGCCTACAATTTGATGTAAACATAAATGACAAAACTTGTAATTTACTCCACTAATAATCACGTAGCATGAATAAAAAAACGATAATAATACCATACTCAAATTAACACATAAAAAATTATGTGCATTTAAAAATTGTAAGAAGTTAGTTTGAAAACATTAATATATTTAAATGGTGACGATTGTATCATATGTTGTATTTGTTCTTATTATGTTTATTACAATATCATATATTATATATAGATAATCCTGTAAACGAACCGAATGAACACGAAGATAGACATGTTCGTGTTCGTTCATCTAACTTTAACCGAACACGAACACGAACATATAATCGAACACATTTTTTTGTTCGTGTTCGTTCATTAAGAAATCGGGCATGTTCGTGTTCATTTATGTTCGTTCGTTTAAAGCCTAAACGAACAGTTCACGAACATAAACGAACATAAACGAACATAAAAAAATTAACCGAACATGTTTGAATAAACATAAATTAACATGATTGAAGAAACAAGTGTAATGTATTACATTTCATCCGAAAACACATCTAAATAAGGGTTCATAGTTATACTTATTAGTTATATTTATATAAGTAGTTAGAAAACCGAATATTTATACAAATATAACTATTTATGTATTTATTAAAATTTAAACGAACGTAAATAAACGAACGTTCACGAACATAAATGAACTGTTGGACTCTGTATGCCCATGACACATATTAAATTGATGTGGTTAGTACGTTATGATCCAAGTCGGGCCATACCCAATAACAAGCTAGACAAACACCTACAATATTTATTTATGATATGATCAAACAAATAAATATTAACACTTAGAATATTTAGAAATTGGTTTTCTAAATAATTGCACTTGAGAAACCAATAAATTATATGAATAATTTATTTTTGAGAGAATATTTATTTTGTTATTTAATGGGTTAAATAACATTATAAAAGTTATGATTTGTGGCATAAAAATCTTATAAATATGTGAAGTTATATTTATAAAAGTTGTAAATATAATAAAAGACATAAAATAAGAAGGATGTTGAATTTTCATTGGACAAAAGAATGGCCCTATGGCCGCCCCCTTTAAGCCTTCCCAAGGTGGGTTTCCACCAATGGAATTGCATGAAATGTTTCTTACAAGATACCCTATGATTTGTTGGTTTTGAAAACAACTTCTCTCATACTTTCTCACATAGAATTTCAAGTGCAAGAACACAAAAACACTCTCAAATTTTCGGCCAAATGTGGTTGATCAAGAGTTTTTTTTTTTTTTTTTTTTTTGAGTTCATAAGTGTAAATCCTAGCAACATAAGGTGTTCGTTGGAGGCTTGGGGTATGCAAGCTTGAGGTCTTCTCCTTTGAAGATTTCCATTCAAGAATATCATTTTCTTCGTATCACCTTGCTCTTTGAATGCTAGTATTCTAAAACACCCTATGGTTGTATTTTGATAGCATGCATGTCATATATGGATCCGGTTATTGGGTTTTATATCTTAAAAATAACATGTTTTAAATAAATATTCCGCTGCATTTTTATTTTATATGGATAAAAATAACTTTGATAAACATGTGAAAAACTCAACAATGGTATCAGAGCCGCTTATATGAGTGCATGCTTCATAGGATTTAAAATTTTCGGGTTTGGAGAAACCCTATGGCCGTAATTTTATTCATGGTTCTCCTTTTGTTTTTTCAAGATTTATTTCTTACATTCATAAAGGAATCTTGAAAAATTATGTCATGTGGATTATTTGTTTTGTTTGGACAAAAACACAAATTTTTCGGTTTTTTCATTCTTGACCGAAAATGTAGGTTGCAAAAGGAAACCATTTTTTCTCTTGAATTATATATATATATATATATATATATATATATATATAGGGTGCCGCTAAAATGAAAACCACCTCCAGTTGTAAGAACCGCGAGAACCACTCTCAACCAATCAGAAGAAGGGGTATTTTAGTCATTTACCCCAAATGTCAAATCCACCTCTCTCTTCATTTAAATCTATCTGACATTGTCTCTCTCCTCATATTTCTCCTTTCATTTGCCTCTCTCCTCATTATCTTCTTTCATCTTCAAAATACCAGAGCTTTCAGATCTTCATTTTCTCAATTTGTTTCATCTCTCTCTCATCTCTTCAAAAACCAGGGATGTATCTCTCTCACTCCTTCAAAACCTAACCGCCGAAGAAAACCATCATCGCCGCCCCCATTCGCCGCCCCCATTCATCTTCTCAATCGTTTCCCATCCGGCGACATCACCACTGCCGCCATCATCACCGATGTGTTGAGTTGTGGTGTTATGTCGTTTCTGCTTCTTCTCCTTGAAGCCGTCGCCGATGAGTTGTGGAATCTTGTAAGTTTCTAATGGGATGCTTGTTATTATAGTATGCCTAAAAACCTAAAAGTATCAATACCTTGTGGTGATGATTTTTTTAACCTGATTCCATACGGTTCCCACTTTACCATTTTATAATTCAAGTAATAGTGAATTCAGTTGAGTTTGATTGGTTCAAATTATTATTTCAGATTCAAAAATACATGGCGGTGAAGGTGCGTAAAATGTTGGTGGCGGAGGCAATGGGTTTGGTGGTGTGGCGGCGACGGTGGGTTTGGTGGTGTGGCGGCAGTGGTGGGTGACGGTGGAGGGTAGGTCTAACGGAGATGGGAGAGATGATTTGCATCTGGGGTATAGTGATTTTTTTGGGTTTGATATGTTGTAAAAAATAGGGGTTTCTTGATTTTTTGTGGGTTTGAAGAGTGAACTACATGGGTTTGATCTGTTCTTAAAAATGGGGGTTTCTTGATATTCGTATAATTTTTTATGTTTGATATGGATTTGCAGGATTTTTGGGTGTCATTTTTTGGTAGATTGAACAGTGAACTATGCGGGTTTTGTTCAGCTGGATTTGGGGCGGTGATGATGAAAAAAACGTATACTTTGATGACGATGGCGCGGCAAGGATGGTGGAGGGTAGGTTTTTGAACCTGCACCCCACTTTGCAGCCTCTGATTATCGAAAAATCTAAGCCAAAACATCGTTTTTTTCAAGAATCCACTCGTTCTTTTGATTTTTGATTGTTGGGTTTTTATATTTTTTTGAGGCGTCGATGATGATAGCAATCTATCTGAGACACCTACCGAGTAGCGATTTTCCGGGTGCGTTCGTTTTGTGTAAAAAACTTTTAGATAACGTAAAAAGTTTTACGTAAAACGTAAAACGTAAAAAGTAAATTTTTTAACGTAAAACATAATTTTTTTACGTAAAACGTAAAAAGTTTAACGTAAAACTTAAAACGTAAAAAGTTTAAAAAGTTTAACGTAAAACGTAAAAAGTTTTAAAGTAAAACGTAAAACGTAAAAAGTTTTTCGTAAAACGTAAAACGTAAAAAGTTTTACGTAAAAAGTTTTACGTAAAACGTAAAAAAGTTTTTCGTAAAACGTAAAAAGTTTTTCGTAAAACGTAAAAAGTTTTACGTAAAACGTAAAAAGTAAAAAGTTTAACGTAATACGTAAAAAATTTAACGTAAAACGTAAAAAGTTTAAAAAGTTTAACGTAAAACGTAAACTTTTTAACGTAAAACATAAAACGTAAACCTTTTTCTACGTAAGTTGTAAAATGTAAAAAACCGTGTGTTAAAACGGCGCCTAAACAAGGGGCGTGAATGTGGCGCCTAAAAACGCCGCGAAAAAAAAAACTGGACGTAAAAAACGCCGCGTTAAAACTGGGCGTAAAAAATGGCGCGTTAAAAAATGACGCTTGAAAAAGTCGAGCGTGAAAAACGGCGTGAAAAAACGATGCGTAAAAACGGCGTGCAAAAACCGGCGCGCAAAAAAAAATTGTATTTGTTAAAAAAATCTGAATTTAAAAATGTTTTTAATAAAAAAAAAATTTTAAAAATAAAAAGTAATATAATAAAACTAAAAAGTAATATAATAAAACCGAAAAGTAATTAAAAAATAATAAAGAGAAAATGACAAAAAAAAATTATTTTACTAATCTACCATTTTGAATTAAAATATTAAAAACATAATAAGATAAAATGTATTTAATATTAATTTTTGTTACTTTTAATCTCATACATCCATCTTGTTGATCTAAATGCTAGAAAGTGGTTCTCATGGTTCTTACAACTAGAGGTGGTTTTCATTTAAGCGATCCCCTATATATATATATATATTGGTGTTCATAACCTAGCCATGACCTTATGTGAATATGTTGAATGTTTTTGTTTGTGATTTGTATTTAATTATTCAATGGGTTGTAATAATTATTATTTTTGTCTTCCATTTGTAAAAATATGTAATTTATTTATTTCATTTGGTATGTAAATAAATAGATTAGGTGCATTTTATTTTACTAGAAAAATGTATTAGGATACCTTTTGTAAAAGAAGATGCACACAAAAATGCCGTTTTGATTTTGACTAATTTCGGGCCTAAAGAACTTCATAGTTCTTAACGGGATTTTAGCCCGATAACCAAAACACATTTTTGAAGTCCAAAGGAGTTTGGAGCTGAATATAAAAGACATTTGGAAGCACAAAGAATGTGAAGAAATCACAACACAAGAAGAACACTTGAAGCATTTGGATGCAGGATCCGTTGGGAGTTCAACGACACATTATTTGTTTCTATATTCACCCTTTAGGAAGAAACTTTTGACACACTTGTTTCGGCTAACAATTGTGGTCAAAATAGTTGGCTATGGTTATGCACCTTTTGATATATGTATTGTGCTTGTATGGTTGTTTTTTATTTATGGTTGTTTGGATGATATTTGGATATGCATGCTTAACAACTAATAATCCATAACAAGCTTAAAATTGGTTCTTAACAAAAATCATTAAAATGGTTAATAAAAGGTTTTTATTAAAAGTTAATGATTTTATAATAAAATGGGTTTTATTAAAAGAACCTTGAAAATTGATTTTCACTAAAGTACCATTGATTTGAATGCATGCAAATATATAGTACATAAAATTTTTCTAAAATAGAATTTTGAAAAATAAAAACCCCTTTTATAAAACAAGTCAAAGACCATCCTTTTATGCAACACTCAAATCACTTGGGAACTCTTTTGTGGGATAAAGGTCACCTAACCACATTTGAGGGAACTTGTATGTTTGAGGTGGGGTTACCATGTTTGTGGGATAAAGGTCACCTAACCACTTATATGTGTAAACTCACATGTGTGTGTAAGTTGGACGACTTGATTTGGAAACCATGAACTTAGGGTCACCAAAGCATGGCGAATAAAGGTGTTGATGGGATTAAACATGCCAACTAAACATAAAGATGTTTAACCGATCTCATATGGCTAGAAATTGCAAAGGGTTGCAATCATCAAACGTTGACTACCTTGTTAATTAAAATAATGGGATAAAGGTCACCTAACCAATATTTAAATGTAACGTTGGATTCTAGATTTTAATTATTAATTGTCTATGAGACATAAAAGGGTATTAATGATTAAAATTTTAATAATATCGAAAATACTAAAATTGAACTTTGTTAAATTTTGTAGATGGCCGCTAAAAATGCAAACCCGATTATCCAAACCGTCCGAAACCTATCACTAAGAACCATCCTTGAAAAGGATCGTCTCAACCATAACAACTTCATAGATTGGTTTCGAAACTTGAGAGTCATTCTCAAGCAAGAGAAGATACCCTATGTGTTGAACGATCCTATTCCCGATGAACCTAACGTGGAAGATGTGGAAGCCTACAATGATTGGGTTAAGTATACCGAGGACTCTATGGAAGCCTCTTGCCTCATGTTGGGAACTATGATTCCTGAGATTCAAAAGGATTTTGAACATCATGGGGCATACAACATGATTACCCAATTGAAGGAAATGTTCATACAGCAAGCAAGGGTAGAACGCTTCGAAACGGTTCGAGCGCTTCATGCATGTCGAATGGAGGAAACCCAATCGGTCTCATCTTACGTCCTTAAGATGAAAAGCCACATTGATCGCCTCGAGAGGCTCAATTGTCCCGTCACTAAAGAGTTGGCTACGGATTTGATCCTCAACTCTTTAACAAAGAAATTTGAGGCTTTTGTTATGAATTATAACATGAATGGATGGGACAAGAGCATTGGTGAACTTCATGCAATGCTCAAAATGGCCGAAGCAGGAATGGGTAAAAAGGCTTTACCCGTTCTAATGATCAATGAGGGAGGCAAAAGGAAAGGGCATCACCCCGAATCCAAAGCAAGTGTTGCCAAGGGAAAGGGGCACGTCATAGGGAAGGGAAAAAGAAAGGCTAAAGCGGAACCACCGAAACCAAAAGAGAAGAAGGCAAAAGTTGCCACGAGCGATCCATGCTTTGAGTGTGGAAAGATAGGGCATTGGAAAAGGAATTATCCAACCTATCTCAAGGAGTTGAAAAACAAGAGGGATGCGGGGCAAACCTCAGGTACAATCTTTATGATACATATTGATATTAATATTATTTCTTCTAACACATGGGTATTAGATACCGGATGTGGAACTCATACTTGCAATTCGTTACAGGGGTTCAAAAGAAATTAGCATTACAAGAAGGGAGACACTAGTCTCTTCATGGGCAATGGAGCAAAAGTTCAAGTTGAAGCCCAAGGAGACTATGTTTTGAAACTTCCAAGTGGTTGGGAAATTTGTTTAAAAAAATGTTTTGTATGCTCCTAGTTTGACTAGGAACATTATTTCAGTTTCCCTTTTAAGACAATATGGTTTTATTTAAAGTTTGAAAACGATGACATTTATGTTTCGATGAATGACATGTTTTACTTTAAAGCTATGCCTTCAAATGGTATTTATGAATTGGTTCATGATGATACATCATTTGATAGTTCGATGTACCAAGCAACCACCAAGAAACTCAAAATGGATTTGAGTGAGACCTATCTTTGGCATTGTCATCTTGGTCATATAAACAGAAATCACATGCAAATACTTCAAAAGAGTGGTCTTTTGAAAACAAATGAAATTGGTTCATTTGATACATGCGAATCTTGTTTACAAGGTAAAATGACTAAGAAACCCTTTAGTGGCACCAACCAAAGGGCAAAAGATTTATTAGGTATCATACATTCGGATGTATGTGGTCCTTTTAAGCCAATGACTAGGAATGGTGAAAGATACTTTGTAACTTTTACCGACGACTACAATCGTTATGGTTATGTGTACTTGCTAAGACACAAAGATAAAGTTTTTGAAACGTTCAAAATTTCCAAAGTGAAGTAGAGAATCAACTCACCAAGACAATCAAAGTTCTTCATTTCGATAGAGGAGGTGAATACCTTAGTGATGCTTTTCAAGATCATCTTAGGAGTTGTGGGATCATCTCACAACTTACTCCACCTGGAACACCATAACATAATGGTGTATCTGAGAGGAGGAATCGAACTCTATTGGATATGGTTCGATCTATGATGGTTAGAAACACATTACCTCTATCATTTTGGGGTTACGCTTTGCTCTCCGCGACTTGTATATTAAATATGGCCCCAACCAAGAAAGTGGATATGACACCTTTTGAAATATGGCATGGAAAGGCTCCATCATTATCATATTTAAAGGTATGGGGTTGTGAAGCTTATGGGAAGCAATACACCCCAAACAAGTTGGAAGTACGATCCACTAAGTGTATCTTCGTAGGATATCCTAAAGATGATAGAGGATATTATTTCTACGATCCAACAGAGAAAAAGGTATTTGTTGCTCGAAAGGCTAAGTTTATGGAAGGAACTAGTAGAACAGTGGAACTTGATGAGGATCAACAACCACAAGCCGATACACGTTTGGTTGATACTAGCACTCAACAAGAGGTTGTTGAAGATGATCAAATGGTTGATCAACATACGCAAAACGTTCGTAGATCTGGTAGAATTAATAATCCACCTGAAAGATATGGATTCTTCATGGATGGATGCTATGTGGTAGATTCAGATGAACCAACCACATACCATGATGCAATGTCAAAATCGTGTTGCGACAAATGGCTTGAAGCCATGAACGTAGAGATGCAATCCATGTATGACAACCAAGTATAGGAATTGGTTGTGCCACCTCTTAACTCCAAAGTAGTTGGAAGTAAGTGGGTTTTCAAGAAGAAAACTGATATGCATGGTAACTTGGATACTTATAAAGCGAGACTTGTAGCAAAAGGTTTCACTCAAACTCAAGGGGTTGATTATGATGCGACTTTTTCGCCCTTGGCGATGCTAAAGTCGATTTGGATATTATTTGCCATAGCTGCATATTATGACTATGAGATTTGGAAAATGGATGTCAAAACGTCTTTCCTCAATGGATATCTTGATGAAGATGTCTATATGGTTCAGCCTGAAGGTTTTGTTGATCCAAAACATCCTAACAAAGTATGCAAGTTAAAGAAATCAATCTATGTATTGAAACAAGCATCGAGAAGTTAGAATCACTGTTTTGATGAAGAAATTAGGAATTTTGGGTTCATCAAGAACGACGATGAAGCTTTTGTATATAAGAAAGCTAGTGGGAGCACCGTCACTTTCTTAGTATTGTATGTCGATGACATTCTACTATTTGGAAATGACATTCCAACCATGGAAGGTGTAAAAACCTGGCTTGGAAGTTGTTTTTCCATTAAAGATCTTGGAGAAGCCGCCTATATTTTAGGAATAAAGATCTATAGGGATAGATCAAGACGCTTGATAGGTTTAAACCAAAGTGCATACATTGACAAAGTCTTGAAAAGGTTCAAGATGGAGAACTCTAAGAAAGGTTTGGTACCTATTCAAAAGGGGACAATACTGAATGTGACTCAATGTCCTAGCTCAAAGGATGAGCAAGAAAGAATGAAAGGAATCCCATATGCGTCTGTTATAGGATCCATAATGTATGCAATGATATGCACTAGACCGGACGTGTCATGCGCTTTAAGCATGACAAGTAGATACCAGCAAAATCCAGGTAACAGTCATTGGATGGCTGTTAAGAGCATATTGAAATACCTTAGGAGGACTAAGGATATGTTTCTAGTATATGGATCTGGTGAAGAGGAACTCGTTGTAAAGGGTTACACGGATGCGAGTTTCCAAACTGATCGAGATGGTTCTCGATCATAATCTGGGTATGTCTTCATTTTGAATGGAGCTGCAATCTCTTAGAAGAGCTCGAAGCAGGATGTTGTAGCATTGTCCACTACAGAATCAGAATACATCGCCGCTTCATTGGCAGTGCAAGAAGCTGCATGGTTAAAGAAGTTCATTGCCGACCTAGGGGTAGTCCCTACCATTCAAGACCCCCTAGAGATCTTTTGTGATAATGAGGGTGCGATTACTCAAATCAAGGAACCTCGTGCACATCAAAAGACTAGGCACCTTGAGCGGAGATTCAACTACATAAGCGATGAAGTTGAAAAGGGAAAGATATGTATTCGCAAAGTTCACACCGATCAAAACATTGCGGATCCACTCACGAAGCTCCTTGAACGGCCAAAACATGAGGGTCATACTTGTGCCTTAGGACTTCGATATTCTAGTGATTGGATTTGATCTATTTTGTATTTGGATATTGGAACAATTGTTATTTTAACTCTTTTATGATATTTTGAGTTATATTCCATTTTAGCATGTTTAAATATGTGAATAAATTAATTATTCTAAGTGTCTGTAGTCGAACATACTTGTGGGAACAAATATGAATGTAAGACTATTATGAACTTGGATTGGTGGATATAAATTAGGTATGAATATAGAGCAAAGTGTTGCTGCTAAAGTTCATAGATATTTGTGGGATACAAATATTGGACTGACCAGCTCTCAAATGTTACTGCATGGAATCATTTGTGATTGATCATAAGTAAGTTTGAGCAAAGGCGAATATCATAGTATCCTCTGACCTGAGATACATATTGGGTCTTGATATTCACCAAATATTATACCTTGACTTGGTTCTCCATTGTCTGTAATAAGATAGTACATAAGGCTAAACTCAGGTGTGGTACGAGGTGATTGTGAGAGACGTATGTAGTCAAGAAGGGATTTGTTCCTCTTATTCGTTGAGAGTAAGATGTCTAAGGCATGCTAAAGTTAAATCAACAGAGAATGATCACACTATGTCTCTGGATTTGACATGACATCTGTAACAAAGGGATAAATGATAGATTCACCTAAATCATGTTCAAGTAAGTGACTTGAAGGGGATGATGTTATTGAATGGCACTTTTTCATACGTATTAGGGGTAGTAAACCGTTGTTAGGCGTCATTTACTGCTTGCATCAATCTTCTATGTATCTTGTGCAAGTGGGAGATTGTTGGACTCTGTATGCCCAAGACAAATATTAAATTGATGTGGGTAGTACGTTATGATCCAAGTCGGGTCATACCCAATAATAAGCTAGACAAACACCTACAATATTTATTTATGATATGATCAAACAAATAAATATTAACACTTAGAATATTTAGAAATTGGTTTTCTAAATAATTGCATTTGAGAAACCAATAATTATATAGATAATTTATTTTTGAGAGAATATTTATTTTGTTATTTAATGGGTTAAATAACATTATAAAAGTTATGATTTGTTGCATAAAAATCTTATAAATATGTGCTGTTATATTTATAAAAGTTGTAAATATAATAAAAGACATAAAATAAGGAGGTTGAATTTTCATTGGGCAAAAGAATGGCCCTATGGCCGCCCCCTTTATGCCTTCCCAAGGTGGGTTTCCACCAATGGAATTGCATGCAATGTTTCTTACAAGATACCCTATGATTTGTTGGTTTTAAAAACAACTTCTCTCATACTTTCTCACATAGAATTTCAAGTGCAAGAACACAAAAATACTCTCAAATTTTCGGCCAAAGGTGGTTGATCAAGAGTTTTTTTTTTTGAGTTCACAAGTGTAAATCCTAGCAACATAAGGTGTTCGTTGGAGGCTTGGGGTATGCAAGCTTGAGGTCTTCTCCTTTGAAGATTTCCATTCAAGAATATCATCTTCTTCATATCACCTTGCTCTTTGAATGGTAGTATTCTAAAACACCCTATGGTTGTATTTTGATAGCATGCATGTCATATATGGATCCGGTTATTGGGTTTTACATATAAAATGAGTTTTATATCTTAAAAATAACATGTTTTAAATAAATATTCCGCTGCGTTTTTATTTTATATGGATAAAAATAACGTTGATAAACATGTGAAAAACCCAACATGAACGAACACAAGGTGTGTTCATGTTCGTTCATTTAATTAAATGAACAAATTTTTTTGTTCGTGTTCGTTCGCTTATTAAATAAACGAACATAAACGAACTTCCCGTCGAACAAGTTCATGAACGTTCGGTTCGTTTACCGGCCTATAATAGATATAAATATATATATGAGATTTATCTAGCAATTTGATGAAAAGCGATTAGTCTTCATGATATATTGAAGGGGAATATGATGAAAAGCTCGATTTATCTAGCAATTTGATGATTAGTCTTCATGATATATTGAAAGGGAATAGTGTGAAATTAAAAAAATGAGCTTCTTGTTTTGCTAATTACTTTTAATCCACATTAATTATGGTGTATGACACGCGCCCTTTATTATTATTAGTAGTAGGGGATAAACAAAGATCGAGGCTCAAAAGCTACTTAGGATTAGTTCAGTTAAAAGCTCTAACAAGTTTAGTCTTAACGAGTTCGGGCCCGAGCTCGAACTTGAAACACAACTCGTTTAGTTATCAAGTCGTAGTTCGAGCCAGATATACAAAGTTTCTTCAGGTTTGCGAGTCTAAACAAGCACAAACAAAATTTTAGGTGTGTGTATATATAATAATAATAATAATAATAATAATAATAATAATGATGATGATGATGATGATGATGATGATGATGATGATGATTATATGTCGCACCCTTCTCGTAGCGGAAGCGCATAGTTGTGATCGTGAAAGGTTCTCACAGCATTTGATAGTGTAAACATTCTACATGATTAAAATAAACCATGATACCAACATTATATATATTACTTGAAATGACAACACAATATATAAGTGTTTTGTTCACAACATATCCCAAACACTTAATGTTTACAAAATAACATTTGACAAAATATAGTTTATAAAACAAGGCTTTGACACCTATATATAGCACGAGGGCAAAAAATATGCGACAAACCCTTCAAAAGTTGGCATCTTCCATGTATCTCTTGTTCTTTGACTTCCATATCATGCAAATGCTCTTACTTTCCTGAAATACATTTTAGAAAATTTGTCAACAATAATGTCGTTGGGTTCATGGGTTTTGTTTGACACAAGTGAAACCTTAAATCGTTTTATAACTTTGTATGAAAAACTGGTATGCATAGTGTCAATGAAATTCGTGGTACAATTAATGTGTAGCTAGGAGATTAATGTACATGCCGACATAAGACAGTATCCAAACCTCGACATTGTTATCCGTCGTTACCGGGCCACTAACTCCATAGTGATGCAGATGCCCCAACTTGTTGGACACAAAATCACTATCACAGGGTCTCATGGACCAAGAGTGGAGCATGCCTAGACTCGATAGATCTACCACTTATGTTCATCGGTCTGTATTGTGATTATGGCTACTCATGAAACACTACTTATGCGCACATGATCTAAGTGATTTCATTCCATAACTATCATACCATTGTGTAGCATGTGTCTCCCCCAAATTTTTTAAAAGTAAAAGTATTTAAAAGAGGGGCCGTGACTCACAGTTTGCATCTGTGCACAAGCTAGCAATCACTTTGGTTTCCCTGTTTGTATCCAACGTACAAGTGTCCTAATTTCATTAAGGAACTTAGGTCTAGTTGTTTGTGTCACACCCTGACCCGCAGCGGAATGGTACGGGGTACGGGGCATGATGTGTGACAACCGGTACTTAACGACTTCTAATTTCACGGTTAACAAACGTTTAAGGGGATAATAAGTAGTGTTTAAGGCACGAATTAACTTAATTAGGCTCTTAGAATGCCTAGGAACGCCTGTATAACGTTATTGTGCGCGTATGACGATTTTCGGAAAAACTTCTGAGCGATAAGCGGTAACGAACTGATACCGCACAAAATACTGACAACGCCGACAAATACGAAGTTTATACGTATAACTTATACATATGGATGTGGTTTTGCGAAAATATTATGCTTTCGAATGTCACAAAGCACAAACGTGAACGAAAACGCGACTGTAGGAACACACCGGCAACGAAATGGAAGCTTCAGACACACGTATTACTTACAAAGCTGATGTTTTACAATATATTTAGCTTCGTAATCGAATTGTAATACTCGTAGTTGAAATCGGATCGAAAAACGGACAAGAAACGACGAACGGAACGTTTTACGCCTTATGACACAATCGACAAAATATGCGACAAAATGTCAATTTTCGACGTGATTTTGAGAGCTTCAACTTAACATTTTATTATAGGACATTTTATGATGATCGGGATTCAAAATCGGGCTTCGTAAACGTATCGGGCCGCGCAAAACAGGCTTGTGGGCCTTGGGCCCAAGCCCATAACAAAACCCTAGCTATATATAGTTGCACAACCTTATCTCTTCCCATTTTCCCCTAAATCCTTACACGCACACACTCTCAGATCCCCTCCCTCTTGTCTCGTCTGTCTCCGGCAAACATTGACAGCTGGACTCCGGCCGGCAAGGTCGGCGGAGCCGGCGATAGTACATGGTAGAGTCAACGGCAAAGTTTGGCGAACCACGGCGGCGGCGCCCTCGCATATGGCGGCGGCAGTGGATGTTTCATGACGAATCAACGGTGTGCATCACTAAATCGGACCTCACAACCTTCTTTTCGACTTCAAATTTTTAGTTTGAGCGACGGTGACTACCTACTCGAGCTCCGGCAGCCACGAGATGAGTCTGCACACCGGTAACCGTCTCTAACTCATTTCCTTTGTTTTAAGATCGACATATCTACTTCCTTTAGAAACGTTCCCCCTCCATTTTTCTTTCCGTTATAGCGGTTTGGGACGATGAAGGCCGGCCACCGGGGATGATTCCGATGCCGGTCAAGTACTGGACCACAACAGAGCGACGTGGTGGTGGATTGGTTGAATGAAATGATGTCGATGGTGGCTGTGGGACGGTTGCCGATGACGGCAATCATGGTGACTGATGTGAATAATGATGAAGACACAGTGGTGATGTTGTGGTTCGAGTGTCGGCTCAGTTTTGGGTGTGGCACGGGTCAACATGTCAGCCCCAGTTCGAGTATGGACCAACTCAGTTTTGTTCATTTGATTCCCATTTCCACTTCTGATGTTAATTTTCTTGTTAAAATGGAAGTTGGGGGTGGTGGTGTTACCGATTGAGTCGGTTTTCGGTCTCGGCTCGTGTTCGGTCAACATTCGGGCTCGGTTAAAAGCCGTCAACGAGTAGTTTCGGGTCTCGATTCGGTTCGGTCAGTTTATCAACGGTCAGATTTGGTGCTCGGTCAACGCCGGTCAACGAAGTCAGCCGGTCAACAGCAGTTAACTCAAAGACCCGGTAATAAATTTATAGTAGCGAGTATATTGAGCACCTTCCTGAGTGCTTCCTTTTGCAATACTTGCAGTTGGGTGAAGAGGAAGAAGCTGCCCCTTTTCCACGGTAGGAATTACCATAACGAAATTCTTGGGTAATCTTTTGAGCTAGGTTCTTTCTCTGGTTTTCCTCTTGCGTACGTACCAAGTCATCAGTCATGGTGTTGGCCAGTTCTACTGCTTATTCTATGGTTTGTTGCCTGGCTGCCTTGACTACGTGTCTGATTTCACTAATTAATCCCCAGATGTTACGGAAAATTAATACTGGTTCTGGTGAGGCTAAGGTTGGTACTATTCTAGCATATTCAAAGAATATGGTAGTGTATTCCCTGCAGTCTATTCTAATCATTTTATGATTTAGGAATTTATTAGCAATTTGTTCCTTTTCATGGGGAGGACAAAATTTTCTTTCAACTATCTCCTTAAAGTTGGTCCATTCCATGTTATAAACTCTGTCACTTCCTTTAGATTGGAGAATGGTATTCCACCACTCTAAGGATGCATTCTTAAACAGATTAGAAGCAAACATGATTTTATCTTCATCTGCACATTTACTTATTTTCAAAACTGCTTCTGTCTTTTCTATCCAGTGCAAGGCTGAAATAGCTCCTTCATTGCCTGAGAATTCTATCGGTTTGCATGCCAAGAATTCTTTATAAGAACAACCATATGAGATGGTCCTTCTTCTTTTTGGAATAGGTGCTTGGATAAGTGGTCCGTGATTTTCGTTCACGCTGTGACTCGGTTCAGTAGGTGCACGTTTACTTCCGATTACAGAGTTATTATTTTCTGCTTCTTTAATAGTCTTGATAATATATGGCATAGCATCTATGATTCCTTGTGCTACTATATGTTCGATGGCACTTTTATTCACTTGGTTCCCGTTATTATCATTATTCTGGTTTTCCTGATTTACTTCGTTGTCCATCTGAATTGTAAACATTTATCAGATATTAATATCACGGAATAAGATTTAATTAAACAAACATTCAGACAGATTGAACCAAAAACGTCGAGCATTGCGACTTACTCTTTTTATATATCTATACGCATCTGTTACAAGTTACAACTAGAATATTAGTAACTATGCATCGATATATATATATATATATATATATATATATATATATATATTAATTTATCTAGGTTAGTTGATTTTTTTTCAAAGGAACAAAATTACACACATATATATATTATATTAGGTGCTGGCTTGTCTAGAACTGCATTTCACGCTCGTCATATTTCCAGACGAGTTTCTCTCCTATCTGGCGGATCCAATTTCCCTCTTCAACTAACTCTTCACCATATTGGCGAAGTTCTTCCACATTTTCTTGGTTCATGGGTGGTAGTGGTGCTGGTACTGGTTCAGGGTAACGTGGTATGGGTTCTCCGTAAGGGTATGGGGTATTCAATATATCCTGAATTGTCCTGTTGTCATACCACCATGAGTCTAAAGGGTTCAGTGTTGTATACTGCTCTATAGGGTTTGGTGCGGGAATTCTAGGGATCTCATTGGGGTCAAATGCTGGGATCTGGAATTGGTCCTCCTGATTCTGTTCCAGTTCCATGGGTTGGTTATAGAATAAGGGTAGAAGTTGTGGTTCAGCTACTTGGTTAAGATTAGGGTATGCTGCTGTATTTGCTAACATGTGGAAATTAGCTAATTGCCTATCAAGTTCCTCCTCCCATAATGGTCTAGCTTCCTGGTTTTGGGTATTCCTTTCTCTATTTGCTATTGCTCGCTGTTGTTGGAGTTTTTTCATTCTTTTCCTCCTTTCATGAGCTCCTATACTAAACCAACCTCTCTTTTTAGGGGGAAATGGTTCCTCGGATTGGGCTTTAAATATAAAGATACCTTCCCCAGAATCAGTGGTCTATCCTGAGGTTGGCTGGGATGATGTTCCTTCATTCTTTGGGGAATTAGGTAATTGACGGCTACCGTTAGAGGTTCCCTGATCACTCATACTGTAAACTAGAAATTGTCAAATAACACAAAATAATAAAAATACATATTTACACAGAATAACACATAAATTATACCCTAACACAACTGGTTAAAATTTAGGTATTAACAGAACACATAAATGGCTTAAACCAGTGGCATAGCTCTGATACCACCTTCTGTCGCAGCCCCCGACCCCTACCCCGGGAGCGGGAACCGCGAGCCAGACAAGTGGTATCGGTGTTTATTAATTTGGCAGCGGAAATGAGACATCAGGACCGTAGTTAGGAAATAGTTTTAGAGTTTCAAAACACCAAACTTTTATAATAAATAAATGGGATAAAAACCCATGTTTCATTGATAATACATTTATAAGGATAAACCCTAGTTGCTGAAAACATAAACTTTTATTTAAGTAACTTTTATAGCCACTTCTTTAAGCCTTTAGTGCTCCATAGCTGGCTTATTATAGCTTCACATTAAGTTACATGAAACGCGTTTTAAAAAGATTTTATCAGCAAGAAATATTGTCGAGTGCATCCCTGTTTAATCAAAATAAGCTTTTATAACTTTACAATATTGAGAGTGATTACAATGTTTATATCTGTCAATATACTCATTCAGTATTTGTCATGTTGGCAGTTCCATGACTGTTGTCATATTACTTATTGGCTATCTCTTTGTCCAATAGTAACGCTTTACTAGTAGTGTATACAAAACCCCACATACCGGCAGCAATTGTAGAATACAAAGGCTCAATCACTGTTAAGTATAATTGAAAACATTGAGGTTTTGTAAAACAGTTTGGTAGAAAAAGAAAATGTCTCACTTTGTAGACTTAGGTAATTCTACAGCTTCCTGTTGTTTTTCTAGATTATTTTCTATTAAAAATACACAATGCACACGCGTTAGTAAGATAACCCAAATCACATTAGCCATACAACATGAGACAGAACCCCAACGAACTGAGTCAGGCAGAGCCTTGACATGCGTTACGGGCCCTAGATCAATCGGGTAGGGTAATGAATTAGTGATCGGGGGTTAAAATACTTACAACGAGGCAGAGCTTCGTGTTTTAGGGGTATAATATCGAGCAACTTTTAGCTATAATAGGGACAGAGAGAAGAAAGAAATTTGAACCATTTGAACTGAGGCTAGAGGCCTCCTTTTATAGGCTAGAACGGAGGTCTCTCGCGCCCCGCGAGAGCCTTGTCTCTTTCCTTCGCGGCCCGCGAGGGGCACCCTAGCTACGGCTAGTGTTGCCTTCTCACAACCTAGATCTGCCACACACTTGGACACGTGGGGCAAGGATCAGCCGGCTATCAAGGGGCTGTCGTGCCTTGTGAGCCACCTGGTGAACTCGGTCACGGCCCGCGAGCGACAAATATTCTTTATTTTATTTGATTTTAGTTAAAACTAAAGTTATACGGGTTAGGTTTTTGCGGGGTGTATTTAGGGCGTTTTTCGAGGGTTGTTATACCACCATCTCCAGTTCCGAGGAAAACCCCATATTTCACATTTCATTTCTTCACAAACAAAGTCTATGTGAAACCATCTACTATCTATGTGGCACATTTTTTTTGATGTTTAACATTCACCACAACACATAGTATAGCATAGGCTCAGACTCTTTTTTTCTATCAAGCAAACAAATTTCGTGTAACTCACAAATGGCTCACCTTATATCCACCCTTAACACACAACAACATCTAAATATATATATATATATATATATATATATATAACCGAATTTCCTCAAAATTGGTTAATCGAAGGTTTTCAGATAAAAATCCTATATCCTTTTCATTTGAAACCTTTGCACAGATCTAAGCTACGACTTTTTAATAGAGATCGAAAGCAACAAGATTATTTTGATTCTTGTTTTTTAACAGTTTTGGGAATGGAAATGGAATATCCTTTTGGTCATTCGCGAAAAACACCTTCCTATTTTGAACCCAGCTCATACCTTGAGAAATTAAAGATAGTCATCATATTAATTTGAATATATTAATTTGAATTTGAAAAATAAGATTGAGAAATAAAAGATAGTTATCATATTAATTTGAATTTTAAAAATAAGATTTGGATACTGAAGAAACACTAACCTTTGCGGTAGTATCCGACTAAGACTTCAACTCTTGGCGATCTGAACTGCTAGCTACAAAACAGAACACCGTTAGGACTCGTTACAGGAATGGGGTTATTCCTGTAACCACCCTCCGGCGTGAGAATAAGTCTCGGTTCGGGAGAAAGTATAAGTGTATAAAGAGGGAAAGTAAACGAGAGCAAGATGGATCATACCTTAGATATTTACCTCTATTTATAGTTTACCATTAGGGTTTCCCTTAACTTAGGATGGGCTCCGATAAGTTAGGGTTTGCATGATCTTCCCAAAAAAGTTGGGGATTTGGTTATGTGATTTATCCATGCAGAATAGAACATTCTAGAATAAATGTTTGTAATTAACTATTTATAATAAAATAATAGGTAACGACCGGGTCGGGTTAGCCGATCCGGGTCATACCTCGTCATGTCCCCCCAGTCCGAAGTTATGAAATGAAATTCATGAAATCAGACTAAAAAAGGAAATGTCAAAATTTCCCCCATTGAGTGTTAGTTTCTCGAGTGGGGTACCGTTTATGTTTTTTGAAAAAATGGCGGCGATGGGAAAGGATGTGACAGTTAAATCATCATTAAGATGACAACTGTCACCACCCTGCTCTGACGCGTGTTACCGTCCATTTGTCCTTTCGAATTCGAAAAGTTACCCTTTCCGTATAAATTGAGTTCCTGTTTAGGGTTTTAACTTTCAATTCCTTCTGTGTGCACGAATACTTCCTTCAATTTCTTGAAACAAAAAATGGCCTCCAAGACCGGTGAATCCTCTTCATCCGCCCCAACTAGTTCCAATGCCCTGTATATCAAGTGGGGGCAAACTTCGTTCAATAACCTTCTTCAAGTTACAATATTAGGGCAGAGTGGAATCCGGTGTTGCCGTCGAAGACAGACACGGCATTTCCATTGAGGCAAGGTAAAATCACTTTGTTTAGTGATTTTTTCAGGTTTTGCAACTTTCGATTGCCGATCACTAAGTTCTGCAAGTTAGTCCTCGACCATTATCCCATCCACATTTCCCAACTGCATCCGTTAGGGTTGGTGAAACGCCGGCAGTTTGAGTTTGCCTGTATCGCCTTAGGGCATATCCCTGAACTCCTAGTTTTTAGGGCTTTTTTCGTCCTTGTATGGAAATCCCCCTTTTTTACCTTCGACAGAAGGGACACCGATGTATCTTGCCTGAGAGATATTCCTACCAGTTCTAAGGATAAGGGCTGGAAGAAAAAGTTCTTCTATATCGACGCCACTGTCATTCCCGGAGAGATGCAGAGGAGGGAAATGGGACCAAAGGACAAGGTTAAAGATGAAGTCCCTCCAAAAGACGCTTATGTAGCCAACACTCTTTACACAAGGGTATGCGGGCGTCCGTTTGTGTGCACGGTGATCCCTGATGGAGCCTTGGTGATGGCGGGGATGAGCCTGTTATGGCGTGATATCAAGTTGTACCCCTTATTCCGGAGGGATGATGAAGGTACATAGTTCTTTGGCCTTGTATACACGTTATTGACTGTTTCTAAAATAACATGTATACATGTTGCAGGGGAATGGAGTTTGTTTGATTTTGTTGATCCTCCATGGCACACTGCCCTAAAGGTTGCGGACCGCGTGCTTGGTGAACAGGAGCCATATGTCCTGAAGATCCACTTGGAGTAGTTTTTGTTGCCAGATGTGCCGGCGGACCTGGCTGCTTATATTACAGTACCTCCCCCCAGCAGAGGAGGTAATATTGTGGCCATAGAGAAGAAACCGGTCAGGGTGAAGATCACCGGGAGGAAATACATGGTCGCGGGGGCGGGTGCTTCCTCGGTTAGCGTGATCGCACCCGCTGGGAGTGCTACTAAGCTGGCAAGTCCGACCCATGTGTCAAAAAAGCGCAAGACTGTTACTGTACCTGCCCTGACTGCTTTCGAGGCTATGCAAGCCGCCTATGCCCTGCCACTTGGTAAGTAATTTTGTGTGTAGATGTTATTGTGGACTATGTGTTCCATATTACTGAATGTCTGATTTAATACAGGCACTACCACTGGGGTGCAGGTTGAGAATGTGACCCCCGCCCCAGTGACATCTGTGGGAATTATAGCTTCCGCTACTGGCGAAACCAGCCTTTCAGAGCTTATATTCCAGGCGAGTGTTACCGCCGCTGTTAGTTGTACTATGCCGCCGCCCATGCCTACAACTGCTGTGACTGTAACAACTAGTCCAGTATCTACACCACTACCTTCAAGTGTCACCCCCTCCTCCTTGTTCGATTCTCCTTTCAGCATATTCTCTACCACCGAGAAAGAAATGCCTACGGTGTCCGCTGCTCATGAGGCAACTAGTGCCGGAGGTACCGCTGCTAGCGATGCTGGGGGTTCCAGCAGTGGAATTGCTGATGATGGGGCCCGCTTGGGTGATGATCTCTATTTACCTACCATCAACTGGGATCCCAATATGCAAGATAAACGCTACTAGCCCCGGTGGAAAATTGCTGAGTCTTCTAGAATGATTTTCCCCCAGTGATTCAGCACTGAGTTGAGCGGGCATACCCCCCGGCTGAGTCGGCGTATGTGGAGGGGTTAAACAATGAAAATTTGATGAATTCTACTATGTTAGACTCTGTTAGTTAGCATTAGAGGCTTGTAGAGATCCGGCGTAGGTGGATGCATGGTAACAACGAACTCCACCAAGCGCGGGCTGTTATTCAGGAGCTGAAGGATGACAAGTACCGCTTGGAGAGTCAGCTCCAAACCGCTGGATTGAGGGAGAGCAGGTTTTTATCGGAGAAAAAAAAAGCAGAAGATGACCTGAAACGGGTGACCTCCAACCTTGCTGAGGAATGGATAATATGGGCTCGTGATATAGCGGAGAAGGACCGGTCCTTGCTCATGCTAAAAATATGTAGGAGGAGCTGGAGCGTAAAGCTATTACTGAAGCCCAAAAGGTGAGATCTGAAATGTCTGCTCAGGTGAAAAAATTCCGAATTGACACTGACTTTGTGTCTCAGGTGCAGGAGCGGTACCAAGCTTTGACCGTTGAGGTGGAAGCTTCTAATGCCAAGGCCCGAGCCAAACAAGCTGAGTTGGAGGAGCGGGAAGATCAGCTTAGAAAACTTGGGCAACAATGTGATTCCCTTGTCTCTTAAAAGAACAAGCTTGCTCAATCTTCCGCCGCCCATCAGGCACGCCTTAAGGAGGCGGAAAGTGCCTTGGAGCAGTCAAATGCTGAGGTGGACAACCTGACTAGCCAACTGGCTGCGTTGCGCAGTGACAGGAATTGTCTAATAGCCAATGGTCTGGTTGGGGCGTTTGAGTATCTTCGTTAGTCGGGGTCTTTTACGGCGTTGTTGGATCGCCTCTCTGCCGCGGCTTACCAGTCCGGTCATCATAATGGTGTTTACAAAGGCTACCATGAGTGCCAACAATCAGGTAGGATTACTCCCGAGTTCCATGCAACGAGGGGCAAACTTCAGGGAGATATGGAGGATGCCCTAGAGGCGGCGTGCAACGACCCACTACCCGCGTATGATGACTTAACGAAGCACGTTGCTGAAGACGACGTGGATGCCCTACGCCTAATGCTGGAGCCATTGGAGGAGTTGGAGGAGGAATGAGTGCTTTCGTTTTGTTTATTATGTACACTGTTCCTCATATATTTTGTATGAACACTGTTTTACTTGGTTTTTACGCAAGTATTTGATATGTTTGTAAGACTTTTAATGCTAATGTCATGATTGACGACGCCGCCGTTCATCTGAAATGTGGCGATTTGACGTGTGATGATTATTTTCCATTAATTGTGCTATCGTCATCACTGTCAAACTGTTTATTACTTCTATAAATTACGTTTCTTTTTCCAAATTTGGTAATTCGAAAAGATGAGCCGGAGGAGCTATGAACAGAGACTTTCTGACATTTTCCGTCGCTTAGATGCCGCAGATGGCTTGGTTCATCTCCAAATTCCGGTGACGAAGGAGATGATCAGAGGAGAAGGGGTGCCTTCTGATGCTGTCTTACCCCGGGTTAGCCGGTCGTGTAAGAGTATCATATATTATATGAGGATCCTTCCCCAGCTGATACGAGTGCAGCTTCACTATCAGCTGATACTTTGATGGGAATCGTCCCACCTGATCATGTTCAACGTTGCCAATTGGTGTATGAACGACGCCGTGGTGGTTGTTCTGGTAAAAATCTTGTTGGTGATCAGGGGGTGGTGGCTCTTCCGGTGGTTGAGGAAAATGTCGATGACTTGATCGTTGATCCTCATCCATTGGAATGTTATGGTGAGGTGTTGCATACCCCTGCAGAGGTGATGGCAACCCTTTCCAAGAAGTAGGTGTTAGAACATGTTTGTTTTTGGTTCCCGTATGTTGGTATTTAGCAACAGGGACAAGTACTTGGTTTTTTGTAAGATAGTTGCATGTATTTATTACCAAAATACCTATCTTTTTGTAGTGGTTAATGTACCAAGATACCCACTCTTAGCGCTGTATGTTTAGACCCTTTAACTTATATATATGAAAAATATTTCGTGTCAAGGATGCTTTTTTACCGTTATGTGCAGTTTAGATGCGATGGTAGTTGTTTGTACTGTAAAGTGCAGTGTAAAATGCGCTGGTAGATTGTATTGTGCATTTAAGTAATGAGGAAAAGATAAAAAGAAATAACTTTTATTAACTCAAAACTTAGAAAAAGAAAGAGACATCGCTGTAGATGAATTACACTTGTTTACAAAAAGGAAAAATAATTGCACCCGCCGTTAGGGGCAAGGCACTACATATAACATTTTTTTCAACTGAGTCGCGTTCCAACTACGTGGAACCGGAGTGCCATCTAGCCTGGATAGGCGATAGGCCCCTTTGCCTAGGTCTTCTTGGATAACGTAGGGGCCTTCCCAGTTGGGTCCCAATTTGCCTGAGGGTTCCGCTCTACTGGCTTCATTATCACGCATGACATACTCGCCTTCCTTGAAAGTATGCTGAGCCACGTGTTGGTTATAGTATTTTTCTAGGGTCTTCTCGTACTTTGCCTCGCTGATGGCGGCTGCCCACGCCTTTCTTCGAACATATCCAGTCCTTCCCTTAGGAGCCTGTCATTATCGTCATTAGTAGTAAGACGCCGTAGCGAGGGCAAGCCAACTTCTGCGGGTATAATTGCTTCCACGCCATAGGTTAGGTTGAAGGGGGTTTCATTGTTACTCGTCTTAGGCATTGTCCGATGTGCCCAGAGGACATTCGGCAGTTCTTCCACCCAAGAGCTTCCTTCATAACCTAGTCTTCTTTTTATCCCATCCAGTAAACTCCTATTTGCCCGTTCCACCTGGCCGTTTCCTTGGGGATGTGCTACCGTAGGATCGTTTTGTGACCCAAATGAGTCAATCAGAAGAGTTCTTATCTATACGAAAGGCGGAAACAGACGTGTAGACTTGGAAACAGCTTGATTCACACTTTAAACGTCTTGTATATTGATTTAACAGTGATTACAATCAGTAGACACACCGGCAGCACCTCGGTATCACAGACTAATTCCCTTTACAAATGACACAGCATCAAGGGTATATATAGAGATGCTGATTTCGCTTGAAAGTGGCAGTGTCCATTTCAAGCGGAATTAACATTGTTAATTTCCCTTGAAAGTGGCAGGTGTCATTTCAAGCGGAATTAGCTCAAACACACCCAAATCCTATTTTCCTCGTACAACGTGCCCTGATCTAACAATTCTAGTACAAGACTCGATACAAGACGAAGTTGATAGACGTAATGCACCAACAGACTCCCCCTCAGATATTGACGAAGTCTTCGGTGTCGAGTCTTCACAATCTTCAGTCTTTATCAGTCTTTGGGATTCTTTCAAAGTATCTAACAATTTAAGCTTCCATCAATTAACCTCCCTCTCAGATAACAATCTTTTGCAATTTTTAGAATCAATCTCCTAGCTCTATCTTCTCTTGATCAGATCTCTTGATTCCTTAAGTTCATCAGCATCAGCAGCTAGCGTGATTTCCAGGATCAAACGCTGGCTCTATGCTTTAACAAACTCTCCTTTGCAAGCAGACTCCCCCTTGAGTTATGCTGGGATCTAAATCTGACTCTTCACAGATTCAAGATCGTGACCTGGCTCACATCCTGCTCAGGCTTTGAAATCTCCACAGAATCAGGATCACAACCTGGCTCTTCAAACTCAAGACCCTGGCTATCCTGCACATCCTCTACCTCACAATAAGATTTACAAATTTAACAATTAGACAAATTGATTCTCTGCTTACCACTTGTATACACACAACTCAAATCATCATTTGCAAATTTCAAAAAGAATGATTTAGCATATATAATCTCTTGATGACCACTTGTAAAAATATCATTTTAAATTTTCAAACATTTTTCATCACAAATAACACTCTCCCAACCTGTTGTTCATCATGTTTAGCACTTGGAATTTTGAAAATCAACTCTTCAACATCAGTTGTCGAAAATCTTTTTTGGATTTTTCAAAAGTTTATACTAAAACACACTGAAAGTCTTTTTGGAATTTTGAAAAGAAAATGCAGTAAAGAAATATTTACAAACAATATTTTTGTGAGTTTGTGTAAAAGGATCATATCAGTTTCTGAGACATATCACAAGCACCATTAAGCTTTAAACATTTTAAGTTCTAAACGATTCACATTGATTGACGATATAGTTATCCTCTTAAACTCAATCTAAAAACTTTCGAAATGCTTACCGATACGTTAAGGTATATTAATTTTGCACTAAATTTTTATGGACCCCACGATCTCAGCATATCCCCTCATCATGCAATACACTGACTCAAGTAATGCCTTTAAACTTTCATCAACTGTGATATGTGCGAAAATAACGCAGAATGTTTAAACATTAACAATCAGGTCGATACTTCCGTATACGCAGAGAAAGTCCAATGTTTAAACAAAATAAGAAAAATAAAAACAAGTTGAAGTTGTTTAGGCTTTAACCACCAGGTCGATACTTCCGTATACGCAGAGGTGATCCAAAGCTTAAACGAAACACCAAGAAAAATAAAGCAGAACGTTTAGGCAATAACATCCAGGTCGATACTCACGTATACGCAGAGGATGTCCAATGCTTAAACAAAATAAAGAAATAAAACAAGTTTAAATCTTTGCAAAATAAAATGCACAATCACAGTGATTTTTTTAGCAAAGTTGTGAAAGTTCACAAACTTAACCAGTTTTATGTCTTTCGACAATCAGCGATTACCGAGCAGGTACACAGTCAAGAAGGACAAAACTAAGTACTATGCTTTTGACCGCGTTTTCCACTAGAACTAGGCTTTTCTTTTAAGTTTGTATCGTTATCGCAAATCTACTAGTCTAGCTGAGCCTATCGTCACATCTTTAGTAAGACCGTTTATCACATTTTAACTTTCCATTTCTTTAGCATGTTGTACAGTCCACTGATGTACTATCATTTCCTCTTTTGCACAACAAAACTCATTTTTGATTTTATCATGTTTTTGGCTTTTCAAATTTTCTAATGTTTTTGGATTTTCTGAAAAATTCTTACTCCCCCTAAAATTCAAAACCATTTAAAATTTTGAAAAACAAGCTGAGCTCTTGACCCGCTTTGAAAACAAACTGTACAATAACATGACAACTGTTGTGAATTGCTTCAATTCGCCATTCACTCATCATAAACAATCAGAACTCCCCCTTACAACAAACTATTTTCCCATTTTGATTTCAAAACACTTAAGTTTGTTTTAATCAAAAATGGTTTTTTCGGAAAATTAGTTTTGTTGAATTTACTACTTGTTGGTTAGGGGATCAATCTTCATCACTTTGTTTTCCTTTACCACTTGTAGGTTTACACTTCACTTGAAAAAATATAACATTTTTAGATTTAATCAATTACCATTTGTAGAAAATCAAGTACAATTTAATGTCCCTGATTAACCACTTATAGGCGAAAACCTTTTTCTCAACCACTTGAAAGACGAAATATCACAGTTACCATCCTGTGAATTTCTCAAGAAATATGCCGATTCCTACTCCCCAATTACCAACCTGGGAGTTCCTGCAATTCCACAATATGTAGAATTTTAACAATTTTAAGATTTTTCACAAAACAATTTTTCAAGAATGATGCCGATTCATGCTCCACGATTACCCACTTAGGAGCTCCGGCAAGTCAGGTTTTTAGGTAGAAAATGCTGTCACCCAAGCCTGACCAGCCTTGGGTGATTTTAAGTCATCCTCACTCCATCCTGCTTTTAATATGTAAAATTCTTTAGCACCTTACCATCAACCATCTTTCCAAAGATATGTTTGACTTTTCCATTGAAAGCCTTTTCAGCATCAAATTCTTCCTTACCAGCGAAGAATTGATCTGAAATCTCAAACCTACCTTTTGATTTCAGATTTTCTTTTGCCAATGGCGGAAAGTTTTCCTCGTTCATCTCTGGAACGAAATTTTCAACTCTTTTCTCAATCAATGACTCCTCTGATTTTGTGGAATCAGATTCATTGTCAGGACTACTCCCATAACTTCTAACAACCCATTTCTGTTTGTTCAAATCAACTCTTCTTTTGTAAAAACGTTTTGAGTTTTCACTATCATCAGAAATCGAGTTTTTGACCACATTTAATTTCTAAGTTGGTTGTTTCTTTTTCAAATCAAAGTTAGAAGAAACTCCCTGTTTATTGTTGGTTTGCTTTGTGCAATACCAAGCAATATGACCAACTTCTTGACAGTTGAAACAAACTCTTCTGTCAACTCTTTTCCTGAATTCTTCAAAACATTCTTCTTTTTTTCTGCAAGAAACTCCTGATTTGATTGTTTCCAAAATGGTTTCTTCTGTTCTTCATCACAACTTGTACCTGCAACAAATTTAGTTTTTGATTGTTAAGTTTTCGGATTTTTATAATTTTCTGGAGGAATAAACCCTAAACCTTTCTTTTTGAAATTACTGTTATGGTTTGGTCTCTGTTGATAACCATAACCAGAACGGTAACCCATTTTCTTGTTCATTCTTTGTTGAACTCTTGAAGTGTACTTTTTAGTTTTTTCAGAAAGATTTAAATCTTTTATTTCAGAAATATTAATTTCTGTTAATTTGAAAACCTTGTTAATCATTTCAGATTTGACACTTCTTATTGAAAATTCCTCATCAGAATATAATTTGTCTGAATCATTCAAAGTATATGCCACTTTGATTGGTCCATCATTCAAATTAGATTTTGACAACAGGAATTCTTTATTGTAAACCCTTTTTTGTAACACCTGTGCCTCCACGGCCATCAAACAAATACTGTATCAATGAAATATTGTATTTCATACTTGGGATTTGTATAAATATGTGTATCATTTGCACATATCAATTCTTGTTCGATTTCAAGCTTTAAATCGCTTTCTGGAAGGTTATACGCGCACTGATGCGTAAATATAACCCGTTTAATGCAACGAACACTCCGGAATAGTGAAATAGGCTTAACATACCTTAAATAACCTTTACATAACTTAGAAATAAGTTTTGAAGGCTTTGGTATGGCAAAATCGAGTTAAATCGCTTACAGGGACTAAAGTTGACAAACTGCGAAAGTATGCCAATTTGAACTATAACAGACATTCCGGAACATGACCATAAGTTAAACATACCATAAATATCCTTTACATAGCTTAGAAATAGGCTTTGAGGTGTTCGGTGTACTAAAATAAACTTTTGGGTCATTCAGGGACTAAAATCGTCAAAAAGTGCACAAGTTTGCATTTTCGCGCATACCTTACGTTCTGAATACTTCCGGACATCCAAAAATTTATGTAAGCACTAAAATATTTTATTTTAGTGTTTGGAATAAGAAAAATCCATTCATCACGCCATTTGGATTGTTTTTCGAGCTTATGCGCATTCCGTCGTAATTAAGCGAACATCGCGATCGTACGGCCAAACGAACCGACACCCGAGATATTTTTGAGCACATTTTAAGTTCCCTATACTTTAACTTCATTTTAGAGCTTTGAAATGGGGTTAACGGGCCTTAAACGTGACGGAAATGGCCTTATTACACAACAGGGACCAAATCTGCCATTTTGCCAAAATAGGTCCTTGCGCACCTCAACACTATTAGTGTTATGGTGCGCAAGCAGTCCCCGGAACAGCAAAAACTTGCAGAAACTTTGAATCTGGTCCATTCCACCTTGCACATGGTTTTGGGGCAATACCTTGGGCTCTAATGGTTTCCAAAAACCAGGGTTTTGAGGTGGAGGGTTGAGATTGAAGCACGGTTAACGAGGAACGATCTTAACGGCTCTACGAATCCTATAAATACCCCTTGCCTTCATTTGCCAAAACCCACAAGAATCTTGATTTGAGAAGCTCTAAGTTGAAACCTTTGTTTCATACCTGAGCTACTTGGATCGAGATTAGCATTCGGGGACCCTTCGTAAGTATTTTTTCGTTCTTTTATTGCTTTTCGAGTCTGAAAGTCAAACTTTGTTTGACTTTCTGCATTGACCAGTTATGGTCAATGCTAAGTTCGTTTGAACTTCGCCACGTGATTGTAATCACGATGGTTATAGTCCCTTGGGACTATGCCTACTGATTACCACGTTGTCTAGGGTCGTAAGGGTAAGCGATCTGATAAATCGCTTATACCTTCGAACCCGACCCATTTGGTCGATCATTAGGATCCGACCAAATACATTAGGTGACCATAGTATATAGGGAATAACCTTCCGAGGTTATACCTTATGGTCGCTTCGTTTAAGTAGTTGTATGATAGGTAGTTTATATGCCTTAGATAAATTACCAGAATACCCTTTTCATGTATAATTGGCAATTAAGCATATGTAACCTAAAATTTTGTCACACAACTGATTATGTAACATGTTTAGGCATATAACACTTGTCATAGGACTAGTTAGGCGGTCCGAACGCGTTTCACGCGAACGACGCGTTAAAGTAGCATAAGCTACCTAAACGGGTCGTAATAGGTCGTAAGCACTTAGGTTAGGTCTCATTTAGAATGTAGGATTTGTTAAACCATATTACAAGAGTCTCCATACTCTTTTGTTTTACGAACCCTCATTCTATCCGATCCTCCGATCTAGGTCCGGTTTATTAACGTAGTTACCTATATTAGGTGCCGTTTGATATCCGCGATCTCTAGCATTGTTTGGTTGTTACTCAAGGACTACTAAGCAATCTCAAGTGAGTACATAGACCCCTCTTTTACTGTTTTCCAAACGTTTTGGGGTGGAACACATGTGCCTACTTGTTACTTTCATGCTTTCCTGTTTTCATATCATATACATGCTATGTTCATTAGTACACTATTAGTACATGATTTAATTGTGTTTATGCTATGTGTGCCCATTGTGTGCATACTTAGTACATTGTTTTACATTACATTTCATGCTATGTATGTTCATCATACTTAGTACATTTATTATTCATTCACATGCTATGTATGTTCATCATACTTAGTACATTTATTATCCATTCACATGCTATGTATGTTCATCATACTTAGTACATTTATTATTCATTCACATGCTATGTATGTTCATCATACTTAGTACAGTTATTTTCATTCACATGCTTACATTTTGATATGATATTTGGTTTGTTTTGATGGATCAATATACATTCATTAACACCGATCACACCGTTCGTTAGTAGGTAGTGGTACCATAGGAATTGACAACTCCCGTTCCTGAAATCCTGGGTTTGTTTGGATTGGAAGGAATGACCGAATTCGATATACATTTACAACAAGATAGACCTTTAATTTGTTTAAAGGTCTATCGCCACAGTCTCAAGGCTCGGATGTATGCATTCTCACAATACCGCATAGATATTTGTATCAGTATAGCATGCATTTCCACAGAACATAACTTTGATTTAAACCAAGTTTTACTTCAATACTTTGTTTTGTGCATTTTACCTATGGTTTAGCTGATGCATTTCACTAGCCATACATATCATTTTGGTTACACATTCCATGATTTACATTTGACACATAAACATGTTCGAAATTGGTTATACATTGCATGACTTACATCTTGACATAAACATTTTGACATATTATTCAATACATTTTGACATTTGATTATACATAAACATTTTACATTGATGGTTTGGTTTGAGTAAGTGATTTAAGTAACGAGGCGTGTGTAATATGATACAAGCATGGTGGATACGCCGCTGGTACTTCCTATATATAAGTGTTTGTATGGTATTACATATCGTAACGTTATTTGAATCATTTCAATTTGGACATATAACATTTTATACAAATAACATACTTTTTACAATACATTGCTTTACAAACAACTTAATTTATACAAACTCATTTTACTTGGTTATTCATTTAACCATACATTATTCTCTTATTTATACATATCATCTGATCTTATTGCTTTTCAAATGATTTACAAGACAAAACAATTTACAAGGTTCATGACTAAACTTTATTAAACATTTTCTTAAAGATACAAGTCATGAATCCTATTTTCACAAAACCTATGTATCTCACAGGCATTTTTATGCTGACGTACCTATTTTCACATGTGTTTCAGGATATGATGCATAGGATCTATCAAGATACACTTAGGCAGACTTGGGCCTTAGTGACAATAAAAGATGCAAGACTAGCTAATTATGTTATATTTCTTTGATTGTCAAGACATTGTAACTCTTTTAAATCAATAAAACAATATTTCAATTTCCATGTGTTATGAAACAATGATTCTGTTACAACACTCCCCGATGTTTCCGCCACGTTTTGTTGTTTTACGTGGTCGGGGTGTGACATTTTTACTGGTGAACTCGGACTCTTTTCTGACGAACTCGAACTTTCAGATTTAGACTCCGGTTTTGACTCTTCATCCATATCCAACACCTGGTCGACCACTTTCTTTAACAACTCAGACTCATGATCAGTGTCAGACGCTGTGAATGTAACATCAATGTTATCTGGTAACTCATCAATGGTTTCAGACTTTAACTTGATGTTGACTGCCTTTTTTAATCGTTCCTCATTAGGCTTTCTGGGAGAATAACTTTCATAAATCGGGGGCGGACACTTGTTATACTTGACACTTTGTTTCTTACCGGTATCAGTATCTTCTGTCTTCTCATCTTTGAACACTTCAAGACCTGCAACAGTAGGATAAACTCTGTCAATCAAATAATCACACGTTGTATAACTCAACAGCAAACGTTTGATTCTTTCACTTTCTATCTTTTCCAGTTCCAGATCTTGTTTCAGCTTTGCACAATCCTCAATGTACTCATTGATGACCTTCTGCTTCATCATTAATGTTGAGTTCATCCTAGTCATTGCAGCTTCAATTTCTGAATTTGTCTTTTTCAGACCATCAACTGTTCTGTTCAAAACATCATAGGATTCCTTCACATACTTCACATCAGATAATAAATCTTCTTTCATCTTCTCTAATTCTGCAATCTTCTTGTCCTTTTCATCACAATCTTTGCAAGATTCTAAACATTTTAAACATGGTTTTTCAACTTCAACCACTTTTTCAATTTCAACAACTTTCTCTACTTCAACAACTTTTTCGATAATTTTCTCCACTTCAACAATTTTCTCTACAATTTTCTCCACTTCAACAATTTTCTCTACTTCGACTATTTTTATCACTTTCTCAATCACTGGTTCACCATCTTTACTCTTTTTCGTTGAATTTTCTTCAACATTTATTTCTTCAGCTTCTATCTTTGCTTTTTCATCAGCTATTCTTCTTATTTCCAGCTCTCTCTTTAATTTGGCAATCTTCTTTTCATTCAGCATCTCAACTTTATCTGCAAAAAACAAATTAAAACTATCAGGATCTAGACCTTTTCTAGCTTTATTAAGATATTCTTCTTGATCATCAGTGTCTGCATCAATTCCCAATTCACTAAAAATTGGTATTCTTTTTGGTTTAGACTTGACAGATGCTTCTTCCAAGATTCGAGCAACAATAGCTGAACTTAAATGTTTGTTTTCTTTAACGTATTGATCCCAGCTAAAACCCTCTGCAACTTTTTCATCATCTTGGTTAACAAGATAAGCTTTCTTATTTGCTTCAATGATCATTTTCTTATTTCCATCTAAAATGGCACGTGCATGTTCAGTTTGTGGATGTTGAACAAGTTGATGAAAAGTTGACTTTTGATAGTAACTGTTCTTTCCACTCTGATCTTGTCTTCCGGTTGGTTCTTCATTGTTACAATCTCGTTTAAAATGTCCTTTTTCTCTGCATCGGAAACATGTAACTTTTGATTTATCAAAACCTAACTGAGATTTACCAACATCACGAAGATCATCTCTACCAGTGATTTGTGTAAACTTTTCTGCTCTTCTAACTGCACTGGCTAAACACCACTTGATATCCATCAAATCAAGTTCTTCTGCATCAATTTGGTCATAATCCTCTTTGGTAAGCATAGGATTTCCAATTCTTCCTGCAATCAAACTTTCATACGACTCTAATATAGTAGCAAGTGATGCCATATGTTGTTTTGCAACTTCTGGAGAAAGATTGTGACCATTTTGAAAATTCAAAGTGACATTGCATTGCAAATTTTGACTGTTGAAATTTGTGGAAGTTTTTGACTGAGAACTTAGGGTTGTGAAATTTGGATCAAAACTTGAATACGAAGATGAATGTCCACCACTCTGAGTCACAGTACTATTCTTTGTTCCAGAAGAACTATCAGCACTAAAACCAGTCTGAATCTTCGGGCTTGGAGTAACTTCAAATTTGTTTCCTCTGTAGTATAAACTGACATCTTGTTGAGCATTTGGATTTTTCATAATTGCCGTTTTCTGGATATCCAACTCATGCTCCTCAATCTTCTAAATAAACTGTGCCAGATTCATATTTTCAGATTTCCTCATGTGTTTCAAAATCATCAAGTAAGTTCCCCACTTGTGTTGTGGTAGCCCATCAGCTAGCTTATCAACCCACTCATCATCATCTTTCTTTATATCTAATCTTCCCATTTCCAGAACAAGGTGACAATATCTATCAATGGTTGTTTTTGTTGATTCACCTTCGAAAGCTACAAACATATCAAATGATTTCTTCAGTAAAGCCTTTTTGTTCTTGATCATATCTGCACTTTCCTTAAACTTTTGAATTAATGCATTCCAAATCGATCTTGCAGTACCTTCATGTTGAAGCAAAACAAAGATATCTTCTTTTACAGCTTGTTGTAGAAGACTAATCATCATTTTCTCACTTGTATACTTCAATTTATCACTCTCTGTAAAATCACAAAAAGCTTTTTCAAGTCCACGCTCATTTTTCGGTTTCTCGTAATCTTTGTCTAATGCACACCATGCGTCAAACTTATATGCTTGCACCCAGTTTTCAAACCGATTTTGCCAACCTTTAAAATCCTCAATGTACATTAGCTTAGGTGGTTTTTGGTAAGTTCCTGTCTCATTCTCACTATAAAGTGTTTCAGCAGGTGTAACAGGAGCAACTGGTGTAGCAAATGCATTGTAGAATTCCTCTTCCATGTTTCGGCAAACTTGTTTCTCACAAATTCAAATTTCAAACGAAATACAGATTCAAACGGAATCAACTCTCAAACGAAATTACTTTTGAAGCGGAATACCCCTTTGAAGCGAAATAACACTTTTAGTACGAAATAACTTCTTTTAAGCGGAATCACTTTTCAAGCTGGATCACTTTTCAAGCGGAATCACTTTTCAAGCGGAATCACTTTTCAAGCGGAATTACACTCAGAAGCGGAATCAGATGTACTTTTCAAGCGGAATAGCACTTTCAAGCGGAATTAAGTGATCTCAAGCGAAATCAGATGAACTTTTCAAGCGGAATAGCAATTTCAAGCGGAATTAAGTGCTAATTTCGTGTGAAATGCTGCTGACGTCATCAAATATGAACTGATTTTCAAGCGGAATTATGAAAATTACCAATTTTAAGCTGAATTAAGGTCCAATTCTTTCAAGGATTTACTAAAACACTGTTTCGCACACAATATGTGAAAATCAATCCATTTTGACGTAAAAACTTGTTCAATTTTGAAAAGAAGGTGTAGAAGTTAGAAAATATGGCTGTTTTGGCAAGAACTTTTCTTCCTGAGCTCTGATACCACTTGTAGGATCGTTTTGTGACCCAAACGAGTCAATCAGAAGAGTTCTTATCTATACGAAAGGCGGAAACAGACGTATAGACTTGGAAACAGCTTGATTCACACTTTAAACGTCTTGTATATTGATTTAACAGTGATTACAATCAGTAGACACACCGGCATCACCTCGCTATCAC
Organism: Helianthus tuberosus; assembly: GCA_030545235.1. Lineage (NCBI taxonomy): Eukaryota > Viridiplantae > Streptophyta > Magnoliopsida > Asterales > Asteraceae > Helianthus > Helianthus tuberosus. The sequence goes on along the minus strand of CM060381.1, from coordinate 135,986,039 downwards.
AGACTAATTCCCTTTACAAATGACACAGCGTCAAGGGTATATATAGGGATGCTGACTTCGCTTGAAAGTGGCAGCGTCCATTTCAAGCAGAATTAACATTGTTAATTTCCCTTGAAAGTGGCAGGTGTCATTTCAAGCGGAATTAGCTCAAACACACCCAAATCCTATTTTCCTCGTACAACGTGCCCTGATCTAACAATTCTAGTACAAGACTCGATACAAGACGAAGTTGATAGACGTAATGCACCAACAGCTACTGATGTAAAGATTTGCTGAATCTGAAGTTCTGCACACCATTCTTGCAAGACCCTATCGGTGAACTGCGTTCCATTGTCACTTACCAAGTATAGCGGCAATCCAAATCGACATACTATGTGCTCCCAAAGAAACTTTTTGGCGTTTTCAGCGGTGATTTTAGCCAAAGGCTTGGCTTGAACCCACTTGGTAAAATAGTCGATTGCTACAATAAGGTATTTTAGCTTCCCGGGGGCCAACGGGAATGGTCCCACGATGTCAACCGCCCATTTCTGGAAAGGCCAGGCCACTGTGACTAGGATTAAGTTGTTCTTGGGGCGGAGTGTTTGGGGAGCAAACTTTTGGCAACTACGACACCGTCTGAGTTCTTCTACCGCGTCCTCGTACATCTCGGGCCAGTAGTACCCAACGTTGTGAATTTTGGCGACCACTGCCCGGGGTCCCGCGTGAATTCCGCATATGCCAGCGTGTTTTTCTTGGATTAAGTATTTTTCTTCCGCTGGGGATACACACCGCAGTAGTGGTCCCAAATATGACTTTCGGTACAGGACGCCATTGTTTACTTCATACTGCAATGCTTTAGTCTGTATCTTTTAAGCTTCGCTTCTGGCGGGGGGTAATTCCCCCTTTGTGAGGAACTTCAATATGGGAGTGTACCAACAGGGTTCTTCGGCCGCAACGGCGGAGACTTCCCGGGGTTCAATAGAAGGCATTTGTAACGTTTGTACCCTTACTTCTTTTTCCATGCCCGAAGTAGCAAGTTTGCTCAAGGCGTCTACTATTTGGTTTTTTTCCTCTGTGGACATGGTTAAGCGTGACATTGTCAAAGGAAGCTATGAGCTCCTTTGTTTTAGCCAAATACTTTGCCATTGACTCGTCCTTGGCCTCGTAAGTTTCGTTGACTTGGTTGTTAACCAGCAGAGAGTCGACATACGCGTCAACTCTTGTTGCTCCCATAGATTGGGCCATCCTCAAACCCGCAAGCAGCGCCTCATATTCTGCTTCATTATTGGAGCATTCGAAATCAAAACGTAAGGCGTACATCAGCCTTATCTCATCTGGGCTTATCAGCATTAGACCTGCCCCGGAACCTTTCCCGCTGGATGATCTGTCAGTGTAAAGTTTCCAGGTCTGTCTGGCTGTGCTGGATTCTGGGAAATCTTGGATAGCGGGATCCTGTATTATTTCACCCTCAGGAATTGCAGCCAAGAAATTGGCGATCACCTGTCCCTTGATGGTTGTTCGCTTTCGATATTCGATGTCCAGGGCTCCCAACTCGATCGCCCATTTAGCCAATCTTCTAGAGATCTCGGGCTTGTGCAAAATTTGCTGTAGCGAGTAATTTGTTAGGACCTGCACGCGATGCCCTTGATAATATCTTCGGAGTCGCCGAGTGGCATGGACTAATGCCAATACCAATTTTTCAAGTGTTGGATACTGCGTCTCGGGTCCTGCCAGAACTCGGCTGATATATTATATTGGTGTTTGTGTTTCGTTTCTTTCTACCATGAGTATTGTGCTTACCACGTTATGAGCAGCTGCTACGTACATTTTTAGTACTACTTCCGGGTATGGCGCTGTCAACATTGGTAGTTTTTCAATGAAACGCTTCATGTCTTGCAAATCTTCCTCAGCCTTGCCGGTCCACTTAAAGTTCATCTTGTTGAGGCAATCTTTTAACGTCTTTATGAACGACAAGGATTGTTCGGGGTGTCTTGACAAGAACCTGTTTAACGCCACTAGACACCCATTCAGTGCTTGTGCCTCTTTTAAAGTTCTGGGGAAGGGCATTCGCGTTATAGCGACAACTTTTTCCAGATTGGCTTTAAAGCCATCCCGGGTAACCACCACCCCCAAGAATTTACCTTCTTCCAGCCCAAACGAACACTTTTCGGGGTTGGCATTGATGTTGTATTCTCTGAGCTTTTGGAAAGTTTCCTCAATGTCTTCAAGTATTTGTTTCTCTTCCCTGCTCTTGATTACCAAATCATCATCGTATACTTCTAAGTTTCTGTCGATTTGTTTTTCAAAAGCTTTATCCATTAGCCACTTATAGGTGGCACCGGCGTTTCGTAGGCCAAAAGGCATTTTGGTATAACAAAAAATGCCTACATCAGTATGAAACGCTGTTTTTTCTTCGTCTTCTCTGGACATCTTGATCTGATGGTAACCCTTATAAGCGTCTAAGAAACACTTGTACCTATAAGGGACCAGAGAGTCAACCTTGAAGTCTATCTCGGGCAGCGGATAAACGTCTTTGGGGCATGCCTTGTTCAGGTCTTTGAAGTCGATGCACATTCGCCATGTGCCATCTGGCTTTTTAACCATTACGGGGTTTGATACCCATGTATGATACTTAGTTTCCCTAAGTATCCAGCCTCAACCAGTTTTCATACTTCTTTGACCACCGCTGCCTTCCGATCTGGAGCCATGCTGCGTTTACCCTGTGCCACGGGTTTAATGCCCGAGAGTGTTGATATTCACCAATTTACACATATTTTAGTCCCCCATTTTATGCGTTTTCAGCCGTACAACCGTCATTCGGGTACTTAATCAGGTATACTTTTGTTTACAGGCCTAAAACAGCATATCAGACAAGATGATAGTGAAAACGAGGACTTTCCGGACGAAACGACAAAGCTGCGAACATTCTGTTAAGAATTCTGACCTGGGCGTTTGGCACGGTCATGCGATGATTGGAACGACCGTGCATATCCGACAAACCAGCCCATCCCGGCAATGAATGAGGGTGCAATCTGGCGTGCAAGCATATCCCGGAGATGAACGGGCGTGCGAATGGTTGCACCCCGTGCGGATCCGATGATCAGCCCAACCCCGGCAATGCACAACCCGTTATGATGTCCATGCAACAAGAACCCGGAGATGCACGATCGTGCCTCCAAGTGAACGGTCGTGCGGCTACGAAATCTGGTCAAGATCTGATGATGTCATGCGGTATGGTGCACATTAACTCCAATAATGCAAAAAGTGAACGGTCGTGCCAATAAAGTGCACGACCGTGCAAGATCGAAAATATATAAAAAACATGCAGAAACATTCTGCTCGAAACTCTGGACATTTTGGGAGCGATTCTGGCGATTTTCAGGCTCCGGAGGCGTTAGCTTTCACCCGGATTCAAGCCACATTGTGCCGATTAGCTTCGTTATCTTCCAGATTCTTAATCTAGTGCTTGTTTATGGTTTGGTTTTCTAATCTTTTCATAATTTTGTTTATCTTTCAAGCATTTAGATTAATATTCTATGTATTATTGTAAGCCTTTGGGCAAAAACAACAATCCCTTGCTTAATTGTAACCATTGGTATGTTAACTTTGTTTGTAATGACACTTGGAAGTATTTTCTATGTTAATCTTTGATGATTAGTTTGCAACCTTGTTATTGTTGTTGATTTGTTGATTGTAAGTAATTGTGTTGGATGATTGGTATTTGGTTAGTTGAGATAGTTGAAAAATGAAGCTTAATTAATCATGTATTAGTAAACTTTAAACTTGGTTAACTAGTTTAGCTTGGTTAAAATGTGTACACCATGATACTAGAAATGGTTAGTGGTTTAACAAAATGTAATTATTGTTAATCAAGAAAGCTTTCCGTCACGTAAGGACCTTAACGGGTTAAATGGTGTTGTTATGAATTCTTGCTTTGAATTGTTAGCTTAGTTAGTAGTTTAGGCCAAAATTGCTATCTTGGTGAATTTAATTGCAAGATTTGTAAAATGAACTCGGTTGTGATTTAATCTAGTTTATGCTTGTCTCGGTGGTTGCATTGTGTTTATCGGTGTTACTTTCCTTGATTAAGTGCGGTTAGAAAACTCCTAACGGATGACTAACTTATTTTTAAGAGATTTTCATAGACATTTATCAATTGCACGTTAAAGAACAATTTTAGGTGGTTAAAGTGTGTTTATAGTTTTAGCTTTTCGAATGATTGTCATGTTAGGATTCCCGAAAGGGATACTAATTGTCTTGAAAATGAAGAATTGATCGAATGCTTCTAGTGCCAAAACCGACTTAGTTGACATGCTTTGGTTGTGTATAAAGCAAGGCTATTTATCTGTTTTTCTTATTTGAAGTCTACTATGTTTATAAACATTTGTTTATGCTTACTTTAGTTTTTAGAAAATCACAAAACTTATCTTTCTTCCGTTAATTTAATGACAAAGGTCTAGTATTATTCCTCCGCCCATTTCCTTGGATCGATACTTGGTTCTTACCGATACTTTACTACATATATGATGGGGTACACTTGCCTCTTTCGTGTGTGTTTTGATGTTAAAGTAATAATCACTTTTATAAATTTAAACCCGAATCGTGTGTAATTTCATGATAAAAATATGTGTAATCGCGCACACGTCAAGTGTTGCTAGCTTGTGCTCTGCCTTATCCCGGGGTTTCCCAGTCATGTCAGAATGCTCAAAAGCAAAGATGTCGGCGTTCCTTCTTAGCAGCTGTTTCAGGTTGTTTTTGACCTCAGGGGAGAGACTGTCCCCTATTGTTACTGTTTGATCTGGATGGCGTGTGCTCAATACCCACCTTTCCGGGCCAACGGCTCCGGTAGGTCCTTGACGGCATCTTTTGGTGTCCAATACTTCTCCCACCTTGTCTCGAAATACTGTTGCAATACCCCGCGGGGTGGGAAACTTCATGAACCCGCGCGCCGTAGAGACTATGGCATCCAGTTTTCCCAGGGTAAACCTTCCAATGATCACATTGTGATAAGACTCGACGCGTACCACTAGGAATGTGAGGAGTATGGTTCTTTCCCGTGGGACTTGCCAGAATGTAACTGGGAAAGTAATTTGGCCAATCGGATCTACCTTCTCTCCAGTGAAACCTTTAATAGGGGTGTTCACTGACTCAAGCAGTCTTCTATCTTCTAGTTGCATTCTATTGAAGCAATGCTCGTAGATGATGTCTTCAGAACTCCCGGTATCTACCAGGATCCTTCTCATGTTATAGTCACCTACTGCAGCGGATATGATTAGGGCGTCGGTGGTTAGGTGCAAATCTTCCACGCGAGGCTCAATGGTCATGGTTGCCAGCATCCAGGGTTCGAGCGTGGAGAAACTCCATTTGGCCCCTTTCCCCTTATCAGCGTATACCATATTTAGCTCTCGCGGCCTCTTTCCTGCTGCTTTGTCGTTTTCAAGATAAAACCTTTGAATGAAACAAACCAACCCGGAGGAGAAGGCTTGCTACCGAGCATCACCCGACCGACGATAGCAGCACCGAGTTTCGAGATAAAATCCAGCATCATCAATATGATACAAAACTCGGTGCAGTTCGATGGGAAGGATCACGAGGATCCGGGTCGGCACATCGCAAAGTTTCTCGAGGTGTGCTCGACTTTCAAGATAGGAGATGTTTCTGAGGACGCGATCCGTTTGCGGCTCTTTCCGTTTTCATTGCGAGACAAAGCCCAATCTTGGCTTTTGTCACTTCCGGCAGGATCTATCACCACTTGGGCCGGGATGGCAGAACTATTTGTGCAGAAATATTTTCCTCCGGAAAAGACAACTAAATTGAGGAACCGTATCATGACGTTCAAGCAAGACGACGGAGAATCTCTACACGCAGCTTGGGAGAGGTTTAGAGCTCTTTTAATTGATGTCCCACATCACGGGTTGTCCAAAAGGAAACTAGTACTGACCTTCTATCAGGGACTCAATTATGACTCGCAGGAGCGTTTAGACATGTATGCAGGAGGCGATCTTGGAACGAAGACACCAACTGAAGCTTACGCGATCATAGAGAAAGCTGCGTTGAAGTCAAGTTCTCACCACGGTGGAGCGCGGAATAAGACATCATCCACCTCCGGAGTTCATGCTGTGGATACATATACAACTCTTACTGCGCAAATTGGAGCCTTGGCAACAAGAATTGATCAGTCTCAGAATGTCTCGCGAATTCAATCACCATTATGTGATCAGTGCGGGGTTGCACACGTGTCAGGTACGTGTGAGCAGGGTGTTATGTTTACAGGACACGAGGAGGTGAACTACATGGGCAATCAAATCAGGCCCCAAAATAACCCCTATAGCAACACGTACAATCCAGGGTGGAAGAATCACCCAAACTTTGGGTGGAAATCTGGTTCTGGGAACCAAAACGCACACGAATTTGCTCAACATGCTCCCACGCCACAGCAATCTCAAGGTCAATCCTTCCAGCCACAGTATCATAATCAAGGCTCAGGAAGCAGTTCCCAGCCACACGCATCTCAAAGCAACACAAAGCTAGAGGAAATGATGGCACAACTGCTGAACAACTCCAACAGTGCTAATCAAATTGCTGAGAAACGATATCAGTAGCATGAGGAGCGGTTCTTGGTTAACGAAGGAGAAATGCGGAGTCAAAAGGCTTCCATTCAGAACGTCGAAAATCAAGTGGGCCAGTTGGCAAAAATGATGTCGGAGAGACCCAAAGGTGGTCTTCCGGGTAATACAGAGCAGAATCCGAAGGGGCATGGTAATGACCCGCACATGTAACAAGTGTGGGGACATGAGTCTTACTATCGACTCACCGAAAAAAATTTAGCATGAGTCTTGCTATCGACTCGCCGACAAAAATTTAGCATGAGTCTTGCTATCGACTCGCCGACAAAAATTTAGCATGAGTCTTGCTATCGACTCACCGAAAAAAATTAGCATGACTCTACGCTACTGACTCGCGGATTAAAAATGTAGCAAGAGCGTCTTAGGCGCTTTAGGGGTAAAATCGTCTTTTTATGTGCTTTTGTAGTTTTAGCGTAATTTAGGTGTGTTTGTTAGTTTCCGTTAGTTTGTACATTTTTTAGACGTGCCGAGCGAAGGTTCTATGTTGGGATATTGTTAAAACAGTGTGCATGTTGAAAAAATGGCGAAAATGGCCAAAACAGTTGCTGGAAATGGCTTCTGCAGAAAAAACTGATCTACAGCTGTTGCACGACCGTGCCATGTGTCGCACGTCCGTGCGGTTGCGAGCTGACCGGCACCATGAGTCGCACCCCCGGTGGATCTCCGAGATTATCGTGCCAGGGTAACCCTTCTTCGGTGACGCACGACCGTGCGACTTGTCGAACGACCGTGCGAGAGGCAGGGGCAGTTTAGTTATTTATCCAGTATAAATATCCTCATCTACTGCCCCCATTCACAATTCGCGAACCCTAACCGCACACAGCCGTTCCAGAGCGATTTTGCCTCAAATCGCACTATTTCTTCGCACGGTTTCACACATCTCTTCGTACGGTATGTTCTTTCTTATAGATTTCCTATTTTATCTTTGTCTAGGTTAGATTCGTCCGATTCTTCAAGGCTTTTTAGGGTTCCCTTCATAAACACAAGCGAAACCCTAATCCTTGCAAGATTGTTATATTTCATGAACACCCGGTCAGATTTCTAGCCCCTTTTTGCACAAAAACTTATTGATTTTTGAAAAATCTAGCTACTCAGAGCCGGGGTTAGGATCTGCAGAAATTACGGGTCGCACGGTCATTCCCCCTGTGGCACGTCCGTGGGTTTGCGGCTGTTCACGATGTTTTGATGTTGGTTTGGTGATGCACGGTGGTGCGATTGACTGCACGCCGTGCAGATACGACTATTGCCGACCACATTTGCTCGTTCTGTGTGACGCACGACCGTGCGTCTCGTCGCACGTCCGTACGACAGGCCCAGATCAGCAAGACAGAACCTTCATAACAACGTGTTCGGCTGTTTTTGATTGAAATTTTTCCTACTCCTATTATTCTAACGATATTCCTCCTACAGATGGATCATCCCTTCTTGCAATTTAACCCCGAGGATGAGAGAGAGAGTCTGTGCATCCCAAAACGTAACGCTTTATGGAATAGGCGAGGGCAGTTCAGCATCCCCCGGAGGCTGGATTGGGATGTTATGAGAGATTTAAATCAGCGTGAACAACTAGAAAACATGCTCACTATCCCACTTTCGCGTCTAGTCGATATCAACCGCCCCATCTATCGTGAGCTAACGATAGAATTCTTCGCCACTTATTCCTACAACAAGCCGAACGCTTATAAAAGGCCAAACTTCCACTACAAGGAGCGGATAACTTTCAGATTGGGTGGACGCTGGCACAGTTGGTCTGTGGGTAGATTGGGTCGGAGGCTTGGAATATACACAACTGAAGATATGGATTTGGAGTTCTTCACGGACCAGTTTACCTTCCCAAGTGATGAAGCACGAGCCGCGTTTTGGGCTGAAAATGCAGTTGGTGACCCATACGACCCTAGAGTGTCTAAAGCTTCACGATTGAGAGACCCTTTGTATCGAGTGATGCATCGTATATTCAGCCATACCGTCTACGGGCGCATAGACAGTTTAGGGAACTGTCCAACACCGGATTTGATATTTCTTTATGCACTGGTTGAGGGAGTACACATCAACCTGGCCGCAAGGATTGTAGAGTATTTTGTGAACAGCTCAGGAAGAACGCCCAATAGTCAGATTCATGGCGGACAGTATGTGACCGAGATCACCTACAATTTGGGGTTGATGAATGATGAGGTACTTGAGAGTCTCACTCTAGTGACCGAGGGTTTATATGTTGATATTCGGTCATTGAAGGCGATGGGGTTGATTGCTAAGACGGATCACGGGGATCGATTGAAGGGTCTAAACAACGAGGTCTGGGACCCGTTGCCTCCGGCTGAGGAGGAAGATGAGGATGAGGAGATGCATGATGAGGAGCATGAAGAGGAGCAGCAGCATGAGCCACACACACCACCACATTCACCGCAGCATCACGGATTCCACAAGCACCAGGATTGGCCAGAGGGCATCCCGTCTTACCCTGAATTCTACCAGCAGTTCCAACAAATGCAGGTTAACCAGGAGCAGCAAAGGATTCATATAGAGCAGATAAGGGTTAACCAGGACCAGATCAGGGCGAACCAGGACTTCATGCACCGGGAGGTGCATGATGGATTCTCGTACATATTCGGGGGGCATCAGAACACCTACCCGAACTACTTCGGGGAGCCCCCACATTTCCCATACGGGAACCCACCTGGTTATGGAGACGCAGGTCCATCAGGCACAGGAGGTGACGCAGGTGACGATGACTAGGAGACGGTGGAGTTGATCGTTGGTGGTTTAGTTATTTCAGTACTTTGTTTTTCGGGTGTTCATTTTGGTTGTTATTTCAAACACCCCCGGTTATGTACTCTTTATTTTCAGACACTTTAGTTTTTATATCTTGTCTTTGTTTGGATTTTTAGTACTTCTATTTATGTAAATTATGGTTTATTTGCGTTTATTTTGTTTCTGTTCTGTTTTGCTGTACCTTGTGACATACTTGCAGATTTTGGCTATCAAGTCTTGGACCGGAGCACATCACATATATAGCTTGGAAGTCTCGTTGCATCAAAATCATCTTGAGGGGAGTATTATTCTCCTTTATCTCTATATTTCGGGTTTCGCATTGGGGACAATGCGAAGTTCAAGTGTGGGGAGTGGTTTAACTTTGTTGACTTTGTTTGTCCTAAAAAAAATCAGAAAAATCATTCAAAAATATCTGTATTTTGTATATATTTTAGTAAATAAACCGGTTAGTTGTGTTTTAGAGAGCTTCGGACATGATAAAAACTCGACAAGCAAAATAAATTTTGAAAAAGAAAACCGGAAAGTGTGACAAACAAAGAAAGACTCGCATGATAGTTTTCACACTTTTACCCATTCCTTACGTTACGTGAGCATATTTGAGCCTTGAAATTGTTATATATTTGTTCATTTCGGATATAGGAGTGAGCCGGATGTCATGTGTAATTTAGAACTTGTCACTAGCATGTTTGTTAAGACCATGAACTTGCGGAATTGTGTAGAAATGATAGAGGCACTTAGTAAACCCCTTTGGTGTATCCTTGTTCTTTGTGTTGTGTTTCCCGTAAACCTTACATTACCTTTAGAATTAACCATGTCGAGCCTTCCCGTTTACCTTTGTTTACCCAACATAATCGCCCACTTAACCAAATTTACCCTTCTTTTTTGTTTTAAACTTTTAGTGTTGAAACTCGGTCAAAATAATCGTTTAACTAGCGCTTGTTATAGTTTATTATTCATTGTTTAAATTCGTTAGTATGTTAAAAAAACAGAAAATAAAACACCCTAAAATAGGGTGAAGTTGACAAAAATCGAGAAATTTTGAATGCTTAAATGTTGAAATTTCGTCGATGAGCTCATTTCGCAAAAGTCGCCTTTTTAAGGTGTTTGTATGTATAGTTGTATTGTTTTGCGCTAGTTAAACGCTAAAACCAAGTTTTAACCATTTTGCCACTTTAAATGTCCATTTCCATACCCTTCGCCCAAGCCTAACGTTACACCTCGTAAAGACCTCTTGATTTACACTTTTTCGCATGTTAGTTGGTGGAGACGAGATCTTATGACAAGCTTATAATATTACACATTTCATTGACGAGGCATTGAGTGTTTACATACACATTTTATGTATGTTTCACAAATAAAACCGGGTGTGTGTGAACATTGTGAGTTGTGTGAAGATTAGCATGTTAAGTCAATTGAAAGTGAAGTCACGGCTTTTTGGTTATCTACATATATTTGCATATGCTTGTTTGGTTTGATTCATTTGATGTTGTCTTTCGAAAAACCGGCTAACTGTTTGTAGTTGTTTTAGTAGTTAGTTTGTAAATTATCGTTCTTGTCCGATTCTATCTTTTATTGCTTTTTAGTTTAGCTTGCTTGAGGACAAGCAAGGTTCAAGTGTGGGGAGATTTGATATTCACCAATTTACACATATTTTAGTCCCCCATTTTATCCCCATTTTATGCGTTTTCGGCCGTAAAACCGTCATTCGGGTACTTAATCAGGTATACTTTTGTTTACAGGCCTAAAACAACATATCAGGCAAGATGATAGTGAAAACGAGGACTTTCCGGATGAAACGACAAAGCTGCGAACATTCTGTTAAGAATTTTGACCTGGGCATTTGGCATGGTCATGCGATGATTGGAACGACCGTGCATATCCGACAAACCAGCCCAGCCCGGCAATGAACGAGGGTGCAATCCGGCGTGCAAGCATATCCCGGAGATGAACGGGCGTGCGGATGGTTGTACCCCGTGCGGATCTGATGATCATCCCAACCCCGGCAATGCACAACCCGTTCAGATGTCCGTGCAACAAGAACCCGGAGATGCACGATCGTGCCTCCAAGTGAACGGTCGTGCGGCTACGAAATCTGGTCAAGATCTGATGATGTCATGCGGTATGGTGCACAGTAACTCCAATAATGCAAAAAGTGAACGGTCGTGCCAATAAAGTGCACCACCGTGCGAGATCAAAAATATATAAAAAACATGCAGAAACATTCTGCTCGAAACTCTGGACATTTTGGGAGCGATTCTGGCGATTTTCAAGCTCCGGAGGCGTTAGCTTTCACCCGGATTCAAGCCACATTGTGCCGATTAGCTTCGTTATCTTCCAGATTCTTAATCTAGTGCTTGTTTATGGTTTGGTTTTCTAATCTTTCCATAATTTTGTTTATCTTTCAAGCATTTAGATTAATATTCTATGTATTATTGTAAGCCTTTGAGCAAAAACAACAATCCCTTGCTTAAGTGTAACCATTAGTATGTTAACTTTGTTTGTAATGATACTTGGAAGTATTTTCTATGTTAATCTTTGATGATTAGTTTGCAACCTTGTTATTGTTGTTGATTTCTTGATTATAAGTAATTGTGTTGGATGATTGGTATTTGGTTAGTTGAGATAGTTGAAAAATGAAGCTTAATTAATCATGTATTAGTAAACTTTAAACTTGGTTAACTAGTTTAGCTTGGTTAAAATGTGTGCACCATGATACTAGAAATGGTTAGTGGTTTAACAAAATGTAATTATTGTTAATCAAGAAAGCTTTCCGTCACGTAAGGACCTTAACGGGTTAAATGGTGTTTGTTGGTGCATACGTCTGTCGACTTCGTCTTGTATCAAGTCTTGTAATAGAATAGATGAAACAAGTCACGCAGTTCAAGATAAATAGGAAACAGAGGTGAACAAGCTAGTTCAAACGAACTGGACATTCAAACGAAGTGGCCAGGTCAAACAAACTGGACCAGTTCGTATGAACTGGAGGTGTTTGTTCAAACGAACTGGACTTAGTATTAATAGTGGACTTGTGATTTTCATTTGTAACTTGGTCATTCCGGTAGCGAAGCTCTGCCGAAGTATCTCCAGGTCTGTAATCATCATCGAATCAATACAAGAGATAGTTAAAGTGATTCTCGTGTGTTTGTAGCTGAAATAACTCCGATATGTTTGTTTCCGCCTCTCGTATTGGAAGAGATCTCTTCTGAACGACTCGTTTGGTCGTGCAAACGATCCTACAAGTGGTATCAGAGCTCAGGAGGAAGAGCTCTTGCTATTTCAGCCGATATTCGCCAATATTTCTGCTTCTACACCTTTCTGTCACATATTTTCAAAATTAAAACTGAATTTTATAGATAAAATGACTTGATTTTGAAGTATTTTGTGCGAAATAGTGTTTTAGACAATATGTGAAAGTTTCAGACTTTAAAACAAATTAAAACTCAATCAATTAGTTAAAAAATCTTATCAGATCGTTTGAAAGAACATTCAGTTCGTTTTAGATCCATATTACACGAACTGGAACTTCAATCTTAGATCTAGCACGTTTCAGTGGACGATTTTGAACGATAAACACATCATTGTGATCGGAATTCACTGTAGAACAATCCTTGAACATATCAGACTCTAATTCAATCGAAAACTTGATCAATTTGTCAAAAGATACCCCGGTTCGTATGTAGTTTGTTCATCAGTTCATTTGTACTGAACCTCAGTTCGTCTGAAAGATCTCAGTTCGTTTGAATTGCTGGTTCAGTCCGCCTAAAAGTTGTTCAGTTCGTTTGAATTGTCGTCTGAAACAATTTTCTGAATCGTTTGAGGAGTACAGTTCGTTTGAACCTGTCCGTCTGAACTTATTACCTCGTGTGAATCTTAGGTCGTCTGAATCACAGTTCGTCTGAAGTCGTCAGTCTGTTTGAAATATTATCTTCAGTCCATACGGTGTGATTAAGAACATCCAGGTCGTTTGCTTTGGGTCATTACATCACGTGAACAACTGTTTGTCGGCTATTTTTCAAATCAGTTTGCATGTGAACAAGTGGTGCGGCCCAATCATATATCATTGGCCCATGTGACTTTATAAGTAAGGTCTAATTAAATTGATTGATAATAAAGAGATTGTCGGCTACTGTGTTTAATATCAGTACAATCAAGATATTAAAATCAAAGTGATATCATATGAATTCTTTTAACGGTTCAATCAGAAATTGATTACTATCAATGTTGTCGGCCATTGTTTACAAATTTCAATACAATGCATGTGATAAGGTTGCATGAAAGATTGTAGTTCTTTGTCGTTTAGTGCATTCAATAGAGTAGTGGGTCGAACGAGGTTAAGTCACAGCTGGTGACTTTCAAAGAAATTAAAAAAATTGGTTTTGTAAGTGAATTGGGCTGATACAAGTTTCATTGTTTGACATTTGGGCCTAGAATTTGTGATTGATTTTGGGCAAATAATTGGTTTGTGATCTTTATTGGATCAACTTGTAATTGGGCCGCAAGAACATTCATATTGGAAAATTAGTGGATTGATTGATATATTTCCAGTTCGTTTGAAATTTTGTGTTTGTGAACCTTTGACATTGAAACATGGAGGAAGAGTTCTACAATGCGTTTGATACACCGATTGCTCCAGTTTCAGCTGCATTATTGAAGAAATCATTTGATATGTTAGTAGCTTTTGACCATGAAACAACAACGATGACCATTGATAGATATTATCATTTGGTAGTAGAAATGGGAAGATTAAACATTGAAAAAGATGATGAGGAATGGGTTGATAAACTAGCCGAAGCATTACCACAGCATAAGGGGGGAACTTATTTGATGTTTTTAAAACACATGAGGAAGTCTCAGAATATGAATTTGGCACAATTTATTCAGAGAATTGAGGAGCATGAGTTGGTTATCCAGGAAAAGGCTAAGATAGAAGATGGAGAAGCTAATGTTGAACCAGCAACTAAGAAATTAGTAGAGAAAATCGTTGAAGTGGAGAAAGTGGTGGAGAAGATTGTTGAGGTTGAAAAAGTCGTTGAGGTTGAAAAGATAGTAGAAAAATTGGTTGAAGTTGAAAAATCATGTTTGAAGTGTTCAGAATATTGCAAACTTTATGAGGAGAAAGATAAAAAGATTGCTGAGTTAGAGAAGATTAAAGAAGATTTACTATCTGATGTGAAATATGTGAAAGAGTCGTATGATGTGTTGAACAGAACAGTTGACAGTTTGAAAAAGACAAATTCAGAAATCGAAAAAGCACTGGAAAAAATGAGTGCAACATTAATGACAAAGTAGAGCGTCATCAATGAATACATCGAAGATTGTGCTAAGTTGAAAAAATAAGTGGAACTTGAGAAGATTGAGAGTGAAAGGATTAAACGATTACTATTGAGTTACACTACTTGTGATTATTTGATTGATCGTGTTTATCCTACTGTTGCAGGTCTTGAAGCATTCATGGAGAAGAAGACTGAAGATACTGATACTGGTAAGAAACCAAATGTCAAGTATAACAGATGTCCACCCCCGATCCATGAAACTTACTCTCCAAGGAATCCTAATGAGGAGCGTCTAAAAAAGGCAGTCAACATCAAGTTAAAGTCTAAAATCATTGATGAATTACCAGACAATATTGATGTTACATTCACAGCATCTGACACTGATCATGAGTCTGAGTTAATAAAGAAAGTTGTCGATCAGGTGTTGGATACGGATGAAGAGTCAAAGTCGGAGTCTAAATCTGAGAGTTCGTGTTCGTCAGAGAAGAGTCCGAGTTCACCGGTTAAAAGGGTTTACAATAAAGAATTCTTGTTATCAAAATCTAATTTGAGTGACGAACCAATCAAAGTGGCTTATACTTTGAATGATTCAGACAAATTATATTCTGATGAGGAATTTCCAATAAGAAGTGTAAAAACTGAAATGATCAAACAGGTTTTCAAACTAACAGAAATTAATATTTCTGAAATAAAAGATTTAAATCTTTCTGAAAAACCAAAAAAGTACACTTCAAGAGTTCAACAGAGATTGAACAAGAAAAAGGGTTACGGTTCTGGTTCAGGTTATCGAAAGAAACCAAACCACAACGGTAATTTCAAAAAGCAAGGTTTAGGTTTTATTCCTCCGGAAAATTATAAAAATGAGAAAAATCTTAAACCAAAAACAAAATTTGTTGCAGGTGGAAGTTCTGAAGATGAGCAGAAGAAACCATTCTGGAAACAATCAAATCAAGAGTTTCTTGCTGAAGTTAAGGAAAATTTGAAGAAGTTTGCTCAGAGAGTTGATAGAAGAACCTGTTTCAAGTGTCAAAAGGTTGGACATATTGCTTGGAACTGCCAAGAGTCCACTTTTTCAAAACAGGGAGTTTCTTCTAACTTTGAAACAAACAAGAAATATGTTGATAAAAAGAAACAATCAACTGAGAAATATAAAGTGTTTGAAAATTCAACTTCTGAAAAAGGTGAAAGTTCAAAACGATTTTACAAAAGAAGTGTCGATTTTAACAAGCAAAAATGGGTTGTAAAATCTGATAGTAGTTCTGACAATGAATCTGATTCTATAAAATCAGAGGAGTCATTTGTTGAGAAAAAGGTTGTTAATTCAGTTCCAGAGTTGAACGAGAAAAACTTTCCGCCATTGACAAAAGATAATCTGAAATCAAAAGGTAGGGTTGAGATTTCAGATCAATTCTTCACTAGTAAAGGAGAATTTGATACTGAAAAGGCTTTTAATGGCAAAGTTAAACATATTTTTGGTAAGATGGTTGACAGGAAAGTGAAGGATGCTCAAGAATTTTACAAGTCAAAATGTTGGTGGGACAGATGTTTGCCAACAAAATCCACCCAAGGCTGGTCAGGCTTGGGTGACAGCATTTTCACCATAAATTCCTGACTTGCCGGAGCTCTCAGGTTGGTAAGTGTGGAGCAGGAATCGGCATCTTTCTTAGTACATGCTCATACAAGTGGTACATGTGGTAAATCTGCAGGTGATATCTTTAAATTGTTATATTTTACAAGTGATGTGGTTGAAAAGTGAACCTGCTAGTGGTTGAAGAAGATTTTCATCTTCAAATGGTTAATCAAGGTCATTAAGTTGAACTTGATTGGACCATACTTACAAGTGGTATTTTGGTGAACAAAATGATGAGTTTTTCCCTTAACCTACAAGTGGTTTGAAAATCAACAAAACTAATTTTCTGGAAAAACCATTTGATTAAAACAAACTTAAGTGTTTTGAAATCACAATGGGAAAATAGTTTGTTGTGAGGGGGAGTTCTGATTGTTTATGCCAAGTGGATGGCAATTTGAAGTGATTTGATATCAGTTGTCAATTTTATTGTATAGTTTGTTTTCAAATTTCCTAAAATGTGTTTGCATTTTAGGGGGAGTAAAAATTTTCATAAAATCCAAAAACATTAGAAATTTTGAAAAAGTCAAAAACATGATAAAATCAAAAATGAGTTTTGTTGTGAAAAAGAGGAAATGATAGTACATCAGTGAACGATCACGGCATACTAAAGAAATGGAAAGTTAAATAGTGACAAACGGTCTCACTGATGATATGCCAGTAGGTTTTTGCACATTTAGTAGATTGTGACGAGATATAAACCTAAATTCAAACTTGCTTATATCGTGGGTAACATCTCTCGGATATATGGGTAACCCCCGAAATGTTGTTTGAAGGATCCCTCTTTCTGAGATACTAGGTCTTTATACTCAGTGATATCTGGGGTATTATCCCGTGACTTCTGATTTTGCGGAAGCAATGGCCTAGTCCCCGGAGAATACTTTCTGCTTGCTTGAAATATAGCGCCGCCCTCAGCATAAATGATGAGACAATAAAATTGCTAATCAATGCTGTTGTAAAAAAGATCCTCTAAAGGGGACCCACCAAAAGTCGAGCCGTCATCTCTCTGCTGAACGGAAGTTCTGACCTGAGCTCTCAGGGTTTCGCAATTAACCCCTTACAGATATCATCTAGGTATACTCACCTGTAAGACTGAATATTGGGATCTGGATACGGGAGTATATTCTGAGGTGGGACACGCGATTAAGTTTAAGTCTCTAAAACATTAATCTCGTATCTCGAAACAGTTGAACTTTGTGTGAAGATTTAAGTGGATCAGTATACTGACAATCTAAGTGAATCGTTTAGAACTTAAAATGTTTAAAGCTTAACGGTGTTGGTGATTTGTCTCATAAACTGATATGATCCTCTAACACAAACTCACAAAAATATTGTATGTAAATGTTTCTTTACTGCATTTCTTTTATTTCTAAAATCCAAAAAGATTTTAGTGTGTTTTAGCATAAATTTTGTAAAATACAAAAAGATTTTCGACAACTGGTGTTAGAGAGCTAATTTTCAAAATTCCGAGTGCTAGACATGATGAACAAATGGTTTGGGAGAGCGTGTTGTTTTGATAAGAAAATGATATTTCTTCAAGTGGTTCATCAAAGATTAATGTTGTAAAATCATTCTTTGATTATATAATTCCTGCAAGTGATTCATTAGATGATGAGATTGTTTTTACAAGTTATCATCAGAAATTTTATTTTTGGGTAGAGAATGTGCAGGATAAGAGCTAGGTGATCTTGGATAGATGATAGAGAGCCAGGTTCCGATACCTGAGGACTCTGTGATTTTAACAAGCCAGGATGCGATCCCAGCATATCGAAAGGGGGAGTCTGAAGACACCTAAAGGAAGGAATGTGTTGGTGCTGGTGAAAAGAGATAGAGATTTAGGATGCTTACATTGTCAGATACTTTGGAGAGAGTTAGAAGACTGATCAAGGCTGAAGATGTTCTGAAGGCATACCGAAGACTCGTCAACATCCGAGGGGGAGTCTGTTGGTGCATACGTCTGTCGACTTCGTCTTGTATCAAGTCTTGTAATAGAATAGATGAAACAAGTCACGCAGTTCGAGATAAATAGAAAACAGAGGTGAACAAGCCAGTTCAAACGAAGTGGCCAGTTCAAACGAACTGGACATTCAAACGAAGTGGCCAGTTCAAACAAACTGGACCAGTTCGTATGAACTGGAGGTGTTCGAACTGGACTTAGTATAAATAGTGGACTTGTGATTTTCATTTGTAACTTGGTCATTCCGGTAGCGAAGCTCTGCCGAAGTATCTCCAGGTCTGTAATCATCATCGAATCAATACAAGGAGATAGATTTCTTGTAGGATCCTACAGTGTTGTTATGAATTCTTGCTTTGAATTGTAAGCTTAGTTAGTAGTTTAGGCCAAAATTGCTATCTTGGTGAATTTAATTGCAAGATTTGTAAAATGAACTCGGTTGTGATTTAATCTAGTTTATGCTTGTCTCGGTGGTTGCATTGTGTTTATCGGTGTTGCTTTCCTTGATTAAGTGCGGTTAGAAAACTCCTAACGGATGACTAACTTATTTTTAAGAGATTTTCATAGACATTTATCAATTGCACGTTAAAGAACAATTTTAGGTGGTTAAAGTGTGTTTATCGTTTTAGCTTTCTGAATGATTGTCATGTTAGGATTCCCGAAAGGGATACTAATTGTCTTGAAAATGAAGAATTGATCGAATGCTTCTAGTGCCAAAACCGACTTAGTTGACATGCTTTGGTTGTGTATAAAGCAAGGCTATTTATCTATTTTTCTTATTTGAAGTCTACTATGTTTTATAAATATTTGTTTATGCTTAATTTCGTTTTTAGAAAATCCCAAAACTTATCTTTCTTCCGTTAATTTAATGACAAAGGTCTAGTATTATTCCTCAACCCATTTCCTTGGATCGATACTTGGTTCTTACCGATACTTTACTACATATATGACTGGGTACACTTGCCTCTTTCGTGTGTGTTTTGATGTTAAAGTAATAATCACTTTTATAAATTTAAAACCGAATCGTGTGTAATTTCATGATAAAAATATGTGTAGTCGCGCACACGTCAAGTGTTGCTAGCTTGTGCTCTGCCTTATCCCGGGGTATCCCAGTCATGTCAGAATGCTCAAAAGCAAAGATGTCGGTGTTCCTTCTCAGCAGCTGTTTCAGGTTGTTTTTGACCTCAGGGGAGAGACTGTCCCCTATTGTTACTGTTTGATCTGGATGGCGTGTGCTCAATACCCACCTTTCCGGGCCAATGGCTCCGGTAGGTCCTTGACGGCATCTTTTGGTGTCCAATACTTCTCCCACCTTGTCTCGAAATACTATTGCAATACCCCGCGGGGTGGGAAACTTCATGAACCCGCGCGCCGTAGAGACTATGGCATCCAGTTTTCCCAGGGTAAACCTTCCGATGATCACATTGTGATAAGACTCGGCGCGTACCATTAGGAATGTGAGGAGTATGGTTCTTTCCCGTGGGGCTTGCCCGAATGTAACTGTGAAAGTAATTTGGCCAATCGGATCTACCTTCTCTCCAGTGAAACCTTTAATAGGGGCGTGCATTGACTCAAGCAGTCTTCTATCTTCTAGTTGCATTCTATTGAAGCAATGCTCGTAGATGATGTCTTCAGAACTCCCGGTATCTACCAGGATCCTTCTCATGTTATAGTCACCTACTGCAGCGGATATGATTAGGGCATCGGTGGTTAGGTGCAAATCTTCCACGCGAGGCTCAATGGTCATGGTTGCCAGCATCCAGGGTTCGAGCGTGGAGAAACTCCATTTGGCCCCTTTCCCCTTATCAGCGTATACCATATTTAGCTCTCACGGCCTCTTTCCCGCTGCTTTGTCGTTTTCTTCTTTAACGGGAGGCGGACCCTACTTGATGTCTCGCACCAGGTGGGCTAATTTACCCGCCTTCACGAAATACTCGATCTATTTCTTTAATTGAAAACAGTCATTTGTATCATGGTCGCTGCCTTTGTGGTACTCACAGTACTTGTTTGTGTCTTTGTTAGGGTTGTCCTTCAGTGGCTTCGGAGGATTAAACTTGAGGTTTTCAGTAGCTAGGATTTCTGCTGGTGTCTTACTCAAGTTGGGATAATCGGACCGCGGCTTAGAGGAGGAGTCATTCCTTGAATATGTGTTTCTAGACCTATCATACCGCGAGTCCGTTCTGTCTCTTTTCTGGTAGCGATCTCCTCTACCTTTACCTTTAGAGCTTCGTTGTTCTCTGTCCTCCGGGTTTTTCTGAGCCTCTTTCTTTATGTTGGCCGCGTGACTAGCAGCAACAGCTTTCTCTTGTGTGACGTATACCTTGGCTATCCTCAAGATTTCGTCTATAGTGGGAGGTACACCATCCCTCCCGTGGAATGTTCTTAGTAACTCATCATCATTTACCCCTTGCAGGAAGGCACCACATGCTAGGTCGTTCGTGACACCCGGGATTGCCAGGCTTTCTTAATTAAATCTCACGATGAAACTTTCCACTGTTTCCTTGTCTCGCCGACGAATGTGGAGGAGTACGTTTCGATCCTTTGTGTGCCTTCTCTGTTGGCTGAATTGCAATATGAACTTGGCCTCTAGATCTTCAAAACTATCAATTTCCCCGATGGGTAAACTATCCCACCAGACCTGGGCTGCGCCTACCAGTGTTTGGACAAACATCTTGCACCATAGGGGCATGGGCCAACAGGCTACTTCCCCAGCGCTTTTAAACAAGTTAAGATGGTCATCAGGGTCGCCTAGACCGTCGTACTTGCCCACAGTTTGAGGCATCTTGGGCTTCTCCTTAATAGGAGCTTCCGCTATACTTCTGGTGAACTTGGACTTAAAAGTAGCATCCACCGGTTTGTACGGTCTGGTAAGATCGTCTTCTTCTACATTGATGGGTTGTATTGGAGGAGTTGTTCCGCCCTGGCTGGTACCCTGGGTAACAGGGGGTTGAGTCGGGGTGATGTTCAGTGTAATACGCGGGTTCCACTGTCGGCGGGGTCTGGCTGTAAACCGGCTGGGATTTTGGAAAAGTCCACCAAGGCGGCATATAAGCCGCGTATGGCGACTGCTGAACATAGCCTTGCGCCGCCCCCTGAGGAGTGTAAGTTGGAGTGTTGTATGGGGGTAAATACCTATATGGGGGTGCATAATAGTACCCTGGGAAATAAGCTTGATTCCATGGCGTAATCGGGGCATTCATGACTCCTGCAGGCATAACTACTGGTTGATGTGGTGGAGTAGATAACGCCGCCGTTAGGGCTGCCGAGTCTAGTGGTGGCATGGCGTATGTTACCGTTGGCTGGTAGTATTGAGGCATGTTCACTTGTGGTATGACAGTGCTTGGACTTGCAGATGTGATAACCGGCGCAACCGGAGCAGTGCTATGACGTATAGTCTGTGCACTCGTGGTTGACACTGGAGTGAAGACATTGGCGCTTGTCACAGTTGGTTCCACCGACCGAAACTGTAATGAAGTATATGAGAAAAGGTATGCGGCCGTTGTTCCAGAAGAGACGACAGAAGTGCCTGTAAAACCTGGTGGTGGTCCTTCAACTTCGAATTCCAAGTCAAGAGACCTGGTCACAGCAGGCGAAGCTGGCATGGTGGTAATAGGGTACGTCTCCAGCAGTGGGTTGCTAGTTATCATCGCCTGACTCGATGTTACTGCCGTGTTCTGATCGCTTGCCATTGGGTTCAGTCTTGCTGTTGTTACCGAAAGGTTCCACGGATGGCGCCAATGAAGAAACACTAACCTTTGCGGTAATATCCGACTAAGACTTCAACTCTTGGCGATCCGAACTGCTAGCTACAAAACAGAACACCGTTAGGACTCATTACAGGAATGGGGTTATTCCTGTAACCACCCTCCGGTGTGAGAATAAGTCTCGGTTCGGGAGAAAGTATAAGTGTATAGAGAGAGAAACTAAACGAGAGTAAGATGGATCATACCTTAGATGTTTACCTCTATTTATAGTTTACCATTAGGGTTTCCCTTAACTTAGGATGGGCTCCGATAAGTTGGGGATTTGGTTACGTGATTTATCCATGCATAATAGAACCTTCTAGAATAAATGTTTATAATTAACTATTTATAATAAAATAATAGGTAACGACCGGGTCGGGTTAGCCGATCCGGGTCATACCTCGTCAGATACAAATTAATTAAGTAGAGATAATTGAGTAAAATATAATTTAGGTACGAAAACCACACGAAGGTCATCCCATAGAGTGACATGTGTCATCTATTTAGTTTCTTTTATTATATGTACTAGCGGTAAGACTCGTGTGTAAACAGGGGTCGTTTCTTAGAAAACCATGCATAGCACATATTGACAGAGAGTAAAAAAATAATTAGTGTAGACTTACAAAATTGATATAAATTAATGATCAATAGGTTTATTCAACAGCAATTCCATTATGTTGATAGCAAACCACTGTTGTCTATTAACTGTTAAAAACCTCTGTTGCTTTCCAACAGACTTTCCTAAAAATTGTTATCCATTATCTCCAACAGAGCTTGCCAGATGGATAGATAGTAAACAGATACGCATGTTAGTCAACCCATGTTAAAAAGGTCAGTAACCAGAAATTACAAAGGTTAGTAAACAAATGTTAAGAGAATTATGTTATTAACAAAGAATTTAGTACTCTCATTAAAAATGAGAGCTGCAAACATGGGTCGTTTCTTAGACAAGCATGCATAACACATATTAATAGAACATATAGATACGTGCATAGATATTGTACCAAAACGTGTTATCTATTATAGCTAAAAGAAAACTATAAACATAGATTATCGGTTAATATATCAGTTACATACAATTTAACTGTTTAACCAAAAAGACAATATAAACTGTTTATAGACATACGCACTTAATAGAATTTGAATACAATTTAAGGTTCAACAAACGTTAACTACAAACACACAATCACCTGCCTCAACAACTTTCAGCAAAACTAAATCAAGGAATCAGCAGATTTTAGAAATCCGCAGATCTTTATTCTCTCATCAACATTTCCCGGATTTGCCCTTTGAATTGGAGCTCAAAATCCAAGGAATCAGTATCATCTTCATCCCTATCAAGCTGAAGGTTAAAAAGATCTTGGAGGTCAACTGAATTCAGACCAAGTGCATTCTCCCTTGATATCTTTTCAACACTACCATCAGACTTGATCAAAGTCAATTCATGGGTCTGTTTGTCAGACTTCCACTTTACTATTTTTGGATCTGATGGGTTTCTTGGGAGAAGTTTTATTTGAGAGGAGTTTGGCGATTGAGGCCTGCTTGCCAACTTCTGAAATGCTTGAGAAAATTGAGCTTGTAGTTGCAACGAAGCATCATCCAATCCATATCGTAACTGATTTCTGATAGACTCTTTTCTATACTCAGCATACCTATTTTCATCTTCCTCATCCATCAGTTGTTGTATTTTTCTTTGGTTCAAGGCAGCGATGGATACATCTACTGATGAGAACAGCTTTTTAAATGTAAAGGTCTGCCGACGTATAACAGTCGTTTCATCTTTGTATACTGGCTTTTTAAGAAGGGATGGATCTGTCTTTCTTCGCTCTTCTAACTTACTGTAAGCTCGATCAATATACTGCCTAGTCCATTTTCCAATTTGTCTAGTAGTCCCAACCTTAGCTGCTACAAGTTCTGCCTTCATTCTCTTATACTTCAACACTCCATCCACTTCAACCTTTTTGTATTGTTTCCAGTTGGGAGCAGATTTTGGCACTTGAGGATCTTTATTCATCTTTTCAATTCTATTAACTTCCTCATTAAGAGCCTCAAGTGGCCAGTCTTTGAAATCAGACATGTAGGCTTCGTAGGGCTTGGTTTCCATGATAGTGTTCAAGAAATCATTCCTTAATGTCTTTTCTAGCTCAGCATTTGGTGACAAATTTGACATATTCTTACTCATGTCTCTAGCAAAATCTTCCAACTTCTTGACTTCACCAAGCCAATGTTGCATGCGAGCTGATAACTTAATGTCTCCTAGCCCTTTACACTCTTCATTTGCCTTATCTTCTGCTTGCTTGCCCTTTATCTTCAGATATTCATAAATATTCTTTGGAGTTTCGAATTCCTGAAGAGATGGGAAGGTTCTTTTGGATGGATCATCCTCTGTGTAAAATTGAGTCATTTCATCTTGAACTGCAAGCAGTTCCAGAGGGAAAGTTACTGCCAATGGGTTGATCTTTGTTGATGGAGGTGGGACGAATGGTTTGGGTGAAGTTTGAATGAATGGAGTAGCTGATAACGGAATTGGTGCGAGTATATCTTTTTCTTCCTTCTCTTCTTCATGCACCGTGAATTTTCTCTTTCTTGTGTAAACAGATTTTGGAGAAGGAGGAGTTAGGGAAGAAAAAGGGGCTATGACTGTAAGGGTTGATTGTGATGGGAATTGAAATTGGGTAGAATCAGTAGATTGACAAACAACTATTGAAACAACTGGTGTCTCAACCGTTGTTGTCTTAACATATGCTGAAACATTTGTTGCATCAACAATTGTTTCAGTGGAGGTTGGCAGTGGTGATGAGGATTTTGTATTCTGCTTTTTGACAGGTGGTTTTTTTTTGTTTTAGGTGTATCAGAATCTGACTTCTTAGGTTCAGCAGTGGTTTTGAGTTTCACAGCAGTGGTTGATTTTTCTGGTGGTGATATTGGTTTAGGAAATATAACAATAGGAGATTCGTTGTTGATGCGCGTGTGGTGTGTTATATTTTTGTGTATATTTTTAGCCCTTTTTAACCACTTTAGTCAAGTTTTAAATTTATAAAACACAATATTTACTAACACCAAACACACATATGGGCAAGTGCACCCATTGTGAGCGTAGTATAGTGTTGGTAAGATATCGAGGTCGTCCAAGGACACAAGAGCTTTTAATACCGGTTTATCCTCAACGTCTAATCAAATCAAAAGTTTTGAAAAAGGTTTTTAAACTAGAAAATAAAACAAACAAAATGCTGAAAATAAAAATAAAAACAGATAGACAAGATGAATCACTTGGATCCGACTCGCCTTTAGTGTAACCTTTGATTATTTCCGCACTTTTGCACTTTTTAAGAGATTATCTTAGTTATTGTAGTAGGCCCCTCTTTTGAAGGTGACGTTACCCTCAACCCAGTAGTTTGAGTCAGCAAGGATACAATCCTAAAGGGTTGGATTATTGAAAGATAATTAATTAAGTTATTAATGCGTAATGTTGTAGGCCCCTCTTTTGAAGGTGACGTTACCCTCGGCTAAGTAGTCTAAGTCAGCAGGGATACAGTCCTAAGTAGCCGGGTTAATATATTAATAGTAGTTTACATATGAGGGGATCAAGAAATTTAGACCCCCGCCATCCAATACCAGTGGGTATCGAAGGAGATCCTACTAAGCTTTACCCAGGTCCTTGCAGGATCTATACACTGAACAAGGCAAGACTCTTACCAAACCATTCCCTTAACCCCCGACCAGGTAGCCAACATATCTCCATATAGACCGTGGAGATATGAATGGTGTAAATCTTTTATTTTATATAGACAGTAAAATAACGCCAAGACATCACGGACAAATGATAAGGAAGACTCACCTTCAACATAAGAAACTAGTTATTAAAGTCATTAATACATAACCAAATAAAAAGTGCGAAAAGATTAAAAATAAAAAGTATTACACTAAATGCTTATCTTCACCAAGTGATGTAAGAGACTTAGGAAAACATGGCCTTTGATTGTCAAGAACTCTTACGATCAATCTTAGATCTCGAGACTACTACACACACTCTATAATGGATGATGGATGATGGATGATGGTGGTGGATGATGGTGTTGTGGTGGTGGTGGTGGAGTGTAGGTGAAGTGTGAGAGACGTGGTTTGCCAAGGGATGATTTGCAAGTGAGCTAAGCACCCATATTTAAAGTCTGCACAGAAGCCCGGACACGGCCCCGTGTCCACCCATCTTCTCTTTCTTCATTAATTGCAGTTTGTCTGCATTAGTTGACCACGCCCCCGTGTCTGCTGGGCACGACCCCGTGTGCAGAAGCGTATCTGTACTATCAAGATTTCCCTAGATTCTGCGAATCTTAGAGTTGACCACGGCCCCGTGTCCGCTGGGCACGCCCCCGTGGTGGGTGATAGAAGCTTCTACAACTTTGTCTTTTCTGCAGACACTTGGGCATGCCCCCGTGTTCATTGAGCACGGGGCGTGTTCAGCCTTCTGTTCTCTTGTTTTTGCGTGGGAGGATGCTGTCGAGGGGTCGGGCATGCCACGTTTATTCCTTTTCTTGTATTTATGTTAGATTTAGCTGCCTTTTGCTTCTTTTGTTCATTTGAGCTCATTTAATCCTGAAAATACAAAAGGAAGACAAAAGCACACTTTTTCCAACATTAGTACTAAAAAAGGGTTAGTTTTATGCCATAATTGATGTAATTTATATGTTGCATTTTGCACACATCAAATACCCCCACACTTGAATCTTTGCTTGTCCTCAAGCAAAACTCTTTATAATGTGGCTTTACACTCCCAAATAGAATGGGTAGAAGAGAATGTTTTTGGGCTTGTCATAGAGTGTCGGGATTCCAAGATTTTTATTAGGTTTTATTTTTATTTTATTTACAATCCTATTCGTCATGACTTATTTAGAACATTTACATAAGAGAAATTACTTATTTGGGCATAACATGGCTCTTTAAAATTCCATTTATATACAAGTTCACATACCTCACGGGAGATCACTCAACACTCGGCCGAAGATGTATTTTTGTGAAACACTCAAGAGCGGCATGGAACTTACTTCTACCATATGATTGCCAAGCAATCAATCCTCCTCCTTTTTAACTATAAACCTTTGTAAATATCAAGAGGACTTTTGGGGAATGGTTAGGCTTGGGTTAAAGGTAGGTGGTTGGGTTAGTGGTTAGTAGAAAAGGGCGAAAGGCGTAAAAAGCGTCGGTTTTCGCAAGACTTTTTTTTCCATAAATTTTTATTTTAATGAAGCAATTCTTTAAACAAAGTTCTTTTTGCTGAACTTGTTTGTTTTATTTCTTGGCTTCATTATCATCATTTTTTTTTTCAACTAGGAAATGTCACATGAAAAACCGAGCTTTGTTACTAAAATAAAGTGTTTAAAATGAAAAAGGGTTTTGGTGGGTAAAAGGGTGTTTGTTTTATGGGTTAAGAAATGAAAATGTTTAGGATCAAAGGGGTTAACTAGGGGATTTTGGGTAGGTGGTAAAAAAAGGAAAAATAAAGGTGTAGAAATAAAAAGGGTTAGTCCTAATGCCTTCATCATTTACTTACTCGGGTTTAAGTTGGTAAGGACTGGGAATGAATCGTCGTGGCAAGTTCTAGAGTTGTAAGAAACCAAGCGGCTATTCACACAAGAAATGAAAAATGAGCATTTAGTTTAAAGATGTGTATTTGTATGCTCAATAAAGGCTCAAAACTCACTTTTTGTGGGAATGGGTTTTTATGTGATCAAGTATATATAAACAAATTTTAACTAGATTTGTCATGCCGTTTCATAATTTTCTAATGTTGTTTCTTTTTAGCACGACGCTATCAGTTGTAAATTTGTAAAAATATAACCTTTTTAAAACTTGTAATTCCCAAATTAAACCGAGACAAGTAAAAAAATTGAAAATTGATTAGCAGTTCCAATAGAGTTTTGTGTAAGGCTTGTGATTAGGACTTGCAAAATTCAAGGTTTTAGCATCCCCCCCCCCCCCCCACACTTAAATTACACATTGTCCTCAATGTGTCCCAAAAATAAGTTTTTAGGTTGATTGAATGTGTAAAAGTGTGTTTAAAAACAAAATTTAATGTTACTGGGCGTCTGGACACGGGCCCGTGGTGCCCGGGCATGGCCTTGTGTTCGGGCATGGCCCTGTGTTCAGATTGCCAGTAACAGAAATCTTTAAAAAGAAACAGAAGCCTAGGCACGGGGGCGTGTTCAGCGAACACGCCCCGTGTCCAGTTACCTTAACTGGGCGATTTCCTGCAGATTGTTCAGCACGGGGCCGTATTGGGTGAGCACGGCCCGTGCTGACCTTGCTGTAACGAAGAAAAATTGTCGGGTGGCTCTGTTTTTGTGCATGGAGTGTTGGTTCAAGTTTCCCTTGGTACCCTTCACCATCCCGAGTGTGTTTTATCCATTACCACATCATCCAAACACCAATTTAAGTAAAACCATCATTCCATTTAAAATAACACATTACATAAAGTCCTAGAAAATTAAAAACAATGCAGAAAAATAAAAGCTAAAGGTCCTAAATTAGATAGGTCAAGTGATACATAAAATCATCCTAAGGAGTTCTACTTTTACAATAGGAATCAAAATTTCGGAAATGGCTTTCCAGTTTTTTAAAGGCTTCGTAGAACTCCGAACCGAGGGGTGTCCCTTAGACGTTGTTAAAGCCATTCTTCTATCTCTCTAGGGAGGAAGAAGGCGGCTTCATTTTCCTCAACATCTTGTGGAGGGGGAGTGACACCAACCGGAACCCTTTGTAGTATGTCTCGAGGGGGCCCCGGGTGTATGGTGTACCACTCGGCCGGTATGATGACTTCTGGCACCACATTCCATGCCTTTTGGGTGATGATTGGCACCAAAGGAGGAGAACCGAGAATGTTCAACCTTTGGTGCAAAAGGTTGACCTCTCGAAGACATCCTTCTAGTCCCACCGTTAAGTGATTGATACGGTCGACCAATGCTTCTTCTACCCCCGTCATCTCATCAATGGCCTCTCTTAAAGTGTAAACATAGTTTACAAGAGAGTCTTCTACCGTTGATGACCTTCTCCCTTGTCGGTTGTTCCTGGAGTGCGATGAAGATGCTCCGCTAGTTCTGCTCGCCATTCTAGGATGGTGTGTGTGAAGATCTCACTAGATCTTTGTCTTTGGAGTGGTCCAAATGTGTAGGAATCTTGCTGCCTTTATAGAAAATGACAGCACGCTGCAAACGGCCCCGTGTCGGCTGGACACGGCCCCGTGTGTAGACAAGATCCTGACATATTTTGTCCGTATTCTGACCATAGATCAGACGGGAATCTTTTGGTGGACACGGGGACATGCTGACCTGGACACGGCCCCATGTCTAGAGGCTGTCTTTGGAATTTTTGTCTCTTTTTAAGGAATTTATCTGAATCGGGTGGTTCCTTACTGGACGGAACAACACCGAAGTGCCTGAGATACCTTAATTGCTCTAAATTTAGACGAGAACGCAAGAGGTTATCGGTAAGGGTGATTCCTATGCTAAATGTAGGTGGACAAGTCCAACCCTTTCCCGGGCTCTCGTTAAAGAAGGTGTATGTCGAATCGCTCGGGTCTATGTATGCATCGAACGAAGTCGATGAGGAGTCCTTCACGGCACAATCGACACAGGGAAGACTGTCGCTCAAGTCTTCGTAAGAGTTAGAGGTGATTTCGGGAACAACGAAGTTGTTTTTATCCGAATGCGATCTCAATAATTCTTCTTGGGTATCGTCTTGAGATGAATTAATGATGTCCATCTTAAGTTCTTTTAACCAATTAAGAACTAGATCTTCCAATTGAAATAGTTCATCAAGAAGCATTTCTCCTAGAAGGTCTGATTGAGAGCATTCGATTGAGAGATAGGGATTATTTTTACTTTCGCCCCTCTTAAGCCTACAGGAAAACAATGGGTCTATATAGTGGGGCTTGTAATTTAGAAAATAACATTCTAAATATTTATGAGGGCCACCACATATTTGACACCACGTACCATAAGAGGGCAGATAGTAAAAAAAATCAGTATCGCTCATGTTGGTGTCAGAAATTACCAACCGTCGGGATCTTACGGTTCTGTTTTCAGTAACTGATGCTTGGGCACGGGGCGTGTTTAGTGGGCATGGCCCCGTGTTCAGCTATTGTCTGACTTAAAACAGGATTGCCAGTACCAAAGATTGGGCACGGGGCGTGTTCAGCGGGCACGGCCCGTGCTGAGTTCTGCAGAAGCTGAAAATCTAAGAAAAATCCTAAAAAAAAGAGAAAAATAAGAGAAAACGATTAGGCCGTTGATTCCTAACTTTCTTAAAATCCTTGTGTCCCCGGCAATGGCGCCAAAAACTTGATGCGCGTGTGGTGTGTTATATTTATATGTATATTTTTAGCCCTTTTAAACCACTTTAGTCAAGTTTTAAATTTATAAAACACGATATTTACTAACACCAAACACACATATGGGCAAGTGCACCCATCGTGAGCGTAGTTGATGTGCAAAAAATGCAACATATAAATTACATCAATTGTGGCATAAAACTAACCCTTTTTTAGTACTAATGTTGGAAAAAGTGTGTTTTTGTCTTCCTTTTGTATTTTCAAGATTAAATGAGCTCAAATGAATAAAAGAAGCAAAAAAGGCAGCTAAATCTAACATAAATACAAGAAAAGGAATAAACGTGGCATGCCCGACCCCCCGACAGCATCTTCCCAAGCAAAAACAAGAAAACAGAAGGCTGAAGGCTGAACACGCCCCGTGCTCAATAAGCACGGGAGCGTGCCCAAGTGTCAGCAGAAAGACAAAGTTGTAGAAGCTTCTATGGCCCACCACGGGGTCGCGCTCAGTGGACACGGGACCGTGGTCAACTCTAAGATTCGCAGAATCTAGGGAAATCTTGATAGTACAGATACGCTTCTGCACACGGGGTCGTGCTCAGCGGACACGGGGCGTGGTCAACTAATGCAGACAAACTGCAAATAATGAAGAAAGAGAAGGAGGATGGACACGTGGCCGTGCCCAATGGACACGGGGCCGTGCCCGAGCTGTTGTTCAAGCAATAAATAGGGGTGCTTGGCTCATTTGCAAACCATCCCTTGGCACACCACCTCTCTCACACTTCACCCACCACCATCACAACACCATCATCCACCACCATCGTCCATCGTCCATCATAGAGTGGGTGAGTCGTCTCGGGATCCAAGATTGATCGTAAGAGTTCTTGACAATCAAAGGCCATGTTTGCCTAAGTCTCTTGCATCACTTGGTGAAGACAAGTGTTTAGAGTAATACTTTTTATTTTTAATCTTTTCGCACTTTTTATTTGGTTATGTATTAATGACTTTAATAACTAGTTTCTTATGTTGAAGGTGATTTTTCCTTATCGTTTGTCCATGGTGTCTTGGCATTATTTTACTGTCTATATAAAATAAAAGATTTTCACCATTCATATCTCCACGGTCTATATAGAGATATGTTGGCTACCTGGTCGGGGGTTAAGGGAACGGTTTGGTAAGAGTCTAGCCATTGTTCAGTGTATAGATCCTGCAAAGGACCTGGGTCAAATTTAGTAGGACCTCCTTCAATATCCACCGGTATTGGATGGCGGGGGTCCAAACTCTTTGATCCCCTCATAAGTAAGCTACTATTAAAACTTTAACCCGGCTACTTAGGACTGTATCCCTGCTGACTCAGACTACTTAGCCGAGGGTAACGTCACCTTCAAAAGAGGGGCCTACCAAAATATGCATTAATAACTTAATTAATTATCTTTCAATAATCGGACCCTTTAGGATTGTATCCTTGCTGACTCAAACTACTGGGTTGAGGGTAACGTCACCTTCAAAAGAGGGGCCCACTACAATAACTAAGATAATCTCTTAAAAAGTGCAAAAGTGCGGAAATAATCAAAGGTTACACTACACACGAGTCGGATCCAAGTGATTCATCTTGACTATCTGTTTTTACTTTATTTTCTTTTTCAGCATTTTAGTTAGTTTTATTTTTCTAGTTTAAAAACCTTTTTCTAACTTTTTGATTTGATTAGATGTTAAGGATAAACCGGTACTAAAAGCTCTTGTGTCCTTGGACGACCTCGGTATCTTACCAACACTATACTACGTCCACGATGGGTGCACTTGCCCATATGTGTGTCTAGTGTTAGTAAATATCGTGTTTTATAAATTTAAAACTTGGTTAAAAAAGTGTAAAAAGGCTTAAAATATATATAAAAATATATAACACCACACACACATCAATTTTTTGGCGCCGTTGCCGGGGACACAAGGATTTTAAGAAAGTTAGGAATCAACGGCCAAATAGTTTTTTCTAAATTTTTCTGTTTTTTTTTTTTTAGGATTTTCTTAATTTTTCAGCTTCTGCAGAACTCAGCACGGGTCGTGCCCGCTGAACACGCCCCGTGCCCAATCTTTGGAACTGGCAATCCTGTTTTAAGTCAGACAGTAAGCTGAACACGGGGTCGTGCCCACTCAACACGCCCCGTGCCCAAGTTTCAGTAACTGAAAACAGAACCGTAAGATCCTGACGGTTGGTAATTTCTGACACAAACATGAGTGATACTGATACTTTTTACTTTCGGCACTCTTATGGTACGTGGTGTCAAATATGTGGTGGCTCTCATAAAGAATTAGAATGTTATTTTCTAAATTATAAGCCCCACTATATAGACCCATTGTTTTCCTGTAGCCTTAAGAGGGGCGAAAGTAAAAATAATCCCTATCTCTCCCTCGAATGCTCTCAACCGGACCTTCTAGGAGAAATGCTTTTTGATGAACTATTTCAATTAGAAGATCTAATTCTTAATTGGTTAAAAGAACTTAAGATGGATTTCATTAATGCATCTCAAGACGATACCCAAGAAGAATTGTTGGGATCACATTTGAATAAAAACAACTTCGTTGTTCCCGATAATACCTTCAACTCTAGTGAAGACTTGGACGATAGTCGTCCCTGTGCCGATTGTGCCATGAAGGACTCTCCATCGACTTCGTTCGGTGCATACATAGACCTGAGCGATTCGGCATACACCTTCTTTAACGAGAGCCTAGGAAAGGGTTGGACTTGTCCACCTACATTTAGCATAGGAATCACCCTCACCGACAACCTCTTGCGTTCTCGTCTTAATATAGAGAAATTTAGGTATCTTAGGCACTTTGGGGTTGTTCCATCCAGTAAGGAACCGCCCGATCTGGATAAACTCCTTAAAAATAGGAAAACTCCATAAGACAGCTTCTAGACACGGGGCCGTGTCCAGGTCAACACGCCCCCGTGTCCACCCAAAAGATTCCTTTCTGATTTTTTTCAGAATACGGACAAAATGTGTCAGGATTCTGTCTGCACACGGGGCCGTGTCCAGCCGACACAAGGCCGTGTGCAGCGAGCTGTCATTTTCTATAAATGCAGCAACATTCCTGCTCATTTGGACCACCCCAAAGACAAAGATCTGGTGAGATCTTCACTCATACCATCCTAGGTATATTCTAAAGAAGGTTCTCAACAACCATCTTGTCTTTTCAACTTTTGTTCATTACCTTCTTCTTCAATTTTCACTCATTACCTCCATTAAAGCTTGAAATCTCCATGATTCCAAGCTTTATTGTAATGTTTGTAAGGTTATTATTCAAGGAATCTTGTTTAAAATGAGTTATACAACTTTGTTTTAAATTATTTATGCTTAAAAGTACCTTATAAATTGGAAAAATAATTTAAAACTCCAAGACTCCTTGCTCTAAAAACCTGCAGACGACTGAACACGGGGCCGTGTTCATTGAACATGGGGTCGTGTCCGAGGTACTGTTCCATAAAACTTGAACTCTTTTCGGTCTGTTTTCTCAGAATGGCGAGCAGAACTAGCGGAACATCTTCGTCTCAATCAAGGAACAACCGACATGGGAGGAGGTCATCAACGATAGAGGACTCTCTTGTAAACTATGTTTACGCTTTAAGAGAGGCTATTGATGAAATGACGGGGGTGGAAGAAGCGTTGGTCGACCGTATCAATCACTTAACGGTGGGACTAGAAGGGTGTCTCCGAGAGGTCAACCTTTTGCACCAATGGTTGAACATTCTCGCATCTCCTCCTTTGGTACCGGTCATTACCCAAAGGGCATGGAACGTGGTGCCTGAAGTCATCATACCAGCCGAATGGTACACCGTACACCCGGGACCTCCTCGTGATATACTACAAGGGGTTCCGGTTGGTGTCACTCCCCCTCCACAGGATGTTGAGGAAAATGAAGCCGCCTTCTTCCTCCCAAGAGAGATAGAAGAATGGCTTTAACAACATCTAGGGAACACCTCTCGGCTCGGGGTTCTACAAGGCTTTTAGATACCGAGGAATTATTTCCGGAATTTTGGTTCTTAATGTAAAAGTAGAGCTCCTTAGGATGATTTTATGTATCACTTGACCTATCTAGTTTAGGATTTTTAACTTTTACTTTTCTACTTTGTTTTTAATTTTTAGGAATATTATGTAATTCTCTCTATGACTTAAATGGAATGACGGTTTTAGTTAATTTGGTGTTTGGATGATGTTGTAATGGATAAAACATACTCGAGATGGTGAAGGATAACAAGGGAAACTTGCACCAGCACCCCATGCATGAAAACAGGGCCATCCGACAAAATTTTCTTCATTACAGCAAGTTCAGCACGGGCCGTGCCCACCCAACACCTCCCCGTGCTGCACAATCTGCAGAAAATGCCCAGTTCAGGTAACTGGACATAGGGCGTGCTCACTGAACACGCCCTCGTGCCCAGGCTTCTGTTTCTTTTTACAAACTTTGGTTACTGGCAATCTGAACACGGGGCCGTGCCCGGACACCACGGGGCCGTGTCCAGACGCCCAGTAACATAAAATTTTGCTTTTTCACACCTTTTTACACATTCAATCAACCAAAAAACTTATTTTTGGGACACATTGAGGACAATGTGTAATTTAAGTGTGGGGGGATGCTAAAACTTTGAATCTTGCAAGTCCTAAATACAAGCCTTACACAAAACTCTATTGGAACCGCTAATCACCCTAAATTTTTTCAAAAATTCTCAATTTTTTTTACTTGTCTAGGTTTAAGTTGGTAAATTCAAGTTCTAAAAAGGTTATATTTTAACAAATTTACAACCGATAGCGTCGTGATAAAAAGAACCAACATAAGAAAATTATGAAACGGCATGACAAGTTTAGTTAAAATTTGATTATATATACTTGATCACATAAAAACCCATTCCCACAAAAAGTGAATTTTGAGCCTTTATTGAGCATACAAATACATATCTTTAAACTAATTGCTCATTCTTCGTTTCTTGTGTGAATATCCGCTTGGTTCTTACGACTCTAGAACTTGCCACGACGATACATTCCCGGTCCTTACCAACTTAAACCCGAGTAAGTAAATGATGGAGGCATTAGGACTAACCCTTTTTATTTCTACACCATTTTTTTTTTATCACCTACCCAAAATCCCCCTAGTTAACCCCTTTGAGCCTAAACCTTTTCATTTCTTAACCCAAAACAAACACCCTTTTACCCACCAAAACCATTTTTCATTTTAAACCCTTTATTTTAGTAACAAGGCTCGGTTTTTCTTATGACTCTAAAAAAAATGATGATGAAGCCAAAAGAAATAAACAAACAAGTTTATCAAAAGCAACTTTGTTTGAAAAAACGCTTCATCAAAATAAAAAGTTTTGAAAAATAAAAAGTCTTCCGAAAACCGACGCTTTTTTCGCCTTTCGCCCTTTTTACTAACCACTAACCCAACCACCCACCTTTAGCCCAAGCCTAACCCTTCACCCCAAAAGTCCTCTTGATATTTACAAAGGTATAAAGTTAAAAGGGGGAGGATTTATTGCTTGGCAAGCTTATGGTAAGAGTAAGTTCCATGCCGCTCTCGAGTGATTCACTAAAATACATCTTCGGCCGAGTGTTGAGTGATACCCAGTGAGGTATGTGAACTTGTATTAAATGGAATTTTAAAAAGGCATGTTACGCCCTAATAAGTAATTTATCTTATGTAATGTTTTTAATAAATCATCACGAATAGGATTGTAAATAAATAAAAGTAAAACTTAATAAAGAATCTAGGAAATCCCGACACTCTATGACAAGCCCAAAAACCTTCTCTTCAATCCATTCCATTTGGGAGTGTAAAGCCGCATTATAAAGAGTTTTGCTTGAGGACAAGCAAAGATTCAAGTGTGGGGGTATTTGATGTGCACAAAATGCAACATATAAATTACATCAATTGTGGCATAAAACTAACCCTTTTTAGTACTAATGTTAGAAAAAGTGTGTTTTTGTCTTCCTTTTGTATTTTCAAGATTAAATGAGCTCAAATGAACAAAAGAAGCAAAAAGGCATCTAAATAAAACATAAATACAAGAAAAGGAATAAACGTGGCATGCCCGACCCCCCGACAGCATCTTTCCAAGCAAAAACAAGAAAACAGAAGGCTGAACACACCCCGTGCTCAATAAGCACGGGGGCGTGCCCAAGTGTCAGCAGAAAAGACAAAGTTGTAGAAGCTTCTATGGCCCACCACGGGGTCGTGCTCAGCGGACACGGGGCCGTGGTCAACTCTAAGATTCGCAGAATCTAGGGAAATCTTGATAGTACAAATACGCTTCTGCACACGGGGTCGTGCTCAGCGGACACGGGGGCGTGGTCAACTAATGCAGACAAACTGCAATTAATGAAGAAAGAGAAGGAGGATGGACACGGGGCCGTGCCCAATGGACACGGGGTCGTGCCCAAGCTGCTGTTCAGGCTATAAATAGGGGTGCTTGGCTCATTTACAAACCATCCCTTGGCACACCACTTCACCCACCACCATCACAACACCATCATCCATCGTCCATCATAGAGTGTGTGAGTCGTCTCGGGATCCAAGATTGATCGTAAGAGTTCTTGACAATCAAAGGCCATGATTGCCTAAGTCTCTTACATCACTTGGTGAAGACAAGTGTTTAGTGTAATACTTTTTATTTTTAATCTTTTCGCACTTTTTATTTGGTTATGTATTAATGACTTTAATAACTAGTTTCTTATGTTGAAGGTGATTCTTCCTTATCGTTTGTCCGTGCTGTCTTGGCATTATTTTACTGTCTATATAAAATAAAATATTTTCACCATTCATATCTCCACAATCTATTTAGAGATATGTTGGCTACCTGGTCGGGGGTTAAGGGAACGGTTTGGTAAGAGTCTTGCCATTGTTCAGTGTATAGATCCTGCAAAGGACCTGGGTCAAATTTAGTAGGACCTCCTTCAATACCCACCGGTATTGGATGGCGGGGGTCCAAACTCTTTGATCCCCTCATAAGTAAGCTACTATTAAAACTTTAACCCGGCTACTTAGGACTGTATCCCTGCTGACTCAGACTACTTAGCCGAGAGTAACGTCACCTTCAAAAGAGGGGCCTACCACAATATGCATTAATAACTTAATTAATTATCTTTCAATAATCCGACCCTTTAGGATTGTATCCTTGCTGACTCAAACTACTGGGTTGAGGGTAACGTAACCTTCAAAAGAGGGGCCTACTACAATAACTAAGATAATCTCTTAAAAAGTGCAAAAGTGCGGAAATAATCAAAGGTTACACTACACACGAGTCGGATCCAAGTGATTCATCTTGACTATCTGTTTTTACTTTATTTTCTTTTTCAGCATTTTAGTTAGTTTTATTTTTCTAGTTTAAAAACCTTTTTCTAACTTTTTGATTTGATTAGACGTTGAGGAAAAACCGGTACTAAAAGTTGTTGTGTCCTTGGACGACCTTGGTATCTTACCAACACTATACTACGTCCACGATGGGTGCACTTGCCCATATGTGTGTCTAGTGTTAGTAAATATCGTGTTTTATAAATTTAAAACTTGGTTAAAAAAGTGTAAAAGGGCTTAAAATATATATAAAAATATATAACACCACACACATCAAGTTTTTGGCGGCGTTGCCGGGGACACAAGGATTTTAAGAAAGTTAGGAATCAACGGCCTAATCGTTTTTTCTAAATTTTTCTGTTTTTTTTTGGGGGATTTTCTTAATTTTTCAGCTTCAGCAGAACTCAGCACGGGCCGTGCCCGCTGAACACGCCCCGTGCCCAATCTTTGGAACTAGCAATCCTGTTTTAAGTCAGACAGTAAGCTGAACACGGGGCCGTGCCCACTCAACACGCCCCGTGCCCAAGTTTCAGTTACTGAAAACAGAACCGTAAGATCCCGACGGTTGGTAATTTCTGACACAAACATGAGTGATACTGATACTTTTTACTTTCGGCACTCTTATGGTACGTGGTGTCAAATATGTGGTGGCTCTCATAAAGAATTAGAATGTTATTTTCTAAATTATAAGCCCCACTATATAGACCCATTGTTTTCCTGTAGCCTTAAGAGGGGCAAAAGTAAAAATAATCCCTATCTCTCCCTCGAATGCTCTCAACCGGACCTTCTAGGAGAAATGCTTCTTGATGAACTATTTCAATTAGAAGATCTAATTCTTAATTGGTTAAAAGAACTTAAGATGGATTTCATTAATTCATCTCAAGACGATACCCAAGAAGAATTGTTGGGATCACATTCGAATAAAAACAACTTCGTTGTTCCCGATAATACCATCAACTCTAGCGAAGACTTGGACGATAGTCGTCCCTGTGCCGATTGTGCCGTGAAGGACTCTCCATCGACTTCGTTCGGTGCATACATAGACCTGAGCGATTCGGCTTACACCTTCTTTAACGAGAGCCCGGGAAATGGTTGGACTTGTCCACCTACATTTAGAATAGGAATCACCCTCACCGACAACCTCTTGCGTTCTCATCTTAATCTAGAGCAATTTAGGTATCTTAGGCACTTTGGGGTTGTTCCATCCAGTAAGGAACCGCCCGATCTGGATAAACTCCTTAAAAATAGGAAAACTCCATAAGACAGCTTCTAGACACGGGGCCGTGTCCAGGTCAACACGCCCCCGTGTCCACCCAAAAGATTCATTTCTGATTTTTATCAGAATACGGGCAAAATGTGTCAGGATTCTGTCTGCACTCGGGGCCGTGTCCAGCCAACACAGGGCCGTGTGCTGCGAGCTGTCGTTTTCTATAAATGCAGCAAGATTCCTGCTCATTTGGACCACCCCAAAGACAAAGATCTGGTGAGATCTTCACTCATACCATCCTAGGTATATTCTAAAGAAGGTTCTCAACAACCATCTTGTCTTTTCCACTTTTGTTCATTACCTTCTTCTTCAATTTTCACTCATTACCTCCATTAAAGCTTGAAATCTCCATGATTCCATGCTTTATTGTAATGTTTGTAAGGTTATTATTCAAGGAATCTTGTTTAAAATGAGTTATACAACTTTGTTTTAAATTATTTATGCTTAAAGGTACCTTATAAATTGGAAAAATAATTTAAAACTCCAAGACTCCTTGCTCTAAAAACCTGCAGACGACTGAACACGGGGTCGTGTTCATTGAACACGGGGTCGTGTCCGAGGTACTGTTCCATAAAAATTGAACTCTTTTCGATCTGTTTTCTCAGAATGGCGAGCAGAACAAGCGGAACATCTTCGTCTCAATCAAGGAACAACCGACAGGGGAGGAGGTCATCAAAGGTAGAGGACTCTCTTGTAAACTATGTTTACGCTTTAAGAAAGGCTATTGATGAAATGACGGGGGTGGAAGAAGCGTTGGTCGACAGTATCAATCACTTAACGGTGGGACTAGAAGGGTGTCTCCGAGAGGTCAACCTTTTGCACCAAAGGTCGAACATTCTCGCATCTCCTCCTTTGGTACCGGTCATTACCCAAAGGGCATGGAACGTGGTGCCTGAAGTCATCATACCAGCTGAATGGTACACCGTACACCCGGGACCTCCTCGTGATATACAATAAGGGGTTCCGGTTGGTGTCACTCCCCCTCCACAAGATGTTGAGGAAAATGAAGCCGCCTTCTTCCTCCCGAGAGAGATAGAAGAATGGCTTTAACAACATCTAGGGAACACCTCTCGGCTCGGGGTTCTACAAGGCTTTTAGATACCGGGGAATTATTTCCGGAATTTTGGTTCTTAATGTAAAAGTAGAGCTCCTTAGGATGATTTTATGTATCACTTGACCTATCTAGTTTAGGATTTTTAACTTTTACTTTTCTATTTTGTTTTTAATTTTTAGGAATATTATGTAATTCTCTCTATGACTTAAATGGAATGACGGCTTTAGTTAATTTGGTGTTTGGATGATGTTGTAATGGATAAAACACACTCGGGATGGTGAAGGATAACAAGGGAAACTTGCACCAGCACCCCATGCATGAAAACAGGGCCATCCGACAAAATTTTCTTCATTACAGCAAGTTCAGCACGGGCCGTGCCCGCCCAACACCACCCCGTGCTGCACAATCTGCAGAAAATGCCCAGTTCAGGTAACTGGACATAGGGCGTGCTCACTGAACACGCCCCCGTGCCCAGGCTTCTGTTTCTTTTTACAAACTTTTGTTACTGGCAATCTGAACACGGGGCCGTGCCCGGACACCACGGGGCCGTGTCCAGACGCCCAGTAACATAAAATTTTGCTTTTTCACACCTTTTTACACATTCAATCAACCTAAAAACTTATTTTTGGGATACATTGAGGACAATGTGTAATTTAAGTGTGGGGGTATGCTAAAACTTTGAATCTTGCAAGTCCTAAATACAAGCCTTACATAAAAATCTATTGGAACCGCTAATCACCCCAAATTTTTTCAAAAATTCTCAATTTTTTTCTTGTTTAGGTTTAAGTTGGGAAATTCAAGTTCTAAAAACGTTATATTTTTACAAATTTACAACCGATAGCGTCGTGATAAAAAGAACCAACATAAGAAAATTATGAAACGGCATGACAAGTTTAGTTAAAATTTGATTATATATACTTGATCACATAAAAACCCATTCCCACAAAAAGTGATTTTTGAGCCTTTATTGAGCATACAAATACATATCTTTAAACTAATTGCTCATTCTTCGTTTCTTGTGTGAATAGCCGCTTGGTTCTTACGACTCTAGAACTTGCCACGACGATACATTCCCGGTCCTTACCAACTTAAACCCGAGTAAGTAAATGATAGAGGCATTAGGACTAATACTTTTTATTTCTACACCATTATTTTTTTTATCACCTACCCAAAATCCCCCTAGTTAACCCCTTTGAGCCTAAACCTTTTCATTTCTTAACCCAAAACAAACACCCTTTTACCCACCAAAACCATTTTTCATTTTAAACCCTTTATTTTAGTAACAAGGCTCGGTTTTTCTTATGACTCTAAAAAAATGATGATGAAGCCAAAAGAAATAAACAAACAAGTTTATCAAAAGCAACTTTGTTTGAAAAAAACGCTTCATCAAAATAAAAAGTTTTGAAAAATAAAAAGTCTTCCGAAAACCGACGCTTTATACGCCTTTCGCCCTTTTTACTAACCACTAACCCAACCACCCACCTTTAGCCCAAGCCTAACCCTTCACCCCAAAAGTCCTCTTGATATTTACAAAGGTATAAAGTTAAAAGGAGGAGGATTGATTGCTTGGCAAGCTTATGGTAAGAGTAAGTTCCATGACGTTCTCGAGTGATTCACTAAAATACATCTTCGGTCGAGTGTTGAGTGATCCCCCGTGAAGTATGTGAACTTGTATTAAATGGAATTTTAAAAAGGCAGGTTATGCCCTAATAAGTAATTTATCATATGTAATGTTTTTAATAAATCATGACGAACAGGATTGTAAATAAATAAATGTAAAACTTAATAAAGAATATAGGAAATCCCGACACTCTATGACAAGCCCAAAAACCTTCTCTTCAATCCATTCCATTTGGGAGTGTAAAGCCACATTATAAAGAGTTTTGCTTGAGGACAAGCAAAGATTCAAGTGTGGGGTATTTGATGTGCACAAAATGCAACATATAAATTACATCAATTGTGGCATAAAACTAACCCTTTTTAGTACTAATGTTGGAAAAAGTGTGTTTTTGTCTTCCTTTTGTATTTTCAAGATTGAATGAGCTCAAATTAACAAAAGAAGCAAAAAGGCATCTAAATCAAACATAAATACAAGAAAAGGAATAAACATGGCATGCACGACCCCCGACAGCATCTTCCCAAG
Source organism: Helianthus tuberosus (assembly GCA_030545235.1). Lineage (NCBI taxonomy): Eukaryota > Viridiplantae > Streptophyta > Magnoliopsida > Asterales > Asteraceae > Helianthus > Helianthus tuberosus. The sequence goes on along the minus strand of CM060381.1, from coordinate 135,943,943 downwards.
CAAAAACAAGAAAACAGAAGGCTGAACACGCTCCGTGCTCAATAAGCACGGGGGCGTGCCCAAGTGTCAGCAGAAAAGACAAAGTTGTAGAAGCTTCTATGGCCCACCACGGGGTCGTGCTCAGCGGACACGGGGCCGTGGTCAACTCTAAGATTCACAGAATCTAGGGAAATCTTGATAGTACAGATACGCTTCTGCACACGGGGTCGTGCTCAGCGGACACGGGGGCGTGGTCAACTACTGTAGACTAACTGCAATTAATGAAGAAAGAGAAGGAGGATGGACACGGGGTCGTGCCCAATTGACACGGGGCCGTGCCCGAGCTGCTGTTCAGGCTATAAATAGGGGTGCTTGGCTCATTTGCAAACCATCCCTTGGCACACCACCTCTCTCACACTTCACCCACCACCATCACAACACCATCATCCACCACCATCATCCATCGTCCATCATAGAGGGTGTGAGTCGTCTCGGGATCCAAGATTGATCGTAAGAGTTCTTGACAATCAAAGGCCATGATTGCCTAAGTCTCTTATATCACTTGGTGAAGACAAGTGTTTAGTGTAATACTTTTTATTTTTAATCTTTTCGCACTTTTTATTTGGTTATGTATTAATGACTTTAATAACTAGTTTCTTATGTTGAAGGTGATTCTTCCTTATCGTTTGTCCGTGGTGTCTTGGCATTATTTTACTGTCTATATAAAATAAAAGATTTTCACTATTCATATCTCCACGGTCTATATGGAGATATGTTGGCTACCTGGTCGGGGGTTAAGGGAACGGTTTGGTAAGAGTCTTGCCATTGTTCAGTGTATAGATCCTGCAAAGGACCTGGGTCAAATTTAGTAGGACCTCCTTCAATACCCACCGGTATTGGATGGCGGGGGTCCAAACTCTTTGATCCCCTCATAAGTAAGCTACTATTAAAACTTTAACCCGGCTACTTAGGACTGTATCCCTGCTGACTCAGACTACTTAGCCGAGAGTAACGTCACCTTCAAAAGAGGGGCCTACCACAATATGCATAAATAACTTAATTAATTATCTTTCAATAATCCGACCCTTTAGGATTGTATCCTTGCTGACTCAAACTACTGGGTTGATGGTAATGTCACCTTCAAAAGAGGGGCCTACTACAATAACTAAGATAATCTCTTAAAAAGTGCAAAAGTGCGAAAATAATCAAAGGTTACACTACACACGAGTCGGATCCAAGTGATTCATCTTGACTATCTGTTTTTACTTTATTTTCTTTTTCAGCATTTTAGTTAGTTTTATTTTTCTAGTTTAAAAACCTTTTTCTAACTTTTTGATTTGATTAGACGTTGAGGATAAACCGGTACTAAAAGCTCTTGTGTCCTTGGACGACCTCGGTATCTTACCAACACTATACTACGTCCACGATGGGTGCACTTGCCCATATGTGTGTCTAGTGTTAGTAAATATCGTGTTTTATAAATTTAAAACTTGGCTAAAAAGGTGTAAAAGGGCTTAAAATATATATAAAAATATATAACACCACACACACATCAAGTTTTTGGCGCCGTTGTCGGGGACACAAGGATTTTAAGAAAGTTAGGAATCAACGGCCTAATCGTTTTTTTCTAAATTTTTCTGTTTTTTTAGGATTTTCTTAATTTTTCAGCTTCTGCAGAACTCAGCACGGGCCGTGCCCGCTGAACACGCCCCGTGCCCAAGTTTCAGTTACTGAAAACAAAACCGTAAGATCTCGACGGTTGGTAATTTCTAACACAAACATGAGTGATACTGATACTTTTTATTTTGGAACTCTTATGTTACGTGGTGTCAAATATGTGGTGGCTCTCATAAAGAATTAGAATGTTATTTTCTAAATTATAAGCCCCATTATATAGACCCATTGTTTTCCTGTAGCCTTAAGAGGGGCGAAAGTAAAAATAATCCCTATCTCTCTCTCGAATGCTCTCAACCGGACCTTCTAGGAGAAATGCTTCTTGATGAACTATTTCAATTAGAAGATCTAATTCTTGATTGGTTAAAAGAACTTAAGATGGATTTCATTAATTCATCTCAAGACGATACCCAAGAAGAATTGTTGGGATCACATTCGAATAAAAACAACTTCGTTGTTCCCGATAATACCTTCAACTCTAGCGAAGACTTGGACGATAGTCGTCCCTGTGCCGATTGTGCCGTGAAGTACTCTCCATCGAATTTGTTCGGTGCATACATAGACCTGAGCGATTCGGCATACACCTTCTTTAACGAGAGCCGGAGAAAGGGTTGGACTTGTACACCTACATTTAGCATAGGAATCACCCTCATCGACAACCTCTTGCGTTCTCGTCTTAATCTAGAGCAATTTAGGTATCTTAGGCACTTTGGGGTTGTTCCATCCAGTAAGGAACCACCCAATCTGGATCAACTCCTTAAAAATATTAAAACTCCATAAGACAGCTTCTAGGCACTTTGGGGTTATTCCCATTTCTTGATGGCCTCGATCTTTGCAGGGTCAACTTGTATTCCACATTCATTTATCACGTGGCCTAGGAATTGTACCTCACGTATCCAAAATTCACACTTAGAGAACTTTGCATAGAGTTTTTCTTTCTTGAGCAATTCAAGGACTGCTCTCAGGTGTTGTTCATGTTCTGCCTCATTCTTAGAGTAGATCAGGATATCGTCAATAAAAACGATCATAAACTTATCGAGGTAGGGTTTACAAACCCTGTTCATGAGGTCCATAAACACTGCAGGTGCGTTGGTTAATCCAAATGGTATTACCAAAAAATCATAATGACCATACCTAGTCCTGAAGGCAGTCTTAGGTATGTCTTCTATTGCAACTTTCACTTGGTGGTATCCAGACCTCAAGTCTATTTTAGAGAAATAGCTTGCCCCTTGTAATTGATCAAACAAGTCGTCGATCCTGGGCAAAGGGTATTTATTCTTTATAGTGGCTTTATTCAAGTCTCTATAATCGATGCACATGCGCATCATCCCATCTCTCTTCTTGACAAACAAGATGGGTGCTCCCCATGGCGACGAACTAGGTTGGATAAACCCCTTGTCAAGCAACTCTTTGCATTTCTGTCGGGGCTAGTCTGTACGGCGACTTAGCAATCGGTGATGTACCGGGAACTAGGTCAATGCGAAACTCAACCTGTCTATCCGATGGTAGTCCCGGGAGCTCATCGGGAAACACTTCGGGGTATTCTCGTACTACTGGCACGTCCTCGACCTGCTGCTTTTCTGTAGTGTTTACGACATATGCTAAAAAGGCAACATACCCTTTCCTTAGGCATTTATGTGCTTGTGCTATCGTGATGAGCTTCTTAGTCTTGTCAGTGTGGTCTCCCGATACAGTTAGCTGTTTGCCGTTGGGTAATCGGAGTCGGACGATCCTTTTGTCACATATAACTTCCGCATGATATGGTGTTAACCAGTCCATTCCTATGACTATGTCGAATTCTCCAAGTTCCATAGGCATTAGGTCTATAGGGATAACATGGTTGTTTAAGCTTATTTTACAATTCTTAACTATGTCAACTATCTTTCTTTGACTTCCATCAGCCATTTCTACTGTAAAGGCATGATCTAGGTTTTGGGATGCTTGGTTCAAGTAAGGTCTAAAGGTAGTCGACACTAGACTTCTATTTGCACCGATATCAAATAACACACGCACATATACATCATTTACGAGATACGTACCCGTGATAACGTCTGTATTGGTCTTGGCTTCTTCCGTGGTGAGTACAAATGCCCGCCCTTTTGGCTGATTTGGTTGTGTCCTATCATTTCTTTTGAGTTCGGGACATTCAGATCTCATGTGGTTAGGGTCTCCACATTTGAAACACTTCTTCTTTTCCTTGCATTCTTGAAGAGCATGACCCGTCTTTTTTACAATTTGGACAAGGAAAATGACATTCCCCCGTATGAAAGCGTTTGCAATTTTGACATTGAGGAAATGTTTTAGGCCTTTTAAAGTTGTTATTCCAGGTGTCCCCCTTTCTTTCTTCCCACTTCCTTTTTGGTGCGGGAGATTCAGCCTGCCGCAGAATCATCTCGGCAGCCATGACAGCGCCAGCCTCAACAGTTTTTGCAAAAGTCTTGGGGGATTTGGATTTGATAAACACCCTCATTTCAGAGGGTAGACCCCAAATAAACCTATTGATCAGTTATTCCTCAGTCAATGCAAAATAAGAAACCAGTCGAGATATGTCGTTGAAATGAGAAACATACTCTCGATAGGTTTTATTTCCCATTTTTAACTAAAAGAATTCCACTTCCCGTTGCTCAGTCTCACTGGGAGGACAATACTTAGCAAGAAACTTATGAATAAACTCCTCCCACTTCATTTCCTTAACCTTTTCTTTTCCCTCTGTTCGGACCACAATGTTCCACCAGTGAAGGGCTTCAGCTTCAAACATATGTACGGCGAGTCGTACTTTGTTGCGGTCATCACACTCACATATGTCTAATACTGACTCCATTCTGTTGAGCCAGTCCTGAGCTTCTAGTGCTCCCTTTCTTCCGTCAAATGACTGAGGTTTACAGGACATTAAGTGCTTATAAGTACATTCCTTTGATTTGGAATATTCACCTTTTCCTTCTAGTGGCATGGTTTCAATAGTGTTTTTCCTTTTGCCCATTCCTTCCCTTTGTACTGGCATGGAGGCTGCTGAGCTTTCTTCATGTCGTTCTCCAGATTGGTTAACATTACCGGTTTGTGCATTCTTCGTTACCTTAGCCACTTCCACAGCTATATTGTGGATATCGTCAGTATTTAGACGCATGCTTGTACTAGACCGGGACCTGACACTGTGAGAGGGAGTTCGAGTCCTATAAGAACCTTCCTCTCTCCTTCTGTTATTCTGATTATTTCTAGACCCTTGTTCATCTCTATGTTCAGACATTGTCTCCTTCCTATAGGAATATGAGTATAAAGAGTTACTAGTATGTATGATACATCATTATAATATAACAACTATATACATCACATAGATATATATATATATATACGTATATATATATATAGCACATAAAAAGGCACAACATAGTTTACTTCTTCTAGCGTCACTCAATTGACTATGCAAGTACTTTTCCTGAGAACATGTTATTTGGCCTAGTCTGAGTGTGCTATTAATCTTTAGAGAACTACTGGTTAAAGCTTAGGCATTCCTGCAATACCTAATTCCCTGAAACCTCGGGCTCTGATACCAACTGTAACACCCACCCCGTAACCCGGGTGATTGTGTACAATTGATATACTTACAGTGGAAACAAACTAAACTTTCATTAAAACTTATAATAGTGTAATTACAACACTTTATTTATTTAGAAACTATTGGGAACTAAGAACTCCTTGATCTTCTAAAACTCCACAACTGTCAAGTAGTTCCTATAACTTTCCTCATGACTCACCTGAGATAAGTATACTCAAAACGACGTCAGATATATACTGGTGAGCTCATACTGTACAATTTTTATAAAGACAGACCACAGTTTACAATATATGCATACACAATATGGGCATGTGACCACATTATAGTCAGGTTGGGCCTCATTGAACCTTATAGGTCACATTTGACTTGTTACAAACCACCGTACAAAAGACATACTGGTCCTCCAGCTGTGTCCCCTATGGCCGTCACATAGTTATGAGTGTGTGTCGCTGGACATTATAAGCACAAAGTGCCTGTGGGTACAACACCTTATTACCCTTCCTAGAGGACACACTTAATTAAGCATAATAGGATCCCATATACCCCTACTGACACATGCATACTGCAGCATTCTCATTATTACCAGTTATGGACGAGTATACTATCACAGTTTAAAAGACGAGTATGATGACTCACCTGATTAGCAATTGCTTAACAGCCGCTAGTACGACTGGGTTATGTCTCAAGGTCCTGACACAATTACATAATCCTAGGTTAGGTAATGGTACACCTAACTAGTCATTATCATGGTTGGATATTGGTTAGTGCTGCCTTGTTTAAGCATGGTTGATCAGTCTATGCTTAACTAAGGCTAGGCTACCCAATACCCACCCCTGACAATAACCCTAGTACCTAAAAATAATACTAACATTACCACTACTACTAATAATAACATTACTACTAATAATAATACTCCTATTAACTACTAAAATTGAATAATAAATAACTAAACATAAACGTAAACGAGAGCATACCTTAAAACTATCTACGGCACGTTGATGTAGAGTTTCCCTACTCCTGCTCTGAATCGCGCTCCAAAAGCGACTATTAACAACACCCATCGGGGTATTGTATACTTGGGATTCTCTATACTAGAGTGTTTCCATTAAAGAAACTGGTACCTAAACAAACTATTGTGACTCTTATTTAAAGCAAGCAAGCACCTCAAAACCCATTCTGGTCGATGTGGGATTCAATTGACGTGCCTACCTGCCTGCTTGACCTGCTAGCTTGCTTGCTTATATATATTAATTCAGCTGCTTCACTCGTTTTTCTCGTATAACTTTTAAAATATGACATTTTTTAAAACGACGAATATGTCATTAGAACGAGCATATTTTTATCTACGTTTTAACCTAAGTTTCATTAAAAAACGGAGTAAGGTCAAAAATAATATATTTAATTATTAATATTAAACGGTCTTATATATTAGCCAAGGCTTGTCAAGATATTTCACCTTTCACATAATCATCTTACTCGTTTAACAATATATGAAATATAAATTACATAATTCATATGTTTATAACCAGTACATTAAGGTTCGGGGTATTACATCCTTCCCTCCTTACAAAAATTTCGTCCTCAAAATTTGTCTTCACTTAAAAAGATGAGGGTACTTATCTTTCATTATGTTTTCTAATTCCCATATAAAGTTGGGTCCATGACGTGCGTTCCACTTGACTTTGACTAACGGGATTTCCTTCTTGCGTAACTTTTAACCTTCCTATCTTCGATTTGTAGTGGTTCTTCAATGAAGTGGAGTTTGTCGTCAACCTGTACGTCTTCCAGGGGTATTTGTTGGGCTTCGTCCACTAGGCACTTCCTTAAATTTGATACATGAAAAGTATTATGTATTCCTGCCAGCTGTTCAGGAAGTTTTATCCGATAAGCCACTGGTCCTACTTTGCTTGTTACTTCAAACAGCCCAATGTATCGGGGTTTCAACTTTCCCTTCTTTCCAAACCGAATCACTCCTTTCAGAGGTGATACCTTAAGCATTACTTTATCCCCTAGTTGGAACTCTAGGGGTTTACGCCTCTGATCTGCATAACTCTTTTGTCGATCTTGAGCACTTTTCATCCTTTCTTTTATTTCCTGGATCTTTTCTGTGGTCTCCACAACGATTTATGGTCCTGATAGTTGACTTTCCCCTACTTCCGTCCAACAGATAGGAGTTCGGCACCTTCTTCCGTATAAAGCTTCATAAGGTGTAGCTTTGATGCTGGCGTGATAGCTATTATTGTAGGAGAATTCGATGAGTGGTAGATGAGTGTCCCAACTTCCACCAAAATCAATTACACAAGCCCGAAGCAAATCTTCTAATGTCTGAATAGTCCGTTCACTCTGCCCATCCGTCTGAGGATGAAATGCAGTGCTTAGATTAAGCTTGGTTCCCAACTCTTGTTGGAAACTTTGCCAAAACTTAGAAGTGAAACGACTATCTCTGTCTGATATGATCGATACAGGCACCCCATGTCGTGAGACTATTTCTTTGATGTAAATTTGAGCTAGCGTGTTCATCTTATAGTCCTCACGAATTGGCACGAAGTGTGCAGACTTGGTCAGTCTGTCCACTATTACCCCCCAAATAGTATCATAACCGTGACTTGACCTTGGGAGCTTCGTGATAAAATCCATGGTGATTTTCTCCCATTTCCATTCTGGAATCTCCGGTTGTTGCAAGTATCCAGAGGGTTTTTGATGTTCTGCCTTCACCTTAAGGCATGTAAGGCACTTTTTCACATAATGGGCAATAGATCGCTTCATTCCTGGCCACCAATAATCTCTCCTTAAATCCTTATACATCTTGTCACTGCCAGGGTCAATGGAATACTTAGACTTATGAGCTTCCTCTAAGATTGTATCATGCAGTCCTCCAAAATTAGGAACCCATATCCTATTGTTGAACCTAAGGATATTATCATTTCCCATTGTCAGTAGCTTCAGTCTCCCAATCATTCTTTCTTTTACAATATGATTCTCTTTTAAGGCTTCTTGTTGTATATTCTTAACTTGATCTAAGAGACTAGTTTTAACCTTTATGTTGGTTGCACGAATTCTTATTGGTTGAGGTTTCTCTTTTCTACTTAGAGCATCTGCTACTATGTTTGCCTTACCTGGATGGTATTGGATCTCACAGTCGTAATCACTTAATAACTCCATCCATCGTCTCTGACGCATATTGAGCTCCTTCTGCTCAAATATATGTTTTAAACTTTTATGATCACTATAGATAGTGCACTTTGTACCGTAAAGATAGTGCCTCCAAATTTTAAATGCGAACACTATGGCACCAAGTTCCAAATCATGGGTTGTGTAGTTTCGTTCATGAATCTTCAACTATCTAGAGGCGTAGGCAATCACTTTGCCTCTTTGCATGAGTACACATCCCATACCATAGTGAGATGCATCACAGTAGACGGCAAAATCTTTTATTCCCTCAGGAAGTGACAGTATTGGGGCGCTACATAACTTATGTTTTAACGTATTAAAGGATTATTCTTGTTTTGGTCCCCAATTAAACTTAGAGGCTTTCTGGGTTAGTGTGGTTAATGGTGTTGCAATCTTTGAGAAGTCTTGAATAAACCTTCTATAGTATCCTGCTAACACTAGAAATCTTCTGATTTCAGTGGGATTCTTTGGTACTTCCCATTTCTTGATGGCCTCGATCTTTGCAGGGTCAACTTGTATTCCACATTCATTTATCACGTGGCCTAGGAATTGCACCTCACGTATCCAAAATTCACACTTAGAGAACTTTGCATAGAGTTTTTCTTTCTTGAGCAATTCAAGGACTGCTCTCAGGTGTTGTTCATGTTCTGCCTCATTCTTAGAGTAGATCAGGATATCGTCAATAAAAACGATCACAAACTTATCGAGGTAGGGTTTACAAACCCTGTTCATGAGGTCCATGAACACTGCAAGTGAGTTGGTTAATCCAAATGGCATTACCAAAAATTCATAATGACCATACCTAGTCCTGAAGGCAGTCTTAGGTATTTCTTCTAGTGCAACTTTCACTTGGTGGTATCCAGACCTCAAGTCTATTTTAGAGAAATAGCTTTCCCCTTGTAATTGATCAAACAAGTCGTCGATCCTGGGCAAAGGGTATTTATTCTTTATAGTGGCTTTATTCAAGTCTCTATAATCGATGCACATACGCGTCGTCCCATCTTTCTTCTTGACAAACAAGATGGGTGCTCCCCATGGCGACGAACTAGGTTGGATAAACCCCTTGTCAAGCAACTCTTGTAGTTGCTTCTTGAGTCCTTGCATTTCTTTCGGGGCTAGTATGTACGGAGACTTAGCAATCGGTGATGTACCGGGAACTAGGTCAATGCGAAACTCAACCTGTCTATCCGATGGTAGTCCAAGGAGCTCATCGGGAAACACTTCGGGGTATTCTCGTACTACTGGCACGTCTTCGACCTTCTGCTTTTCTGTAGTGTTTACGACATATGCTAAAAAGGCAACATACCCTTTCCTTAGGCATTTATGTGCTTGTGCTATCGTGATGAGGTTCTTAGTCTTGCCAGTGCGGTCTCCCGATACAGTTAGATGTTTGCCGTTGGGTAATCGGAGTCGGGTGATCCTTTTTCCACATATAACTTCTGCATGATATGGTGTCAACCAGTCCATTCCTATGACTATGTTGAATTCTCCAAGTTCCATAGGCATTAGGTCTATAGGGATAACATGGTTGTTTAAGCTTATTTTACAATTCTTAACTATGTCAACTATCTTTCTTTGACTTCCATCAGCCATTTCTACTGTAAAGGCATGATCTAGGTTTTGGGACGCCTGGTTCAAGTAAGGTCTAAAGGTAGTCGACACTAGACTTCTATTTGCATCGGTATCAAATAACACACGCGCATATACATCATTTACGAGATACGTACCCGTGATAACGTCTGTATTGGTCTTGGCTTCTTCCGTGGTGAGTACAAATGCCCGCCCTTTTGGCTGATTTGGTTGTGTCCTATCATTTCTTTTGAATTCGGGACATTCAGATCTCATGTGGTTAGGGTCTCCACATTTGAAACACTTCTTCTTTTCCTTGCATTCTTGAAGAGCATGACCCGTCTTTTTTACAATTTGGACAAGTAAAACTACATTCCCCCGTATGAAAGTGTTTGCAATTTTGACATTGAGGAAATGTTTTAGGCCTTTTAAAGTTGTTATTCCGAGTGTCCCCCTTTCTTTCTTCCCACTTCCTTTTTGGTACGGGAGATTCAGCCTGCAGCAGAATCATCTCGGCAGCCATGACGGCGCCAGCCTCAACAGTTTCTGCAAAAGTCTTGGGGGATTTGGATTTGATAAACACCCTCATTTCAGAGGGTAGACCCCAAATAAACCTATTAATCAGTTGTTCCTCAGTCAATGCTAAATAAGAAACTAGTCGAGATATGTCGTTGAAACGAGAAACATACTCTCGATAGGTTTTATTTCCCATTTTTAAATAAAGAATTCCACTTCCAGTTGCTCAGTCTCACTGGGAGGACAATACTTAGCAAGAAACTTATGAATAAACTCCTCCCACTTCATCTCCTTAACCTTTTCTTTTCCCTTTGTTCGGACCACAATGTTCCACCAGTGAAGGGCTTCAGCTTCAAACATATGTACGGCGAACCATACTTTGTTGCGGTCATCACACTCACAAATGTCTAATACTGACTCCATTCTTTTGAGCCAGTCTTGAGCTTCTAGTGCTCCCTTTCTTCCGTCAAATGACTGAGGTTTACAGGACATGAAGTGCTTATAAGTACATTCCTTTCATTTGGAATATTCACCTTTTCCTTCTAGTGGCATGGTTTCAATAGTGTTTTTCCTTTCGCCCATTCCTTCCCTTTGTACTGGCGTGGAGGCTGCTGAGCTTTCTTCATCTCGTTCTCCAGATTGGTTAACATTATCGGTTTGTGCATTCTTCATTACCTTAGCCACTTCCACAGCTATATTGTGGATATCCTCAGTATTTAGACGCATGATTGTACTAGACCGGGACCTGACACTGTGAGAGGGAGTTCGAGTCCTATAACAACCTTCCTCTCTCCTTCTGTTATTTTGATTATTTCTAGACCCTTGTTCATCTCTATGTTCAGACATTGTCTCCTTCCTATAGGAATATGAGTATAAAGAGTTACTAGTATGTATGATACATCATTATAATATAACAACTATATACATCACATAGATATATATATATATATACGTATATATATATATATAGCACATAAAAAGGCACAACATAGTTTACTTCTTCTAGCGTCACTCAATTGACTATGCAAGTACTTTTCCTAAGAACATGTTATTTGGCCTAGTCTGAGTGTGCTATTAATCTTTAGAGAACTACTGGTTAAAGCTTAGGCATTCCTGCAATACCTAATTCGCTAAAACCTCGGGCTCTGATACCAACTGTAACACCCACCCCGTAACTCGGGTGATTGTGCACAATTGATATACTTACAGCGGAAACAAACTAAACTTTCATTAAAACTTATAATAGTCTGAGTACAACACTTTATTTATTTACAAACTTTTGGCAACTAAGAACTCCTTGATCTTCTAAAACTCCACAACTGTCAAGTGGTTCCTATAGCTTTCCTCATGACTCACCTGAGATAAGTATACTCAAAACGACGTCAGATATATACTGCTGAGCTCATACTATACAATTTTTATAAAGACAGACCACAGTTTACATTATATGCATACACAGTATGGGCATGTGACCACATTATAGTCAGGTTGGGCCTCATTGAACCTTATAGGTCACATTTGACTTGTCACAAACCACCGTACAAGAGACATACCGGTCCTCCTGCTGTGTCCCCCTACGGCCGTCACATAGGTATGAGTGTGTGTCGCTGGATCTTTTAAGCACAAAGTGCCTGTGGGTACAACACCTTATTACCCTTCCCAGAGGACACACCTAATTAAGCATAATAGGATCCCATATACCCCTACTAACACATGCATACTGCAGCATTCTCATTATTACCAGTTATGGACGAGTATACTATCACAGTTTAAAAGACGAGTATGATGACTCACCTGATTAGCAATTGCTTAACAGCCACTAGTACGACTGGGTTATGTCTCAAGGTCCTGACACAATTACATAATCCTAGGTTAGGTAATGGTACACCTAACTAGTCATTATCATGGTTGGATATTGGTTAGTGCTGCCTTGTTTAAGCATGGTTGATCAGTCTATGCTTAACTTGTCACACCCCCAAAATCCACACGCGGAGTATCACCGCTTGGAGGCGTGACTGACCAGGATCAAGCCACCAATCATATTGAACAAGCATGTAAATAATAATAAAATCCAACACAATACAATTGTTGTGCAAACAGAACATAGTTTAAGTTATCAGCGGAAGCAAATAGTTAAAAAAACCCAAATAGTAAATCCAAGGTAGTAAAGTTATCATGAACACTCAATGTCCATGCTCCACAACGACTCTTCCCCATGCAAGCTCCTGCTAAACCTAGTGACCTGCAAAGCATGTAGTAACGAGTCAACAACAATGTCGAGTGAGTTCACAGTTGGTTGTCCAGTTTAGAGTTGTTCCAAAAACACATTTTGTTCTTAACCAGCTATCCAGCCGTGGGGGTTACCCCATAGTTCGAAAAACGTTTATTAGTTACCCATTCTTACGTTGGCTGTTCCAGCCCGGCTCTCTGGCCGTGGGGGCTACCCCATGTTTAATTCACCAGACTCGTTACAATATCGACTACTAACGTTCGTCATGTTTAAGTGCCCTAACGTCTGTGTCTATCATCACTGACGTGCCATAGTCCATTAGTCCACGCCCGTCCTCTGCGGCACGGTGTGAGGTTTGTTAAACCTAATAGCGCTATTTAACTAATGACCCGTTCGCAATTGGCCTCGACGATTAAGTAGATACAAAATGAGGGACTTCGTTGATAGAGTTCTAGTCTAGTATGATTAAATCCGTCTCAACAGGATGAGGAATCTATGTTCCTGAATACGTCTCAACAGGACGAGGAATCTATGTTCCTGAATACGTCTCAACAGGACGAGGAATCCCTATTCCTTAACCCATTCCCAACCCCTGGGAATCCCATGCTTTGTAGAGAAGTGTGAACTCACCTTAGGTTAGCTCGGCAGATAAACGAAAGGTCAATCGAGCTGCTAGAGGTCAACCACGTCCTAACATGGTTACCATACAAGTCAGGTTTTGGTTTCGAGTAGTACACATATGTTTACACAAGTTAACAGGTTACTAACACGTATTGATCATGGCAAACACGTATAACACATTAGCAGTCAATTACATAACATATGAATACTTGTACGATCCCAAAGATAAAGCCCAATAAACAGGCGGCCCAACCCCTTGTGCGATCAGCATAACTTGTGCGATCCACAATGGGTTGTGCGATTGGAAACCAACCCCGGCCCAATAATAAATCCCAACATGTACACGGCCCAACAAACAATCATGAGTCTTGTGCGACTGGACTTCTTGTGCGATTGGTGCTTGTGCGATCAGATCAGGTCTTGTGTGACCTGATCTTGTGCGACCGAATGGAACCTTGTGTGATTCGTTTTACTATCCGGATATTATGCTATTCGGTTACAATCATTCAACAGTTTCCAAATTTACAATAAATCAATCAACAGTTTCTAATTATTCAGTTAGTATACAATCGATCAAACTAAGCAATTTATCATTAATTCATAAGAACCCTAATCATATTCATAGCAATACCATTCAATCCATTTATAAAATCATCATGCCATCCACAAACACATTACATAGCAACATACATGATCAACACTCGACATCAGCAAGTATTCGACATCTATCATGAACCCTATTTTGTGTATTCATCAACATATCAAGATCATTCACATCGGATCATCAGCATCATTAAATTAATCAATAATGGCCGACAATCTAATAACACCTCAAGATGATATTGGACCGATTATATATAGTATTTATGTAGTGGACAAATATTTACTATTATCATATTACCATCACTTGCAATACAACACAATGGCCGACAACTATGTTTATCACCTCAAGAGGTTATTGGACCAAACTATGACATGTGATATTTATTAAAACAATATCGATCATCATCACAGTATTTGGCAGCACATGTGTTGGATTGGAACTCGTGACCCTAGTCTTCATTATACAACAATATGTTTAATCATAATATAACTCAGTTATAGCAAGAGTATTCTAAATCATCACCAATATCACGAAACATAAATAATGATTCATGGTCACAACAACAACAAACATATTACCAGAATAATAAATCATACTGACCGAAATATAGGATGCTGAAAATATAATGATGATGATCACGGTGGGGGCGTTCAACTGTTGCCGTGCGTCGCAAATCAGGGAAAAGAGGGGGGTAGGGTTTTCAGATTAATCTCTAAAGTAAAGGTTATTATCAACACCTTATAGTTGTTCGCTACTGGGCCGAAGCCCATTCCTGATTTCGTTGGTCACAAAGTGGACGAAAACACACAAAGTGTTTTCGTGAGTGGGTGATTTCGTGAAGGGGTGATTGGCAAGGATCCAAGTTTTATTAATTATATGCGTCACATCATTAACACAAAATATATAAATCACATACACACTTATATAATGCACACCAAACATATATATAAAACACACTTCGAAATTAAGTACAAGGTCAAGTCGAATTGAGACCTTGAAAACTCGAGTTGTCACATTATCCCCAAGTTGAAAGAAATTTCGTCCTGAAATTTAGCACGTACTCACTGAGGAAGCTAGTTAAGTTGCGTGGTTTTCCTGGTTTTTCCTGGGGTGTCACATCCTCCCCCCGTTGATCTGGAATTTCGTCCCGAAATTCCGCAGTAGCTTCAGCCTCAGTGGTGGTTTCGTTGTTCTTGAACAATTGGGGATACTTGTGTTTCATCTGATCTTCGCATTCCCAGGTGAACTCTGGGCCACGACGTGAGTTCCAACGAACTCGAACAAGAGGAAATCTAGTGCGATTGACAATCTTCACATCTCGGTCAGTAATCTCTACTGGTTCCTCGACGAATCATAACTGCTCGTCGATAGTGAGCTCCTTCAAAGGAACTACGAGGGTCTCATCTGACAGACACTTCTTCAGATTCGACACGTGAAAAACGTTGTGGACTGCACTGAGTTCTGCTGGCAAGTTTAGTTTGTAGGCCACCTTGCCTATTTTCTCTATGATGTCGAATGGTCCAACATAGCGTGGGTTAAGTTTGCCTCACTTGCCAAAACGAACCACACCCTTCCAGGGTGAAACTTTGAGTAGTACTCGCTCCCCAACCTGGAGCTCAAGTGGTTTCCTGCCCTTATCGGCGTAGCTTTTCTGACGGTCACGAGCTGCCGCCATTCGTTGTCGTATTTGAGCAATCCTTTCTGTTGTGTCTACCATAAGTTATGGGCCAGTGATCTAACTATCCCTCACTTCTGCCCAACAAAGAGGTGACCGGCATTTACGCCCGTACAATGCCTCAAACGGAGCAGCTTCAATGCTGGTGTGGTAGCTGTTATTGTACGAAAATTCCACAAGTGGCAGATGCTTTTCCCAGCCGTTGCCAAAGTCAATTGCACTCGCCCGAAGCATGTCTTCTAAATTTTGAATAATGCGCTCAGACTGCCCATCCGTCTGAGGGTGATAAGCTGTGCTCATATCTAAACGTGAGCCGAAAGACTTGTGCATCGCTTGCCAAAGTTCTGAAGTGAAACGTGCATCACGATCGGAAATAATAGAGGTGGGCACCCCGTGCCTCGAGACAACTTCCTTAAGGTATACGTCTGCTAGAGTGGAGAACTTATCCGTTTCCCTGATAGCCAAGAAGTGAGCAGACTTTGTGAGTCGATCCACGATCACCCAAATAGTATCATTTCCACGTTGAGATCTAGGCAGGCCAGTGACAAAATCCATGGAAATTTTTCTCCCATTTCCATTGTGGTATCTCTGGTTGTTGAAGTAGGCCTGAGGGTTCTGGTATTCAGTCTTGACTCTCACACAAGTCAAGCACTTGCTAACGTAAGTTGCTATGTGAGCTTTCATGCTAGGCCACCAATACGTAGTTTTCAAGTCGTGGTACATCTTATCTGAACCAGGATGTACTGAGTAGCGAGACTTGTGTGCTTCATCCATCACAAGCTCTCTTAGGTTGCCATAGAGTGGGACCCAAATGCGTCCTGTTACGTAGTAGGCGCCGTCTGCCTTTCGTTCTAACCATTGCCTTGAGCCGCGTAGGGCTTCAGCCCTGACGTTTTCTGGTTTCAATGCTTCTACCTGAGCATCTCGTATCTGTGCAGGAAGGCTAGACTGGATGATGAGTTGTAGTGCTCGCACACACCTAGGTGTGGTATCTTTCCGACTGAGGGCGTCGGCCACCACATTGGCTTTGCCCGGGTGGCACCTGATGGCGCATTCGTAATCGTTCAAAAGCTCGACCCATCGACGTTGACGCATGTTTAACTCCTTCTGTTTGAAGATATGCTCGAGACCCCTGTGAATCGGTGTAGATGGTGCACTTGGTACCGTACAGGTAATGTCTCCATATCTTGAGAGCAAAAACCACTGCCCCCAATTCCAAGTCATGTGTTGTGTAGTTCCTTTCGTGAATCTTAAGTTGGCGCGAGGCGTAAGTGATGACTTTATCCCGTTGCATCAACACACATCCAAGGCCCTGAATGGATGTGTCGCAATAGACCATAAAATCGTCTGTGCCCTCTGGCAATGAAAGGATAGGTGCGCCACAAAGTCTATCCTTTAAGTGTTGAAATGTTGATTCTTGTGTAGTACCCCAACGATAGACAATGCCTTTCTGAGTTAGTGAGGTGAGTGGCTGTGTAATCTTGGAAAAATCCTTAATGAACCTCCTGTAGTAACCTGCCAAACCCAAGAATTGGCGAATTTCTGTTGGTGTGCGAGGTGCAGGCCAGTTTTTAATCGAGTCTACGTTTGATGGATCAACATGAATCCCATCCTTGTTTACCACGTGGCCTAGGAAATGGACTTCGCGAAGCCAGAAGTCGCATTTTGAGAATTTTGCATGAAGCTGTTCTGTTCAAAGGAGTTCCAAAATAAGTCGTAGATGTTGCTCGTGCTCTTCCTGACTCTTAGAATAGATCAGGATGTCGTCGATGAAAACTATAACGAACTTATCTAGGTAAGGCGTGCACATTCGATTCATCAAGTCCATGAAGACCGCAGGTGCGTTTGTCAGCCCAAAAGGCATAACCAGAAACTCGTAATATCCATAACGAGTTCTAAAGGCTGTTTTGGAGACGTCCTCTTCTCGGACTCTCAGCTGGTGATAACCCGATCTCAAATCAATCTTCGAGAAAAATCTCGACCCTTGCAGCTGGTCAAACAGGTCATCAATACGTGGATGAGGATAACGATTCTTCACAGTCACCTTGTTGAGTTCACGGTAATCGATACACATCCTGAAGGTACCGTCTTCCTTCTTCACGATAGCACTGGAGCTCCCCATAGCGAAGAGCTAGGACGAATAAAACCCTTGTCCAAGAGTTCTTGTAGTTGCGTTGAGTGTTCTTCCAACTCTAATGGAGCTAAATGATACGGTGCACGACCTATGGGTGCTGCTCCTGGAGCTAGCTCGATCTGAAATTTGACCCGGCGATGAGGCGGAAGTCCAGGTAATTTCTCAGGAAATACCTCTAAAAATATCGTACAACGGGAATGTATTCTATTCTTTTCTCCTTTGTTGGTGCATTCGTCACGAGGGCTAAGATAGCGGCGGGGCCCCTACGTAGACACTTCTAGGCCTTAAGAAATGATGCCCCACAACAGCACCACCCTTGTCACCATGAATTACCAAGGTTCTCCTTCAGCACGAGGAAATGAGGACGATCTTTTCTTTGCAAAGAATCTCTGCTCGATGTTGAGGTAGCCAATCCATACCAATAACGATGTCGAAACCATCACAACGTTTTTTTCCCACTTCCTTGATTGTGGTTCTGATTCTGGTTCTGGTTCAACTGTGGGCAGCGTCTCTTGAAGTGACCTTCAGCACCACACTGATAACATCCCTTGTTACCCTGCTGCTGCTGCTAATTCTATGGAGCTTGTGGCTGCTGTTGTCGGTTCTTGTTTGCAGGACGTGAGCTTCTACAATCTTTGGCTTCATGACCAAGCTTGTTGCATCTCTGACAACGATCTTTGTTGCACGGCCCGCTGTGGCGCAAATTACATCGATTCCACCCTGCCCTTGACTACCAGAAGATTGTTGACCAGGACTCTGGTAGTCATCGATCTTTCGCTGTTGTGCCTGGGACTGAACCGTAGTCAAACCCTTACCAGAGGTTCCATCCCACTTACGCTTGTTGTCGCTAGGAGTATCAGAAGTAGTAGTAGTAGCACCAATACGCATAAGCAGCTTGTTCTGTTCCAGTGCCTGGTCTGTGAGACGATGAGCAAAACGAGTAACATCCTGGATGGTTGCAAGGTTTGCAGTAGTCACATGGCTTTGAATTTCTGGTACTAAGCCTTTGAGGTACAGCTCGATGCGCTTGATGGGAGGATCCACTAGTTGGACACCACACTGCCAGTTCGTTGGATCATTTCGTGTACGCTTCTATCTTTGACCCCGTCATCTTCAGGTTAAAGAACTCCACTTCCAGCTTGTGGATGTCATCACGACTACAGTATTCACGTTTGATCAGTTCCTTAAAATCATTCCATGGGGTGGCATTAGCAGCCGCCAACCCCGGCATCTGAACTTGCGCATTCCACCAAGTTAGCGCAGTGCCTTCGAGAGTACCAGTGGCATATTTCACCCCACGAGCCTCGGGGCATTCACACATTTCGAAGACTGACTCGTGCTTCTCAAACCAATGGAGGAGTCCAACGGCCCCTTCAGTGCCACTGAAAGTACTAGGACGACAGTCCATGAACATCTTGAATGTGCATACAGGTGGCTGAGCGTTCTGACCTTGTTGCGCGAGGAAGAAAAGACTGGGTTAAGCACGAGAGTTGGGTCATGAGAGTAGGATCTAACATCCTAGGATAGGTTCGGAATAGCAGGTTATACCTCCTGCCTGAGCGGCTGCGAGTGCTGCCGTAATTTGTTCGTTGATAAGAGCCTTCAGCTGGCTTGAGTTAGGTTCATACGTTCCCTCATGATCTTCACATCGAAGGAAGCACAAATAGGAAAGGTGTCGCGAATGTGTGTAAGTGTGGAGTGACAGAAGGAAGCAAGCACACATGTGTTTTCAAACTATAGTTGCTACGTTTATCTAAGCATACCATGAGCATAGTTCTATGTAATCTAGCAAGTAGGCAATAAAACATAAACCATATCACCTAGAATGTCGAGCCTTGCACGTGGAGTGAAGCGTCGTTGTGGACCGTCGAGCACTGTACAGGTTATAGTCTGGTTTTAACAAAAACGTTTTCCTTTATTAAAACCAAGTTCTCTATAACCAATGGCTCTGATACCAATCTGTCACACCCCCAAAATCCACACGCAGAGTATCACCGCTTGGAGGCGTGACTGACCAGGATCAAGCCACCAATCATATTGAACAAGCATGTAAATAATAATAAAATCCAACACAATACAATTGGTGTGCAAACAAAACATAGTTTAAGTTATCAGCGGAAGCAAATAGTTAAAAAAACCCAAATAGTAAATCCAAGGTAGTAAAGTTATCATGAACACTCAATGTCCATGCTCCACAACGACTCTTCCCCATGCAAGCTCCTGCTAAACCTAGTGACCTGCAAAGCATGTAGTAACGAGTCAACAACAATGTCGAGTGAGTTCACAGTTGGTTGTCCAGTTTAGAGTTGTTCCAAAAACACATTTTGTTCTTAACCAGCTATCCAGCCGTGGGGGTTACCCCATAGTTCGAAAAACGTTTATTAGTTACCCATTCTTACGTTGGCTGTTCCAGCCCGGCTCTCTGGCCGTGGGGGCTAACCCATGTTTAATTCACCAGACTCGTTACCATATCGACTACTAACGTTCGTCATGTTTAAGTGCCCTAACATCTGTGTCTATCATCACTGACGTGCCATAGTCCATTAGTCCGCGCCCGT
The DNA here is from genome assembly GCA_030545235.1 of Helianthus tuberosus. Taxonomy (NCBI): domain Eukaryota; kingdom Viridiplantae; phylum Streptophyta; class Magnoliopsida; order Asterales; family Asteraceae; genus Helianthus; species Helianthus tuberosus. The sequence continues at coordinate 135,923,659 of CM060381.1, read as the reverse complement.
CCTCTGCGGCACGGTGTGAGGTTTGTTAAACCTAATAGCGCTATTTAACAAATGACCCGTTCGCCATTGGCCTCGGCGATTAAGTCGATACAAAAGGATGGACTTCGTTGATAGAGTTCTAGTCTAGTATAATTAAATCCGTCTCAATAGGACGAGGAATCTATGTTCCTGAATACGTCTCAACAGGACGAGGAATCTATGTTCCTGAATACGTCTCAACAGGACGAGGAATCCTTATTCCTTAACCCATTCCCAACCCCTGGGAATCCCATGCTTTGTAGAGAAGTGTGAACTCACCTTAGGTTAGCTCGGCAGATAAACGAAAGGTCAATCGAGCTGCTAGAGGTCAACCACGTCCTAACATGGTTACCATACAAGTCAGGTTTTGGTTTCGAGTAGTACACATATGTTTACACAAGTTAACAGGTTACTAACACGTATTGATCATGGCAAACACGTATAACACATTAGCAGTCAATTATATAACATATGAATACTTGTACGATCCCAAAGATAAAGCCCAATAAACAGGCGGCCCAACCCCTTGTGCGATCAGCATAACTTGTGCGATCCACAATGGGTTGTGCGATTGGAAACCAACCCTGGCCCAATAATAAATCCCAACATGTACACGGCCCAACAAACAATCATGAGTCTTGTGCGACTGGACTTCTTGTGCGATTGGTGCTTGTGCGATCAGATCAGGTCTTGTGTGACCTGATCTTGTGCGACCGAATGGAACCTTGTGTGATTCGTTTTACTATCCGGATATTATGCTATTCGGTTACAATCATTCAACAGTTTCCAAATTTACAATAAATCAATCAACAGTTTCTAATTATTCAGTTAGTATACAATCGATCAAACTAAGCAATTTATGATTAATTCATAAGAACCCTAATCATATTCATAGCAATACCATTCGATCCATTCATAAAATCATCATGCCATCCACAAACACATTACATAGCAACATACATGATCAACACTCGACATCAGCAAGTATTCGACATCTATCATGAACCCTATTTTGTGTATTCATCAACATATCAAGATCATTCACATCGGATCATCAGCATCATTAAATTAATCAATAATGGCCGACAATCTAATAACACCTCAAGATGATATTGGACCGATTTTATATAGTATTTATGTAGTGGACAAATATTTACTATTATCATATTACCATCACATGCAATACAACACAATGGCCGACAACTATGTTTATCACCTCAAGAGGTTATTGGACCAAACTATGACATGTGATATTTATTAAAACAATATCGATCATCATCACAGTATTTGGCGGCACATGTGTTGGATTGGAACTCGTGACCCTCGTCTTCATTATACAACAATATGTTTAATGACGTGTGCGTATATATACATAATTTTTGCAATGAATTACACACGATTGGGTTTTAAATTTATAAAAGTGATTATTACTTTTACATCAAAACACACACGAAAGAGGCAAGTGTACCCCGTCATATATGTAATAAAGTATCGGTAAGAACCAAGTATCGATCCAAGGAAATGGGCGGAGAATTAATACTAGACCTTTGTCATTAAACTACCGGTAAAAACATAGATTTGGTTGATTTGAACTAAACTAAAGTAAACATAACCAAATACATAATAAAAACATAATAGTAAGTAGATAAAAAGCCTTGCTAAATACACAACCACAGCATGTCAACTAAGTCAGTTTTGGCACTAGAAGCATTCGATCAAAATTCCAATTCAAGACAATTAGTATCCCTTTCGGGAATCCTAACATGACAATCATTCGGAAAGCTAAAACGATAAACACACTTTAACCACCTAAAATTTGTTCTTTAACGTGCAATTGATAAATGTCTATGAAAATCTCTTAAAAATAAGTTAGTCAGCCGTTAGGATTATTCTAACCTCACTTAAACAAGGAAAGCAACACCGATAAACACAATGCAACCACCGAGAAAAGCATAATCTAGATTAAATCACAACCGAGTTCATTTTACAAATCTTACACAATAATTCACTAAGATAGCAATTTTGGCCTAAACTACTAACTAAGCTAACAAATCATGGCAAGAATTTATAACGACACCATCTAACCCGTTTAGGCCCTTACGTGACGGCAAGCTCTCTTGATTAACAATAATTACATTTTATTAAATCACTAACCATTTCTAATATCATGATGCATACATTTAAACCAAGTTAAACTAGTTAACCAAATTCAAAGTTTACTAATACAAGATTAATTAAGCTTCATTTTTCAACTATCTTAACTAACCAAGCACCAATCATCCAACATAATTACTTATAATCAAGAAATCAATATCAATAACAAGGTTGCAAACTAATCATCAAAGATAATCATAGAAAATACTTCAAATGTCATTACAAACCAAGTTTAACAAACTAATGGTTATAATCTAGCAAGGGATTGTTGTGTTTTTGCCCAAAGGCTACAATAATACATAAATCATAATCTAAGTACTTGAAAGATTAACAAAAACTTGGAAAGATTAGAAAATCAAACCATAAACAAGTACTAGACTAAGGATCCGGGTAGTAATCGAGCTAAACGGGATAATGTGGCTTGAATCCGGGTGAAAGCTAATGCCTCCGGAGCCTGAAAATCGCCATTGAAGCTCTCCAAAAATCCAGAATTTCCCAAGATAACGAGCAGAATGTTTCTGCTGTGTTTTTATACTTTTTGCTGTTGCACGGTCGTTCTCCCTGTGGAACGACCGTTCACTTTATTCAATTATTGGACATGGGTCACCATACCGCATACGTCATCGGATCGTTGACCAGATCTGAAATGGCACGACCGTTCTCCCTGTGGAACGGTCGTTCAGTTCCGGGCTTCATGTTGCACGCCAAGTCGCACCTACCGTTCAGTTCCGAGACTCTGTTAATTCACCGGAGACGCACGGTCGTTCCTCATATGGAACGACCGTTCTTCACCAAGTCGCTTGTTTCCCTGGAACGCCCAGCCGCACCGATCGTTCATTGCCGAGATGATTAGCGTTGTCGGAGATGCACGACCGTGCATCAAGTGGAACGGTCGTTCCACAGGCCCAGTTCAGAATCCTTAACAGAAAGTCCGCAGCTTTGTCGTTTTGTCCGGAAAGTCCTCGTTTTTGGTATCATCTTGTCTGGAATGCAGTTTTAGGCCTGTAAACACAAATGTAGATAAATAAGTATCCGAACGACGGTTTTACGGCCAAAAACGCATAAAATAGGGGTAAAACGGGGGACTAAAATATGTGTAAATTAGAGTGTATCAAATCTCCCCACACTTAAACCTTGCTTGTCCTCAAGCAAGCTAAACTAAAAAGCAATAAAAGACATAAACAAACAAGAACGATAATTTACACACTATTTTATTTAAAACTAATATATAAACGGTTAGCCGGTTTGTCGAAAGACAACATCAAAAAAATTCAAACCCAACAAGCATAGCAATTTAAAAAGCGACAACCAAAAAGCCGTGACTAAACATTTAATTGACTCACATGTTAATCTTCACCCAACTCACAATGTTCACACACACTGGGTTTTATTTATGAATCATACATAAAATGTGTATGCGTAAACACTCAACGCCTAGTCAATGAAATGTGCAATATCATAAGCTTGTCATAAGATCTCGTCTCCACCAACTAACATGCAAATAAGTGTAAATCAAGAGGTCTTTACGGGTTGTAACGTTAGGCTTGGGCGAAGGGTATGGAAGTGGACATTTAAAATGGCGAAAACGGTTAAAACTCGGTAGTAGCGTTTAACTAGCAATAAACAATACAACTTTACATACAAACGCCTTAAAAAGGCGACTAAAGCGCAATCGAGCTAATCAACAAGATTTTTAACATATAAGCATTCAAAATTGCTCGATTTCTATCAACTTCACCCCATTTTAGGGTGTTTTATTTTCTGTTTATTTTTTTTTTTAACAAACTATACAATGAAATATAAACACTAACAAGCTAGTTAAACTATTATTTTAACCGAGTTTCAACACTAAAAAGGTTTAAAAACATAAAAAGGCTAAATTTGGTTAAGTAGGCGATAATGTGGGTAAACAAAGGTGAACGGGAAGGCTCGACATGGTTAATCCTAAAGGGTAATATAAGGTGAACGGGAAGCACAACACAAAGAACAAGGTACACAACAAAGGGGTAATCTAAGTGCCTCTATCACGTTTACACAAATCCGCACGTTCATGGTCTTAACAAGCATACTAGTGACAAGTTCTAAATTGCACAAAACATCCGGCTCACTCCTATATCCGAAATGAACAAATATATAACAATAGGCTCAAATATGCTCACGTAACGGATGGAATGGGTAAAAGTGTGAAAACTATCATGCAAGTCTTTCTTTGTTTATCACGCTTTCCGGTTTCCTTTTTCAAAAATATTTTGCTTGTCGAGTTTTTATCAAGTCCGATGCTTTCTAAAACATAACCAACCGGTTTATTTACCAACATATAAACAAAACACAAGTATTTTTAAATGATTTTTCTGATTTTCTGTTTTTTTTTTTATATATATGAGGACAAACAAAGCTAAGTTAACAAAGTTAACCCCCTCCCCACACTTGAACTTCGCATTGTCCCCAATGCGAGACCCTAAATATAGAGAAAGGGATAAAAAATACTCCCCTCAAGATGATGTTGGTGCCACGAGACTTCCGAAGCTCTAACTGGTACGTGCTCCGGTCCGAGATCCGATAGATAAAATCTGCAAGTATGTCGTGTACACCCAAAATATAACAGAAAAAGAAAAACCAAACAACCATAATGTACATAAATGCTAATATCCAAACAAAACAGAAAGGAAATTGTTTGAAAATACATATCCGGGGTGTTTTAAATACTAAGTCAAAATAAACACCCAAATAAAAACAAAGTACTGAAACATAAAACACCACCAAGTGCTACCACTACCACAAACTACTCATCATCATCATCATCGTCATCATGCCTCGTGCCAGATGGGCCCTGATCGCCATATCCAGGGGGGTTCCACGGTGGGAACTCCGGCGGGTGCTGAAAATAGTTGGGGTATGCGTGATGCATCTCCCCGAACAAATAAGAAAAACCCGCGGACACCCCCTGGTATAGAGTATCCTGGCGCTGCTCTAGTCGGTCATGTGTGGCCCGAAGCTCTGCCTGACTGGCTCTAATCTCTTGCTGGCTAGCCCGGATCTCATCAAAGTATGTACCATGCTGCTCCTGCGTAACACGCATGTCCTGGAACTGCTGGTAGAAAGTGGGCCAATCCTCATGCTGATGAAATGCATGATGCTGCGGCGAGTGTGGTGGTGTCGGTGGCTGTGGCTCGTGCTCACCCATCTCTTCGTCCTCATCCTGATGTTCCTCCTCAGCTGGAGGTAACGGGTCCCATATCTCTCCATTTAAACCCCTCAACCTATCTCCCCTATCCAACTCAGCAATAACCCCCATGAATTTCAGAGACCGGATATCAACATGCACCCCCTCAGTGATCAAAGTGAGACCCCTAAGCTCCCCCGGCGTCATATATCGCTCATTGTACGTGATTTCGGTCACGTACTGACCGCCGTGAATCTCAATATTCGGGGTCCACCCCGAACACTTGACAAAGTACTCTGCTATTCGCGCGGCGAGGTTGATTGGTGCTTTGTCAACCAACGCATAAAGATAAAGCAAGTCGGGCGTGGGACAGTTACCCTGACTGTCCATGCGTCCGCATATAGAATGGCTGAATACGTGGTGCATCACTCGCACCAGAGGGTCTCGGAGGCGCGAAGCCTTTGACATCCGTGGGTTGTATGGGCCCCCAATAGCGTTACGTGCCCAGAATGCATCCCGCTCTGCATCATTAGGGAAGTTGAACCGATCGTTGAAGACGTCGGGATCATCCATGTCCTCCCGCGTATAAATCCCAAGCCTCCGTCCTAAACGACCCACCGACCATGTATGCCATCGCCTACATAACCTGAAGGTTACCCGATTCCTGTAGCGGAAATCGGGCTCTGTATGTGCAACCGGCCTTTCATACTGATACGATGCGAAGAATTCGATTGTCAATTCCCGGTAAACCGGTCGGTTGCAACCGACCAAGTTTGCAAGCGTGTAGGTCATCATTTCATCAAATCGGTCATATTGATTCAGTTCCCTCATGACCTCCCAATCTAACCAACGGGGCTCTCCAAACTGTTCCCGCCTCGCCCACAAGGCATCGCGCTTCGGTATGCATAAATTTTCTTTCTCGATGTTGGGGTCAAATTGTAGGAAAGGGTGATCCATCTGTAATGGGGAATATTGTTAGGAAGACAGAAACAGGAGAAAAATGAGTTGAAAACAAGCGAGCAGCCAATTATGAAGCTACTGTCCAACTGTACTGGGCATATGGCACGGTCGTTCTCCGGGACGCACGGTCGTGCGTCACCGAGAACTAACAGGCCAAACCAGTCGATATCGTGAATAGCCGGCGAAGCACGACCGTTCCACCATGTGGAACGACCGTGCACTTCCGAATCTGCAGACTTCGACCCCTGAACTTAGAACAATCAGATTTTGCAAAATTTCAACAAGTATTGGGTCAACAGGGGTCTGCAAATCAACCGGGTGTTCACGATACTTCGATTTAACAAGGGCTAGGGTTTCGATTTGTTTATGAAGAGAACCCTAAAAATTCCTTGAAAAATCGGGAGAAATCTACACTAGAACGAAAGAAAACAAGAAATCTAACACTAGAGACGTACCGTGCGAAGTTGGGTGTTTGATCGTGCGAAAAATCGTGGTATACAGTGAAAAATCGCCCTGGAACGGTCTGCAGCGGCTAGGGTTCGCGAATGATGGATTTTGCAGCAGATAATGGTATATATATTGTGCAAAATGACCAAACTGCCCTCATCCTGTGGCACGGTCGTTCTCCGGAATGGAACGGTCGTGCGTCACCGAGGTCGTTCAAAAGCCACAGCCTGTTCTCGGAAATGCACCGAGAGTGCGATCTACCGTTCCGGCTTCCTCGGAATCGCACGGTCGTGTGACCCCGAAGAACGATCGTGCATCAGCTGCAGATACAGATTTCTGCAGAAGCTATTTCCAGCACCCGTTTCGGCCGTTTTTCACCGTTTTTTCGACACACCAACTGTTCTAACAATATTACAATATAGAACCTTCTCCCGGCACGTACGGAAACTAAACAAACAAACGAAAACTACCTAACTAACCTAAATTACGCTAAAACTACCAAAACAAATAAAAGGACAATTTTGCCCTTATAGCGCCAAAGACGCTCCTGCTGCATTTTTGATCCGCGAGTCAGTAGCGTAGACTCTCTCCTCCCCACACTTATGATGTGTGCGGGGTTTGGAGTACAATCACCTCCACCGCCGATTCTATCGGCCCGGCAACATACAACTTCAACCGGTGACCATTTACCTTGAAAATAACGCCATCCGCGTTCTCTACTGCAACAGTACCATACGGAAACACTTCCTTAACTGTGTATGGTCCTGTCCAGCGTGAATGAAGCTTCCCAGGAAATAAGCGCAGCCGTGAATTATAGAGAAGAACAAGATCACCCGCTTGGAATTGTTTGTGGTCCTTCAAGCGTTTGTCGTGAAGTTTCTTCGTGCGCTCTTTGTAGAGTACGGAGCTTTCATAGGCTTGGTGCCGCAATTCTTCCAATTCATGAATTTGGAGAAACCGGGCTTCACCTCCGGTTTTAAGGTCCAAATTCGCGGTTTTCAATGCCCACATAGCCTTGTGCTCCAACTCCACCGGTAAATGGCATGCCTTTCCGTATACCAACCTAAAGGGGGTGGTCCCTATAGGGGTCTTATAAGCTGTACGGAATTCCCATAATGCCTCATCAAGCTTGTCCGACCACTCCTTGCGGTTCGCTCCAACCGACCGCTCAAGGATGCGCTTAAGCCCACGGTTCGTGACCTCCACCTGCCCGCTCGTCTGCGGGTGATAGGGTGTGGATAAACGGTGATGCACACCGTATCGGGACAAAGCCTTTTCAAGCTGTGTATTGCAAAAATGAGTCCCTCGGTCACTAATGAGCGCTTTTGGAGCGCCAAATCGGGCGAACAAACTCTTAAGAAACCTTACAACTACTCTGGCGTCATTAGTGGGTAAGGCTTGCGCCTCCGCCCACTTTGATACATAATCAACAGCCACGAGTATGTATTTGTTTCCACGTGAGGGGGGGAACGGTCCCATGAAGTCTATCCCCCAAACATCAAAGACTTCACACACCTATATCCAGTTCTGTGGCATTTCGTCACGTGCCGATATGTTCGTCGCCCTCTGACAAGCATCGCACGCTTTCACCCAACTCTGCGCGTCACGGAAAATGGTCGGCCAGTAAAACCCGGAATCCAACACCTTCTTCGCGGTGAAGTTGGCTCCGTGGTGGCCTCCGGTAGGTCCCTCATGACACTGGCGCAGAATGTCGGTCGCCTCAGTCCCAGATACACATCTCCTAATCACCTGATCAGCACCCACCTTGAACAAGAAAGGGTCGTCCCATATGTAGTGCTTGAGATCCGAAAAGAATTTCCTCTTTTGCTGGTGAGTCAACCCTTTTATCAGAATCCCGCAAGCAAGATAGTTCGCAAGGTCGGCGAACCATGGCGACTCATCACATATCTCAACACCCATCAAAGATTCGTGTGGGAACTTGTCATTGATTGAATCCCAACGCGAATCCTCGATGTCTCCGTGCTCTAACCGAGACAGATGGTCGGCAGCTACATTCAAAGCACCCTTTTTATCTTGTATCTCAATATCAAACTCTTGCAGCAACAGGATCCATCTGATTAAACGCGGTTTAGCGTCCTGTTTGCTGAAGAGGTATCTAATGGGTGCATGATCAGTGTATACAACGGTTTTCGAAAGCACCAGATACGATCTAAATTTATCGAATGCGAAAACGACCGCCAAGAGCTCTTTTTCAGTCGTGATATAATGCTCTTGAGCGTCGTGGAGAGTTTTACTCGCATAGTAGATCGGATGGAAGTGCTTTTCCTTCTTTTGACCCAGAACGGCCCCTATAGCGTAATCACTCGCGTCACACATGATTTCAAACGGCAAACTCCAGTCCGGTGCGACTAAAATAAGGGCCTCTACCAACTTTTGCTTGAGGAGGTCAAAAACCCTCAAGCAATCATCTCCAAACACGAACGGAGCATCTTTCTCTAACAAACGGGTCATGGGTCTGGCGATTTTAGAAAAATCTTTGATGAATCGCCGATAGAACCCGGCATGACCGAGAAAGCTCCGTATAGCACGAACAGAGGTGGGGGGCGGAAGTCGTGATATAACATCGACTTTAGCTGGATCGACTTCCATGCCCGCGTGAGAGATTTTGTGTCCCAGAACTATGCCCTCCTTCACCATGAAGTGGCATTTCTCCCAGTTCAGGACCAGATTGGTCTCCTCACACCTCTTCAACATTCTTTTCAAATTTTCCAGACATTGATCAAAGGAATCCCCAAATACCGAAAAATCGTCCATGAACACCTCCATGGAATCCTCAATCATGTCGTGGAAAATTGCGACCATACATCGCTGGAAAGTAGCCGGCGCATTACACAGCCCAAACGGCATACGCCGGTAGGCGAATGTACCGAAAGGACAGGTAAATGTGGTCTTCTCCTGGTCCTCAGGAGCGATAGGAATTTGAAAGTAACCTGAGAACCCATCTAGAAAACAATAATATAACTTCCCTGACAGACGCTCCAACATTTGATCAATGAATGGAAGCGGGAAGTGGTCCTTGCGGGTGGCGTCGTTGAGTTTGCGATAATCGATGCAAACCCGCCATCCAGTGACCGTCCTGGTTGGAATGAGCTCATTCCTATCGTTCGTGACCACAGTCATGCCCCCTTTTTGGGCACTACCTGCACAGGGCTGACCCAAACAGAGTCGGAAATGGGATAGATCATACCAGTATCTAACAACTTAATCACTTCCTTTTTAACGACCTCTTGCATGTTCGGGTTCAGCCGCCTCTGGTGCTGCGCACACGGCTTGAACTGATCCTCCATAAGAATTTTATGTGTACAGAAGGAGGGATTTATACCTTTAATGTCCATGATTTTCCAAGCGATTGCTTTCTTATGAAGTTTCAACACATTAAGCAGTCTGCTCTTTTCCTCTCCCGCCAAACCAGATGAAATAATGACAGGCAAATGACGCTCCTCATCAAGAAATGCGTACTCTAGGTGCGGTGGGAGCTCTTTAAGCTCCAAGGTAGGAGGATCTTCCACTGAAGGCTTCGACTTCACTTCACTCTCGCGATCAATTTCTGTGAAACGATCCGGACTCTGGGGACTATCATCACCAATCTGATAGACTGGCTGCTCTAAATAGTGGCCCTCCTGCGTAATGCCATCTAAGTCCCCACACAACAGATGTGTGTCCGAATCTATCTCCTCGATCGTACCCTGGAAATGCGTGCTCACATAAGTGTCGACAATGTCAACATAATAGAGCGCGTCGTCCTGACTCAGAGGATGCTGCATAGAACGTTTAATGTCAAACGTCACATGCTCATCATCTACTCGGAGTGTGATCTCGCCCGCCGCCACGTCCACAATTGTCCGGGCGGTATTCAAAAACGGGCGTCCGAGTATCAGAGGCACTCTCGAGTCCTCATCCATGTCCAGGATAACAAAATCCACGGGAAATACAAACTTGTCAATCTTAACAAGCATATTCTCTACAAACCCGCGTGGATACTTGACAGAACGATCCGCAAGTCGAATACTCATCCTCGTAGGTGACAGCTCACCTAGATCCAACTTTGTAAAAACCTTATAGGGCATAAGGTATATACTCGCTCCTAGATCTGCTAACGCATTACTGACTGACAGATTGCCAATGAGGCAAGGAAGCGTGAAACTGCCTGGATCGCCCATTTTTGTAGGCAGGCGATTCTGGAGAATAGCAGAGCAGCTTTCATTCATAACCACACAAGACATGTCCTTGAGTTTTTGCTTGTTTGAGAGGATGTCTTTTAGAAACTTCGCATACTTTGGCATCTGTGCCAAAGCCTCAACAAACGGTATGTTTATATGCAATTGCTTAAACATCTCAAGAAACTTACCGTTTTGTTCATCCATTTTCTGCTTCTTCAACCTTCCTGGATAGGGCACTGGAGGCTTGTAACCTGTGACCGGCTCCTGGACTTGTGCTGTACTTGCTGGGCGGAGCCTGGCATGCACCTCATCCGGTGTGTCGGTCGGGACCGCTTCAGTGATCGGTGGTGAGTCCGATATGACGGGTCTGGTAGGTTTTCCACTCCTGGTCATCACCGCATTCACATCTCTATGCGGGCCCGGGTTTGTCTCAGTATTGCCCGGGAGACCACCCTGGGGTCTCTTTGACATCATCTGTGCCAGCTGACCAACCTGATTCTCTATGTTCTGAATCGAGGCCTTGTGGCTCCTCATTTCTCCCTCATGAGAGAGAAAACGATCCTCGCTCTGCTGATAGCATTTTTCAGCTAACTGATTCGCGCTCGAGGAGCTAGTAAGAAGCTGGGACATCATCTCCTCCAGCTTAGAACTAGACTGAGGGGCCTGCTGCTGGGAACTACTCCCAAAGCCCTGATTCTGATGCGGGTATGAACGTTGTTGGTAGGATTGGTTGTACTGCTGATAATGCTGACCCTGACCCTTATGCTGTTGCTGTTGCGCTGGAGCGCGCGGAGTGAATCCCAAAGGATTTTGATTGCCTGTGTTCGCACGCCACCCAAAATTTGGGTGATTTCTCCAACCGGGATTGTAGGTGTTACTGTAAGGGTTGTTTTGCGGCCTAACTTGATTACCCACGAAATCTACCTCTTCGTGGCCCTCGTATCCGACTCCCTGAAAACATGCCCCAGGCTCGTGTGACACACCACACTGGTCACAACCCGAGCTCGCATGCGCAATCATCTGGGACCTGTCGAATCTCGATGCAAGAGCCGAGATTTGTGCAGTAATGGCCGTATAATCGTCTACAGCATGCACTCCTGCGGGATCCTGATGATGATGATGTAGCCCGACCTCTATCTCCCTCTCGGCGAGAGCTAGACTTCAACGCAGCCTTTTCAATGATATCGTAAGCCTCATTGGGCGTCTTTGTCCCCAAATTGCCTCCTGCGTTCATATCTAATCGCTCCTGCGTATTGTAGCTAAGCGCCTGATAGAATGTCAAGACTAACCGTCTCTTGGTGAACCCATGATGTGGAACATCAAGTAACAGATCCTTGAATCTCTCCCACGCTGCATGCAACGATTCTCCCTCATCCTGACGAAAGGTCACCACTCGGTTCCTTAGCTTGGTTGTCTTCTCGGGTGGAAAGTACTTCTTCATAAATAGCTCCGCCAACCCATTCCAGGTCCTGATGGACCCAGCTGGCAGTGACATAAGCCACGCTCTGGCTTTGTCACGCAGTGAGAAAGGAAACAACCGTAACCGAACGGCATCCTCCGAAACATCCCTCATTTTAAACGTGGAACACACTTCGAGAAAAGCCGCAATATGTCGTCCGGGATCCTCATGTTCGTGTCCGTCGAACTGCACCGAATTCTGCACCATATTAATTATACTAGATTTTATTTCAAAATTAGGTGCATCAATAGTAGGTCTAAGGATACTTGGCTCCAGGCCTGTCGCTCCAGGCTAGTTAGACTCATTCAACGGTTGATTATCGTCTGCCATGGTTATGTTTCCTCCTGAGCCCTCGGCTTCAGTAGGTACCACCGAATCCGGCCCGCCAGATGCGAGCAATAGCCCAACCGCACGCCCTTTCGCGCGAAGACGCCTCCGAAGATCACGTTCGGGTTCGTCAGACGGTTCAACAAGTTCTGGAGCGGGGGTCGAGAACATCAACCTGCAAACGAAAATTCGACACAGTGAATATTTTATTAATTAAATAATGCTGTTTTTTTTTCAGCTGAATAGAAGCAGAAGATTATTATAAATGGGCTGAAAATTTTATAAAAATCCGAAAAATAGCCCGAAATTTTAAAAAAATTCAACAAAATAAATAAATGAATCGACTAATACAAAAATGGCTTTAGGGTGCCGAAAACCCAAAGAATAAGTGAATAAATAAATCCGGATCAAATAAATAAATGAAACAAAAATACCGCAAAAATGAATAAATCGAATAAAACAAGAAATATTAACAAATAAATAATCAAGAAATTATACACAAATACTAACAAGTATATACACCGATAACCAAATGACTCGGGTCGTTCCTAAAACTCGCCATATCCCCGGCAACGGCGCCAAAAACTTGACGTGTGCGTATATATACATAATTTTTTCAATGAATTACACACGATTGGGTTTTAAATTTATAAAAGTGATTATTACTTTTACATCAAAACACACACGAAAGAGGCAAGTGTACCCCGTCATATATGTAATAAAGTATCGGTAAGAACCAAGTATCGATCTAAGGAAATGGGCGGAGAATTAATACTAGACCTTTGTCATTAAACTACCGGTAAAAACATAGATTTGGTTGATTTGAACTAAACTAAAGTAAACATAACCAAATACATAATAGTAAGTAGATAAAAAGCCTTGCTAAATACACAACCACAGCATGTCAACTAAGTCAGTTTTGGCACTAGAAGCATTCGATCAAAATTCCAATTCAAGACAATTAGTATCCCTTTCGGGAATCCTAACATGACAATCATTCGGAAAGCTAAAATGATAAACACACTTTAACCACCTAAAATTGTTCTTTAACGTGCAATTGATAAATGTCTATGAAAATCTCTTAAAAATAAGTTAGTCAGCCGTTAGGATTATTCTAACCTCACTTAAACAAGGAAAGCAACACCGATAAACACAATGCAACCACCGAGAAAAGCATAATCTAGATTAAATCACAACCGAGTTCATTTTACAAATCTTACACAATAATTCACTAAGATAGCAATTTTGGCCTAAACTACTAACTAAGTTAACAAATCATGGCAAGAATTTATAACGACACCATCTAACCCGTTTAGGCCCTTACGTGACGGCAAGCTCTCTTGATTAACAATAATTACATTTTATTAAATCACTAACCATTTCTAATATCATGATGCATACATTTAAACCAAGTTAAACTAGTTAACCAAATTCAAAGTTTACTAATACAAGATTAATTAAGCTTCATTTTTCAACTATCTTAACTAACCAAGCACCAATCATCCAACATAATTACTTATAATCAAGAAATCAATATCAATAACAAGGTTGCAAACTAATCATCAAAGATAATCATAGAAAATACTTCAAATGTCATTACAAACCAAGTTTAACAAACTAATGGTTATAATCTAGCAAGGGATTGTTGTGTTTTTGCCCAAAGGCTACAATAATACATAAATCATAATCTAAGTACTTGAAAGATTAACAAAAACTTGGAAAGATTAGAAAATCAAACCATAAACAAGTACTAGACTAAGGATCCGGGTAGTAATCGAGCTAAACGGGATAATGTGGCTTGAATCCGGGTGAAAGCTAATGCCTCCGGAGCCTAAAAATCGCCATTGAAGCTCTCCAAAAATCCAGAATTTCCCAAGATAACGAGCAGAATGTTTCTGCTGTGTTTTTATACTTTTTGCTGTTGCACGGTCGTTCTCCCTGTGGAACGACCGTTCACTTTATTCAATTATTGGACATGGGTCACCATACCGCATACGTCATCGGATCGTTGACCAGATCTGAAATGGCACGACCGTTCTCCCTGTGGAACGGTCGTTCAGTTCCGGGCTTCATGTTGCACGCCAAGTCGCACCTACCGTTCAGTTCCGAGACTCTGTTGATTCACCGGAGACGCACGGTCGTTCCTCATATGGAACGACCGTTCTTCACCAAGTCTCTTGTTTCCCTGGAACGCCCAGCCGCACTGATCGTTCATTGCCGAGATGATCAGCGTTGTTGGAGATGCACGACCGTGCATCAGGTGGAACGGTCGTTCCACAGGCCTAGTTCAGAATCCTTAACAGAAAGTCCGCAGCTTTGTCGTTTTGTCCGGAAAGTCCTCGTTTTTGGTATCATCTTGTCTGGAATGCAGTTTTAGGCCTGTAAACACAAATGTAGATAAATAAGTATCCGAACGACGGTTTTACGGCCAAAAACGCATAAAATAGGGGTAAAACGGGGGACTAAAATATGTGTAAATTAGAGTGTATCATTTAATCATATTATAACTCAGTTATAGCAAGAGTATTCTAAATCATCACCAATGTCAAGAAACATAAATAATGATTCATGGTCACAACAACAACAAACATATTACCAGAATAATTAATCATACTGACCGAAATATAGGATGCTGAAAATATAATGATGATGATCACGGTGGGGGCGTTCAACTGTTGCCGTGCGTCGCAAATCAGGGAAGAGAGGGGGTAGGGTTTTCAGATTAATCTCTAAAGTAAAGGTTATTATCAACACCTTATAGTTGTTCGCTACTGGGCCGAAGCCCATTCCTGATTTCGTTGGTCACAAGGTGGACGAAAACACACAAAGTATTTTCGTGAGTGGGTGATTTCGTGAAGGGGTGATTGGCAAGGATCCAAGTTTTATTAGTTATATGCGTCACATCATTAACACAAAATATATAAATCACATACACACTTATATAATGCACACCAAACATATATATAAAATACACTTCGAAATTAAGTACAAGGTCAAGTCGAATTGAGACCTTGAAAACTCGAGTTGTCACATAACTAAGGCTAGGCTACCCAATACCCGCCCCTGACAATAACCCTAGTTCTCTCTCTAGCTATGGCGATTCTGGTGACTCTTCTTTCCTTTGATTTTAATTCATGATTTTCGTATAACAGTCTGATCATCGGAGCATTGATTTATCAATTTCTCTGATTCGAACTCGTTAGCGGAAGGATTGGGTTGAATCTCGATTCTTTTTTCTGTTTTTCGTCTAGCTAAATTAGGGTTTTTGTTCTTTCTTTTGTTCAGCTCGGTTTACTAGTCCTTCGTTGATTCTGAGTGCATGGTTGTCTCTGCTGTTGATTAATGGAGAGAGGTGCTGATTATTCAATGGATGATCGATTAAAATCTGATGATGTTGCTAAGTGTGATCGGGGCAAGCCGCCTCTACCGTTTAGGGGTTTAGCGACCAAAGTGGTTAATATCGATGGGAACCCTATGCTGCCGAGGAGGGGTACAATCCAGAGTGTTCAGTCTGATCCGAAATTATTTAATGTTATTGATGAACTCAGTAAGATTACTGTTCCTGTTGTATCGTCGGTGAATCAAAGCGCAGGGGATAATGTGGAAGTTTATGGTGATCAGGGTTTACATGTGGATCAAAGTAGCAGTTTGAAAACTAAGTCTTACGCTGATACGGTTGTAGCCAGTAATGTGCAGAAAGTTAATTTCCGTTCTTTGGCTAGCTCGATTGTTCAAGAAGGCTGTGATGTTGTTCTTCCAAAGGAATCTGTTAGATCTGTGCAGGATAAAATGGCCAACACCATTTACGGTTATTTTTTGGGAGAACGAGTTGCATTCCCGGTGGTAGATTACTATGTGAAAAGTAACTGGAAAAAATATGGATTGCAAAAGACGATGATGAATGCCAATGGATTCTTCTTCTTCAAGTTTCATGATGAAGTAGGGATGTCAAACGCTCTTAAAGATGGTCCGTGGATTATTAGATCTCAACCATTATTTTTGAATAAATGGACCCCTACGACCAAGTTAGAAAAGAAAGAGGTTAAACAAGTGCAAGTGTGGGTGAAAATTCATGAGGTTCCCATAGCGGCCTATACGGAAGACGGACTCAGCTTGATAGCAACAACTATTGGGGAGCCAAAAATGCTGGATACGTTCACAACGTCCATGTGCACGGATTCATGGGGTCGTAGTAGTTATGCTCGTGCTTTGGTGGAAATTTCGGCGGATAACGAATTCCGAGAGGAGATTACAATGGCAATACCTGAACCTGACGGGGAGGGTTATATAAAGGAGACGATGTATGTAGAATATGAATGGAGCCCACTTCGTTGTGCTACTTGTTGTGTGTTTGGTCACTCGAATGACACATGTCCGAAAAAGCTAGCGAGAATGAGTAATGCCCGATATGAGGATCACAACCATAATGTCCAAAGGAACAAACAAGTGAAAAAGATGCCGATAGTTGATCAGGATGGGTATACTGAGGTGCATGGTAAGAAAGTTGCTAGAAAGATGGGTATTCCGGTGAACAAACAAAGCAATAAATTTGAATATAGGCCGGTGATGAAGCCGAAACCGAAGGAAAATAATGGATCAACTTCAAAGCAATCGAATAACCCGTTTGACATTCTGAATGATCTTGATACGGAAACGGGTACTAGGAAAAATTTAAGGGGATGGAAAAGCAATGACGAGGATGATGATGACGTTGAGGAGGTATACAATGAAATGGATGAGTTTATGGTGCAGGGTTCGGTGAATTTAAATAAAAAACAAGGGGCAAGCACTCCTTCTACGACAGTTACTCATGGTTAGTATTGCAGTTTGGAATATAAGGGGGTTGAATCGCCCGCTTAAACAAATGGAGGTTCGTCAGGCTGTCAGGGATTATAATTTGAACTTGTGTGCTATTTTAGAGTCCCATGTTGATGTGGTCAATCTAGGTAAAGTTTGTAAATCGGTTTTTAGATCTTGGGATTGGACTTCTAATGGAGGTTGCTGTAACAAAGGTACTAGAATTATTATTGGATGGAATCCGGCGATTTTTGATGTCATGGTTATGGATCAATCTTCCCAGGTTATGCACCTCCAACTTGTTTTTAAACTGGATAAAAGAATGGCCTTCTGTTCGATTGTGTATGCAGATAACTATTATGTCTCCCGTAGAGAGTTGTGGCATCTTCTTTCTATGCATAAAGTTTTTGTGGCGGATAGGCCTTGGTTTATTATGGGGGATTTCAATTCAGCGCTTAACACGGAAGATAGTTCGATGGGTACTTCTGCTATTTCGATTGGTATGAGGGAGTTCCAAGCGTGTGTTGATGACATTGAAGTGTTCGATATTAATCGGACAGGTATCCATTTTACATGGAACCAAAAACCGAAAAAAGATGTTGGATTACTTAAGAAGATTGATCGGGTGATGGGAAACACTCATTTTGTTGCTGAATATCCGAACTCAGTTGCTATTTTCAAGCCTTACAGGCTTTCGGACCATTGCCCTTGTATTTTATCTATTCCGGAAGCTATGAAGCTGAAACCGAGGTCTTTTAAATTTGCTAACTTTCTGGTGTTTAAACCAGAATTTTTAGAGATTGTTAAGAAGCATTGGGTGTCTAACGTGGATGGGGTGCACCAATTTCGAGTTGTCAAGAAACTTAGGATGCTTAAAAATCCGTTTCGATCATTGCTTTTCAAACAAGGCAATCTTCACAAAAAGGTTGAAAGACTTCGGATGAAATTAGATGTTATTCAGCAGAATATTGATCAGGATCCGTTAGATATTGATTTCAGAAATGAAGAATCGGCTATTAGCCATGAGCTTCAAGACGCGATGCTGGATGAGGAGAGGTTTCTGAAACAAAAGGCTAAGGTTGACTGGTTGAGAGCGGGTGACATGAATACCGCTTTTTTTCATTCCTCTTTGAAAATCAGAAACCATTATAGTAGGATTGAAGTTGTTAATGATGCGGAAGGGAATCCTTATGAAGGAGAAAATGTTTATAAAGCTTTTGTTCAACATTATGAGAAGTTTTTTGGAAGTCAAGGTAGGGGTGTTTAGAATTCGATTCGAATTCGAAAAATTCGAAATTCGACTCGATTCGAATTCGATTTAAAAAGTTCGAATTCGAGTTGATTCGTATTCGAGTCCAGTAATCGAATTAGAATCGAATACGAATTTATGATTTTGAATTCGATTCGATTCGAAATTCGAATTCAATTTATATATATATTTTTTGATATATGTATATACACACACAAACATATATACACACATGTAACTTTTAAACTTGGCAAAAAATATGAACTACCTCCATAAGTGATAAGTTTATTATTCATAACATTACCAAACCTACTGACAAATAGTCCATGCTACTTATTTATATATTTTTACCTAACTCAAATCGCTACAGGTTACAAACCTATCTTCTAATTTTTGGTGTTTTGACGTATTGATAGTTAATTAATGGTGCAGATTAATTATATTTTATGTTGAATGTAATTAGTTTGTAGTATTTTAAAAAATGAAAGTAAAATAATTTATTGTTTAGGGTGAATTTGTATTAAATCGAATTTATTCGAATTCGGTTCGAATTCGATTCGAATTCGAGTTTCAAATATTAATCGAATCGAATCGAATACGAATTCAGGTAAAAATAATAAAAATTCGAAAAATTCGATTCGAATAATTCGAAAATTCGTTATTCGATTCGATGAACACCCCTAAGTCAAGGTGATATTTCGCTTCAACCAGCCCCGGATTTATTTCCGAAAGTTTTATCTCTTGATGTTGCTTCAAATATGGTGCGAGATATAACGGATGAGGAGGTCAAGAAGGCGATGTTCTCTATTGGTAATGATAAAGCTCCAGGCCCGGATGGTTATACGGCGGCGTTTTTCAAAAGTGCTTGGCCTATTATTGGTAATGATATAGTTAATGCAATTAAAGATTTTTTCTTGACTGGTAACTTGCTTCGGGAGTTAAATCATACCCTTATAGTTCTGATTCCTAAAGTGTCAACTCCTATGGTTGTTACTGATTTTCGCCCGATTGCATGTTGTAATGTTCTATACAAGTGTATTAGCAAGATTATTGCAGACAGGATCAAGGGAGCTTTGAATGATATTGTTAGCATCAATCAATCGGCTTTTGTTCCAGGAAGGAAGATCTCGGATAATATCCTCTTAACGCAAGAATTAATGCATAATTATCATCGGAATGTTGGCCCTCCCCGATGTGCGTTTAAAGTGGATATTCAAAAAGCATATGATACGGTCGATTGGAGTTTCCTAAAAAATGTGCTGCTTGGGTTTGGTTTTAACAAGAGAATGGTGAAGTGGATTATGATATGTGTGTCTTCTACTTCATTTTCGGTTTGTGTCAATGGTACGGTGCATGGTTTTTTCAAAGGTAACCGAGGTTTAAGGCAAGGGGATCCAATCTCTCCATATTTATTTACTCTTGTAATGGAGATTTTGACGGGTATTCTTCAGCATGCGGTTCGGATAGACTCTTCGTTTAAGTTCCATAACCGATGCGAGAGACAGCAGATTATAAATCTCTGTTTCGCGGATGATCTTTTTCTTTTTGCGAGAGGGGAGGTGAACTCGGCCAGGTGTATTATGTCTTCGCTTTCAAAGTTCACAAAGATGTCGGGGTTAGTGCCTAGCAACCAGAAGAGTACGGTCTTCTTTTGTAACGTAAATGAGAATGTCAAACAGGCGATTCTGGATATTATGCCTTTTGTGGAAGGCAAGTTACCTGTGAAGTATTTGGGGGTACCTCTTATTACTTCTAAGCTCAGGTACAATGATTGCTGTGTTCTTGTGGAGAAACTTGAAAAAAGAATAATGCATTGGAAGAATAAATTGTTATCTTTCGCGGGTAGACTTCAACTTATTATTTCAGTTCTTTCCTCTATGCATATTTATTGGTCCTCGGTGTTTATCCTGCCAACTCGGGTTATTAATGAGCTTGAAGCTAGAATGCGGAATTTCTTATGGAATCAAGATGTTTCTTTTAGTAGAGGTAAAGCGAAAGTTTCTTGGAAGTCGGTTTGTACTCCTAAGTTTGAAGGGGGTTTGGGTATTAGACGTATTGGGGATATGAATAAAGCCTTAATGTCGTCTCACATTTGGAGTATTGTCTCGAAGCGGGAGTCTCTTTGGGTTGAGTGGATACATTCTTATCGGCTAAAAGGCAAAAGCTTCTGGGTTTGTAAATCGCCTTCTAACTCTTGTTGGTCATGGCGAAAGCTTATTCAGATGCGGTCGATTATTCGTAAACACATCTGGTCCGAAGTAGGGAATGGTCTTAATACTTCAGCTTGGTTTGATTTTTGGAGCGATTTGGGGCCTCTTGGTGAGTTTCTGACGCCAAGAACTATCTCAGATGCTGATTTTCGGTTCGATGACAAGGTGGCGGATATTTTTTCTAATGATTCTTGGAAGTGGCCGGATGCTTGGAGGGATCTGTTTCCTGTTCTCATTCAGCTCGATCAATTTCATTTGGATACGTCTAAACATGACCGATTGCTATGGAAAGATGGTGTTCATACTGAGGAGTTCTCTTCTTCAGCTGTTTGGAATTCGGTTCGGCATAGAGATCCGGAGATAGACTGGTGCAGTTTTGTTTGGTTTGCACAATGTATCCCTAGGCATGCGTTTATGATGCGGCTGATAATGAGGGTAAGCTTCTTACTCAAGACAAAATTTTACAATGGGATTTTGATCGGCGTAAAAACATGAACATGATGTGCTGCTTACTATGCTATGAAAATTATGATTCTCATCCTCATTTATTCTTTGAGTGTAAGTTTGCATCTCAAGTGTGGCTTTTGATTCGTAATAAAGTGGGGATGAATGATGTGTGTCCGAGGTGGGTGGATATTGTCGAATGGCTTCGGGCTCGAGCTCGCTCAAAGAAAGCTGAAGTTTATGTTGCTAAGATTCTAGTTGCGGCTGCTGCGTATACTATTTGGCAAGAGCGGAATACAAGGTTATTTAAAATCAATTACGCCCTCCTGAAACGGTTAGTGATGTCATTCTAAATACAGTCAGGTATAAGTTGATGGGTGCGAAATTGAAGAACACGGATAGGGTTCGCAAGTTGCTTGGGGAATGGAGGATTACTAACGAAAGAGATAATGATGGAGGCTGATTAGTTTGTAGTCTTTCTTTGGGTGTCTAGAATTTTGTCTAGGTGGTTTCTTTGGCTGGTTGTTTATTTTTGTGTTTTTTATTTGCTTACTTTCATGGGGCATGTCTCATGATTGAACTAGTGTAGACTCTCTACACTACTTGTGTTTTGTTGGTTGTGAATATATAGAATCACCGGGGTAACCCTTTACCCAAAAAAAAACATAAACGTAAACGAGAGCATACCTTAAAACTATCTACGACACGTTGATGTAGAGTTTCCCTACTCCTGCTCCTAATCGCGCTCCAAAAGCGACTATTAACAACACCCAACGGGGTATCGTATACTTGGGATTCTCTATACTAGAGCGTTTCCATTAAAGAAACGGGTACCTAAACAAACTACTGAGACTCTTATTTAAAGTAAGCAAGCTAGCACCTCAAAACCCTTTCTGGTCGATGTGGGATTCAATTGACGTGCCTACCTGCCTGCTTGACCTGCTAGCTTGCTTGCTTATATATATTAATTCAGCTGCTTCACTCGTTTTTCTCGTATAACTTTTAAAATATGACATTTTATAAAACAACGAATATTTCATTAGAACGAGCATATTTTTATCTACGTTTTAACCTAAGTTTCATTAAAAAAAAGTAAGGTCAAAAATAATATATTTAATTATTAATATTAAACGGTCTCATATATTAGCCAAGACTTGTCAAGATATTTCACCTTTCACACAATCATCTTACTCGTTTAACAATATATGAAATATAAATTACATAATTCATATGTTTATAACCAGTACATTAAGGTTCGAGGTATTACATCCTTCCCTCCTTACGAAAATTTCGTCCTCAAAATTTGTCTTCACTTAAAAAGATGAGGGTACTTATCTTTCATTATGTTTTCTAATTCCCATGTAAAGTTGGGTCCATGACGTGCGTTCCACTTGACTTTGACTAACGGGGTTTCCTTCTTGCGTAACTTTTTAACCTTCCTATCTTTGATTTGTAGTGGTTCTTCAATGAAGTTGAGTTTGTCGTCAACCTGTACGTCTTCCAGGGGAATTTGTTGGGCTTCGTCCACTAGGCACTTCCTTAAATTTGATACATGAAAAGTATTATGTATTCTTGCCAGCTGTTCAGGAAGTTTTAGCTGATAAGCCACTGATCCTACTTTGCTTGTTACTTCAAACGGCCCAATGTATCAGGGTTTCAACTTTCCCTTCTTTCCAAACCGAATCACTCCTTTCAGAGGTGATACCTTAAGCATTACTTTATCCCCTAGTTGGAACTCTAGGGGTTTACGCCTCTGATCTGCATAACTCTTTTGTTGATCTTGAGCACTTTTCATCCTTTCTTTTATTTGCTGGATCTTTTCTGTGGTCTCCACAACGATTTCTGGTCCTGATAGTTGACTTTCCCCTACTTCCGTTCAACAGATAGGAGTTCGGCACCTTCTTCCGTATAAAGCTTCATAAGGTGCAGCTTTGATGCTGGCGTGATAGCTATTATTATAGGCGAATTCGATGAGTGGTAGATGAGTGTCCCAACTTCCACCAAAATCAATTACACAAGCCCGAAGCATATCTACTAATGTCTGAATAGTCCGTTCACTCTGCCCATCCGTCTGAGGATGATATGCAGTGCTTAGATTAAGCTTTGTTCCCAACTCTTGTTGGAAACTTTGCCAGAACTTAGATGTGAAACGACTATCTCTGTCTGATATGATCGATACAGGCACCCCATGTCGTGAGACTATTTCTTTGATGTAAATTTAAGCTAGCGTGTTCATCTTATAGTCCTCACGAATTGGCACGAAGTGTGCAGACTTGGTCAGTTTGTCCACTATTACCCAAATAGTATCATAACCGTGACTTGACCTTGGGAGCTTCGTGATAAAATCCATGGTGATTTTCTCCCATTTCCATTCTGGAATCTCCGGTTGTTGCAAGTATCCAGAGGGTTTTTGATGTTCTGCCTTCACCTTAAGGCATGTAAGGCACTTTTCCACATAATGGGCAATAGATCGCTTCATTCCTGGCCACCAATAATCTCTCCTTAAATCCTTATACATCTTGTCACTGCCAGGGTGAATGGAATACTTATACTTATGAGCTTCCTCTAAGATTGTATCCTTATACATCTTGTCACTTCCAGGGTGAATGGAATACTTAAATCCTTATACATCTTGTCACTGCCAGTGCTTATAAGTACATTCCTTTGATTTGGAATATTCACCTTTTCCTTCTAGTGGCATGGTTTCAATAGTGTTTTTTCGCCCATTCCTTCCCTTTGTACTGGCGTGGAGGCTGCTGAGCTTTCTTCATGTCGTTCTCCAGATTGGTTAACATTACCGGTTTGTGCATTCTTCATTACCTTAGCCACTTCCACAGCTATATTGTGGATATCCTCAGTATTTAGACGCATGCTTGTACTAGACCGGGACCTGACACTGTGAGAGGGAGTTCGAGTCCTATAAGAACCTTCCTCTCTCCTTCTGTTATTCTGATTATTTCTAGACCCTTGTTCATCTCTATGTTCAGACATTGTCTCCTTCCTATAGGAATATAAGTATAAAGAGTTACTAGTATGTATGATACATCATTATAATATAACAACTATATACATCACATATATATATATATATATAAGGCTGGCAATTGGGTACCTATTAAGACACGATTAGACCTGTTTGACTGAAAAATAGACCCTTTGACTTTTTTAATTTTTAAAATAATTAAAATTACAATGTTAGGATCTATCATTTATTCATCTTTGTACATAAAACATAAAACTGTTTTATAAACATGAGGTAGAAAGTAGTTAAACGAATCGTAATCATGTTTGAAACTTGTGTTGTGCGCGCCGTCAGAAACCTGTTAAACCTGTTAAGACACGATTTGCCAGCCTTATATATATATATACACGTATATATATAGCACATAAAAAGGCACAACATAGTTTACTTCTTCTAGCGTCACTCAATTGACTATGCAAGTACTTTTCCTGAGAACATGTTATTTGGCTTAGTCTGAGTGTGCTATTAATCTTTAGAGAACTACTGGTTAAAGCTTAGGCGTTCCTGCAATACCTAATTTGCTAAAACCTCGGGCTCTGATACCAACTGTAACACCCACCCCGTAACCCGGGTGATTGTGCACAATTGATATACTTACAGCGGAAACAAACTAAACTTTCATTAAAACTTATAATAGTCTGAGTACAACACTTTATTTAATTACAAACTTTTGGCAACTAAGAACTCCTTGATCTTCTAAAACTCCACAACTGTCAAGTGGTTCCTATAGCTTTCCTCATGACTCACCTGAGATAAGTATACTCAAAACGACGTCATATATATACTAGTGAGCTCATACTATACAATTTTTATAAAGACAGACCATAGTTTACATTATATGCATACACAATATGGGCATGTGACCACATTATAGTCAGGTTGGGCCTCGTTGAACCTTATAGGTCACATTTGACTTGTCACAAACCACCGTACAAGAGACATACTGGTCCTCCAGCTGTGTCCCCCTACGGCCGTCACATAGGTATGAGTGTGTGTCGCTGGACCTTATAAGCACAAAGTGCCTGTGGGTACAACACCTTATTACCCTTCCCAGAGGACACACCTCATTAAGCATAATAGGATCCCATGTACCCCTACTGACACATGCATACTGCAGCATTCTCATTATTACCAGTTATGGACGAGTATACTATCACAGTTTAAAAGACGAGTATGATGACTCACCTGATTAGCAATTGCTTAACAGCCGCTAGTACGATTGGGTTATGTCTCAAGGTCCTAACACAATTACATAATCCTAGGTTAGGTAATGGTACACCTAACTAGTCATTATCATGGTTGGATATTGGTTAGTGCTGCCTTGTTTAAGCATGGTTGATCAGTCTATGCTTAACTAAGGCTAGGCTACCCAATATCCGCCCCTGACAATAACCCTAGTACCTAAAAATAATACTAACATTACCACTACTACTAATAATAACATTACTACTAATAATAATACTCCTATTAACTACTAAAATTGAATAATAAATAACTAAACATAAACGTAAACGAGAGCATACCTTAAAACTATCTACGGCACGTTGATGTAGAGTTTCCCTACTCCTGCTCCTAATCGTGCTCCAAAAGCGACTATTAACAACACCCAACGGGGTATCGTATACTCGGGATTCTCTATACTAGAGCGTTTCCATTAAAGAAACTGGTACCTAAACAAACTACTGAGACTCTTATTTAAAGCAAGCAAGCAAGCACCTCAAAACCCTTTCTGGTCGATATGGGATTCAGTTGACGTGCCTACCTGCCTGCTTGACCTGCTAGCTTGCTTGCTTATATATATTAATTCAGCTGCTTCACTCGTTTTTCTCGTATAACTTTTAAAATATGACATTTTATAAAACGACGAATATGTCATTAGAACGAGCATATTTTTATCTACGTTTTAACCTAAGTTTCATTAAAAACGGAGTAAGGTCAAAAATAATATATTTAATTATTAATATTAAACAGTCTCATATATTAGCAAAGGCTTGTCAAGATATTTCACCTTTCACACAATTATCTTACTCGTTTAACAATATATGAAATATAAATTACATAATTCATATGTTTATAACCAGTACATTAAGGTTCGGGGTATTACATCCCCTCCCAATCAAGTATGTTTGAATCTCATTTTTCTGCAAAAAGGTCTTACCTGCCAAGTCGTTTACCTCAAATGTTGTTGATATGGTACTGGGGGTAATAGCAACCGATTCACCTCCGACTTTTGAAGTTATACTTACGGCCACATTGTTTTGTTCTTCAATATTCGCATTAGCCCAAAAATCGCGAAGCGTCTCTTGGAAAATGGGTGCGTCGGCGGTAAGAATGACCTTATATTTTGATGATGTAAGAACATCAATCATTGAATGATAGAGAGTATTGTTCTCGGTTTTCTCAAAAATAGCCAGGTAGTTATGCGAATTTTTCATCATCAAAGTCATGATCGGAATTGAAAGTTGCGAGAGGTTGACGAAGAAGTGTTTAAGAAGAAGGTGGAAATCGCTCTGCTGAATTTTAAACTCGAGACGAAAGTAAAACCTCTGTTTGGGGATGAAACAGGGGTTTATAAAGTGAAAAGGTGAATGCTGACGTGTCAGAAGTTAGAAAGATCTGATGGCTAACATCTGTCCACGTCACAACCTCTGCTTTGATAATGGATGACAGTTGTTTGAAAACCACTGTTGGCCAACAACAGATGTTAGGCAACATTAGTAACTCAGTAGTCCTCAGATTAAACAGAACCTATGAGAACAGACAATACCCTTCAGCAGTATTTGGAAACTATTGTTGGGCAACAACAGATCTTATACAACAATAGTAAGTCAGCAGTCCTTTCAACAGACTTTTAATATAAACGAATAAATTGATATTAAATATCAGCAGCCATTTAATGCAAAACATTTAAAAAATAAATTTTCATGGGAAAACTATAAAATTAAATATCAAGAAACTGAAAGGACAAATTTTAAACCTCTGCCATAAAAAAATTAAAAAAAAAACTCTTCATTTAAAGACCAATGATAATCTACATGGCAAACAAAGGCTACTACCACTTCATCGGACACAAATGTTGTAAACAGTGGTAAATCAACAGTTGAGCAATAACAGATGTTCAGAACTGTTGAGCAGTGGTAAATCAACAGTGGTAAAAAACCTCTTCATTTAAAGACGTTTTACAAAGATCTGTTGAGCAATAACAGATGTTCAGAACTTCTATTGTGTTAATTGTTGACAATTCTTTGTAAACTGCTGTTGGGAATAACAGATGTTCGCAACAATAGCAACTCAACAGTCGTTACAAAAAACAGAAATTATGAGAACAGACAATACCTTTAAACAGTGGATGAATCTTTTGCCAAAAAGATGTTTTAAAAACAGTTGTTTTCAACAGACTTTTAAAGATTTTTGTCAATTTTTTTCAAAATACCTATTTTTTAAGAATGTTCAGAACTTCTATTGGGTTAATGGTTGACGATCCTTTGGAAACTGTTGTTGGGAATAACAGATGTTGGCAACAGTAGCAACTCAATAGTCGTTACAAAAAACAGGAATTATGAGAACAGACAATACCTTTAAACAGTGGATGAATCTTTTGCCAAACACATGTTTTAAAAACAACTGTTTTCAACAGACTTTTAAAGATTTTTGTCTATTTTTTAAGAATGTTCAGAACTTCTATTGTGTTAATGGTTGAATATTCTTTAGAAACTGCTGTTGGGAATAACAGATGTTGGCAATAATAGCAACTCAACATTTACAATAGCAGGTATCAACACTAACAACTGTTGATGCTCAAATCAGTAAAAATAAAATGCTCTACAAAGATTAATAGAATTAAAATTTACATATCACATATGACGATAGATCAACAATTACATTGAGAACTGAACAACGAAATTTAATAATCTTCTGCTCTTGAACAGTAGCCCTATCCTCATATACTTGATCCTCAACTTGCTTGATAAAGCGATACTTTAAATCATAAGAACCTACAGAAGGATATAATGATAGTAAAACGTGATGAAAAGCTTCTGCACTGTTTTTGAAGAACAAAAAAAACAGGTTCTCATAATTACCATTAACTTATTCATTTATCATAAAGAAGTACTCCACTTTCTGCACTTCAGACTTCAAAAACAGTGCAGAAGAACTCCCCATATTTTTTAAGAATGTTCAGAACTTCTATTGGGTTAATGGTTGACAATCCTTTGGAAACTGCTGTTGGGAATAACAGATGTTGGCAACAGTAGCAACTCAACAGTCGTTACAAAAAAACAGGAATTATGAGAACAGACAATACCTTTAAACAGTGGATGAATCTTTTGTCAAACAGATGTTTTAAAAACAACTGTTTTCAACAGACTTTTAAAGATTTTTGTCTATTTTTTAAGAATGCTCAGAACTTCTATTGTGTTAATGGTTGAATATTCTTTGGAAACTGTTGTTGGGAATAACAGATGTTGGCAACAATAGCAACTCAACATTTACAATAGCAGGTATCAACACTAACAACTGTTGATGCTCAAATCAGTAAAAATAAAATGCTCTACAAAGATTAATAGAATTAAAATTTACATATCACATATGAGGATAGATCAACAATTACATTGAGAACTGAACAACGAAATTTAATAATCTTCAGCTCTTGAATAGTAGCCCTATCCTCATATACTTGATCCTCAACTTGCTTGATAAAGCGATACTTTAAATCATAAGAACCTACAGAAGGATATAATGATAGTAAAACGTGATGAAAAGCTTCTGCACTGTTTTTGAAGTTTGAAGTGCAGAAAGACATCACCATCAGGTTTCTGGACACTTGGTCTCTCGTAAATAGACCAAGATGCAGTCCATCAAAACACCTCTTCAGCTCTTGAACAGTACGCTATCCTCATATACTTGATCCTCAACTTGCTTGATAAAGCGATACTTTAAATCATAAGAACCTACAGAAGGGTATGATGACATTTTTAACTCTTGAATATGGAGCCAAATTCATATATGTTATTTAACTTGTATATTTCTTCAAGTCTCATGTAAAAGAAGGATATAATAATCGTAGTAAAAAGTTAAATATCAAGAAACCGAAAGAACAAAAAAAAAACAGGTTCTCATAATTACCATTAACTTCTTCATTTATCATAAAGAAGTACTCCACTTTCTACACTTCAGACTACAAAAACAGTGCAGAAGAACTCCCCACTGCTCGCTCGGAAAAAAAAAGCTGAAATATATCAACACCTTAAAATAAATATTATCAACATATATCAACAGTTTAAAAGAATCCACAAACCTAAAATAACCCACAACTGATTGTTTGAATTTTAAACAACTCTGATTAGGCTGAAATATAAACAGAGAATTAGAACAGATCAGTTCAAAATTTAAGATTCAAAATCAGAGAAAAAAACAATGATGTTGGAAAAATTTCGTGAAGTACAAAAAGCTGTAATCGCAGATGAACAGACTGAATATGCAAAGCCGAGGTCAAAGGTGAGTGTGTGAAACAGAGCTTCAATGAAACAACGATGTTGGAACAATGATATTGGAACAAAGAACTGTATATGAAGATTAACCGGCTCAATCATGAGAGCTATGCATTTGAGTATGTAGATATGAGCGAGAGAGATTTGAATGTGGAGCCAGATAATTATATCTTATTTATAGGATTAGAATATATAGTTTGAATTTTGAATTTTGAGTGTGGAGCCAGAATTTTGAATCTAAAGCCAAAATTTTGAATTTTGAATGTGAGCAAAGGTTTTTTGAATTTTCAATAAACATCAGTACTTTAAATTATGAATGAGGGCAGAGGTTTGCCCATTTGTATGTGGGCAGACCTTTGAAAAGGTGGATGTGGGTCACCTTTGAATTTTAAAGTTTTTTAATATTAGGCATTATGATGTAATAATGAAATAAGAAAAACCTTGTTGGACAGCCTCTCCAGCTGACAAATCAGCTTTTCCTATGTCATTAAAGTTTCTTTTTTTTTATAGAAAGTATAGATAGATAGATTAACCGGCTCAATCATGAGAGTTATGCATTTGAGTATGTAGATATGAGCGAGAGAGATTTGAATGTGGAGCCAGATAATTATATCTTATTTATAGGATTAGAATATATGGTTTGAATTTTGAATTTTGAATGTGGAGTCAGAATTTTGAATGTGAGTAGAGGTTTTTTTAATTTTCAATACACATCAGTACTTTAAATTATGAATGAGGGCAGAGGTTTCACCATTTGTATGTGGGCAGACCTTTGAAAAGGTGGATGTGGGCCACCTTTGAATTTTAAAGTCTTTTAATATTAGGCATTATGATGTAATAATGACATAAGAAAAGCCTTGTTGGACAGCCTCTACACATCAGTTTTTCTTATGTCATTGAAGTTTCTTCTTTTATAGAAGGTATAGATAAATATAGATATAAATACAAACCTAAATTTGGTGGAAAAGCACGCGAAAGCTTGTGAGGATAATTAGCATGCATTTGTCCCCCTGGCATTTGACACGTTCTGCTCCTTGGCGTCGGAGGCAGTTCGGTTCTTGGCTAGAGTTCAGCGTGTGGTCCACAACAATTTTTCGACCCCTCAGGGGCGAGACTTTGTTTTTAGTAGATTAGAGTTTTCTATTCAGAAGGGGATGGCTGCGCAGTTTGTTGCTCGTCTACCTGCTATCCTTATGTAATTTGTCCTGATGATTGGAATGAAATACTATATAATTTAATAAAAAAAATAACATCATTTTGAAGATTGAACAATAAAACTCGATTATAAAAAAATAACTAAGATTTAAGTTTTTATAACATTTAGAACCCAAATCTAAATCAAACATTGTTACCAATGAAGTGGTAGTCTATTGACAAACACAACTTTTAAACATATTGGGAGAGGGGGTAACTTCAAGTCGGAAAAAAAAAAAGTTGTCCATTAAAAAAAATCAAAAATTGTTAACTTAACCCACTTATGATATTTTAGAAATAGAAAAAACAGTACTTTGATCAAAAGATATCACCCCAAATTCCTATCACAAGGCGCGTCTAGAAAAACAAAAACCCACGTAAAACAGTATCTTCACATCGGTATATAATGCACACTTGACCACCTTAAACCAGTCTCAAACCCTAGCGCGTGTTGTTTCAACTCACACTTCATCAGCAGCAGAGCACGAGCGAACAGACTTCAGATCGATTACTGCCGTCTAAATCCTTGTTAGATTCTAGCTTCCCAACATCTTCTAAACCCTAATTTCTTTTCTTTTTTTTTTAATTATTATCCAAAATTTTCATTTTCCCCCTTTTGTTCCTGATTAGGGTTTCTTCAAACCCTCTGTAAACCCTAATTATGTCAGATTTGAAGGCGTTTAACCCCCAGATCTGATTTTAGGGCTCAATTTTTTTAAATTCTAGGGGTTCAATTTTAGGGTTTGTGTTTCTAGGGCTTGAATTTTGGGGGTTTTTCGTAGTTTCAAAATTGAAACCCTAGATTTGGTGTACGGGTTCGATTTCTTTTGGGGAATTTGGAATTTGTGTTTTGGTTGTTAGAAAAGGTTTCTAATTTTGGTGAATTTGAGGAAATTTGGTTCTAGGGTTTCGTTTAAAGTTGTGATTTTTTTATTATTGTTATTCTGGTGAGGGTGTTTTGTATATGTATGGCTTCTGGGTTGTTATTAGATGCGGATAGAATAAGCAAAGGGAAGAGTAAGTGGGGAGAGGGTAATAAGGTTTACACAAGAAGGTTTAAAAGAATCTCCGGCGCCTCTTCGACCCCGTCTGCCACCCTCACTGCTGAGGTTGTCTCTCTACCGGTTACCAAGTCTGGCGAACCTACGACCCCGAATAACGATCAAACTGTAGGTACGGAACATGCTAATTCGGAAATTCAACAGGTGTCGGCTGTCGTAGAGCCGTCGAATGAGCAATTGGTTGAGAGTCGGGAGGTTACTAGAAACGGGGTGGTGAAACCAGTTGTGGTGGTGGTGGTGGATGGTTTGGTTAAGATTAATTTGAAAGGTGCGAATAAGGATGAAATTGTTGAGCTAATGGGGATGATGAAAGCTGAGCTTGAAAACGTTCGGCGTGTAGCTCAAAAGCTTGAAGATAAAGAAGCCGAGCTAACGGCGTCTTTAAACGTTGGTGTTGGAGGCGAAGGTGATGGTGAGGCTTATAATCATCCGCAATATTTGGGTGATGACATGGTTGATAGGAGAGCTTTGTTTAGAGTTAATTCGGAAGTGGGCTCGGTTTCAAATGGCGTTATAAGGCCTTTCTGGCAGTTAAGTGTGTCTGTTGGGAATAACAACCATGGAGTTGGTGAGTTCATGGAGAAAGAGAAGCGAACACCGAAGGCTAACCCGTACTATCAAAGCTCGGAGTTTCTTCTTGGGAAAGACAGATTACCATCGGAAAGCAATAAGAGGCATAAGTCCAACAGTGGAAGGAAGCATAGCAAGGAATCAGATCGTGTCTGGAATCGAACGTTCAAGAGTTGCAACAATTTGTTGCAGAGGTTAATGAAGCATAAATTCGGTTGGGTGTTTAACGAGCCGGTTAACGCAAAGATGTTAGGGCTTCATGATTACCATGACATCATTAAACACCCAATGGACTTGGGAACAGTTAAGAGTCGTCTTGCACAGAACTTCTACAAGTCTCCCATGGAGTTCGCAGATGACGTCAGGCTCACGTTCCGTAACGCCATGACGTATAATCCAAAAGGACAAGATGTACACTTGATGGCAGAGCAGTTGTTGAATCTTTTTGAAGAAAAGTGGGCTGTCATCGAATCTGAATTTAATCCGAATTCGAGATACGTAATGATTTACGATCCGAGCACTCCTACTCCCACCTCAAGAAAGGCTCCTCACTTTTCACATGCTCCTTCAAGAATGCTGCAAAGATCGGAATCGGTGAGCGTGCCTGTGGTGACTAGGTCTATATCTGCGCCAACGGGTAGGACACCTGTACCGAAGAAACCTAAAGCTAAGGATCCAAATAAGAGGAACATGACGTATGAAGAGAAGCAAAAACTAAGTACAAATCTTCAGAGTTTACCTTCGGAAAAGCTTGACAATATCATCCAGATTATCAAAAAGAACACATCGGTCTCACAACATGATGATGAGATTGAAGTTGATATTGATAGTGTTGATATAGAAACTCTTTGGGAGCTCGATCGGTTTGTTACTAATTATAGAAAGAATTTGAGCAAGCATAAAAGGAAAGCTGCACTTGCTCAACAAGCAAGGGCAGAAGCTCGTGATGTTAATCAGACCATGGTACTAATCGTATTTTTTTATTTTATACTTTAAAGTTTACGTTTTAAAGATGCATGTTTTGACCAGTTGTTTTTGGTAATGCAGAATCCAGCAAAATCAAATCCAGATGATCCAAAAGAAGATAAAATAAGTAAGAATTTTCTAGAATCACGTGATTTAATGATTTAATGTTATACATCTTTTTTTTTTCCGTGGTTCAGATTATTAAAAAATCGGTGTTTTTTTTTTTTTTTGTTATTTAAGCAGAAGAGAATACTATTGCTGGTAGACCTGTTGATGAAGGTGAGAGGGGAGGAGATAATGCCACTAGTTCAAGCAGCTCTAGCAGTGATTCTGGATCCTCTTCAAGTGGTAATAATATCGGTTACTTTTGTTAATTTGTAGTCGGTGTTTTAATTGTTCTAAATCTGATGCTTTAGATGGTATCTATACAGATTCAGATAGTGACAGTTCATCTGAAGATGGGTCAGATGCAGGTCACTCGCCTAGAAGTTGAACGGCATGGATTAAGGTAAGCTAATTGATTATCTATACTGTTTGATATGATCTACCGGTTACTTATATATATATAAATATATACTGATGCCTTGTTCGTATGTGCAAAAATGGTAATGTATATTACTTCTGCTATATAAGAAAATATTAGTAACTACTTCATTATAGGGTTATATACTTGAGTTGTTAGTTTTGTATTGTATTAATTTTTTTTATCCTTTATAAGTGATAGTAACTTCAAGAAATGAACGGTGATGGATGTTTGTTGTTTTTTTTTACAGTTGCAGATTTTAACAACAGAAGCCCACCTAACAAAACATGATTCTGCTATGCATATGATGCTGTGTGCATGGCCGATCCGTATGATCAAGTGGTTACAAACAGAAAGCTCTAAGAAACATATTTTGAGTTGGTCATGTTGATAACTAAAGAAAGATTGTGGTATTTTTTTTTTTTTATGAAGTAGGGTTTATGCTATGGATCGAATCGCAAATGTGTATGTTTAGGAGCAAAATCTAGTAGGGATATTGAATGGGTTAGACAACAAATGTATTTGTTGTAAGTTAACTGAATCTTGGTAGCGTTTAGCCTTGTATAGTTGCCCCGTGGTGTTTTTCTAGTTGGTTAACGGATGTACTTTTGTAGTTTTGTTCTGTGTCTCTTTTTTGCATACGTAGCATACTAGAATCAAGAATGGAAATGGCTAAGCATGGCAAACAGGTGGGTCTGGTTTTAGTGAAAATGATTTCGGGTCAAAACATACCGTTTTCACAAAGTTTTGCTTTAGTTTGGGTCGAAATAGGTTTGGGCTATAACATCAAGTTTGGTGTCATTTAGAAAAAGAGAAGGTAAAGTTTTGTGTCGTTTAGAAAAAAAAAAGTTTTAGTTTAGCGTTGTTTTAGAAAAGGAAAAATATAAAAATGGGTTTGGCTGCTATACGGAAGAAGCAACAGCGGCACAGTTATGTTGCAATGCTTAGGTGAAGGAGACGGGCGACTAAAAGGCGGATGTGATGAACAATAATTGTGGGTGTTACCCGCTATTTGGAAGTGGGTTTGGTTAGATGTAGATGTAGGAACTTCCAATGTTAGTCCACAAGCGAGGTGCGGTGGAATAAATTCCAAACTTTTAAGTGGGAACCGATATGGGACTAGATAATTCAACTTAAAAGAATAAAGCAGCGGATTCAGAACTGTTGAAAAAGAACGGCTACTACTAGCAACATACAAGGTATATAATATAAGAAGAAAGATTAGAGATCATAGAGAGAGAATGGATAACTATTTTCATCGAGTATTTAAACTAAATAAACGAAGCCTCTATTTATAGGGCCATAATATTATTACACTTAATGGTGGAAGATGAACTAATTGGAAGTAACACGATAACCATGTTTATATTTATAACAAGAACAATTTAACCTCAGTGTGTGTGGAATATCGGAGTGGCTGTTGGTATGGCCTAACTAAACCATTTCGGTTCAGTTTGTCAGATACAGTTTAATCAATTCAGTTTGTCATATACGGTTTAATCAATTCGTTTAGGTCTGCATAACTTCAATAGACCTAGATGAGCAATCTATTGATTAGCAGGTAACGATTACCACGCTCATAGAAGATAACATAAATGCATCACAAATAATCCTAGTAAAACTATACACTATTATTTGCCGATACTAGATTCTCAGATGACACTGCGAATACCAGTCACAGTTTTGCCAACAAAACATAAAAGAAACCAATTGAGTGAATGCCCAATTTCTTTAACTGAAACAAAGTGGCCATTTGACATAAATGATCATTTGTAGTTAGCTGCAGGGGGCATGTCTCTTCCAGGTACATCCTGAGGAGGCTGGTATGGGTTTTGATTTGGCAGATAACTGTTGGGCCCAGGTCCAGATTGGTACTGCCCCTGTTGCTGGTAGTCAGGGTTGTTTGGCCCATACTGCCCCTGCTGCTGGTAGTTAGGAGCAGCATTATTAGGCATCCATCCATTGTTTGGCCCATACTGCCCCTGATGCTGGTAGTTAGGTGGGTTTTGAGGTCTCGTGTTTGGTGGCCCTGCATTGTAGGGTGGTGGTGGACCTTGTGGCCCTGCATTGTAAGGTGGTGGTGGACTTTGTGGCGGCCCTCTGTTGTAGGGTGGTGGTGGTGGACCTTGTGGTGGCCCTCTGTTGTAGGGTGGTGAAGGTGGACCTTGTGGCCCTGCATTGTAGGGTGGTGGAGGACTTTGTGGCGGCCCTCTGTTGTAGGGTGGTGAAGGTGGACCTTGTGGCCTCATGTTAGGTGGAGGACCGTCCATGTTCGGTGGGCCACGGTTGTTTTGCATGTTATCTCGTCTTCGTTCAAAATTCCTTGGCCTTTCACTGTTGCGTGGCGTATTTCTTTTGTTTCTCTGGTTGGCACGCTCATTGTTTCTGATCCATTCTTCATGGTACCTTGGATCATACGGAACAGCCTTCCCATCGATGAACGGTTCACCTGATTCAGATTCAAACAACATAGAATCATACATCATAACACCAGGTGGTGTATATCAATCAATAAAATAAGATACCTCCATAATCCTTGTTCTTAACATCCAAGTAAGAATCCGGGAGCACCCAACGAACTCCTGGTAATTCTGATTCAAAAGAAATGTTATCCTGTCAGTGTGCCATGCGTGTGCATTACATATGTCAGAAACTCGCTAATACCAAAAAAACAACTTATTGATGACATTTTAACGTTCTAACTTTTAAACACTAAAAATATAAGATAATAAAAAATACTAAAAAAAACAACTTATTGATGACATTTTAACTTTCTAACTTTTAAACACTAAAAATATAAGATATTCGTATCATCTCCAGTCAGATTTGTTCAATCAATGGTGTAATTTGTTCAAATACTCAAACCCATTGCTCAATCGATAAGCATATATGTTCAATTATTGTTCAGATTCGTTCAATCATGTTTGAAAAACTGAGACCCGTTGCAATCGAACGGCAAATTTGTTCAAACACTGATCGACTGAATCGGGCACATCACATGCGCTTCATGGAATCGAATCTACAACAATGTGTTTCCTTTACCACATCGAGCACATGGCACATTATGCGTGGCTGATACTCGCATTTTTAATTGAAGGTTGCATTCAATAGAAAAGATGATTTAATAGTTCTAAATTAAATTACCCTTCAGCTTATAAGAAAGTTCTTCAGACACAAGAGCTCCAAATGCATAATAGCATCTTGTCGAAACCGAGTAGATTTTCATCCTTGCTCCATCATAGCTAAAAATCAACAGAACAATGGACTCAATCCCAGCATAACACTCAAAAACCAACACAAGAACATAACATATCAAAAGCTTTATGCACAGTACAAATACAAATGCATATAAACAAGCTTCCAAAGCGAACAAAAACTCATATTAATTATAACAAACTGTTCACGAGATTCAAACAAATACAGTTAATAAGAATATGAATAATATAAACGAAACAAAAACCTAAAAAAGGTGCTCACCTGCCAACAACTTTCGCTAGAGTATTAATATACGATTCAATAATCTCATCTCGCGTAGGCTCGCCTTCAGGTTTCTCAACAACAACAAGCCAGTGCTCAAAATCACAACCGTCAAGAAGAATCGTCTCCTTTGGTGGACGATTGGACCAGTTAGGGCTCGAATCGTTTAGAGAAGATGTGGTCGGACGAGATGAGAACGTACGGACATCGGTGGCTGCAACGGAAGACTGGCGGAAATCAGCGGCGGCGATGGCGGCAACAGGGCGGAATCGTAGGAGGTAAGAAGAGGTTGTGGAGGAACGGTGAATTAGGGTTTGGTTGGTGGAGGAAAGGAGTGTGCGAAGGAGAGTGCGACTCGCCATTGTTAGGGTTTTGAGTTCTTGGCGTTTGGGGTTTTGACCTTGATGATGACGGGGGATTGAAGGTTTTGGATCGGTATATAATACAGGGTGGAGATACAATAGGAATTTTATTTCGCTAGGAAGCAATCATAACGGTCCAATTGCACAATCTACGGTCTAGATCAAAATCAAATTAAAAACTGTCATTTAAACACGCTCTCCGGTCTTTCAAGGGTATTATCGTCAAATTCCAAAATAACCACCGTTGAATATACACAGAAACGCTTCGAAAAAAAGTGCATTACGTTTTACACTTCCATTGAACGATCACACACATACAGAAATTTAAGAAAATCATACTCCATTGAAGTTCATGGCGTCGTCGAGAGATAATTTGAAGGTTTACCTTCGAGTTACTGAAAAGAAATCCGTCTCTGAAAACCCTAAATCATCAAAGAAGCCAAAAACATCATCAGCTGAAGAGAACATAGATCAACAAGTAAATATTAGCCGAAAATCAACAATGAAACAACAAGGTAGTAGAAAACGCAAAGAGATTTCAGACAATGGTAATTTTATGTATTTTTGCTTCTTAACTAAATTCAAGTTAGTAGCCAGGTTTCGATCTTGAACCTGAAGATAGAGTGTCAGGTTCCGATACCTGAGGACTTTATGATTTCAACATGCCAGACTGCGATCCCAGAACTGATTATGCAATAAAAAAACCCTAATGCTCTCACCTAGCATGGCGATCTTTGTCTTTCTTGCAATCTTAGTTTCTTCTTCGTGATCTGGTGTATAACAGTAGACCTAATATATCATGTCCCTTCCCAAAAATTGTTAATGAGTGATATCTTATCCCTATCTTAACATTTTTGTTATTAGAGACTACATTGCGTTTTATGTTAAAACTATGCCTAGGTTGCTAATGTTTTTTTATGGGATTTATATATTGTGAACTAATGCGTTTTATCTTAATAAATTTGCAAAAACAAAGAGATTATTATTATGATAATTGTAATCGAATTTTAAAACATTGCGTTTTATCTTTGAATTTGCTGAGATACATGTGTTGTTAACTATTGCGTTTTATCATAATACTATCAAAATGCTTTTTTTTTTACTTGACTAATGCGTTTTATATTAAAATATCATAAAAACAAAATGAGATTATGTAATGTTAATTTGCTGTGTTAATTTTAATATGATGTAAAGTATTGCGTTTTATCTTAAAACTGTGAATTACTGCTTTTTATCTTTATAGTGTTAGCTAATGCGTTTTATCATAAAATTGTTAATTGACATTGTTTCCTTATTCTGTTTAAAGTTAAAAAACAAGAGGAAAAACAAAAAAGGAGAAGAAAGAAAGTGGTGATAGAATCTTCAGAAGATACAGAGTCTGTTTCAAAGGATGAAAATTCTAGTCGAGCTATAGTTCTGCATACTTCCGAACAACAAGTAAATTCAGGTAACATAAAACGCATTTAACAAATTTCATGAAAAAATATACGTTTCTAATACAATTCAATGTATCAGATGATGATTTTGTTGATCCACCACCAAGACTGAAATAGACAAAAAATCAAAAGAAGGAAAAGGCAGAATCAAAACCAAAAAGATCATTGAGGAAAGATAAAACAGAAGAACAACTAGAACAACAACCATATTATGATTACGACGGAAAAAAATAAACATAAGATGTGCAGTCAATAATCTAAAAGATTATATTGAAATTTTGTCAAAAGAGCAAAGGAAAGTTGTTAGAGAAATAGGGTTTGAGAGCATACTATCATTCAAGCTGCATTCAGTTCCACGCAAATTCGGATATTGGCTGGTAAAAAACTTTGATGCTGAAAATGATCAGATAAATACAGGAGATGTGAAGATTAAGATCACAGCTGAATTGATCCAAAAGGTATTTCAAATACCAAATGGAAAAACAGAGATTGAGGAAAAATTGAGGCCAAAAGATACTGATCTTATCATTAAATTCTGGCGCGGTCAATTCAACAAAGATATTTTGAAGAGAATGTATGCGGCCAACTTGATTAAATATTTAAAATCAAGAAATGAGCTTGGAAGAATGTTCAAACTAAACTTCTTGGTTATATTTTTTACGGTCATGGCAGAGGCAATGCAAAGTAGTAATGTTAATCAAAGATTCTTGCCATCGATGAAAAGTGACAAAAAAACCCAGGATTTTAATTGGTGTGAATATATTCTGACTGTTTTAAGGCGTACAAGAAGACAATGGCCTGGAAATGACAAGCTCTTCAATGGACCTATTGCATTGTTAGCGGTATGAAATCTGATCTTTCATTATTGCTACATATTTGTTGAATGCTTGTTTAGGCTGCTTGTTTATATTCTTTGTTTAAAATATGTTTGTTTAAAACGCAATGTATATAATATTACAAAACGCAATGACTTGTTTATATTATTTGTTTGTTTGTTTAAAACTATGCTTTGTGTAAAACGCAATGTTTGTGTAAAACGCAATGTTTTTGTAAAACGCAATGTATTTAAAGTTACAAAATATTAGTTGTGTAAGTTGTTTACAATGATTTATATTATAAAACGCAACAAAATTAGTATTGTTTATTTTTTAAAACGCAATGATTCATACAGATATTATATGCTTACAAAAAACAAGGATTTGACGATGCTGAAAACACTGAAGAGTTCTCTCTTGATAAAATTGACTCTACAACATTACAAGAATTTGAAGATGAATTGAAAATTGCTGCGCAAAATGAGGGGAGAGTTCCTGTAATGGATAAAAAGAAAAAAGAGAAAAAAGTCAGAAAGAATAAACAAAAAAAGAAAGATGAGGAGGAGGAGGAGGATGAATTTTATGTTTATCCATCTGAATCCGAGAATGAAAACGAAGAAATTTTTCAAGGTGAATCTGAAGAAAAAGATGAAGATGATGCTGAAGAACACCCAAACATCAATATAAACTCAGAAGAGATAAAAGAGGGAAACACCTTACTTAAGGCTGCAACAGACTGGATTGAACAAGGGAATCAAGAGGATGTTCAAAACAGTCAACTTCAAACCAATGAAACTGAGAAAACACAAACAGAAAGTGGAGGATCATGGGGGCAATTCTTCATTAAACCATCAATAGGAAATAGAGATAAATTGTGGGTAGACAGTCAATGCCGATTGC
This sequence comes from Helianthus tuberosus, assembly GCA_030545235.1. Taxonomy (NCBI): domain Eukaryota; kingdom Viridiplantae; phylum Streptophyta; class Magnoliopsida; order Asterales; family Asteraceae; genus Helianthus; species Helianthus tuberosus. The sequence goes on along the minus strand of CM060381.1, from coordinate 135,882,432 downwards.
GTAATTTCATGCCATCACAAAATCAAAGTGAAGGTCTTTCTGACATTCATTCAACAAAAAGTGGCGATGAAAATATGAAGAACATTGAAGATAAAAAATCAAAAGAAGAATATGCTGTGACTGCCTTGGATAATCATTTTAAAGGATTTAAAGAAATTTTCGAAAACATCCAATCACGCATAGATGAGATCATTAAAGAATATCCAAACAGTGAAACTGTTCATAACAAAGTAAACGAATGGGCGTCATTGATTGAAAAATTCAACCATCAAGCTAAAAAGCACAAGAAAGTTAATATTGATTCAACTCTGATGGAAACACCATCAAGATTTCTAAATTTGAGCCAAAATGAAGACACCGAAAATCAAATCATTTCAACTCCATTGATTGTAAAACGCAATGATGATGCTATAAAACGCAATGAAGTTAACACAGATGTAGTCCAGTCCTCCAATCCAGAAAAAATCAGTGAGAATGAACCTGCATCGATTCTGCAAACACACATTGAAAACCCTTCAATGGTACAATCATCATTTAGTGAAGAAACTTCATCATAAATGTTGGAGGTAATCCAAAAGACAGATGAAGAAGAAAAAAAATCAAATCAAAAGAAAATTCAAAATGATGAGGTACCATCCTTTGATTTGAAAATTTCTCAGTTGTCTTCAAATGTTGATGAAAATGAAGTGGAAGTTGATGCTACTCGCCACGCTGCACAAACCGAAATTCAAGCGGAATCTGAAGATAAAACAATCGAAAAAGAAGTTCAAATTACTGGAATAGAAACAATGTTTGATAGAATTGAAGAACAGAAAACTGAAAAAGAAATCAGTGATCTAATTCAAAACACATCATTCCTCAACCCACAAGAAGATCCGTATAAAACACCTGCAAAATCAGTTCATCAAGAACAACCAACAAGTGATATAACCAAAACAGAGGAAATAATCACAAGGATGGTACGACCGGATCGACAGAAAAATGTACCAGAAGTATTTTGTTCACCATACTATCTAAGACAAGTAGTAATGAAGGAAGCAAGAACGGCACACGAAAACAACATATCGGGATATGCTTTCCATGCAGAAGGAGAAATGATGTAAAAAATCATTTATATACACTAACACACAACAAAAATCAAAATATTATAATTTAATTATTTTTTTCTTTGCAGGGACACTCTTTTTGAAATTAGAGATCAAGTATTTCTATATAGATATGCTGCTGAAACAATGAGGCCATGATTGGAAATCACCGGAGAAGTAATCAATTGTTGGACATATATTTTGAATGAAGAAGAAAAAAGAAGATCAAAAGACAACAAAACTCCAAGATTTTTCTGTACTGTTCGAATGCTGGTAAGATATATAAAACGCAATTTGTCTGAATTATAGAAATAATATATGTATAATGAAGTATTTTGAAGTTTGATTGAATGAAGCTTTATAAAACGCAATTGCCAGTTTTATTTCTTTCATAAAACGCAATGTATACTTTGTTTGAATGAAGTTTTAGAAAACGCAGCTGTATGTTTTATTACCTTCATAAAACGCAATAATATGTTAATTTGTTTAATGTTATGCAGGCTTTAACATCGAGTGATAAGGAAGAAACTGAAAATGAAGAAAAGATGATAGAAGCATTCACAAAGAACATTGAAAAAATTCTTCAAGGTGCAAAGCTAAAAAGCATAAAAGATTTTAAAATTATCCTTGTCCCGATTCTCCTTTCAGAGCATTTCTTTATGATCTCGTTCAATCTTGAAGAGAAACAAATATTCATCATTGACAACAGTGCGAAAGAAGCCACAAATAAAGATAAATATGGTGATGTGCCTGAAAATACAGTAAGTATTCTTACTTATGCTTTTAAAACACAAATAAAAACCACCTAATCTTTTTGTTTTTTTTTTCTGTAGAGGAATGCTTTGGCTGCTTACCTTAAATCTGTTGGACATGAAAAAGCAGATGAAATAAAGGGAATAACCCCTGTTAGAATGGAGATGAAATGGAGAACAAAAGATAACGGCATTGACTGAGGTATATTCTGTATGCGTCATATGGAATGTTATAATGGTGAAGCAGTTGATAAATGGGATTGTGGGTTTAATGTGGAATATGAAGAACCTACAATTATCAAGAAGGGTAAAAACAAAAACCAAGTCAACAAGCAGACCGCACAACTTGATGATTAATGAAGAAAGTTCATCGCAAAGATATTATTGCACGAAATCAACGAACTCAAAGATTATGTTATTGAGGACTCAAAGAAGTTTCGAAACCTCAGTGCGGAACTTTAAAAACAATCTTATGACACTAGTTTAGAAAGGATTAAAGACAGGCTTGCTCTTGCTGGTTTACTTTGATTTTGAAATGCTACTTATTATAAAACGCAATGTTTTTTCTTTTAGCATAATTTTAATATAACTCAGTATTTTCTTGATCTTCTTGGTTTACTTTGATTTAGAAATGCTACTTATTATAAAACGCAATGTTTTTCTTTTAGCATAATTTTAATATAACGCAGTATTTTCTTGATCTTGCTGGTTACTTTGATTTAGAAATCCTACTTATTATAAAACGCAATGTTTTTTCTTTTAGCATAATTTTAATATAACTCAGTATTTTCTTGATCTTGCTGGTTTACTTTGATTTAGAAATGCTACTTATTATAAAACGCAATGTGAAGGGGTAAGGTCCCAAAAACCCCATAACAAGTGCTTGGGACCATACCACAACCTCATCTACAAGTTCTTTTAACCTTGCGCGGCCGCGCACTGGTTTTAAAGAAAGGCTTAAGACCAAATAGCAGGTAACACTTACGCGCCAAAAGGAAATCATAAATCCTTACGCCTGCTTCCTAAAATAAAGGATGAAAATCCTAAAACACTTCCGCTTAATATCCAGACTTAAATATTATTGCCCAGACTTGGGATTTATTTAGCTGAATCTACACGATAAGGAGTCACACCAGATTGCAACAGTAATCTTCTAGAAGGAGTCCAATCGTGCACCACTAAGACGGTTATAACCGTCTGGTCACGTGTCGACTCCCCAGACGTTCCTGAAATCACAATGATAGCATGCAATTGGAGAGTAATCTCCACTTGATCACTTTACACGTGGCAGATCCCCAGCCATCGATCTAAACCACGATCCATGTGCTCTTACGTCGGATCAAGGAGTTGGACGGAAGGAAATGCAACCGCTTACGGTGTTAGCATCTTCCGTCAACTTTTCACTAACGGGTTTTCCCGCCCAAAGACTCCCGGCTATAAATATGAGAACTATTCAGGTATGAAATTCAAGTTACACACACTTCTCAAATACATCTTCTTCTTCATAACCAATTCTTATTCTCACACCGGAGTCGGGTCAAGGAGAGAACCCCTTTCTCCCCTTGGCGAGGCTAACGGTGCTTCTTTTTTGCAGAATCATCGGAGAAGAATATCAGTTATCACCGAATCAAACGAGAGGAAACCTACCTTTTTATGCAGATTCAAACCCCCTAGATTATTGATTCCGATCGATCAATCTAGTGTTTCTTCATTGGCGCCCACCGATTCCTCTGTCTTATCAGTTTTCATCTCGTTTCGATTCAGTCCTTTTCATTCTCTGTTTTAACATGGCAGAAAACTCATCATCTCATCGGCAAACCGGTCTTCGACCGAACGTCGAAAACAATGTTCAAGTAGAAGGAATCCCAGAGGATGCCTCGGATGACAACGAGGTTCAATCCAATCGAGCAAACGACCATGTCACTACAGGAGTGTTACCAGCAAACCCTGCTCAATCAATTCTGCCACCAGGAGAAACTCCAATTTCCTGGTACGTCAGGTCTCAAGGGGCACTAAACGCAGTGTACACACAGCTGTGTGCTCAAACTGCTCCCTTAACTCAATCCCGTAGACCAGGATCTCGTGTTAACGCGTCCCAACGAGAAGATTCAACTTACGAGAATACAGAAGTTTATGCCAGATCTACATCAAAACATGAATACACTCAGACAGGAAGTCATCAGAGAGAAAATCATGGAAGACCACACCCTCACCGAAGACAATCGGTTCACGATAGGTTGGGTTCCCAACGGGACACCCACACCGACGAGTCTGATCCAATATACCGTTTAAGTGCAAATACCAGTGTGTTCAATCGATTGCAGCCAAATTACAATAAATGCAGGCCTCGAGCGGTTTATAACCCTGAGGCAGAACACAACTATGATTTGATTTACCGTCCTGCGGAAGCAGCGGAAAATTCAAAGTTCGTCATGGAAATAGCTTTGGCTCTACTTGAGAAAGCTAAATTACCATCCAACGTGGGAAAATTTAACGGGCTGACAGACCCCGATGACCACTTAAGGGTATTTACCAGCGCAGGTCTGGTTGGGGGCTGGACCCTCCCGCTATGGTGCCATCTGTTCGTCCAAACCCTGACCGGCGCAGCGAGAATCTGGTTCGATAACCTACCAATCGGACAGATTGAATCATGGAAAGATCTGCGCGAAAAGTTTTTAACACGCTTTAGCCAACAACGACGTTCCATTCGCGATACATCTGACGTCATGAACATTTGGCACCGTGATGACGAAAATCTGGAAGATTTCATCACCAGATACAATAACGAGGTATTGGAGATCGGCGGAGTTCATGAACAACTAATCCGCGCTTAATTCAAGTACGCGGTTAGATGCGATGACATGATTAAGGTCTTATCTGGAACAGAGGGCCTTCCAAAAAGTTGGGAGAAGGTAATGGCGGCGGCCAAGGTTTATGCGCAAACTGAAAAGAACCTTACCACAAACAGGCCACCGCCACCACATAATAGAACCGCGGACTTAAGCTCAACCGGCGAAAGAAGATTTAAGAAATCATGGCGTTAGTCTGGCTCAGGAAGTCGATCGTCTGAAGATGCTCACGCAACAATCAACAAGCTCACCGCGCAGAGGGAGAACAAACAGGAGAATAGGGAGAGGCAGTGGACTCCCCTAACTAAGACCCCGGCGGAAGTCTTGAGTACCGAAGACTATCAATTCAAACCTCCGATCCCTATGAAAAATAAGCGCGGACAAGACCCTGCCCAATACTGCGAGTATCACAAGGATAACGGGCATACCACTAACAACTGCATCTCTTTACGCACAGAAATAGAGAAAGCCCTCAAAAGCGGCAAGCTAACACATTTGCTCCAAAATGTGCGTAAAGAGATTAAGCAGATAACCCGGGGTGAGGAGGGCCCAAGCAAAAGGGCAAAAACTTAAGGGACAACTCTATGAATTTCCCGCAGAAAAACATGATCTATCAAGCAAAGCGGAAATATTAGAGAGTAAGTTAAGTTTCGCATAATTATATTAGCAAACTTTGTAAAAGCCTCTGTGCTCTATCCCTAAATAAAATAGCAAAGTTTCTATTATTCCTGTGTTTATTTTTACAAAGTGCATGCAATTTCTTTTAGTAAGCGCAAAAACATATTGGTAGTTACAAAACAAGCCTCATGAATGGTCAGTGATCACGTCACAAACGACCATAAGTTCACACATGAGCTTTATACCAACTTCATTCGCCTTACTCAATAAAAGTAATCGTACTCATGCAAAATATTGTAAACAAACAAATAGAAACATCATGCTATTCTCAGCGTACAAATACGCCCTAAAAACTTTCAAACACGGCAGTGTTTAAGTTACTTACGCAACAGCGCACCAACAAAAAAAGGATTTACATCCCAAATATTACAGGAAAATTGTTCAATACATTTTTCAACCTACGCTAAATCTTCACCCTCATCCGGAAAGATTTCCCTTAGTTGCGCTACGTGATCATCAGATTGCAGCGCCACATTTATCAGATCCATAACCGGAAGTTGCAAGTTGTTAAACTCTGTCTTCAAGGCAGCAAGCGCGGCACCAGTATTCACGCCGAAAGTTGCAGATTTACTATCATCCCAGTCAACCTTTAAAGCGCTATTCACATGATGGGAGCATTCAGCATATCCTTGTGCATACCCATCTCTTCACGCAGCAACCACTAAGCAAGCAAAGGTTTTATCCAACTCTTCGGAATTTAACACCGACTCAGCAACCTGCGAAAATAGGAAGGGATGAATAAAAAAAAAGAAGCGCATAAACAGTCCTACAAAAAAACAAACAACTTACACAAGCAATCCCACGATCTTTCAGCCACGCCATATCACTCTTCAAAGGTTCAAGCTCGCTTTCTGCTGTAGCTCGCGCCGTTTCGGAATTTTCCAATTTTTCCTCTGCTTCAGTCAAACGGCGAGAAGTTTCAGCCTTTTCAGAACGTGCAAGCTCCAAATCCTTTTTAAGTTGTTCCTGGCCAGAAAGCAAAGCAGTAAGTTGTTCTAACTCTTTATCTCTAAGGGCAAGAGTGGCTCAAGCTCGTACCTCTCGTTGCTCACTTCGCTCCCTATGAGAACGCGCTTCTACTAAAGCGGCTTCTGCGTCAGCTTTCTCCTTTTTCAACTTTTCTACCTCCGCATCCTGATTCTTCAGTTTTTCAACCTCAGCCTTGAGGTTATTAATGATATTACGGAGGTTTACCTTCTCAGCATTGTCTTTTTCACAAATCCTCCTCCAGTTTTTACATTCTTCGGAAAGGAGAGCAGCTTCAGCTTCCGCTTTCCTCTTCCAACCCGCAACAGACCACTCCTCGGTCTTACGATCAGCTTCAAACTTGGCCTGATCAGCTTCCAATTTAGCCTTCAGCTGAGTCAAGCGCCTCTCGTCTTTGGCAAACTTCTTCTGTGATACCTTAAAGGCTTCCCAGTCCTTATGTATACTATACCACTCACGTACTATGGGATGAGAGGTAGACACTTGAGAAGCAGTTTCTTCAAGGTAAGCTTGATAGGTTTGTTCATAAGACCGGCCTTCTTGAAACTTGATCTCCCCAGGCGGAAGTATCCCCTGCAACCAATTTTGGCACACACGCCAATCCGAGAAAGTGTCACCTTTCTTCAAATTCCAAACAGGGGCATGAGGATCAGAGGCATCTTTCTCCGTGTAAGTCCGGTAATAGTAATCCCCCAAGGTTTCTTCTGGTTGGATTGGAGAATGTTTACCAACACCAGCAGATGAGCTTTGCTCCTCACCTATCACCTTCTCAACACGCTCAGGCATCATGTTAGAAATTTTAGGAGAAGAAGTTGCAGTCGGAGATTTCTCAGCAGTTTGCTCTTTCTCCACTTCTTGAGCAGCAGTTTCAGGGGTTCGTGGATTACCAGCACCAACCACAACTCCTGGATCAACAACCTTTTCGGTTTCTACAGCAATATCAGCATGCTTCTCAGCCTCAACAGTCTTATCTACACCACCATCAGCAACCTCCGTAGTCTCTAACTGGTCAACAACAGAAGCATGCGGAGGGGTGGGTGGAAGCTCTTCATTTACCACAAGTGGCAGCTCTGTGGGAACAGGGGAAACCGGAACCTCTGGAAAAACAATAAAAATCTGTAAAGAATTAACGCGCATAAAGGAAGCAAGAAAGGTAACACCTACCAGGAGCAGTTTTTGAAATAAAAGCATCTAGATTCCCCTTTCTAGTAATTTTCCTCCTTTGGATCTTCTTAGAGGGCGGACCCTCAACATCAGTATCAGCGTGTTTTCTCTTACCAGCCTTCCTGTGCACCAAGTGCTCAGGACTAGAATCCAAATCAATAGGATCACTTGGGTTGGATGGGGGAATATCAACAGAATCCCTAGGTTCAGGTTTCGGTTCCTGTACAGTTACTGCAGGTGTAAGACCCTCCAAAGAATCAGAAACCACCATATAATCACACCTGGAGTCAGAGGAACGGCGCGTACCTTTCTTCTCTTCAACATTTTTTAAAGTTTGAACTTTAGCAGCCTCACCCTTCTTCGGCGCAGAGGTAGAGGTCGTCGCGCGTTTCTTCCTTTCAGGACCTATGCCCAAATTCGACAACTCACCTACAAAAGCGCAAAAGAACAATTTACCCGCAAGCGCAAAAAGGAAAACAAAGACAAATATAGCTTACCAGCACCAGCAGCAGGTTGAACAGATAAATCCGCATCCCGCGGAAGAACAAAGTTCTTTACAATCCTATGGTACCAAAGTTCTTCCTCAGGTTTTTTCTTGATAGTACCCATTTTTCCGCCTTCCCTCTTAAAGGCAACAACATACAGTGAAACAACTGCAAGTAAAGGATAGCAAGTCAAAAAAAAAAAAAAAAAAAAAAAAGGAAAAACCCCAATCTTACCATGACCATCCTCGGTGTACACTGGTTTGTCATCACGCTCCATTTTCCAATTCAAGCTCATACCAGCCCCAACAAGAGCTTTCTCCGGCAAAGCAATGTTCGGAACATCCTTCAGATCTTGGTACTAATTCTCTTCAACAGGGGTCTGAATCGTTTCAATCGGAACATCCTCTTTCCCCCTTACAAACATCCTCACCGGAATCACTCCGGCCTTGATAAAAAAGAATTTTTGCTTACAATCATGGAAGGATTTTGGGGGTTGCAGTAGAATCTTCTTCGCAGATGCTCTCTGAATAAAAGAATAAAAACCTTGAATACAATGCATTTGGTAAAACACCCTAAATCGAGGAACCGTCGGCTCGATATGCATCGTTCGGCACACAAACTCGAAATGTCGAACCCTAACCATGCCGATAGGATGAAGTTGAGAAATATGCAGCTTGTAAAACTCAAGAATTTCAAGAAAAAACTTAGTGACAGGCAAACGAAAGTTGCCTTTACAGAAGAAATCCCAAAAGAGGGTAATATACCCAGCCGGAGCATCCGCTGCAGTTTGCCCCTCTTCAGGGTACATAGCACCCCAGTTTTCCGGAAATTTGAGATTCCGAACCAAACCATCAAAGGTCGCTCTAGGCCACTTCAACGGTGGAAGTTCAGTCGACATGTCTTCAGAAAAATCTTCTTGGTATTCTCCGGTTGACATAAGAAGAAGGAATGATAAACCCTTTTAGAAGAAAGGAACAAGAAAGTTTTCAACAAAACAATGATTACACAGAAAGGGGGTTACTCAAACGTTATATATACTCACCGCAATAAATAGCATCAGTAACCGCCACAACACCTTTTTCGGATATTACAGTTCTCCAAGCAGCAGAAAGAGCAATAACCAACACAAACGCGCTTACACGCGCGCGTGCAAGACACGTGCAGTAAAAAACAACTGACAGTGACAGACTGTCATTCAGGTTTACTGTACAAGTCTCATTCAAAGTCAAAGATTTTTCAAAAAAAAAAAATCTTTACAATAATTAAAATGAATCTTCCTTCGGAAGTTTCCTCTTTTTTCGCGCCAAAAAGCATTTCCCTCCCAAAAGTCCAGTGCTCCACTTACTTGCATAAGTGCAACACTAGACTGGGAGGACTTGAAGGGGTAAGGTCCCAAAAACCCCATAACAAGTGCTTGGGACCATACCACAACCTCATCTACAAGTTCTTTTAACCTTGCGCGACCGTGCACTGGTTTTAAAGAAAGGCTTAAGACCAAATAGCAGGTAACACTTACGCGCCAAAAGGAAATCATAAATCCTTACGTCTGCTTCCTAAAAAAAAGGATGAAAATCCTAAAACACTTCCGCTTAATATCCAGACTTAAATATTATTGCCCAGACTTGGGATTTATTTAGCTGAATCTACACGATAAGGAGTCACACCAGATTGCAACAGTAATCTTCTAGAAGGAGTCCAATCGTGCACCACTAAGACGGTTATAACCATCTGGTCACGTGTCGACTCCCCAGACATTCCTGAAATCACAATGATAGCATGCAATTGGAGAGTAATCTCCACTTGATCACTTTACACGTGGCAAATCCCCAGCCATCAATCTAAACCACGATCCGTGTGCTCTTACGTCGGATCAAGGAGTTGGACGGAAGGAAATGCAACCGCTTACGGTGTTAGCATCTTCCGTCAACTTTTCACTAACGGGTTTTCCCGCCCAAAGACTCCCGGCTATAAATATGAGAACTATTCAGGTATGAAATTCAAGTTACACACACTTCTCAAATACATCTTCTTCTTCATAACCAATACTTATTCTCACACCGGAGTCGGGTCAAGGAGAGAACCCCTTTCTCCCCTTGGCGAGGCTAACGGTGCTTCTTTTTTGCAGAATCATCGGAGAAGAATATCAGTTATCACCGAATCAAACGAGAGGAAACCTACCTTTTTATGCAGATTCAAACCCCCTAGATTATTGATTCCGATCGATCAATCTAGTGTTTCTTCACAATGTTTTTCTTTTAGCATAATTTTAATATAACGCAGTATTTTCTTGATCTTGCTGGTTACTTTGATTTAGAAATGCTACTTATTATAAAACGCAATGTTTTTTTCTTTGTGGATAATTTTCATTTAACGCAATATTTTGTTGATATATTTAAAATGCTCTTATTTGTTTGTTATTTTAAAACGCAATATGTATCCTTTCTTTTAAACATATTATTTAAAATTTGTACAATTTATCAATAAAAATTTTATATAATATATTTAAAAGAAAGGATACATATATAGTGAAATGTTATTATTATAAAACGCAACATTTTAATAGTATGCTATAACTCAACATTGTCTATTTATTTGTTGTTTGACATAAGTTATTTATTCTAAAACGCATTACAAAGTGTTTCATAATTATTCATTTCCAAACATATAAAGCAATATACCTTTATAACGCAATAAATTTTTTTTTACTATTTTTATAACACAAAACAAATTAAAAGCATAATTACAATAATGACAATAATAAAACTGATATATTATACTCTTCTAAAACGCAATGTTATAAAATAAAATAATAATAAATGAAGAGTAGATAAAACAAAGAAAAAACTGATAGCTTAATGACAAGGAAATTGATTAGACAAAAAGCCTTAAAAAGCCTTTTGGATTCCTGATAAAATACTGTATGATTGAACAATCAATTCAAAGAAAAAAATAAAATATAATCATTTTTATTATTAACACACTTGATTCAAATCCCCCTACCAATCCATTATATAAGAACAAAAACCCTAAACTATTTTCACATTCCTCTCATCATACACCAATACCCAACAACAAAACACACACACAAACCCTAAAATGGCTAATCAACAACTATCAGTTTGGTGGGTTAAAAGAGACAATTTCGTTCTTCAATTCCTTGATGGAAAAAAAATAAGATACCATTCCGTTGCTTCTGTTCTTCAAAACTGCAATGATAATGTGTTGAGAAGGATGAATGAAATAGGTATACCACCTGCTTGTTACATAGATCAGACAGCCGCATTGTTCAGAATTCTACACAAAAGATTTGGAAATCCGAATCAAACTGCAACTGAAGATGCCCAAGTTACATCTTGGGAGTTCATTGAGGAAACTTTCAAAGTTTCAGTGACTTGGGACGATGGTGATGTGGAGATGTATGACCCAAAGGACATATCTACCAGTGAGGATATGAATTTTTTGAAGCAATTATCTGAAATACCAATCATCAACAACTCTGTTAGCAAATTTGCAGAGAAGCTTCAAAAGGCAGTAGTCTCACAGGTTGAACTTTGGGTTGAATCTGAAAGTGATGAGGAAATCCCTGATGGAAGCTTAGGGTTCTCATCCGAAGAAGAAACAAACTTTGATCCATGATGCTGATCATGCTAGTAATTTTTATTTAATTTTGTAGTTTGAAAACATCATCTTTGTTTAAAACTATCATCATCTATATAACGCAATGTTTATGATATCCACTTGCATTTCTTGTTTAATTTGATCTATTACATTTAAAGTATATTGTTCTATGTATAAAACGCAATAACAATATACTGTTGTTATCATAAAATGCAATTAACCAAAAAAAAGCTGATATTTATAAAGGATATCACAAAACGCAATAACAAAAAGAGATGAAACCTATACATCATAAAACGCAATGACAATTTTTTTTTCTTATTGATATCAGAATTTGACAGAATTTGTATACATACTTACATTGCATTGCTAGAACCTATAGCATTAGAAGAAACCTTATCTTTACATGTGCGACTGTTATGTCCTTTTCCACCACATACACGGCACGATTTCTGGATCTTTGATGATTTCTGAATTGCAATCTCACGATTAGACTTGATCTTTTTTTGTACACCGCATCCTTTGGTCCTTATGTTGATCGGGACATGAATCATAGAATCTGATTTTTCTAAGTTCCCTCCAATATCAGCAAATCTTTCTTTGCGACTAGGAGGCGGCGCAACAACCATAACCTCATCCGCTTTATCAATATAACTTTTAATATGATCCCTGTAACGACACAACTCATCTAAATCCCCAACCAACCTATTAACCACATACTCATTTGCAACAACGATTTCTCTATAAACTTTATCAATTTCACTATTCCTACCAATTTCATCAAACCGAATATTGCAATGATTTGATCCATTTGAAACAACATCTCTCATCCATCTTCTATGAACATATCTTCTAGGAAACTCAGTTATATCATCATATCGTAGAACATAAAATATATGGCGGCACAATATACCAAATTGTTCGTACCGTTTGCAAGAACAACTTATACTTAAACCATCTTCTTGTTTGCTGTATTGCACCTGTAAATAAGATTAAAAAGCTATATAAAATTAGTGAAATGTAATATAAAACGCAATGAATAATAAATATAATACAGAAATAAGTATATGATCATATAAATATAAAACGTAACAAAAGATGGAAAAAAACGCAATAGATATTGCACCTGTAAATAAGATTAAAAAGCTATATAAAATTAGTGAAAGTAATATAAAACGCAATGAATAATAAATATGATACAGAAATAAGTATATGATCATATAATGATAAAACGCACCAAAAGATGGAAAAAATAAAACGCAATAGATATTTAAAACAATATAAATTTAAAAAATTACCTTGAATAAAGATGTGCATGGCTGTTTGAAATCCTTTATTTCATAATATTGAACATCACCCACGGTATCAAGAGACTTTGACATACACTTTGTAATGGCAGCGTCAATTTCAATCTGAATATCCTTAAAAATTGTTTTGGTATATATTTTTGATGCTTGTTTATCCAATACAAAGTCACTCCAGGTCTTACACTGAATATACCTTGTATCATGATCATTCCTCCTATGCTCATGCCTTTGAATATCCATTGCGGTCTCAAAATGAGTGAAAAATTCAACAAGTGTACATCTTGGATTGCAAATCTGACCAAAGAAGTAATTCTCGCTTTCACATCTAGACGCAGTATGCATAAGACCAGCCAAATCCTCTCCATGGTAATAAGCGGGAATCCAATCAAATCGAAGATCGTACATATCTTTTAACCACTCATGATTTTCCAATCCAAAAGTAGACATTATTGAATGCCACTCAGTTTCAAAATCTTCTGGAATAATAGTATCATTCCAAACAACATGAGTCATTCTTGTATTAAAATCAATGTTTGCAGACAAAACAGGACCAACCTGTATAAAAAGTAATAAAAATATTAAACATAAAACGCAATAATTTAAAATGCAATATATTGAAAATGATAAACATAATGCATTGATGGTAAAACGCAATTGTTTTGTAATTCTATTGATAAAAGTGTTTGGGGATCTTATTGTATAATACATAAAACGCAATAATAAAACTATATAAAATTGCAGTTTATTATATCATAAAACGCAGTTAATACCTTTGTCTTCAATTTCTCCCATATATGCCACATACATAACCTATGCCTACTTCTTGAAAGTACATCCTTAATAGCTCTCTTCATTGCAGCATCTTGATCAGTAACAACAACTTTAGGCTCATTTCCAAAAGCATTAACAAAGCACCTTAAAAGCCATCTATAAGAATCTGCAGTCTCAGAACCAAGTAATGCACCACCAAATGTGACATTCCTAAAATGATTATCAATCCCAGTAAATGGTACAAAAACCAAATCACACCTACATAAAAACAAATTAAAAAAGCATTAGAAAAAATAGAACAGGATATATAAAGGAATAGAATATATAATGCAATAAATGAAAAAAAACTTACTTATTTGATTTATAAGTAGCATCAAAACCAACTATGTCACCAAACACTGTATAATTTGTTTTTAATTGCTCATCAGCCCAGAAAAGTCCTTTCAATCTTCTATCTTCACCAATAACATAATCTGAAGGGGTAAGGTCCCAAAAACCTCATAAAAAGGATTTGAGACCATACCACAAACTAACTTTTCTAGCCTTTCGACCTTGCGCGGCCGCGCACTGGTCTTACTAAAGGAAGAAAGGAATCAGTAACTTATAGTCGCGCGCCCAAAAGATAAACATAAATCTTTGCGCCTTCTCCCATTCAATAAAGGATTAAAAAGCCTTTGTATAATACTTCCGCCACAACACCCAGACTTGGATATTATTTTACCCAGGCTTGGGATTTATTTACCTGTGTCCACACAGTAAGGTATCACACCGGATTACGGCAGTAATCTTCTAGAAAGAAATACAATCATGCACCACCCAGACGGTTATAACCGTCTGGACACGTGTCATTACCACAGACAACCCTGGAATCACAACGAAGGCATGCAAATGGAGAGTAATCTCCACTTAATCACTTTCCACGTGGCGATTCCCCAGCCACAGATCAAACCACGATCCGTGTGCATTCACATCGGATCGAGGCTAAGGGACGTCAGATCAAAGAATTCAAACGGAAGAAAAATAACCGCTACGGCGTTAGGCATTTTCCGTTATCTTTTCAATAACAGGTTTTCCCTCCCAAACTCCCGGTTATAAATAAGAGAACTGTTCAGGTATAAACTCAGACTACTCTCACTCTTCAAATACTTATCTTCTCCGATACCAATTCTTATTCTCACGCCGGAGTCGGGTCAAGGAGAGAACCCTCTTCTCCCCTTGGCGAGGCTAACGGTGTTCTTTTTTGCAGAGCTACCGGAGAAGTTAATCCATTACGACTGAATCAACCGAGAGAGAGCTAACCCTTTATGCGGATTCAAACCCCCTAACTATCTCGGTTCCGACCATTTAGTTAGTGTTTCTTCATTGGCGCCCACCGTTTTCTCAGTTTTTCTAGTTTCTACCTCGTTTCGATTCAGTTCGTTCTATTTTCTGTCTTTGCACATGGCAGAAAATTCGTCATCTCACCGGCAACCTGGTCCTCGACCAAACGTCGGAAACAATTTACCGATAGAAGGGATCGTTGAGGAAGCCTCGGACGATAATGAGGTCCAATCCAATCGAGCAAATGATCCTGTAACCTCAGGAATGTTACCAGCAAATCCTGCACAATCAATTTTACCACCAGGGGAAACCCCGATATCATGGTATGTCCGGTCTCAAGGAGCATTAAACGCGGTATACTCACAGTTATGTGCTCAAACTGCTCCTGTAACCCAATCCCGGAGGCCGGGATCAAGAGCTCATGCCTCTCAGCGAGAAGAATCAACTTATGATGATACAAGCAGTTACCGAAGACAACATCATGATGAATTTCGTCCTCGTCAACGACAATCGGTGCATGATAGGTTGGGTCCCCAACAGGATACTCACACCGATGAATCCGATCGAACATACCGTTTGAGTGAAAACACCAGCGTCTTCAACAGACTACACCCAAACTATAACAAATGCAGGCCTCGAGCGGTTTACAACCCCGAGGCCGAGCATAACTATGATTTAGTTTATCGCCCGGACGAAGCGGCAGAAAACTCGAAGTTTATATTAGAGATAGCTTTGGCTCCGTTGGAACGGGCCAAGTTACCATCTAATGTTGGGAAATTCAATGGGTTAACCGACCCTGATGATCATTTAAGGGTATTCACCAGTGCAGGGTTGGTCGGTGGTTGGACCCTTCCGCTGTGGTGTCACTTATTTGTACAAACACTAACTGGCCCAGCGCGAATCTGGTTTGACAACCTACCAACGGGGCAGATCGAATCGTGGAAGGATCTCCGAAGAAAATTTTTAACACACTTCAGCCAACAAAGGCGGTCAAAACGTGATACATCCGACGTTATGAATATCTGGCGTCGCGATGATGAGAATCTGGAAGATTTTATTACCAGATATAATAAAGAAGTGTTAGAAATTGGAGGTGTTAGCGAACAACTAATCCGTGCTCAGTTTAAGTACGCGGTTAGGTGTGACGACATGGTCAAGGTGTTATCGGGAACGGAAGGTCTCCCCACGAGTTGGGAAAAGATAATGGCGGCTGCCAAGGTTTATGCGCAGACCGAGAAAAACCTCACTACAAACCGGCCACCACCACCACACAGCAGGCCGGCAGACTTAAGCGCAAACGGAAAGTACAAAAAGTCATGGCGCGAAACATCCGGAAGTCGATCTGCGGAAGATACCCGCACAACTAACAAGTTCTCGGCGCAAAAAGAAAACAGACACGAAAATAGGGAGAGACAGTGGACTCCCCTAACGAAAACCCCAGCAGAGGTACTAAGTACCGAGGATCACCAATTCAAACCCCTGATTCCAATGAAGAGTAAACGTGGTCAAGACCCGACGCAGTTCTGCGAATATCATAAGGATAACGGGCACACCACGAACAACTGTATATCTCTGCGCATGGAAATCGAAAAGGCTCTCAAGAATGGAGAACTCACGCACCTGCTCCAGAATATGCGCAAGGAGATTAAACAGATTACTCGGGGAGAAGAAAGCTCAAACAAACGGGCTAAGACTTAAAGAGCTCCGTATGTTTTCCACAGAAAGGACACGACTTATTAAGAGCGGCGGAACTATCAGGGAGTAAGTTAAGTTCCATTTAATTATCCAAAAAACTTTGTAACGCCTCTGAGCATTATCCATGAATAAAATTACAAAGTTTCTATTATTTTTGTGTTTACAAAATGCATGCAATTCCTTTTTAGTAAGCGCAAAAACATTATGGTAGTATAACACAAAGCTCCATGCGCGGTCAGTGATCACGTCACAAACGACCATAAACTCATACATGAGCTTCATACCAACTTTATTCGCCTTACTCAAAACAAAAGTAATTGTACTCATGCAAAATATTGTAAAGACATATTAACAAAATAAATAGAAACATACTATGTTTGGCGTACAAATACGTCCTGAAAGGTTTAAGGCACAGCAGTGTTTAAAACCCATGCGCAACAGCGCACCATCAAAACAAGGATCAACATCCTACATAGAAAAAGTTGTTCAAATACAATTTCACCCCTACTCTAAATCTTCTCCCTCATCCGGAAAGATTTCCTTAAGTTGCGCAACATGATCATCCGATTGCAGCGCCACATTTATCAACTCCATCACTGGCAGTTGCAAATTATTAAACTCTGTCTTCATAGCAGCAAGCGCACTGGAAGTATTAACACCAAAGGTAGCAGATTTGTTATCATCCCAGTTAACCTTTAAAGCGCTATTCACATGTTGAGAACATTCCGCATACCCTTGCGCATAACCATCTCGTCGCGCAGCAACCATCAAATTCGCAACAGTTTTATCCAGTTCTTCAGAGTTTAATACAGATTCAGCAACCTATAACATCAGATAAAGATAAGATCGAAGCAAGAAAAGCGCATACATGAACTAAAAGAAGAAAGGAACTTACACATGCAATCCCGCGATCCTTCAACCAGGTCATATCATTCTTCAAGGGTTCAAGCTCGCTTTCCGCTGAAACCCGCGCCATTTCTGAATTCTCCAGTTTCTCTTCAACTTCAGTTAAACGGCGGGAGGTTTTCAGTATTCTCGGAACGCGCAAGCTCCAGATCCTTCTTCAATTGTTCCTGGTCAGAAACCAAAGCGGTAAGTTCCTCTAGTTCTTTATCTCTAACGACAAGAGTGGCTAAAGCTTGTACCTCCCGTTGCTCACTTCGCTCCCTATGAGAGCGCGCTCCCTCCAACAAAACTTCCATGTCAGCTTTTTCTTTCTTCAATCTTTCCACCTCCGCATCTTGATTCTTCAGATTTTCAACCTCAGCCTTGAGGTTATTTATGATGTTACGAAGGCTTGCCTTCTCGGCATTATCCTTCTCACAAATTCTCCTCCAAATTTTGCGCTCCTCAGACAAAAGCGCAGCTTCAGCTTCAGCTTTTCTTTTCCAACCGGAAACTGACCATTCCTCAGTCTTGCGCTCCGCTTCAAATTTAGCTTGCTCAGTCTCTAATTTAGCCTTTAACTGAGCCACAAGTTTTTCATCTTTTGCAAACTTCCTTTGTGATGCAACAAAGGATACTCGCTCTTTATGCATGCTATACCATTCACGCACTATACGATGAGTGGTAGAAACATGAGAAGCAGTTTCTGCAAGATAAGATTGATAGGTCTGTTCGAAAGGCTGATTCTCTTGAAATTTAATCTCGCCAGGCGGAAATATCCCCTGCAACCAGTCTCGACATATCCGCCAGTCCGAGAAAGTATCTCCTTTCTTCACATTCCAAACAGGAATATGAGGATCAGCAGCATCTTTCTCCGCATACATCCGGTAGTAATATTCTCCCAAAGTTTCTTCCGGACGAATTGGAGATTGTTTCTCAATACCAGCAGAAGAACCTGCCTCCTCAGTAGCGGCCTTTTCAGCATACTCAGGAACAGTTTCAGAAGGTCTGGGAGGAGAAGATTGGATTGTCTCAGCAGTTTTCTTTTCCGGCATCGGTTGATTATCATCATTTACCACACTTGGCTCAACAATCTGTTCAGTTTCTATGTTAATACCAACAGGCTCCTCAGCCCCAACAGTTTTCTCAACACCTTCCCCAGCTACCTCTGAAGGCTCTAACGGAGGGGTAACAGTAGCGCGCGGTGGGGAAGGGGGAAGTTCTTTATCAGCCACAGTTGGTATGTCCACAGAGACAGGAATTTCTGGAGAAACAAAAGTCTATAAAAATCCTATCCGTTCAAAGAAAACAAAGAACATCAATACATACCAAGAATGGGTTCTGAAACAAAAGCATCTAGGTTTCCCTTCCTAGTAATTTTCTTCCTCTGCACTTTCTTGGGAGGTTGACCCTCCGCATCAGCGTCAGCTGGCTTCCTTTTACCGGCCTTCCTATGAACCAAACGCTCGGGACTAGAATCCAGATCGATAGGCTCATTTGGATTGGAAGGAGGAATATCAGCAGAATCCTTCGGTTCTGGTTTCGGTTCCCGCATAGTCACTACAGGAGTAAGACCCTCCAATGAGTCAGAAACCACCACATAGTCACACCTGGAAACAGAAGAGCGGCGCGTACCTTTCTTCTCTCCAGCATTTTTTGCTTTCAAAGGTTGCGCTTTAACAGTTTCACTCCTCTTCGGCGCAGAAGTGGACATAGTTGCGCGTTTTTTCTTCTCAGGGCCTATGCCCAAATTCAACAACTCACCTACAAACAAGCGCAAGATAGAGAAATTTACTCAAAGCGAGAAAGAAAAGAAAAATGGATATAAACTCACCAGCACCAGCTGCCGGTTGAACAGATAAGTCCGCGTCCTGCGGAAGCACAAAATTCTTCACAATACGGTGATACCAGAGCTCCTCTTCAGGTTTCTTCTTGATGGTCCCCATTCTTCCGCCTTCCCTCTTAAAAGCAACAACATATAGAGAAACAACTACATTGAAGAGAAAGAAGGTCAAAAAAAAAAAAAAAAAAACAAACAAACAACGAGAGGAACAGTGACAAAACCCCAATACTTACTATGACCATCCTCAGTGTACACGGGTTTATCATCTCGTTCCATTTTCCAGTTCAAACTCATGCCAGCTCCGACTAGGGCTTTCTCCGGCAAAGCAATATTGGGAACATCCTTCAGATCTTGGTACCAGTTCTCATCAACAGGGGTCTGAATGGATTCAATCGGAACATCGTCCTTCCCTCTTAGCTTCATCTTCATCGGAATCACTCCAGCTTTAATGAAGAAAAATTTCTGCTTCCAATCATGAAATGATTTTGGGGGCTGATGAAGAATTTTCTTTGCGGAAGCCCTCTGAACAAATGAGTAAAATCCTTGGGTACAGTGCATCTAATGAAAAACCCTAAATCGGGGAACGGTTGGCTCCACATGCATCGTTCGACATACAAATTCAAAATGACGAACCCTAACCATACCAATAGGGTGAAGTTGGGAGATATGCAGATTGTAGAATCCAAGAATTTCAAGGAAAAATTTCGTAACAGGCAATCGAAAGTTACCATCTCAGAAAAAATCCCAAAAAAGGGTAATATACCCTGCCGGAGCATTCGCTGCCGTTTGCCCTTCTTCAGGATACAAGGCACCCCAGTTCTCCGGGAATTTAAGATTCTGGATTAAACCCTCAAAAGACGCCCTGGGCCACTTCAAGGGTGGAAGTTCAGTCGACATCTCTTCAACAAGATCCTCTTGATGTTCTCCGGTTGACATAAGCAGGGGAATGACGGAAAGTATTTCTTCAAAACAAGGAAAGGGGAAAAGTTTTCAAACAAAACAATGATTACACAGAAGGGGTTACCCAAACGATTATATACCCATCGCAATAAATAAGCATCGGTAACCGTCGCAGTACTGTTCCGGATATCACGATTACCCAAGCAACAGAAAAAGCAGATGTCAGAACATACACGCGTTTACACACGCGCGTGTAAGACACGAATGGTAAAAAACAACTGACAATGACAGGTTGTCAAAATCAATTTACTGATACAATGTCAAATCAAAGATTTTTTACAAAAAATCTTTACAAACTCAGTAAATTCAAATCTTTTCAGAAAAGATTTCTTTTCGCGCCCAAAAAACATTTCCCTCTCCTAAGTCCAGTGCTCCACTTACTTGCATAAGTACAACACTAGACTGGGGGGACTTGAAGGGGTAAGGTCCCAAAAACCTCATAAAAAGGATTTGAGACCATACCACAAACTAACTTTTCTAGCCTTTCGACCTTGCGCGGCCGCGCACTGGTCTTACTAAAGGAAGAAAGGAATCAGTAACTTATAGCCGCGCGCCCAAAAGATAAACATAAATCTTTGCGCCTTCTCCCATTCAATAAAGGATTAAAAAGCCTTTGTATAATACTTCCGCCACAACACCCAGACTTGGATATTATTTTACCCAGGCTTGGGATTTATTTACCTGTGTCCACACAGTAAGGTATCACACCGGATTACGGCAGTAATCTTCTAGAAAGAAATACAATCATGCACCACCCAGACGGTTATAACCGTCTGGACACGTGTCATTACCACAGACAACCCTGGAATCACAACGAAGGCATGCAAATGGAGAGTAATCTCCACTTAATCACTTTCCACGTGGCGATTCCCCAGCCACAGATCAAACCACGATCCGTGTGCATTCACATCGGATCGAGGCTAAGGGACGTCAGATCAAAGAATTCAAACGGAAGAAAAATAACCGCTACGGCGTTAGGCATTTTCCGTTATCTTTTCAATAACAGGTTTTCCCTCCCAAACTCCCGGTTATAAATAAGAGAACTGTTCAGGTATAAACTCAGACTACTCTCACTCTTCAAATACTTATCTTCTCCGATACCAATTCTTATTCTCACGCCGGAGTCGGGTCAAGGAGAGAACCCTCTTCTCCCCTTGGCGAGGCTAACGGTGTTCTTTTTTGCAGAGCTACCGGAGAAGTTAATCCATTACGACTGAATCAACCGAGAGAGAGCTAACCCTTTATGCGGATTCAAACCCCCTAACTATCTCGGTTCCGACCATTTAGTTAGTGTTTCTTCATAATCACATGTGAAACCAGGACAACATTCTTTCTTCCTAATAAGACGCCTAACTACCATTTCTGCATCATACTCTCCTATGTAAAGATTCAAATCCCTTCTATAATTCTTACAATCAACTTTACTAGCACCAACTTCACCAAAACCACCATACATTATTTTCATAATATTGAATGCTTTAACAGGTCCAATATTGATTGCAGACAATCCAGATATAAAACTTTCTTTAACATAATCGATACTTCTGGCAGCCGGCAAGAAATGAATATCTTCATCTTCAACAAAGATATGATTATGTTCTTCTTCAAAGTAGTAGATTTTAAACATATTATTGTTCTCTAATATTAATTTCACATGAGCATTGCATCCAACTCTTTTTGAACCTCTATTACGTCTAACAATCTTTTTACTATTCTCATCAACTGAACCAGAATCTATTTCTTTGCTAACATGAAATCCTTCTTTTGAGCAGACAATATATCTTATTTTCACTAAACCACCAGCTTTTTTCCAAGAGGTATTTTTTCTTGCAGAAAAACCTGCAGCAAGTGCATATCTCTGATAAAACGCAAAAGCCTCATCAAATGATTTAAAAAACATTCCAACAGCAGGTGTAATGGATCCACTGACTTTAGGTTTGAAAAACTTTCTTCCACTGTTTAAGCATACACGTTCCTCCCACTTGGAAATGTTATCTGAAACAATTAACAAATAACTATAAAACGCAATACCTCTTATATAATAATGTTTTTGGTGATAAATCACAAAATATGTTAATAAAAATTTAGAAATACAGACCTTTAAAGTTTGTATATGTACTAATATGGACAAAATCATAAAACGCAATACGTTCAGTAAAACGCATCATGTGATCTGAAACAATTAATAAATAACTATAAAACGCAATACCTCTTATATAATAATGTTTTTAGTGTTAAATCTCAAAATATGTTACAAAAAATTTAGAAATACAGACCTTTAAAGTTTGTATATGAACTAATATGGATAAAAGCATAAAACGCAATACGTTCAGTAAAACACATCAAATGATGAACAAACAAAACAATGTATGAAACAAACGAAACTCTAAAATTGTACAACAATGACAGTTATAGCTTTATATTACATTAATCTTAAATTTAAAGTTTGTATGCATATAATGTGAATCAAATCATAAAACGCAACTCTTCACTAAAACGCAATAAATGATGAAGAAACAAAACGAACAAATTATGTTAAATTATACAACAATAACAATTAAACTTATGAAAAATCAAATATTAATAACAGAAACACGAATTATAAAACGTAAAACAATGAATTTCGAAAAAAATAACAAAAATTTACTCAAAATTGAAGCTAAACTTACCAACAGAGTCTAAAGAAGACATTGAGGTTATCGAATTGACGAACGAAACAAGATTAATGCTTGAAAAGAGGTGAATTTGCGATCGATTGCGATTTAGGGTTATAGAATCTTCAATTCTGCTATGAAAGTGATGAACTAAGAAGAGAGGTAACAAAATCTATAATCGAATTAGAACGAAGATATGATAATGTAAAAAGACGAAAAAGCCCACGCGTCCAAAATTTTAAAAAAGAAGACGAACGGCTAAGATTGCTTCCTATACTTCCTAGCCAAAAATAAACTTCCTATTTGATCTTTTCCTAACAAAATAATATATTGTTGTAGTATGTGAAATGGCGAAACTGTCAAATATAATAATTTTTTCGTGCTTATTTTTACATACGTTTTCAGTTGATTTATGTTTTGACGTAAATTTTGTTTGGTAACGAATTGGGTCAAATATAATACGTTGCATTAGACGGTATAAATTTGAATTAATTTACGTTTCGACGCCACTACAATGCGTGACGGGTAAACTTACTAGTTTATTAACATTCTTCGAAAGGGTATAGCACTATTAATAACCTTGCGGAGATCTTTCCTATCAAAAGTTTTTGTCATTAGACATGCTTATGCCAGTCTTTTTTATCAAATGGATAAATATAATTCAGAAGAATATGAATATGCGAGTGATTAAGCCTAACCCGGATAACAATAAAACTGCGAACCAATTTGACCCTGAGTAAATCACGAACTCATCCACCAACGCACCTGAATAACATAACAAAAAAAATGTCATCACCACTTTGGTGGGGTGGTAGAGGCTTTGTGCCTCTTGGGAAGAGACCAGGGTAGTGATTATGTAACCTTTGTCGTTCAAAAAAAAAACAAAAAAAAAAAACATAATGAGGTAAATTGGTGTAATTTAGAAGTAGGGATTATATAACTTTTTTCGTTCAAAAAAACATAACAAAAAATGTTGTTATCGAGGACGATGTCGATTTGAAATGTCTAAAATACCCTTTATCATAGAGCACAAAAACCAAAATTAATTGTATCCAAGCTTCGAATCTTGCCGGATAAACAAACATTGCTACAGCCTTCACGACACTACTACATGTTTATATGCAATATCTAACAAATGGATTCCACAATTTTCTCTTATGAACCAGGAACCAAAACAAAATAAAACATGCCAACAATGATATTTGCATTTATCTACAAAAAAAAAATGACACATCTACATGCTTTCAAATCAAACTCTTTTCACGACCATCATCGTTCGGTGATTGTTGTGAAGGTCATATTGGCATACGATGTGGTCGTGTTTCCATATGACTGAGATTCGTCGGGTTTTCTTGAACCACTAGATGATGTACCCGATGTGTTATTTTTCATGGTTTTATAAGTCACTAGTTCAGATAATAATCCCGGGTCAGTTAAATCCTTTTCATTAAGGTCCATATCATTATTTAACATTTTCATGACGGTTGACATGGAGGGTCGGATTTTGGGCAGACTTTGGGTGCAAAGAAGACCAATTTTTAAGTAACGACAAGCTTCATCGATATCAACATCTTCTTCCATTGAAGTATCAACCAACCTTTCTAACTCCCCTTCTCTATATAGATTCCATACCTGAAAAGAATGGTAGAGTGTATTAGTCATGTCACTATGACATGCCTATGACATGTAGGGGTGTGAATTTCTGAAACAACATGAAACTAGCATGAGATCCGCAAGTTTGAGTTTAGTCTAAACAATTTCGAGTCAAACCCGCATATACATTTAGCTAAACGGGTCGTGTTCGGGTCGACCTTGCATGTTCACAGGTTGACCTGTTTAGGTTTATACTTATTCTTTTTAATATGTGTTTTACGCCGTAACTTAATTTTTTTGGTATATTACCTCAAAATTTAGAAGATAAAAGAGACACACACGCAAGCGATAACACTTATAAAACATTTAAAAAATAAATTATGAAAAAATAAAATAAAACTTCAGGTTAAACAGGTCTTTTTCGTGTCAGCCCGCAAAACTGGGTGATGTGTCTTGACACGGTTTTCATGTTCGTGTAAATTTTTGGTTTCGATCCACCAACCCACTAAAACGACCCACTTAACACCCCTAAACTGTCATATTACTGATTCATGTCATATATTTATCGTCTATTATATTTTTGTATTTAACGTATTCCTTTTACTTCTGTTTTATACTAATGAAATCAAGCAAGATTCTTTTCACCTAATTACACTAAAGGATATGGTCCTCCGTCCTATGAAAATTACAATGTTCGAATCAACACGTATTTCATGAAAAAAGTTTACTTGTTAGTTAAATGTCTTAAATACCCTTTCATAATGACAAAATATGGAAAAATCTTTTGAATCCAAATCAGTATTAACAATTGTAAGTGCCAAGGACAGCATGCAAGACAAAACAACGGCAACATACTGTATAGTTAA
The DNA here is from genome assembly GCA_030545235.1 of Helianthus tuberosus. Taxonomy (NCBI): domain Eukaryota; kingdom Viridiplantae; phylum Streptophyta; class Magnoliopsida; order Asterales; family Asteraceae; genus Helianthus; species Helianthus tuberosus. The sequence goes on along the minus strand of CM060381.1, from coordinate 135,856,920 downwards.
ACTAGTTTAGGAATAGAAAAGTTGAAAACCCAACTTAATTCAGAAATAAGATATGCATACCCGTTCAAGAAGATACTGTTCTTCAACGGGTAACCGTCTGTTTTGGTTGGGCCTTCCAGAAACGATTTCTAAAAGCAAAACACCAAAGCTATAGATGTCTGCTTTCCTTGTCAACTGGCCTCTTATTGCATACTCAGGGGCCAAGTAGCCTCTGCAATAGATTATTACGAACATAAAAAAAATTAGATGTAAAATTAAAATTGATTGTAGACATTATTGTTTAGACATGCTTTAATTGTTTGAAATTGTAATAATCATGTGCTAACATGAGTCAATTGAGCTTACTGAGTTCCTGCAATTCGTGTGCTAACATGAGTCAAATGAGCAGGGAAAATCTTTGCTAGACCAAAATCTGAAATTTTTGGTGTATAATCTTCATCAAGCAAAATATTGCTTGCCTTGATATCCCTATGAATAATATGAGGTTGCACTTCCTCATGAAGATAAGTAAGCCCCTTTGCAACACCTATGCATATCTTCCTTCTTACTTCCCATGTGAAACTAATGCTACAATAACCGCTCCCTATACATGATGAAACCAAAAAATATTATAAGCGGCATTTTACTTGGTCCCATTGGTTAGCACGGTATTGGTGGGAGGCGAAAGTATTCTGGTGACGGATTCTCAGGGTTATTTAAAAAATGTAAAAGAAGGTTTGCAATTTGTAATTACCAAGTAGGGTTTGATCTAGACTACCATTTTTAAGGTAACCATAGACCAAGATTCTATGATCTTTTTCCACGCAATAACCATGCAACTTCACTAGGTTCTCATGGTGTATATCTGAAATAACGGTTATTTCATTCACGAATTCCCGCAAGCCTTGCCTTGATTCAGCAGAGAGAACCTTTATAGCAACTTCTGAGCCATCTCTTAGTACTCCCTAAAGATCAATTAGTGTTTGTTTAAGATATCAGTATGTAATTTAGTAATATTTAAACACACATGAAGACAAATAGTTTTGAGTATTTAAAAGTTACCTTGTAAACAGAACCAAAACCTCCCTGCCCTATCTTACTTTCTGGTCTAAAATTAGTAGTAGCAGCTTGAAGATCTCTATATTTATATAATCTCATATTCTCAGCATCCAAAAGTTCTGCAACAAAATAATATCTAATTAACACTCAGACCAATATATAAAAGTTCATGTGTAGAAGTTTTCATTTTGATTATCGCGAAACAGATTATCTCATAAAAAATCCCCATATGCTTGATATATCTCAAGGAAAAAGACGAAGATCGATGTACACTCAAGAATAGAAAGTTCATTAATACACGCACATGCATAGAGTAAAAAATTATTGCATACAGTTACAAATTTAGAAGGTGGTCATTGTCTTACCTATACTAACATCAACATTGCTTCCGTGATTGTTTGCTGGAATTTTCCAAAAAACGGTTAGCATTGAACAAGGATGAAACTCTACTTAAACGTCGAGTTAATATTATTAACCATGTACCTCTATTAACACCGCCAGTCGGGGTTGGGGTAGTCGCCTTCCCAAAGCAGCAACTGAACTTAGTCATAACAAGGTTTTCTACTTTTCTCTACGTCGGTCGACTAGTAGATTATGTCAAATGCCAGTGATGCCAAAACTGACTCTGTAATCACAAAAAGATGCAAACAGAAATCATGACCAAACTATTTATTATAAAGCATCATTCTTCAAAAACTCAAAATTATAAAGTATCATCATCAACCTCATAAATATACAGACGAGATATACCATACATGATACAACCGCATCATGCTACAAAAACTCAAAATTAGGGCTACAACATAAACACCTCCAACAGTCACATAAGCAAGCAAAGCAATACTTATTGCATTAGCACCATACTAATCAATCATGCGGTATGAATATATAACTCTCAATCCCAAAATTCTAACTAAAATTAGGGGTCTACAACAACACAAGCAAAGTAATCCATCCATCCTAATTGCATTAGCATATCGAACAGGATCATCACGCAGTTACCGGATGTAATTTTCTGTCCATGATTCATCAAAATATAGCTAAAATTTCGCTTAATACAGTAAAACTAACCAAATTCAAAGAGATTTAAGGCGAAATTCGCATACATCGAGCTGCTGATTCACATCAGATTTGAGATCCAGATCAAAACAAAATCATATAAAATCAAATTTGGAAGAATTAAATCGTACAGCTGAAAACCGGAATATGGTCGAAGACGTGAAATATTCCAACAGAATACGTCATGTAAAGAGTAAAGGAATAACAATAAGATGAAATTAAAGGAGTGATTCGGTGAAGATGAATGGATGGAAGAAAATATCTCACCACTGGAGTTCTGGAACGGAGGTGTGAATGGGGAAATGTCAATGAAGAAGACGGAGGACGTTTTGACCGGAGTGGCATCAATTGACTTTTCACAAACGACTCGCTCATTCACATGGCCTCTCGTCAAGCACGCACTCGCAAATAAATTATTATTGAGTTAACTTTTGTTTTTCTCTGTCTGGGTTCAACATGCTAACGGTTTTCCTCCAATAGTTTAAAAATAGTCATTTTTCTTCCTGATTTTTTGAGTTTGTCGTCAGTTTGCTCTCCTGCTCTAACTCAGTTAAAGGTTTATTTAGGTAAAAAAGACTTACATGCCCTTGCTTTTATCTATAAAATTACCAAAATACCCTTCTAGTTAATAGATTTTTTGGATGGAGTGGCAGGGAGCAAAATGATAATAAGTTAGAAAGATCAGGGAGGAAAATGGTCATTTTAAAACTATTGAGGCAAAACTGTTAAAATGACCAAACCACATGGAGCAAAACGGAAGTTAACTCTAAATTATTTTTGTACCAGGAGAATCCCGAAAATAGAAAACTTAACTTTCATTTTTCAACTAAAATTAAGGTAGCCTTTGGTATGAATGAATAGAAGGTGGAATGGAATAGATTATTCTGATGGAATGAAAAGAAACGTGTTTTATTATCATGTGTTTTATTATCATGTGGTAATGGAATGGAACATTTTGATAGAATGAAAAGAAACGTGTTTTGTTATCATGTGGTAATGGAATAGAGCATTCCCAAAGAATGTAACTTCTTCAAAGTATAACAATTTCCATCCCTTGGTATGAGGGTGTTTTTTTCCATTCCTTGATATATTATTATTATTAGAGTAAACTTTCATTTTGCTCCATGTGGTTTGGTCGTTTTAACGGTTTTACCCCAATCCTTTAAAATAGTCATTTTACTCCCTGATCTATGAAGCTTATCTCTATTTCACTCCCCGCCCCTAACGACATCCAATTCAACTATTAAATCCTGGCCACGTGCCCCTCACATGAGGGGCATTTCAGTCTTTTCCCTTCCTCCGTAATAAAACTTGCATCTTGTTCACTTTTAATACCCTAACTTGTTAAAACCTTATCTTCTTTCAGATCTATTCTCACCAATTATCCAATCTTTGTACCGCCACCAACACAACCAATCGCCACCGCCACTTCCGGCTGCCACCACCTGCAGTAACCACCATATTATCTATCTCTAAAATGTAACCATCACCTCTGTCTGCCACCACCACCACCTGCCATAACCACTCGTACCTACCACCACCACGTGCTGAAGTTAACTCTCATTATTTGAATATATTGGCAAGATTTAAAACTCTAGAGCAGATCTACATGCAAGATTTGAAACCACAAGCAAGATTTGTAAACAATTTTTGAAACCAAAAACGAGATTAGTGGTGATGGTTAGGTCTGACGGTGATGGTTATGATGGTTTAATGGAAAATTTAGTGGTGGAGGTTGTGGTCCTGTGTGTGAGAGAGAGAAAGTGAGGGGGTGTGGACTATGGAGTAGGGCGGGGGTGGGTTTTTGGTGAGGGATTTTTTTGTTCAGATCTGTAATTAGAGAGGGTTGTGGGCTGATCTAGGGTTTGTGATATTGGGGCGGTGGTAATTGGCAGTGAGTAGAGAGAGGCGGTTTAAGGATTGACGACAGAATGGGCTGATCTAGGGTTTAATGATGGAGGCTAGGTTTAGCTGGTGGTGACTGATGGGTGTTGGTGGTGGTGATGGTTGCTGGTGGGATGGAGGCAGAATGTATTACAGAGAATACCTAGGGGAGAAAGTGATGAGAGAGCGAGAGTTCAAAATGAATTTAATGATTATAATTATAAATAATTAAATTCTTTTTGTAAAGTTACTAAAACACCCTTCTCATTATATGTAAAATTACCAAATTGCCCTTGTTTTTAACAAACAATTTGGATGGCGTTAGGGGCGGGGAGTGAAATAGAGATAAGCTTCATAGATCAGGGAGTAAAATGGCTATTTTTTTAAGAATTGGGGCAAAACCATTCAAACGACTAAACCACAGGGAGTAAAACGGAAGTTTACTCTTATTACTATTATTATTATTATATTTATATTTATATTATTAATATTCATACTAATATTAATATATATCAAAAAAATTATTATTAATTTTTTACCATTAATATATTATTATTATTATTATTATTATTGAGTCAATTATATTTTTGTCAGTTTTAATACAATTGTGTTTCGTTACTTCTTCCTTTTTTGTTTATCAAATTGTACAAAGTAATGATTAATTATTGTAAGGACCTTCAAAAATGTCCTAAATTGACCTGTAGGTGCGAACCCGGACCCCTGAAACCCTACTATGCATGAAAAACCAAGAAATCAAGATTCTTGGTCTTCAGGCGGGCCGCGTAAAGGTTAAGCATATCTCTACGCGGGCCGCGTCAATGTGGAGTTGACTGGATAAGCGTCCAGATCCACGTGTCACCCACGTGGCATGCCTACCAATGACACGGATGCCCTAATCTACGATTAGACCTCCACGCGGGCCGCGTAAGGGTCGAGCAAGGGTTCACGCGGGCCGCGTAAGACCCAAATTTCTACTATAAATAGGCAGGCTACGAGCAGTTCACTGGTGTCGAAACCAAATCTCAAAAAACGAAAGTATACTGCTCAAAAGTCGAATTTCATTTCCAAAATAGCGAGGCGCTGCTACGATACAGGGTATTAACTCGATTGCTGCTACGATTCAATGTCCGATCGATTGAAACTATCCGATGGATGTTTAAGTGCTGCCCACATTAGGGCCATACTTTGTCATTAGTCGTGAATTCGACGGATGTTTAAGTATAGCACTTTGTCATTCGTTGTGAGGGTTTTAATCTCGTGAGTTATCGTAAAAATGTTGTATTAGTTACTGACCTAGTTCGTGTGCATTGTTATTTAAATTAGGTTACAAGGCTAATCAGTAGGCTAAACTCTGCCCGTTTAAATCTACAATGTGAGTCATTCTCTTTTTCTCAATAGTATTTTACAATACTCCAAGCATTTTCAAAAGTTATAATTACAGGGATTAAGTCATGGTTATCTTGAATCACTGGCTAATTGGGGTATTGTGCACATTACTAAATTTCTCACGGTTAGGCTAATAAAATCCTAACCGTGATAATCATCATTACTTGGGGAAGGACCCAATAGTGGTATGACCATCGTCACCAGGTGACACGGCGCCAGATAAAAATAAGATAGAAGTCATTGTAATCGCTCTTATGCTGTAATTAATAACTAATGTGTCGTTTTACGTACTTGAATGACTCGCCAGTATTTCCCCGCTGATAAAATATTTTTAAAACATGTTTCAGGCAACCTGCTGTAAATCAAGGAAAACGTGCTACGGAGCACTCATCCGCTTGAAGAGGTGGCTCAATAAAATGAATAAACATGTTTTATAAATCAGGGAATTTACTTATGAAATTCCTCTATTGTAAATTACAGGGCTTGTCCCATATTATCTAATAAAATAATCGGCATTTTCAAGTTTTAAAAAGATCCTGATCAATCTTCCGCTGTCGCATCAATTAATAACTACCACGGGTTCCTATCCCGCGGCACCTGACCGGGTCAAACCGGGGCTGGGGTCGTGACAGGAAAAGATGGTATCAGAGCCACTGATTTAAGCCTATTAAGTATTTAAAATACTTAATTTTCCTGATTACCGTCTTGTGATTATATGTTTTAACTGACTACTTGTTAGTTACAGTATGGGTAAGCAAAGAATTTCGGACATCTATCATAAATTAGATAGTTCACCGAAAGATAAGGGAACTTCATCTCAATCAAATTCCTCAAAATACTCAGCAGATACTGAGGAGGGAATATTTGTTCGAAAGGCACAGTTTGAGAAACCACTTACCCCTAATAAAAGAAGTTGAATTATTAGAAAAAGTCAAGAGAAAATAAAGAAGTCACAACCAAAAGAAATGATGAGTGATAAGAAAACTCCGGTAATAGGCACAAACCCACCATGGGAAGATGAGTTAGATGAACAATGGGCAAATCTCTACATGTTAGCCACTGTAGCAGTAAATGTTAACCTTTAAACTACCAACACCCCGACCCAGTACCAGCACCTATGTCACCAACAAGCCAGAAACTTTAAATATAATAAATAACCACTAGTATATTTCGAATTTTAGTTGTACTAAATATAAATATTTTGTTTCAATAAAATAGTTTATTAAATGTTTGTAATTAAATAGTAAATCTTTGATTGCCATTCTGTGATTACGTGAAAATTCAATTTTTCCAAAATTTTAACTTAAAATTTTGTATGTTTCTTCATAAATGCTAAACAGCATGAATAAATTGTCTGAAGCTCTTGAGCATCTCAATCTCTATCCTGTTAATGTGAAAGTTTCCAGAGACTTTACCGGGTATTGTGCTGACATAGAGGAACCTATGGAATTTCAAACCCAACCTCCGGAGAAACCCAAACCAAAGAAGAGAAGAAGAATTGTGGGCTGGAGGCGTGTACGCAGGAAGAAACCCACGACACGAAAAGTTACAAAGAAGGAAGATCCCAAAGGTAAAGGCAAGGAAATAGAGATTGGGGAAAGTTCCAGGCAAGACCAGGAAATGCCACCCTGGGAAGAACTAGATCATAAATTAGCACTTAATGACCTCATCGGACCTATCGGTGAAAACCTCTTTAATTACCCAGCGGAAGCACAACTTCCAGTTGACGTAGAGCCTGAAATCCCAGATCCTATTATCCACACCCAACCTCTACCTGCAGAGTTAGAAGAATGGTGGACCACCGACTGGCAGTTCCAGAATCTCCTAAATAACCCTGATACCTTTTTCCCTCAGTTTAACCCAGAGCCTCCACTACACCCACCTATGAGCATGGAAAATCTGGCTGAACTCCGCCATTTTGGCGAGGAGCTAGTGGATGCAGGGAACAGAATCCGAGATGTAGGAGAGAGGATCTCCTGGAAGTACGACGAGAGGGAACGTCGTTTCTGAGATGCCAGCTGACTAAAGTTGTGGGGTTGTAGAAGAATGTGTGTAATAATAATATATCAAAATAATATAATTATACCTTATTATTATACTGGTTGGTAATTGTTGATGGACCGTATTATCCTTATTAACTAATAAAGGTTTCCCCTTAGGTGTATTTAAAGAGATCATTAGAAAGGTTAAAGCATTAGACATCATAACATAACATCACAAGATTCGTCCTCCTCTCTTTCCCATTATCACGAGTTCATTAGTCTTAGAACTCCTAATCACCATTAGTAATATACACCCTAAACGGGAACCAGACCAAGATGTCATCTACATCTATCCTTTCTACAGTTGCTAGCTTATCAGGTACACTTTTATATGTTTTCCATTATGTACTTACAAAACTGATCAACTAATACATGAAGAAGTCTTGTCTATAAAGTATACTAAAACAAAACAAGTTTATGCCACTTATCCCTAACTTCATATATGAATAAATAAAATCCTATACACAAAATAACACATTAGTTATTTTATGTTAATGTATATATTAAGTGTTATTTGTTATTAAATTTTATAATGTGAAAAATCAATTTTCTTAAGTACATATCGCCTTTCAACTAGTACCAATTACCAACTACACAATGTCATATAAATTTGCCTTATAAAAAAAGTATATGAAAAGATTTACATATTTTAATTTGCATATCTTAAAAGGAAATTGAGTAAACTTCCGTTTTGCTCCCTGTGGTTTGGTCACTTTAACGGTTTTGCCCCAAACATTTCAAAATAGCTATTTTACTCCCTGATCTATGAAGGCCTTCATGATTTTGCTCCCCGCCCCTAAACGTCATCCACTTTAACAGTTAAATTATGTCACGTGCAAAACACCTGAGGGGCAATTATGTCTTTTCCCAACCCTCCTTTTACAATTACAGCTTAAAACCCTAACTGTTAAAATGGATGACGTTTAGGGGCGGGGAGCAAAATCATGAAGGCCTTCATAGATCAGGGAGTAAAATGGCTATTTTGAAAGGTTTGGGGCAAAACCGTTAAAGTGACCAAACCACAGGGAGCAAAACGGAAGTTTACTCAAGGAAATTTGATAAAGGCAAATGAGTACTCATTTTAATAGGACACTTTGCGCAAAATATGCGTATAAAAAGATTTACATACTTACTTTGCGCTAAATATGCATATAAAAAATTTACATACTTAAATTTGCATATTTTAATAGGAAATTAGATTAAGGCAAATGGGTATATCCCGTTTTTACATATACAAATTGTATATCTAACGAGAGTTTATGAAAAATTAACTAATATAATTAAGTAATTTAAATCTACACCATACACCGTATGCAAAAAGACTTGTTTGCCCTTATAAAAAAAAATCAATTTTAAGGGTGTGGGTGTAAGGGAAAAGATTGAACCAATTGACTAACCACAAGGAGCAAAAAAAATCTAATTTAAACTATTGGAGCAAAATAGATATATGGACCAAACCATAGGGAGAAAAACAGAACTTTACTCTATAATATACTTTGAGCATTTGCATATAAGTTCTAAACATCATTTACTTTGAGCATTCCATATAAGTTCTTGTTGATGCAACAAATACAAGACCAACGGTGGTAGCTGGACTGGCTAGGCAGAATGGTTGAAGGGTTCAACCTTGCCTAACGCAGGTCGTGGGGTCCCCCCACGTTTGCGAGACGTGGAAGGAGGTTTGCTAGTTTATTGTTGTTCTTTGCTATGGATCCTCCTCTGAATCGTACCCAGATTTGGAAGTTGTAGCAAAGGGAATGTGTGTGTTGGATGTGAAAGGGAATGACTTGTGCGAGACAAGCATTCGATGTGAATGACCAGAGATTGGAGAATCAGAGCTGGTCCGGATGTCCTCTCTGAAGTAAATGAAGTGTCATTTTATAAGAGAAGGCATCTCCCGAAGTGGAATGGATTAGACTAGTAACCTCGCTTGCAGTGGAGGGTTTCCCCTTTCGGGGGTTGAAGGCTTTTGACCCCCGGATAATAGTGTGCATTGGAAGACCTGCTTTGCTTTTGCGGCTGTGGGTTGGTGAAGCGATCTTCAGATGTGACCGGCTACTGTTTCTGCATTGCTTTTCCCAACTCACAGCTTTTCAACCGTTGAACCGTTTAACCTTTTGAGCGCTTACATATTTAATCATTTTATTTAGTCTTGAGCTACCCCCGTCATCAGCCCCCCAAGTCAGAGGCTTTTGGGTGATAAGCTTAAAGACTTCTGACTTTATGTACGTATTTTATTGCTTGAAGGTTTCGAGGGTTCGTTGCTTGAAGGCTTGAAAGGTTGAAGGCAGTTAATGTTTTGAATTTGAATTTCAAATAACTGACAATTGATTTGATTGATGTATGGCAGTTGATAGGGTGGCGGTTTTCGCAGGAGTTACTGTTTTGCCATTATTACCCCTATTGTAGACTTATATTTATTTTATATTTCCAAACTTATCCATTTGTTTCATAATTTATTCCAAGTTCCTGCCATTTTCTCTCCTTCTCTAAGGTTAGTTCCGGTTTCCTTTTCATCTTGCATTCTGCATTTTCCGTTTTCAAAAAATGGGTGCTCGTAAGGACTTAGCAAAATCTTTTTCCCGGTTAACACAAGAGGAGGTAGATTTATTTTGTATGGAATATGGTATTGATAGGAAGTTTGACCCCACTGCCCCTGCTTGTGATGTTCCCGTTGATAAACCACCTTCTGGTTCGATTGCCCTTTATTGTAGTCATTTTGAGTTCTCAAACCTTCGATATCCCTTTTCGTTTTTTGTTTTGAACTTGTTGGAGTATTATCGGGTTTCTTTTGGGTAAGTTCATCCAAAGGGGATGGCTAGGGTTTTGCATTTTGAGGTTTTATGTCGTGCTCTTGGGTATGATCCTTCCCTTTTACTTTTTCGCCGGTTTTTTCGTTTGGCTAAGAATGGCGATTGGTTTACTTTTGAAACAACCAAAGTTGATACCTGCCTTATTTCGTCGATGGTTACTACGCTTGGGGCTTGGAAAGACCGCTTTTTCTGGGTTTCCGATACTATTCTCCCATTTAAAATGGTGTGGAGGAATCCGGATGCTGTTCTCAATGATCCGGAACCTTCCGAGTCTGAATTGAATGCTGTTTTTCTCAATGCCATCCGGGGGTGCCCTTCGAGGGTTCGTCCCTTTCCTGAACACTTACTTGTTCTATTAGGGGTTAGTAAAATTTGGGGGAATGTTGATCGGGATCCGGTTCTTATGAGGAGTGGCATGGGTATGCATTTTCCTTTTTTGTCCTTTTTATGTTTTTCTTAATCTATGACTTATGTGTTGTTGTTTTTTGCAGTCATGTCTGCTTTGGATTTTATTAAGAGCGACGATACTTCTGATGTTGTTTTTGAGGATGCTCCGTCTGTTCCTGGTGAGAATGTTGTGGTTAGGACTGCTGATCAAAGGTTTGAGGGCTCAGGCTATGTTAGTGCTGCTACTGCCAAGGGTTTTTCTAAGTCTAATGCTCCTAAATCTTCAACCCGTCGATCTTCTCGTCGGTTGTTGAAAGCTGGTCCTCAATCCACTTCTACTGAACCAGTGGACTTGAGTGACGATATTGAAGTTTCGGAAGATCAAGATGTTGAAGCAGGTGCTGAGAAGGCTAAGGAATTGGTTGTTCATGGCAAAAAGGTTTCAAGCAAGAAGGTTGTTGCCACTCCTGTTCAGGAGTCTTCGAGCAGGGACGTTGAAGGGTTGGACCCGGAAGGGATTTATGTGCCTACTTGGTCGGTGAAGAATGATGACAGTTTCAAAGATGCTGCTGTTTGTGAGGATGCTCTGAGTCACATTGCTCCTCCCTCAGTGCACGAGACTATTGCTGGGATGGATGATGACCTGATGCTGTCCCGTATGATTTTGAGTACTTGCAACCTTGCTGCCATGCTTCCTCAAGGCATTGCCCGTTTTCGTCAGAGAATGCGGGAATATGAAGAATTCTCCAAGAAGAAGGATAAAATGAAATCCTCCATGGCTGGGATGAAAAAGGAGATAGCTGGTTTTGCCGAGAAGGAAGCAGCATGGGAGAAGAAGGTTAGTGATCTGAAAAAGACGCATAAGATTGAGATGGGTGATTTGAAAAAGAGCTTCGAGGCTGATAGGTTGAAACTTAGGGCTTACCGGGAAGCTTTGTTTGTTCAGCAACAGGCTTTTGGTAAGGAGAAAGAAGGGTTGAAGGCTTCAGTTGCTCAGGCTACTGGGGATAACCAATGGCTCATTGAGCAGGGTTTCCATCAAGTGGTTACCTATCTGCTGCACTCCAAAGAGTTTAATTCTGCCCTCGGCGATGTTTATACTAAGCTGCTCAATTTAGGAAAACACCAAGGTCTTATTGCAGGTTATAAGCTTCATGAGTCCGGTCATCCTTTGGAGAAGTCACATCTGTTTCGGCCCGAGGCGTCTGATGTTTTTAAAGGCTCCGTTGAACAAATGGAGAAGCTGACTTATCCTTACATCCATCAAGTTTCTGGTTGCTTTGGTAAGCCTCTTGCTGTGTTGCAGGGTTTGAAGCCAGAGGGCTTGAATGAGAAGGTCTGTGCTGAAATCCTGGGATCTCTTTCAAGGAAGAGGTCTTATTCAGGTGATAGTGACGATACCCTTTCAGGTCAACCGGATGTTCCTAAGGATGCAAGCTTGGAGGCTTCAGCGGTTGGTGGTGATGGAGGTGTGAAAACTAAAAAGTTGAAGAAAACAAAGAAGGCCAAGGGCGAAGGTTCTGGAGTTTCCAAATCTGTTGATGCTTGATTCGTAGCTTTCTTAGCAAACAATTTATGTTTTGTAATGTTAACTTGAACAATATTAGGTTTAGTAGGAACCCTTAAGGTTCCTGTTGGTTGTGTTTTAAGGCCTTTGTGGCCGCTGGAACAGTAGTTTAAGCTTGCAAGTTACTGGGACTTGCTTCTAACTTATTTTTGAAAGTCTTTTGGGCTTTCTTTTATATGATGTTATGTTTTAACTATTTTTCTTTTATTATGGTTTTATGCTTGTGCCTCTTTGGTCAAGGCAGTCCTTTTGGCTGTCTGTCAATAGATTGAAGCCTTTAAGGTTTCGGGGTATTACCCGGGTGGCTTGAAGCCTTGAAGGCTTTTTGGTTTTGCGTCCTGGCTTGGTTTGTACCTTTGTGATTTTGTCCAATTGACTTTGTTCTTTTTGGATTTGCTTTGTTCTTTTTGTAACTTTGTCTTTGTCGGGTTTGTGCTGCCCTTATGTTTTTTATACCTAAAAGGGTTCAGTGCTACAGACACTTAGCCTTGGCATCTTTAACAAGAAGAGATGGCACCTATCCTTTTAATCATTTCTTTTGGTTTTTTAGCCTTTTTGTAGACTATATTTCTAAGACTTAGGGAACATTTGGTGTAGGCTGCTTATACCCGTCTATGAGACAATTTTATTTTTTCTTAACAAGTCTCATGGAGTTGTATTGATTTAGGAACTCACCCCTTATATAGGCTCATTCAACCCTTGAACCTATTGAGCGATGTGGCCTGGGAGCTCATCCCCTTACATGGCCCTTGCCATGGAGTTTTTTTGCTAGGTTCTCAACCTGATTTTGGGATAGAAAGACAAGTTTGATAAAAACAACTTCATTCATTAAAGCAATACTTGCTTTTTACAAAAGGTATTCATAATCCTGCTTGAAATACATTTTGATACAAACCAAACTTTCCGTTTAAACATGGAACCTTTTCAGTGTTTTGCCGTTCCAATGCCTTGGAAGCCTTTTGCCTTCTGAATCAGCCAGCTTGTAGGATCCACCTTTGTGTGCTTCAAGGATGGTGTATGGGCCCTCCCATTTTGGGCCGAGCTTTCCTTGATTTTCTTTCTTGCTGGCTTCGTTGTTTCTGAGGACCAGATCCCCTGGCTTGAAACGTTCGTTTTTCACTTTTTTGTTGTAGTAAGCTTACATCTGTTGCTTGTATTTGGCTTCTTGAATTGCGGCTTGATCTCTTGCTTCCTCTAGGAGTTGTAAATTCAACATGGTCTCTTTTTGGTTTGTTTCGGGATCCATGTTGACAATTCTTTGGGTTACAACTCCTATTTCGGCAGGGATCACAGCTTCAGATCCAAATACCAAGCTGTAAGGTGTTTTCTTATGGCTTGTTTTTTCTGTTGTTCTAATTGCCCATAGGACACTAGGCAATTCTTCAAGCCAGTTGCTTTCGTACCTTCCCAATCTTGTCTTTATGCCTTCCACTATGCTTCTATTTGTTCTCTCAACCTGCCCGTTTGATTGCGGATAAGCCACTGAGCTGAAAACCTGATCGATTTTGTATTCTTTGCACCAGACGCTGAAAGGCTTCTCAGCAAATTGCCTTCCGTTATCAGTGACAAGTACTCCTGGCAATCCATAACGGTAAATGATGTTTTCCCAGACAAAGTCAATGACTTGCTTTCCTGTGATCTTGGCAAGTGGCTTGACCTCGGGCCACTTGGTGAAATAGTCTACCGCCACCAATAGGAATTTCACTCCCCCTTTGCTTGGGGGAAATGAACCAACAATGTCCATTCCCCACTTATGGAATGGCCAAGCGGAGGTTATTGGGACTAAATCATGCTTGGGACTTTTTGGGATTGGTGCATGGATCTGGCAGGCATCACATTTCTTCAATTCTTCGGCTGTGTCGCGATGCATTGAAGGCCAGAAATATCCGAGGTTCATGAGCTTTGCAACTACCGACCTAGCTCCAAAGTGAGCTCCGCACACTCCTTCATGAATTTCCTTGATCAAATACTTACTTTGCTCGGGACCGACACATCTTAGCAAGGGAGCAAGGTAACCCTTTTTGTAAAGGGTTTCTCCTTGCAGTATGTATTGCTTTGCCTTGATTTCAACCCTTTTAGCTTCCACTTGATCATTGGGTAATTCACCATTTTTGAGGAACTTTCTTATGGGAGTCATCCAGTTTGGTTCTTCTTCGGTAACCACATCTTGAACCTCCAATTCATTAATGGATGGGGCCTTCAACACTTCCACCAGTACCTTCTTGGTGAGGTGGGCAAAGGTGAGAGATGCAAGCTTACTTAGGGCATCGGCCTTTTTGTTTTGAGATCTGGGGATCTGTTTGATGTTGCATGCTTGGAAGGTACTCATCAGTTCCTTGGATTTTTCTCTGTATTTTTTCATGTTGGGCTCTTTAGCTATGTAGCTGTCATTCACTTGGCTTGAGACCAGCAACGAATCCGTGAACACTTCAAGCTTTTCAACCTTCATTTCTTTGGCCAGCCTTAAGCCAGCTATTAGTGCTTCGTATTCAGCCTCGTTATTGGTGGTCTGAAAATCAAAACGAAGAGCATATGTGAATTCCAAACCTTTTGGGTTGATCAAAATTAATCCAGCCCCTGACCCTTCAACGCTTGAAGCCCCGTTGGTAAAAAGCTTCCAGGCTTCAGGGTTGGGAGGTTCAGTGGTGGCAGTGTTTACTTCAGTGACTGTTTGGTTTGGGACTTCCACAATGAAATCGGCCAAGACTTGAGCCTTGATAGCTTTCCTTGGGACATAGGTGATGTTGTGTTCACCTAGTTCTATGGCCCATTTGGCCAATCGCCCCGAGTTTTCGGGTTTTTCAAGCACACTCTTAATAGGTTGGTCGGTGACCACTTGTATGGGGTGTGCTTGGAAATACCTTCGAAGCCTTCTAGCTGTTTGAACTAAGGCTAAGGCAAGTTTTTCAAGGGGAGGGTATTTTGTTTCAGCTAATTTTAAGGTTTTGCTGAAAAAATAAACGGGTACCTGGGCCTTGTCTCGCTCAATGGTGAGGACTGCACTGATGGCCTCGTCCGTGATGGAGAGGTACACCGATATTAACTCCCCGGTTTTTGGTGCCGCAATGTCTGGTAGGGAAGCTAGATGTTGCTTCATCTGGTTGAAAGCTTCTTCAGCTTCTTCAGTCCATTTGAAATCCTTTTTATCTGAGCAGTTCTTGAGCGTTTTGTAGAAGGGCAGAGATCTTTCGGCTAACTTTGAGGTAAAACGCTTCAAGGCTGCAAGCTTCCCGTTCAAGCTTTCAACTTCCTTCTTGGTCTTTGGTGGCTTGGTTTCAAGGACGGCTTTTACTTTGTTAGGGTTGGCTTTGATGCTTTGTTTTCCAACAATGTGGCCCAAGAATTTTCCTTCTTCAAATCCAAATGAACACTTTTCCGGATTAAGCTTCATGTTAACCTTTCTGAGGTTCTTGAAAGTTTCTTGAATATCATCGAGCATTTGGTATTCCGTCTTGCTTTTAATAACCAAGTCATCGACATATGCCTCCATGTTCTTGCCGATTTGGCTTTCGAAGGCTTTGTCAACGAGCCGTTGATAGGTTGCTCCTGCATTTTTGAGACCGAAAGGCATCTTTTGATAGCAAAAGATTCCTTTATCCGTGTGAAAGGCTGTCTTTTCCTCATCCTCTTTTTTCATGAGGATTTGGTGATAGCCTTTGTATGCATCCAGAAAGCATTTGAACGAGTAGCCTGTGAGGGAGTCAACTTTGAGATCGATTTCTGGTAGTGGATAGCAATCCTTAGGACAAGCTTTGTTAAGATCCTTAAAGTCTATGCACATCCTCCAAGAGTTGTCTGATTTCTTGACCATGACCGGGTTTGCAACCCATGACTGGTATTTGACTTCTCGGAGAATACCGGCTGACACAAGCTTTTCGACCTCTTGGCAGGCTGCCAGACTTCACTCTGGGGCCAGGCTTCTTTTTTTCTGGACCACAGGCTTGACCTCTGGTGGTATTCTCAACTCATGCTCGGCAATTTCCCGGGGGATCCCGGTCATATCTTCAGGATACCAAGCGAATACATCGCTGTAGTGTGTTAGCAATTTTTCAAGGTATGAAAGGGTCTATTGAGAAAGGTCAGGGTTGACCCTTATCCTTTGTTCAGGGTATTTGGGGTTTATGACCAGCCTTTGCCTGTCTTCTTCATTGTTTGATCTCTCACCTTCAACCATGTAGGCTTCCTGAGAGGGTTGAAGGGTTGCTATGCCCCTTTCGGTGGGAAATTTGACTGTGCCATGGCCAACAGACACCGCCATGTAAAATGCACACTGTCCTGGTCTTCCGATGATCACATCATAGCTTGAGGGGATGTTGATAACCACAAAGGTGAGTGGTTGGGTTCTTTCTTTTAAACCTTCACTGAAACGAACATTAAGTGTCAGTTGCCCTAAAGGCTTGAGGGGTATGTCAGCGATACCTTTTATGGAGGTCCCAGAGGGTTGAAGCCTTGAACGTTCTTCATTGCTCAATTGGTTGAAGAATTTTTCGAACATGATTTCAGTGGCTGCCCCCGTGTCTATGTATGCCTTGCATGTTTGCAACGTTCCCACGGTAGCTTCTACCACGAGAGGGCTGGGGAGAGGGTCATTCTCCGTAGGGGGGAAACAGATACACTGAAGCTCCCAAGCTTCCAACCTCTGCCTCTTGTGAGGGACCTTTCCATCGAAATCTACCATATTGACTTCCTTACCCTTTCCTTCAGCCATTTTGTCCCGGACTCCCTTTACCAAATGAGCGAGTTCTCCGGACTTAACAGCTTCTTCTATTCTTTTCTTGAGTTGGAAGCAATCATTGGTGTGGTGACCTTTTTCTTCATGAAACTCGCAGTATTGGGTGGAGTTCTCGTTTTTCCTGCTTTTGGGGAGAGGTCTAGGAGGCCGAAAGTTTTGTTTAACTTCTTCTGTTGCAAGGATTTCTTGAGGGGTCTTTGTGAGGGGTGTGAAACTTATGCCTTTTTCCCTGCTTGAAAGGTTCCGACCTTCAGACCTTCGATGTTCTGAACCCTTTGACCGTCTGTCATAGGAGTTGAAGTTCCCTCTTTTTCTGGCCGGACTGTTGCTTCTCCAGCCGGACCCTCTTTTTCTTTGTTCCTTAATGTCTACTGCCTCCTCTCCCCGGATGTGGGCTTCAGCCCTTTCAAGAGCTTCTTCTAAGGTCTTGGGTAGAGATTTGTTGAAATCCCTTGTAAGGTACTTAGAGGTGATGGCATTCATGAAGCCAGCCACTCTCATTTTCTCATCGGCCCCTACATAAGTCAGACCTTCCTTTTTGTATCGTTCAATGAAAGCACGGAGACTTTCATCATCACGTTGTTTTATCTGAAAGATCACTGTTGCATCTTTGACATATCGTCTTTGTTGGGAGAAATTGGCCAGGAAACCTTTGCTGAGATCATCAAAGCTTCGAACACTTTGAGCAGGCAAATCGTTGAACCAGATCCTGGCGGATCCAACAAGAGTTTGCATGAACATTAGGCAACACTCAGCGTTGGACCATTTCTCTATCCGAGCTGCACCGGTGAAGATCTGAAGGTGGTCCTCAGGATCTTCAGTCCCGTCATACGTTCTGATGTGGGCTGGCATTTTGATCTTTGACTGGAAATCATAATCGGCTATCTGCCTTGAAAAGCATGAAAGGTTACTTGGCTTGTATGGTTTGGCCAAGTCTTCTTCAGTCCTTGCATCCACACTACTGCTATTGCCGTTGTTTCCCTGAGTGGTAAGCACTTGATTGATGAAGTGTTGCCATGGGAAGTTGGCCATCATCTGGGTCATCATGTTGGGCATAGGGTTGAAGCCTTGAAGGCTTCCTAGGCCAGCGGAGCAGTTTATCCCGAGGGGAGCACTCATAACAGCACTACGTGCTAAGAGGAGCACGGACTGGGCTTGCTCCCATGTAGTTGTGGTAGATGCTGGATAGCTTGTCACCGGGGATTGTAGGAGCTGGTCAAGAGTTAGCTCATGTCCCAGAGGAACACCACTAGTAATTGGTTGGGAAGAGAAGATAGGATGCACCGTAGGATTTGTCATAGTGGACAGATAAGGGTGAGGGTTTGAAAGGTTACTGGGACCAGCCTCACTTCTTGTTGCAAAAAGAGGAGGAGGTGGTCCAGGAGACAATGTTGGCTCAGGTTCGTCATAGTCTAAACGAATCCTCACTCCCTTTTCTCTTTCTTTACTCACATGCTGGTTGAGAAGAGTCCTTAGCACAAGGAAATTGTTAGCAACCCCTTCAGGGGTGAGTTCAACACAGGATGGGGCATCAGAGACACCGATATTGGGAGATGGAACTCCGGATCTGGACGGAGTTGGTGTGTTGAAGTTGAGGAACTCGGGTGTGCTCCCCGGAGTCGAGAAAGAAGTTGGTATAGCCACGTGAGCTTGGCTACTACCCGGAGTAGAAGCGTTTGGGATCTGATTTACTTCTTCCGGGGATCCTCTTTCAGACATGGTGATTTTAAGTGAATAGAGCTACACTACTAGGTCTTTTTGAGAAGAAATAGCGGCGTAGCCCCACGGTGGGCGCCAACTTGTTGATGCAACAAATACAAGACCAACGGTGGTAGCTGGACTGGCTAGGCAGAATGGTTGAAGGGTTCAACCTTGCCTAACGCAGGTCGTGGGGTCCCCCCACGTTTGCGAGACGTGGAAGGAGGTTTGCTAGTTTATTGTTGTTCTTTGCTATGGATCCTCCTCTGAATCGTACCCAGATTTGGAAGTTGTAGCAAAGGGAATGTGTGTGTTGGATGTGAAAGGGAATGACTTGTGCGAGACAAGCATTCGATGTGAATGACCAGAGATTGGAGAATCAGAGCTGGTCCGGATGTCCTCTCTGAAGTAAATGAAGTGTCATTTTATAAGAGAAGGCATCTCCCGAAGTGGAATGGATTAGACTAGTAACCTCGCTTGCAGTGGAGGGTTTCCCCTTTCGAGGGTTGAAGGCTTTTGACCCCCGGATAATAGTGTGCATTGGCAGACCTGCTTTGCTTTTGCGGCTGTGGGTTGGTGAAGCGATCTTCAGATGTGACCGGCTACTGTTTCTGCATTGCTTTTCCCAACTCACAGCTTTTCAACCGTTGAACCGTTTAACCTTTTGAGCGCTTACATATTTAATCATTTTATTTAGTCTTGAGCTACCCCCGTCATCAGTTCTAAACATCATTTACAAAACTAGTTAGATTATAAAATCAAACGCTTTGAGCATTCCATATAAGTTCAGTCAGATTATAAAATCAAACGCTTTGAGCATTCCATATAAGTTCTAAACATCATTTACTTTGAGCATTCCATGTAAGGTACTTAAACTAGTTAGATTATAAAATCAAACGCTTCTAATAAGTTCTAAACATCATTTACACGCTTTCTATGTTATCTATAACGTTAAACCGGGTCTAGTATATTTTCATCATTTGTAGGATAAACTTATATATATATCAATAATTAAGAACAGTTGCACATATTTTGATCCACATCCTAGTTGATATTTAAATTACTCATTTCAACTCCATAGGGCTCCTTTATGCATAAGCCACTCCAAAGGGCAAAGGGATCTTGAGTCTATTTGCAATCTTTGACCAAGTCAATATTCTTCTTTACACACACTATATTTCAAAAGTATCATGTAATACGTAATTTCAGTTATAATAATGATTTATATAGTTATTAGTTGTATCATTTTCATTGTTCAATCCATGTAATATACTATGTGCATATATATAATAATTAATTGCGCAGTGAAATGAATTATGATAGATCTCGTTTGGTAGGTCATTCCAATAGCTTTCTCATAAACATATGTACATAGTGTTGGGTCATAATCAGTGTATTTGGTTGGGTGGGTCGTTTTGAATAAAACGCCTCCACTATATGCAAGAGCTGGTCGTATCCACGTATGGTCCAACTATATTGAATGCCATCCATGATGAATTCAGTGCAAACAAATTTTAGGAGTTAAGTCAAAATCAACTATTAAATCAATCTCCTTTTTTAAGTCAAAATCAACTATTAAATCAATCTCCTTAGACTGCCCGTAGTGGGCAGTGGCGGATCCAGCCGGAGAAATCACTGGGTTCCTTTTTCCAAATCATACAAGGTTTACACTACAAAAAAACGTTTTTTTCCAAATCATACAAGATTTACACTACAAAAAAACGTTTTTTTCCGAAAAGACTGGGTTCCTGGGAACCCGGTCTTTCTATACTAGATCCGCCCCTGGTAGTGGGGCGTTTTTTTTAAAAAAAAATTAAAAAAAAAAACGCCGGAAAACGCCCCGGCCACCACTACACCCGGCGTTTCCGGGCGTTTTTTTTTTTTTTAAATTGAGTCCGGCGTGTTTTTTAAAACGCTTGCACATGTTTTGAACAACCAATCAGATGGAGACACCTGGAACTTGTGCCGGAAGGAGAAGATTGTGCCGGAAATGGCTGTGTGGTTAGCCGGAAAATGTTGCCGGAAAACCTGCAACTTTGGTCCCTGTAGCCGTGAAGAAGAAGATGGGGTTTAAAAGGTTTGGTTTTGACAACTTTGGTCCCTGTAGTTTAGATCATGTTCTTTTTTTTTCTGTTTGTTTATTTTCGGTTTTTTTTCTGTTTTTTTTTTTAGTTTTTTTTTTTTTTCAAGTAGTGTAATATTATTAGTTTTTTTTCTGTTTAATTTCTGTTTTTTAGTTTTCTGTTTATTAATGAAGTTTTTTATGTTTTAATTTAAAAAATAATAATTGTGAAATGATTGAATGGGGGTTATTGGCATAATGCCCCACTACGCCACTTTTGCTATAATGCCCCAACGCTGACTAGGATGTCACGTGTCGGATAATGCCCCATGGTGGGGGCATTATAACATCTTACCACTACACATGGTCTTAAGGAGAAGATTTTGATACCACTTTGTTATGATTGTGAGACACTAATTACTCTAATTGGTTGTTAGTTGTCCATAGTCAGATTATGGTTTACTGTTTCGTTGAAGATCACACAAGAACCATAAAAACAATTAATAAAATTTATTGTGAGAATAAGGTTTTTAAGAATAATGCTTAGAAATATAAACAAAATAATTTATGGATTATTATCAAAGAAAACAACTTATTCTATAAGATAAAACTCTAGCTATGAACATGGTGAAGTAACTTGCTCTCAAATTACACACATGGTACACATGCAAAAAAAAAAAAAAAAAATTTGAACGGCAATTTTCATTGAGACAAACTAGCAAGAAGCTAGCGCAATCATACAATACTCAAAAATCAAAATTACACCAATTACTCCAACCCATACCTCTACAGGGGGATCTACTATTTATCCAAAGATATCCGAGGGATATAATGTCTTCCACAATTTTAGTGACCGTAGCTGATTTGTTCGAGTAGAGCTTGTCATTTCTCGTCTTCCAAATGCACCAACTAGCCGTCATGATAACGCCTTGGAAGACTTTGTTTTTCTGCCTCCCAAGTCTCGATTATGGTGTAAAGTTAATAAATCCCGAACCGAGAAAGCAAGGATTGGAGATACACCACACCAGCTACTAATATAATTCCACACAGCCGAGGCAAACTCACACGAAATAAGAAGGTACTCGCTGGATTCGTCTTTGCTCGCCACATAAACCGCACACCAGCGACTCCATATTTACGTTCCTGTTTCTAAGCGCCACTAAAGTCGGAATACGATTCATCTCCGCTTTTCACATAAAAAGATTAACCTTTTTTTAGGCACCCAGCGGGTCCAATCCATAATAAAATTGACCGGATCATTGGATATTTCGAATAGAACCTGTTTCATTGAAGGAACTTTGAACAAACCATCTTCCTCTTTGATCCATTCCCATCCATCAATCTGACTAGAAAAAGAAACCACCTGGAGCATGTTAAACAATTCATTAAATTCCTCCCTTTCCACGAAATCACCTGGTTCACTGTTTCTACACATTCTTTAATCAGCACATTCTTACTTTTTTTCCAAAGCAAACAAATTAGGGAATCTATTTTTCAAAGGCTCCAGATCCAGCCACCAATCGGTCCACAACCGAATTTTTTCGCCCGGCCCCACCTTTCCTTTAATCAAGTTATTCATGGATAAGCCCGATTTGGCCAACCTATCCTCCAGGTTTGCAATTGTATTCCAAACCCCGGAAACGGACTTCAGGTGAGGAAGACCCGACGTTGAGCGACTAGAGCCATGAATGGCTAAGATAACTTGTCGCCATAACACATTTGTTTCGGTCTTAAACCGCCACCGCCATTTCGCTAAAAGTGCCGTGTTCACATCTCGAAGAGGGGTAAGACCCAATCCGCCTCTTCCACCAGAGTGGTTATTCTTTTCCAATTAACCAACGCCATTTTATCTATGTTCTCGTCACCGCCCCAAAAAAAATCTTCGCCTTTTTGCCTCCAGACAATCTATAACCGCCTTTGGAGCGTTATATAAAGAGAAAAAATACGTGGGTATTGTTTCCATGACCGCTTTTAATAAAGTTCCTCCCACCTAAAGTAAGGAAGATTTCCATAAAGCAAGCCTTTTGTCGAATGCCTCCACTACCGGTCTCCAACTCGCAATTCGATTCATATTTGTACCAACGACAAGGCCGAGATACTTACAAGGAAATGTCCCGATATTACACCGAATATCATTTGCAAATCTTGATACCTCCTCCTCCGCCACACCAATCCCATACAAATTGGATTTCATGTAATTTATTTGTAACCCCGACACTAAGTGAAAACATCTAGTATCCGCGACATGTTTAACACATTTTCACGAGACCATTCACCAGTCATGAGCGCATCATCCGCGAACAACAAACTTGAGATAAGCGGGCTGTTGTTTGGTAACTTGAGACCTTCGTGGCTTTTGAAAAAAGACATGAGAAAGCTTCCATCACAATAAAAATAAAAAACGGCAAGAAGATGCTCTGTGGCTAATATACTTACTACAACTCTATAACAGCATTTTTCACACTATCACCATGTGTGGTAACACCCTATATCGGCAGGATCTTCATCTGCAGTAGTAACTGCCACCTACGCTAATTACTTGTGTTTGATAATCATCACTTCTTAGCAATACAAACCTACCAATGAAGCTTTCCTTTTCAATGTATATGTACATATCTACAAAAATGACACTGCTACAATACTTATGAGTTAAGCTATTCAGGATCATCATCTGTGAGTGATTGTTGTGAAGGTCATAGTGGCACACGATGTCTTCGTGTTTCCATACGAAGAAGAATCGTCATCTTGTCTTGAAACATTAGATGATAATGCTGGACCAGATAAATCATTTTCATCAAATTCTATGACATCATTATCATTTAACATATTCACGACATTTGACATGGATGGTCGGCTTTTTGGCAGAATTTGGGTGCAAAGAAGACCGATTTTTAAGTATCGACAAGCTTCATAGATATCAGCGTCTTCTTCCACTGAAGTATCGACCAACCTTTGTAACTCTCCTTCTCGATATAGTTGTCGTGCCTAAAAAAGAGTGGAGTATATTAGCCATGTCATGTTTTCTACATGTGTATGCCATGTAAGAGTGTGAATTTCTGACACGACATGAACCTCACATAAAATTTGTGAGTTCGGGTTAAGTCTATATGGGTCTGGGTTGAACCCGCAGATGCGTTTAGCTAAACTAGACGACCTAGCAGGTTTACTAGACTTATATATTGAAATGTGATTTATGTTTTAAGTTAAACTCTTTGAAGATATTATTCCAAATTTATTAGATACAAGAGAGAAATTAGCTTCAAGTTTTATAGTTAAAAAACGTAATTATATATATATATATGTGTGTGTGTGTGTGTGTGAAGCTTGTAATTCTAGAGTGTTAATATGCAAAAAAAAATCGGGTTAAAGGGGTTATTTTCGTGTCAAACCAAGAATACTCGTGTCGTGTTCAGGTGCCTGACACACCGTTCGGGTTTGTGTTCAACCTGACAGCCTGCAAATACGGCCCATTTAACACCCCTAAATTGTCATGTTATTGATCCATGCCATGTATTTTTCGTCTATTCTATTTCTGTATTAAGTATGTTCTTTTTACCCTTTTTCTTTTTGATTCTGCTTTATGATAAAGAATCAAACAAGATTCTTTTCACTTAAATTACACAAAACGTTTGTTCCTCAGTCCTATGAAAATTACAGCGTTAACATCAACTTACAGTCTAGAAAATAGTTTACTTATTAATTAAATGTCTTAACTACCCTTTTGTAATCACAATATAGGGGAGTCAGGTGAATCCAAGTCAGTATCAACAATTATTTGTAAGAAAAAAATTGACAGAAAGGAAAAAAAATAGACAAGACATTATATAATATTAACTAGTTCAGGGGTAGAAAAGTTGAAAAACGAATTTAATTGGAAATGAAGAAATGCATACCAGATCAAGAAGATATTGTTCTTCATCAGGTAACCGTCTGTCTTGGTTGGGTCTTCCAGAAACGATCTCCAAAAGCAAAATACCAAAACTGTAGATGTCTGCTTTCCTTGACAAGTGGCCTCTTATTAAATACTCTGGGGCCAAGTAGCCTCTGCAATAAGCCATTACATATAAGATATTAGATGTATAATAAAAAGGGCCGTGGACACGCGCTTTTTTGCTTGAAGTTGTAATAATCATATAATCAGATGTTTATATGTTTGATAAATGGGAACATAAGTTTAACAGATATAGCATTAAGAAAGGGTTAATGTAACCAACTTCTACTATGAAACCGAACATCCAAAATTGATTATTTAAGGCTGATTTAATCGACTATTAAATAGTCAGAAACATTACTGATAATCCAAACATTTATAGCTGATTATTGCAAAACAATAAGATTCTCTGTATTTTCATGAATCATGTCTACTAAGGAATAATGAAAGGTGACGAGCTTACTGAGTTCCTGCAATACGTGTGCTAATATGAGTCAAATGATCTGGGAAAAGCTTTGCAAGACCAAAATCAGAAATTTTTGGTGTAAAATCTACATCAAGCAAAATATTGCTTGGCTTTATATCCCTATGAATAACATGAGGCTGCACTTCCTCGTGAAGATAAGCAAGCCCCTTTGCAACACCTATGCATATCTTCCTTCTAATTTTCCATGTGAAACGAATGCTACAATCACCGTTTCCTACAAGTGATGAAACCAAAAAAAAAAAACCTTCATAAGTTGCGTTTTACCTGGTCCCCTTGGT
This sequence comes from Helianthus tuberosus, assembly GCA_030545235.1. Classification (NCBI taxonomy): domain Eukaryota; kingdom Viridiplantae; phylum Streptophyta; class Magnoliopsida; order Asterales; family Asteraceae; genus Helianthus; species Helianthus tuberosus. The sequence goes on along the minus strand of CM060381.1, from coordinate 135,831,556 downwards.
TAGCAGGGTGTGAGTTTTCCAGTGACAGGTTCTCACAATTATAAAAAAAAAAAAAAAAAAAAAAAGAATAATACCATATAACAAATGAGAGAAAAAAAAGATTTTAGTTACCAAGTAGGGTTTGATCTAGACTACCATTTTTAAGGTAACCATAGACCAAGATTCTATGATCTCTTTCCACACAATAACCGTGCAACTTGACTAGGTTTTCATGTTGCATATCTGAAATAACGGTTATTTCATTCAAGAACTCCCGCACGCCTTGCTTTGAATCAGCAGAGAGAACCTTTATAGCAACTACTAATCCATCTTTTAGTATTCCCTAAAGAACAATAAGTATTTTTTAAGACATGTTTAGAGAATCAGTTTCGAATATCTGAAAGTTACCTTGTAAACCGAACCAAAACCTCCCTGCCCTATCTTATTTTCCAGTCTAAAATCTGCAGTAGCAACTTTCAGATCCTTGTATGTATAAAACCTCATATTCTCAATATCCAAAAGTTCTGAAATAAATAATATCTAATTAAAACAATACCAACAAACAAAGTTAATAGGTAGTCATTGGTCTTACCTGTACTAACATCAATGTTGCTTCCCTGATTGTTTGCTGAAACTTTCCAAGAAAACGGTTAGCATTAAAATCGTGTATGTAAAAAAGGACTTGAACATTTATAAAATACAAGTTCGTATTTAACCAACCATGTACCTCTAGTTGGGGAAGCTACCGTCCCAAAACAGCAACTGAACTTAGTCATGACAAGGTTTTCTTTATGTTGACTAGTAAATTATGTCAAAATTGACTCTGTAATCATGACCAAAAGATTTTATAAAGTATCATTCTACTACATCAACCGTTAAAAATTCAAAATCAAGGCAACAACATAAATAATTGTGAGCACTAAATGATGTAATGTGAAACATCCGGAATCTCATACCACACATCCTAGTACTACTCTATGTTGTCAAAGGCGCAAGGCACACTCAAGACACATAGGCCTTGCCCGGAGCATAGTCATCGTGCCCAAAACGCCGCCTTGGTTATGAACCCAACATCTCTTATGTCAGCCGGTATTTGACTAAGTGTTACAATTTACATAATGCATCATTGAAGAAGAAGAATATAGAATCATTACATATCCCACTCAACCACATAAAGCTACAAAAAAAAACAAAGGGCTACAACAACATAAACCCACCAATTCACAGTATCCTTAGCACCTCATCAGCAGCATACAAATAATGCAGTAATTCTCTTTCCCAAATTATAACTAGAAATTTATTTGATACAGTAAAATCTCTCCAAATTCAGTAATATACATGAATTGAAGAGAAACAGTGACCTAATTTGCATAAATTTTGAGATCCTGAATCAAAATACAAAATTAGGATAAAATCCGTACCGCTGAAGTCTTCCAAAACGACGCAAGAAGATTATATGAAAACAAAAGGAATGAATCGAATAAACACTTGACAATTGAGATTTTGGAACTGATGATGGTGCGGATAGAGATGGGTAGTTGTTCAAGTGAAACAAATGATTTTTGTTTTATTGTAAAAAGTCAACTTTAGGGCATGTTTGGCTAAGCTTTTCAAAACAACTTATTGGCTTATTGGCTTTTTGGAAAAGTCAGTATGGAGTGACTTATTGACTTATTAGCTTTTTCCCCCTCACATACACCCTCATTGCCAAACATCATTTTGAAGCTTATGACTTTTCAAAAAGCCAATAAGTCAATAAGTTGTTTCAAAAAGCTTAGCCAAACATGCTCTTAGTTGAAATAATCGAACCAACACCAAAGGAGAAATGTTTGTTTTCGTTTATTCAACTTTACTTAACACTAAAACTATGGGTTCTGATGAAGGAGCCCCATCCTTTGATAATGGTCATTCACATCAACATCCAAGAAAGATGCTTCTTCAAAGATGGACAAGGGTGTAAAGATGAGTCTCTCTCCTTTTTTTAATTTTTAAATTCTAACATTTTTTTAAACATTATATAACTTATAAAATAAAATCATTACATATTACATAATTTAAAAAAAGAACATTACATAACTTAAAAAAAATTACATAATTAAAAAAAAACCTTAACTTAAAAAAAACTAGATTGCTAAGAATTAAAAATCCTAAGAATTCCATTTTTTACGATCTTTTCTTTCATTTTACCAAAAACGTGATGGTCTTCTTCTGGATACGTGTTGATACCGGTTGTCATTATCTTTCATTCCTGTAATTCTACTGCCTCTTGCTTCAACCTTACCCATTCGTTTACTTCACGTTGCTTCACTTGTACCTTTTGGGAGGTGACCTCGGTGTATGTTTTGAACTGGGCCATCAACTCGTCCATTCTCGAACTGCCCCCTGATGAGGCTTGTTTTTTTTGCAGTCGCTGCCCTTTTGGCTTTGCCCTTCCAGGGGGCGTACCTCCTCTCGAACTAAGTTCTCTTCGTCGTTAAATTTCGGCTCGTCTTTTATATTTATCTGACATCGTGCGTCCGACCCCCCCCCCCCCGCACTATAACTTCCAGTCTCCGAGGTGTTCGTCCGTTTAGCGCTTGCAACCTCGTTTGGAACCGGCACCCATTTCTTATTGTCCTTCATCACTTCCCATGCCCGGACGTGTGGGAAAACATGCATATGCCCATCTTCGTATCTACGCATAGCCTCTTTAAAAACGTTTTCGTCACTCCATCCACTTAGACGATTAACATATAAATTATTATAATAACCGCAAAAACTGTTGACGCTCGGATGCACCTTCGCCACTTTGAAGTGTCTAAATCGAGATCGCGATACGGACCTTGTTCCATAATCGAAAGTAATTTTGCTAGTATTTCCTTCCAAAAACCATCGCCGGTTTGGTTGTTTCCTATATTTTTAAACTGTAATAAAATTTGTATATTAAAAAGTTCGAATTTAATAAATTAAAAAATTTTAAAATTTATATATTTTTACATGGGGCATTTTGACGTACTTACTAATCCACACTTTACCTAATGCCTCCTCGATCTTTAACCATGGTTGCGCCTTCGGTCTCGAAGGTTGATCACCGGCTAGACGTCCCACTTGCTTCCCTTTTTTCGTTTGGAGGTTTGGGGTTGCGTCTCTGGCACATATTCTTTAACCTCCTCTGTACGTGTTGAGACGATTCTACCGGTGGCGGTGAAGGTTGTGGTTGCGATGGAAATTGCGAGTTAAACTGGTTTCGCATTAACATTTGTTGCATTGATTGCATTTGGTTCATTTGAGCGAAAACGGTGGGGCTTTGTTGGAAACCCGAAAAAGAAAATTGCGTTACCGATCAACTCGGATCCATCGTCGGATAGTAGCCGGGTACCGAGAAAACGTTTGGGTTCGGGTTGTTTTGATTGTATGGATCCATGGCTAAACTTTTATAAAAGATGAAGAAATTTATAAAAGGGAGAGAGTGAGAATGGGTTGGATTGGTTTAAAAATGGGGTTGAGTTGTGTTTATTTATAGATAAAATACATACTTTTTTTAAGAAACTAGTCGTTGAACATCATGATATTTCAAAACTTGGCCTGTATTAGGCGTCGAGGACATTCCTGAGAGGACGGGGACGACCTTAGGGGGCGGTGTGCTGGCCCGGCGCCGCATCCAGCCGACCCTACGCCGTTCCCCCCACCGCATAGTATAACATAAAGACAAACATAAACTTCAATAAAGTTTTTTGTTTATGTTCCTTCATTACAAAATGGGCATCTTTGTATACGTTCATTTAAAACTTACACGAATAGTTCACTAACGTAAATGAACATAAGAAACAAATGTAATTTTGCATACATAAAAGAACACAAATGAATATAATTGAACAAACATAATTGATCCAAGATAAACGAATATAAAATAGTATTTTAATATAAATTACTGATTAATTACGATAGGTTCCATTGAAAAGCTATTTTTATTATTAGAAAGCCCGATTACTAATTGGTTGTATTTATAAAAGTAGCTAGAAAGCCCTTTTATGTATTTATTAAAATTAAAATTAATATAAATAAACGAACATAAATTAATGAACAAAATTTTTTGTTCATGTTTGTTCGTTTATTAAACGAACTTTCCGTCAAACAAGTTCACAAACAGTTTATGAACGTTTGATTACAGTTCTTAATGAGATAGCTTGATAGTAAAGTAGTGTATCCCTCAACCAAATATTTAAAACTTCAAATCTTAAAAAAAAGATGTAATTTTAGTCATTTAAAAAATTTGGACTCAAATGAATTAGAAACTATTTTATGATTAAAATAAACATGATGACATTAATTATTGATTTAAAATCATAATTAATGATAAACCTTGTACTAATAAAGAGACAGATGAGAGTCATCATGGGCCCATGGCTATCATGCGTTGAAAATGCTCTGATTTTATTGTAAAGAAAGTGTGGGGAAAATTACTTTTTGACTTCTTATGTTTTAATATTTTTAATCACTTGAGATAAAAATCAAAATGTTTAATGCACTGAGTCTCTACATCCACTTTTCTTAACCATTTAAGCCCAAATTTTTAATTCCGTTTGAATTTTCTGTTAGTTTTTAGTGAAAAGACTTAAATGCCCCTCTATTTAAAAAAGAGTTAAATACCATTTTAGTCTCTGTGGTTTGTGTCATTTTGTCAGTTTAGTCCAAATGTTTCATTTTTTCACCTGTGGGTCCAAAAAGGTTTCACCGTTGCCATTTTAGTTCACTTGGTTAACTTTATCCACTTGTTCTGTTAACGAGAAGACCAATTCGATCATTTTATATGGCCGAATTGCCCTTCTAGCTAACAGAATTACATATAAAATGAGCGAATTGGCCTTCTCGTTAACAGAAAAAATGGATGAAGTTAACACAGTGGACTAAAATGGCAACGGTGAAACATTTTTGGACCCACAAGTGAAAAATGAAACCTTTGAACTAAACTTGCAAAATAGCCCAAACCACAGGAACTAAAATGACACTTAACTATTTAAAAAAACATATAAACCTTGTCACTCTAACGCATATAACACACACACTCTCTCTCTCTCTCTCTCTCTCACAGACACACTTAATTTCTCTCTTCTCTCTCCATACAAGCAAGGCACGAGGGTGGTGGATATGTTGTGGGGACTGGGGAGGGTGGTGATGGTGCGGTGGTGGTAATGGTGGTAGGATGGTCTAGGAGTGAGAGAGAGTGAGAGAAAGTGTGTGTGTGTGCAGATTGTAGGTATTGTATTATATATATAATTTAATTTTATATAATATTAAAATCATGCATTAAAGACTTGTTGTAACACCTCGTAAAAATCATGTCCAATTATGTGATGACACGTGTCCTTAACTCTAAAAATGTAAGAGTTTGAATTATAAGGACTAAAGTTGACAATCAATAAAAATACGTATACGAAGGGACTAAAAGTGTCAACATGCTAAATATATACCTCTGAGTGACCTTTTATCAAACCCGGGACTTCATAATGTTAAATCAGGCTCTCAGGAATGATTGATATTTGATTATAAAAGTTGAGGGGCCAAATATGTAAAGTTTCAAAAATTTAGTTCTCTGATCAATCGGATACGGACCGTAAAAGGTTCAGGCTTACGGTCCATAAGGACTGTATCTGGGCGAAACATTTCAAAGCGGTTACGTACCGTATGAGGTTCATGCTTACGGTCTGTAAAGCCTGTATCTGGGCATAAGTTTTTGGACAGCTGCAGGTTTGTCACTATAACCGCCTTATACACTCAAAACTCGATACCATGAGCTCTTTGATGGTTTTAGGAATCCGCTAAGACACCTGTGATGATCTCTGGACATCCATAACACCTGGCTTGATCCTTGAACATTTCCCTCAACTATAAATAGGACCACCATGTTGCCTCTTTTCCTTGCTCATTCACAAGATCACTTCTCTTCTTTCTTGCTTGGAGATTTCTGATCAAAGGAGACTCCCTCTAGTCTAAAGTTTGAGCTAGGACCCTTTGTAAGTGTCCTTAGCCACAATAGTTTGGTTTTTATACGTTTAAAGACCGAAAGTCAAAGTTGCCGCAAAACGGCTTTGACTTTCGTTTTAGACCTAAACGATCCAGCCATTGTTCAAGGCGAATATAGCTACGAGATCGTAATTAGGTAGGTGTTAATCCCTAAAAAGGACACCTCCTAATTATCACGTTTACTTAGTTAATTGTCGGGTCAAAGTAATTTAATAAAAAGTCAAACTAGTCAGATTTTTAAATAAAAATTTAATATGATAATGTAGAAGTTATAAATCATGTTTTGTCACTTTAATAACTTGGTAAATATTATTAGAACATGTTTAAACATGTTCAACCCGACAATTCTAAGTCTAAGCTCGGTTCGCAACCGAAAGTCGCAAAAGCTTGACTTTTGCTTTGACTTTCAGTTCTGACCTGATTTAGCTTAATTTCTTTATGTCTTAAAGCTTCCATTATGACCATATAATGTTGTAGTATAAACCTCTGAGGTTATATTACATGGTTACGTAGAAATCTGAATTGTATGCATGTTTCCGTTATTATGCTTATTATTGACTATTATGCCGTTATGGTTTAAAAAATAGGATTTTTAAATAAATGAACATGCAAATGGATTAGGTACTGATTAGTAAACATATTTAAAATGTTTTGACACTTACAATCTGGTCTTAAACTGGTGTTATGCAAAAGATCGTAAATTAAGCTTTTATAAAGACTAAAATACCCTTTGGTGTATAAATCATGCTTAAAACATAAATGTGACTCAAAACTCTTTACCTACTGCTGTGATATTATTTTTAAGGATTTTTGGAATATTGGGTCAGATTATATACTAACCTTATCATTGAGTTCGGGTATAAAACTTATAGTTGACGATAATTCCCTTTTTGCGAATAAAATAAGTTTTACATATAATTAACATGCAAAACCTTTTGCTACTGATCTAATACGAAAATAAAATATTTTGACCATTCAAGGCTGGTCAAAATCTCAGAATCACATAAACCTTGTAAATATCGTCAATTATCGGTTTTTACGCTAATTATGTGCATAGTATGGTTTTAAACCATATTTAGCACCCAAGACTTGTTACCTACTGAATTTATAAATGATTTTTAATATTTTTACAGTAGGTATAAGTCATGAACTCAGAATTCCAATTATGACCTTAAAAGCATTTGTGAAATGACTAAAATGCCCTTTCAGGGCATAGTTTGGCCATAAATGGTAAACCACACATATGTATGATATCCAACTATTATAACATCATAAAATAAATATTTTTACAGAATGTTTTTTTATCAGAACATCAGTTTACCTATAAACCCCTTTTATAAATCCTAAAATGACCAAAACGCCCTTATGAGGCCTATTTCGGTTTTAAAATCTTTCTGGGCATATATGTTGATATCCTATTGATGTCTTAACATATTTAAGAATAATAACATATGGAACCTATATATGACTCATTCGGTTACCCGTTGTGCTTATACGCGTTCGGTTCGGTTTATGTAACTAGTTTGCATAAATTAACCGAAACGGGTTTAACCTTATCATCTAAACTTCAAAATCCAGAATGTATTTAGTTTACCCATATTATACAAGTCTCCATACTTGTTGGGTCTAAATTACATTCCATTCTGGTCTTCGCTTAATCTAGCGTTTCGAATCATAACGTATCCTTAAAACTAACCGGTCTAAGTCTTTGACTTAAATAAGACCCGTTAGTATCCTAATAAGTTAATAAAACCTTCCTTACAGATTAAGTAGCCTCGGTAGAAGATACGTGCATAAAGTCTTAGAAATATACGGCTGAGTAGCATTCCTTGCATAATTAACTCAGGTAAATACTTTTAACTTATTTTCCCTTATACGGGCTTGGGATACGGTAAATTATTACCGCTTGGTCAGGTATGGGATCATTTAGTCGGACTGTGATTAATAAATCCGCATAACCTGTTTTAATCTGTTTTGTTTGATAACATAAACATTGGGGGTTAACGACTGTGTCCTGGAAATCCTCGGCTCATTTAAATTATTAATGGGCACAACCTATGAACGGGTTGTAGGCATACACCCGACAGATGCAAATGCTAAATAATAAATTACCAACATGTTGGGAATAACTCCTTTATGGGTTTTATAAGTGGCGAGTCAGTTAATCATGTCCGGTTTTCGAACTGGCCCCAAGTGTATGACAAACATGTAAATCTGTATACAAGTTTTTAAATAAAATTATCCCAAGTTATAAAATATTTTGGGCCTTGTGCGCCTAAACCAATTTTCATAAACTCTTTTCAAATGAGTCAGTTAATTGTATTTTGTGACAACTGGCACAAAACCGGTAATTTCCGTACAATTTAATCATTATTTAATATCTGCAATTATGTGCTTAAGTGTCAACATTGTCTGATTGCATGCTATACTTGTGAATTCATGCACGTTTTATACTTCAAATATTGCTTTATGCATTACTGTTAGCGTTGTGTCAGAAAGACTAGTAAACTCACCGGTAAGACACACTGTGTCAGCAACTCTGCAGAAAGCAGTCAGATAATGGAATTAGGGCCTAGGAGTAGGTCCAACGTCTAAAATACATTAAAACCCAAGTATGGATACAAGGGTTAACTTACAAACTTCCCGGAAGCTAAACTATGCACTAAAAAGCACCGGAAACACACTTTAAATGCTGAATTTTACATATTTCAGCAATAATTCAGCTCTAATCAGCATTTTAACACTGAAATATCATGCAGAATTCATGTTTTATTATCCAGAATACCTTCCTAGGTGTCGAGAATCAAAACTACCATGAAAGGGAACATAAAGCACATTAAACTGCGCTATTTAACACTTTAACGAACCGGTAACCAACCGAACAACCGGACATTACCCGAAACACCAAATTTTCACTAGAAACATTGTTTTTGTGTTGTGAAACTAGTTATGATCACCGAACGTCATATTACAACCCCTAAACACTAAACACATAAAATGCCTAACTAACACCCTTACATTCCAACTAAATCCCTAACTAAAGATTGAAATCCAATTATACACCCCCTTCATGGCGGATCCAACATGGGTCCCACATGTGATCTTCCTTTATATATTTTATTTGATATGTAGGGTTATTAAGGAACACATTACCCATTGTTTAAAAGATTGTTGGAAAATTTTTATAAAAACCCATGAGACCATCATTCTAGTTCATTACAACACTTCAACAAAAATCACCAACACCTCCTTCTTCTCCCCTTTGTTCTCGGCTCACCCACACACACCATACATCATCCATTTTCATTCATCTTCCAAGCATTCTAAGGTTACTAGAGGGTGTAAAGAGGTTATTTAAGGAAGCTTGAAGTGTAGAAACTTGTAGGATCTCTTTGAGGAGTCTTTAACCACCTATTTTCTATCATATTCATCATCAACCTTTTTGTGCCACTTCCCTAGCCATTAGAGTTAGTAGTAAGCTTCTTGATCACTAATTTAAGTCATGTTTATGTTATGTACAAGATTCACCATCTAAACAACTTAACTCTTAATGCTAAAAATAAGAAGATCTAACATATTTATGAAGAAAATAAGTGATTACATGAAATTTTAGTGTATGTATTGATATTGTTGATGTTATATCTTGTGCATATGATTAGAACAAGTATGTTAAAGCTTAGACCTAACAAGTTTAAGCATGTATCTTGAAGGATCCATGGTTAAACTTGAAGATGAATACATGAAGCATGATGTGAACTTGAAATATGAACTTTTGTGCATAAACTTGTAATTCTAGAATTAATATTTGAAACTAAAACTCATGGAAGGTTTGTTAAAAGTATAACATAAAGCTTGTTTTTGAAAAATCTAAAGATATTAAGCATGGATCTTGAAGATCAATGGGTAAACATGAGATTAAAAACAACGATATTTCTAATAAACATAAAAGTGGTTTTAGAAACATGAAATTGCAAACTTTGAAACCATTAAACTCATGGATAAGTTGTTTAGTAAAACAAGTCTTATAAAAGTTGGTTAAAAATTTACAAGAACACTTATTTTGGAAAGATCACCTTATGTAAAGTGTAGATCTAAAAGACTACACATGTTTAACAAGAATCAAGTTCACCATGATGTTTCATATGAAAAAATTAATATATGTTGTTGATGATTGTTGTTGATAATTGTTTTGATGATTGAAAAGAAAATAAACACATGTTTTGAAAACATGGGAACCCTCCATTTGTAGGGGAAATTATGTCAAAATTTTTATAAAATTTTGACACTTAGAAAAATATAAGTTTTGGTGAAACTTATTCTTTAAAAATTCACCTAAAAATATTTCTCAAAGTTTCCCTAATTTTTGTGTAAATTTCAAGTTAAGAAATAATGATTTCTTCAAGATAAAAATTGATATTAAGTATGTATATTTTGAAGAAAATATATATATTTATTGGTCACCAAATTTTGTGCTAAGTGTACGTTATGTGTATTATATGTAGTAGTATATTAGGACTTGAAAATACACTAAATACTCCTAAGGAGTAAAAATACAAAAATACACATACAACATGCATGGACAAATACAAGAAAATATATTTATGAAAGTATATTTCTTAATATATTATTTAACTTGAACAAGTTATGAACTTAAAATATATTTTTGGACGAAAATATATAACTCGGGGGGATAACAAGAATAAACACATATATATTTCATAGCATGACAAAATATATATATCTCGTACAAGTCTTAAAAATATATTATTTTTAAGAAATATAATCCGGAAAGTAATAAAAATCAAAGTCTTGATTTTTGGTGAAAAATACAAAATACTTATTTATTTTTGGGAAAATAATATAAGTAAGATACATAGTTAAAAATATAAACTATTTTTAACAATAAAGAACACATACATAAAAGATGGTGACTTGTACTTGTGCGATACAAGTCTAGTGACTAACGTTAATAGAACACGTATAGGTCACGACGCTATAAAACCAACCGGTGAAGTTTACGGCACAGGATACGCAAAGTTGTGAGTTTATGTCCCCAGTTTTAAACTTTTACTTGTTTTCTAAACTTGGGGAAAATACATGTGTTATGGTATATTGAATACAAAAACTAAGGAATGATACTTTAGATCATGTCACGAATAGGGTGCCATAAGCACCATTAATCAGTTACATACCAAGATCGCGGAACAAAAGGTTAGATCTAATGGGTTTCAGGCAACCACACTCTTGGCCACTCTTTTACCAAGCAGTGCTTTTGTGTCTCTAGTCGTGAATCGACAGTCGTGGAATCGACAACTAAAAATGCCTATGGTTTGGATGCTTCCTATGTCGTGTCACATGTTAATGGCCTTGCAAACCATTAGCGATCTTGATTTCCTTGTATTTACAGAAATACTTGTTTCATACAAATTGCACACCATGTTTTCATTCAAGTATATAAACATTCAATACAAAAACTGCATGAATTCACACCAACATTATGTTGACGATTTTTCCGAAACTCACATGTATTTCAGGTAACTAAAGTAGATGTGCGCGCGGTCTTACTCTTGCTCAAAGATGTCGCTTTTGTTTTAGTCATATCGTGTTAAGACTCCGATGTCTATTTTTGTGGGATTTGGTTTCTATATCACATCTGGTGTGGGATATAAGAACCAAACCTTCATGTTTGTCTTTAAAATAAGGTGTAAACTTTTCAGACAATATGCTGTCTTGTGATGTAAACACTTAACCCATGTTATGTTTTAATTTTGTGTAATGATAATGGCATTTGGAGTTATTTTACGAGCATGTAGTATGTTTACCTTTCGTATGCAATGAGAACCTTTCAGGATCACACCTCGTGCTTCCGCCTTAGAAAGGGGTGTGACAGATTGGTATCAGAGCTGCGATTGTAGTGAACCAGGATTCCTTCTCGAGTCTAGACTACAATCTTTAGGATCCTCTCACAAAAACAATTTTTTTTCAAAAGTTTTCATTGCATAAAACTTCCCGCGACATCCACTACCTGAAATAGTTTTCAAAGAGTCAAATAAGGACACTACGAGACTTAGGGTGCTCTGGAGTAGCACTTGTCTTTGACTAAGAATTACTTGCAACTATGTGTAATAATTAATATATACATATACTAGAAATAGAATATCACAGGTACACGTGTCTTCATCTAAAAACAGTGGCCTATCTGAAGGAAGTGATCCGATGATGAAACGAACTGTGCGGATTGTGCAAGGAATTACGTAATTATGGATGCATACATAATTATGGAATTCAGTGCACAGAAACCACAACAAGTCTTGTCACGTATCAAACGAGATTCCTTCAGTGCAAGAAAAGGTCAAACGTGAACACCCCACCCTTCCCCCAGCCTATTAAATACTCTATTGGAGTAATAATTTAGGGTATAAAGACAAGAACCGCCAATGTGAAGAAAGATATTTTGTCCTTTACATACATTAAACTTGTACTTTGGGGAGATCTAACCCTTATGCATTTTGTTTATTTCGCAAACAATGATCTAACAAGTTGTCCTGATATGTATAAAGACTCGGTGAATATCTTATGACACATCAGTATTTATCTATTTATGCATGCTTGCTGCTGTATGAATTGATTTATATGTTTGGCGGATTGTTTGATGTCACTTATGTGGGTATATGCCTGTGTATATACTACAACTGTCTCGTATGACGATATCAAACAAATGTCTAACCCTGTTATGTTGTGTTCTGTCAGAACATGGCACCTAGGAGAGCTGTGAACAATCAGGATTCCAATCAACCCCTTTCTCCTCTACTGTCGAGGACTGCTGAAGAACTGAACTCCCTATTGGAAGAAAGGATCTCCGCAGCTATCGCCCAATACGAGGCGAACCGCACTGAACACAGTGGAGGACCAAGCAATACTAGACGCAATGGACATGGAGATTCATCTGGAGGAAACACAACTCAAGGCTGCACCTTCAAGCAGTTTCTCGACTGCAAGCCACTAAACTACGACGGCACTGGAGGTGCAGTGGCTTTTGTACGCTGGACGGAGAAGACTGATTCCACTATCCGTATGAGCAAGTGTACCGCAGATCAGCAAGTCACTTTTGTTACTGGGTTATATGTTGATGAGGCTTTGACTTGGTGGAATTTGCAAGTCCAAACCCTGGGAGATGATGCAGCATATGGTATGACTTGGGAGGAGTTGAAGGAGAAAATTGCTCTCGTGCTGAACTCCAAAGGTTGGAGACTGAGTTCTGGCACTTGACCATGGAAGGTGCAGACATTACTGGTTATACCCGAAGGTTCCATGATTTGTTAAGAGTGATTCTTTATATGGTGACTCCTGAATTTAAGCGCGTTGAGCGCTACATCTGGGGATTGGCCCCAGAGTTTCGCAGCATGGTAACTTCGGCTAAACCTGAAACGATCACTCAGGCTGTAACTCTGGCTGTCAGCCTTACTGAAGATGCTGTACGTATGAAGAAGTTATCGCTGAACCCAACTGAAAAGACCGAGATGCATGCTGAGTCGTCTGGTAACAAGAAAAGGAAGCATTCGAGCCTGAATCAAGCGACACGTAACAACAAGGGTTCCAACAATAAGAAGCGCGACCCCAACCCGCCTCAGGAGGCAAAAACTCTTGCAGCCATGAATGACGCCCCTGCCAGAGGATACCAGTGCACTCTGCCCATTTGCAACCAGTGCAAGCGTCATCACGAAGGAGTTTGTCGCATTCCAAAATGCGACAAGTGTTGAAAACTGGGTCACCATACCGAGAACTGTTGGGGAAAAGGAAATGGAAGTGGTAATAGGAACAGGAATGGAAACCGTAACGGTGCTGGTAATAGAAACGGTGGTGGAAATGGCAATGGTAATGGTAACCAGAATGGTAATGGAGCTGGGCAGAACCAAGGATGCTTTAGTTGTGGAAGCAAGGACCATTTCAAGAAAGATTGCCCAAGGGAGAACAATGCTCAGGCTCGAGCATTCGTGATTGGAGCAAGGAACGCACGCGAGGACCCTAATGTGGTCACCGGTACGTTTCTCGTTAACAATCACTTTGCATCCATACTATTTGACACTGGTGCCTATTATAGCTTCATGTTTGTGGAATTTAAACGTATGCTTGGAATAGAATCTTGTAGATTAGATATTCCTTATTCCATAGAACTAGCCAATGGTAAACTTGTTGAATCAGGCGAAGTTGTTAGCGGTTGCACGTTAGAACTTGGTGAGCGAAGATTTGGCATCGACCTCTTACCTATTCAATTGGGTAGCTTCGATGTGGTGGTCGGAATGGACTGGTTGTCCAAGAACAAGGCTGAAGTTGTTTGTCACGAGAAAATCATTCGCATCCCTCCTGCGAATGATGAAAATCTCATCGTGCATGGAGAAAAGCGAGACGCGCCTCTGCGAATCATCAGTTGTATGAAGGCGCAGAAGTGCTTAAGGAAAGGATGTGTTGCTTTCCTGGCGCACGTTGTAGATAAGAAGGCCAAGTAGCCGAAACTCGAAGACATTCCTGTGGTGAAGGAATTCCCTGATGTTTTTCCTGAAGATTTTCCAGGACTACCTCCGCAACGACAAGTCGAATTTCATATAGACTTGATTCCAGGAGCCGCTCCTGTAGCCAAGGCACCCTATCGGCTTGCACCATCCGAGATGCAAGAATTATCTACACAACTCCAGGAGTTGTTGGACAAAGGATTCATAAGGCCAAGCTTCTCGCCTTGGGGAGCTCCAGTATTGTTCGTGAAGAAGAAGGATGGAACACTGCGAATGTGTATCGATTATAGAGAACTGAATAAGCTCACTATCAAGAATCGGTACCCACTACTGAGGATTGACGACTTATTTGATCAGTTGCAAGGATCGAGCTACTACTCCAAGATCGACCTTCGATCTGGATACCATCAGTTAAGGATCCAAGAGGAGAGCGTACCAATGACTGCATTCAGAACACGTTATGGGCATTACGGGTTCCTTGTGATGCCATTCGGACTGACGAACGCGCCAGCGGTATTTATGGATCTAATGAACCGCGTTTGCAAACCACATCTCGATAAATTCGTGATTGTATTTATCGATGATATCCTGATTTACTCGCGAACGAGAGAAGAGCACGAGCAACACCTCAGGACCATTTTGGAACTACTGAAGAAAGAGAAACTTTATGCAAAGTTCTCAAAGTGCGAATTCTGGATTCGCGAAGTACAGTTCCTTTGTCACGTTGTAAATGAAAAGGGCATTCATGTAGACCCAGCCAAGATAGAAGCGATAAAGAATTGGGAAGCCCCCAAAACCCCAACTGAAGTTCGACAATTTTTGGGCTTAGCGGGCTATTACCGCCGATTTATCGAGAACTTCTCCAAGATAGCTCAACCGCTGACTACCCTTAAGCAGAAAGATAAGAAGTACGACTGGGGTGATAAGCAGGAAAAAGCCTTCCAACTGCTTAAAAATAAGCTATGCGATGCACCGATACTATCCTTACCCGAAGGCACTGAAGACTTCGTGGTATACTGCGACGCTTCGTTTCAAGGTTTGGGTTGCGTGCTCATGCAACGCCAAAAAGCCGTCGCTTACGCTTCAAGATAGTTGAAGGTGCATGAAAGGAATTACACTACTCACGACTTGGAGCTAGGCGCGGTGGTATTCGCTTTGAAGATCTGGCGACACTATTTATATGGTACTCGATGCATAATCTTCACAGATCACAAAAGCCTACAACACATATTTGATCAGAAGGAATTAAATATGCGTCAACGACGGTGGGTCGAGCTGCAGAACGATTATGACTGTGAGATTAAGTACCATCCTGGAAAGGAAAACGTAGTAGCAGACGCGTTAAGTAAAAAAGAAAGAGTTAAGACCCTAAGAGTTCGAACATTGGAAATGACTATTCGGACGAACCTCACTGCACGCATTCATGACGCACAACAAGAAGCCCTTAAGGGGGAGAATCATAGAGCTGAATATCTCCGAGGTGTGCAGAAGAATTTGGTGCCAAACAAAGAGGGAACCTTATACTTTAAGGGGCGTATTTGGGTTCCGCTCTATGGCGGTATTCAAGAAGTCATCTTTAATGAAGCTCACAAGTCGAGATACTCGATCCACCCAGGATCGGACAAAATGTATCAAGACTTGAAGGAATACTATTGGTGGCCGAGGCTTAAAAGCGATGTTGCTATCTATGTTGGAAAGTGCCTAACCTGTGCTAAGGTTAAGGCTGAATATCAGAAACCATCTGGGCTACTGCAGCAGCCCGAGATACCCATGTGGAAATGGGAGCAAATCTCAATGGACTTCATAACAAAATTACCCAGGACCCCTAGAGGACACGATATGATATGGGTGATAGTCGATCGGTTAACGAAGTCTGCGCATTTCCTATCGATCCGAGAAAAGGATAGCACTAGAAAGCTTGTTGAGCTGTACCTGAAAGAAATCGTGGCACGTCATGGAGTGCCTATCTCAATTATATCAGACAGAGGTGGACGTTTTGTCTCAAGGATCTGGCAATCCTTCCAGGAAGCCTTTGGATCTCAACTAGATCTAAGCACGACCTTCCATCCGCAAACAGACGGCCAGAGCGAACGAACCATACAAACGCTGGAAGATATGCTTCGCGCATGTGTTATGGACCTAGGCGGCAGCTGGGATACTCACCTACCTTTAGTTGAGTTTTCCTACAATAACAGCTACCATACGAGCATAAAAGCCGCACTGTTCGAAGCTCTATATGTCCGCAAGTGCCGCTCGCCATTATGTTGGGCAGACGCTGGAGACAAACGTATGGTTGGTCCTGAACTTGTTCAAGAGACAACCGACAAAATCATGCAGATCCGAGAGCGTATTAAGGCGGCTCAAGATCGACAAAAGAGCTAGGCTGATCGAAGATGAAAACCCTTAGAATTTGAGGTGGGAGACAAAGTTTTGTTGAAGGTCTCACCCTGGAAGGGTGTAGTAAGATTTAGAAAACGTGGAAAGCTGAATCCACGATACACCGGACCATTCAAGATCTTGGAAAGAATTGGTACCGTGGCGTATAAGTTGGAGTTACCGGAAGAACTTAACGGAGTACATGATACGTTTCATGTGTCCAACCTCAAGAAGAGTCCAACCCAAGAAACAGTGATCATCCCTGCGGAAGAAGTGCATATCGACAACACACTCTGATTTACAGAACAACCCGTTGAGGTTACAGACTGGAAAGTCAACAAGACCCGGAGGAGTAGTGTCAAACTTGTCAAAGTACGTTGGAACTCTAAGCACGGACCCGAGTACACGTGGGAACGTGAAGACCAATTTAAAGACAAGTACCCCCACCTGTTCAAGAAAACTCCTGCGAGAGATAGCTCAGCCTGAATTTCGGGACGAAATTCTTTTAACGGGGGGAGACTGTGACAACTGGCACAAAACCGGTAATTTCCGTACAATTTAATTATAATTTAATATCTGCAATTATGTGCTTAAGTGTCAACATTGTCTGATTGCATGTTATACTTGTGAATTCATGCACGTTTTATACTTCAAATATTGCTTTATGCATTACTGTTAGCGTTGCATCAGAAAGACTAGTAAACTCACCGGTAAGACACACTGTGTCAGCAACTCTGCAGAAAGCAGTCAGATAATGGAATTAGGGCCTAGGAGTAGGTCCAACGTCTAAAATACATTAAAACCCAAGTATGGATACAAGGGTTAACTTACAAACTTCCCGGAAGCTAAACTATGCACTAAAAAGCACCGGAAACACACTTTAAATGCTTAATTTTACATATTTCAGCAATAATTCAGCTCTAATAAGCATTTTAACACTAAAATATCATGCAGAATTCATGTTTTATTATCCAGAATACCTTCCTAGGTGTCGGGAATCAAAACTGCCATGAAAGGGAACATAAAGCACACTAAACTGCGCTATTTAACACTTTAACAAACCGGTAACCAACCGAACAACATGGCATTACCCGAAACACCAAATTTTCACTAGAAACATTGTTTTAGTGTCAGGTCTGGTCCGCTCTTAGAACAACTTTCTGGTCCGCTCCAGTGTCAGGTCTGGTCCGCTCCTAGAACAACTTTCTGGTCCGCTCCAGTGTCAGGTCTGGTCCGCTCTTAGAACAACTTTCTGGTCCGCTCCAGTGTCAGGTCTGGTCCGCTCTTAGAACAACTATCTGGTCCGCTCCGGTGTCAGTATTTTGGGACTAAAAATCACGAGTACTTGTGACTGCTTGCATGTGAAATAGTGTTGGGTGTATAAAAAATCAGAATACATGTGAATGCTTTGTTCAAGAAATAGCATGTGATTTTGGTTTGTCAATCAAACATCATCACGTGAAGTCATTTGGATGTGTGTCAGGCGCATGTGATTTCATATATGTCATCGGCCATTTGTTATAAGTATAACATCAAGTGAGGTCCAATTAGATCCAAGTAAAAGGGTGGTCCAATCAAAAAGTTTTGAGAAATTAAATTGTTGGTTTGTGTGTGCATGTGAAGTTTGATAGATTGTCAGCTATTGTTTCAGCTCATGTGATCTCATTAAAGTTGTCAGCTGTGAACTCATTAAAGTTGTGTTTGTCAAAGTTGCATATAAAATTCTTAAAGAAACAAATTGTCGACTAAGTGTATAGTGAGGTCCAATCATAAATTGACTCATCATCGGTTTGTTACATTAAAGGCCCAAGTGTGTGTCAGCTCATTTACGGCAAAATCGTTATCAGCCCAAGTTATTCAACGGCCCAAGTTTCAACAGTATAAAGTTTTCAGCCCAAAGTGTTGTCGGGTTATTAGAATTTGAGATTCAATCATTTGTTTAAAGTATCTTCAGCTCAAATCATTCTCTGGTTCATTTGTTCAGTCTGCGAAATTCATTAAACGAGTCCACAAATCTTCGAAAACGAGTCTTAGATTGATTTCACAAATATGCACGTTTACATATTCAGTTCGTTTTAAACTGATTGTGTATTTGTTTGATTGCAGGTAATTCAAGGCGATTTACAAGGCGCAAATACCAAAAAGTTGTTTTTAAAGTGTGGTTAAAATGTTTGACGAAGAAGAAAACTATAACCTTGAAAGATTAAATGATTGGTTTGATGGGTATTGGGGTAGTAGATATGAGAATGAGAATAAGAATGTTTGGGATAAAAGATTTGAATGTTTTTTGTGTATGAAAGATGAAACAGTGGATGTGTTGGAAAGACGGTTTAAGAGTCTAATTGAAAATTTAACAAGGTACGAGATAAGGATATCAAATGCTGAAAAGGTATCAAAATTTGCTGACGCGTTACCTTCTGAGTGGGATGAATTTTTGAGTGAACTAAAAAAGGATTCTAGGTTCTCAAATTTTTATCTAAATGAATTTATCAATGAGCTCAAAACACTCAAGTATAAAAATGAAAAGAAAAAGAAAGAGTTGATGAATGTAATAGATAAAAATCTAGACAAAATAAGTTTGGATGTGATTGTTGAAATATGCAAAAGAGTCAATATGTGTCGTGTAGCAAAAGATGTTATGAAATATGATATTAAGAGGGGTTGTTATATTGATGAATATATGAATCCTCTTGATTTTGTTAAATTTTTTTGTGCAGGCACATACAAGACAGAGACACAAGATATTTCAAAGAATGAAGAATCCAAGCAAGATGAAACTTCAAAATGTGAAGTTGTGTGCTCAAAATGCGAAAAATCTGAATCAGACAATGCCAAACTCTTGAAGAATGTAGAGAGTTTGACATTGGAAATCAAAAATTTGAAGGATGAGAAGAAATCTGACGATAAACAGATTCTTGTTTTGCAAGAAAATTGTGAGAAGCTGAAATCTGAAAATGTCAAACTGTTAAGTGAGTTGGACAGTTTGACATTGGAAGATAAAATTTTGAAAGAAAAAGTAAAAGATTTTGAAAATCAGATAAAGATTTTAGAAAATGAAAAATCGATTTTTGGAAAAGATAATCTTGAAAAGCAAAAAGAAATAAATTCTCATCTTGAGAAAATTATTCGACTTGTAAAAGGAGTTGAATATGCTAAAATTAAAATCAAAGAGTTAGAGACGAAATTGAAAAGTTTTGAGACTGTATCATCAACACCAGATCTTGTATGTCCAAAACCGATCAATTCTGTTCCAATAAGTGACAATGTCACAAACTTTGACAAAGTCAAAGTTGAAGATTGTGATGAGAAAACTGATGATGAAATTGAGAAAAGAAAAATATTTTTGAAATTAAAAGAAAAATTTAAAGAAACCGTTTTACATTCGACTGAAATAGGAGAATGCTCAAAGCAAAAACCTATTAAGAAGAATGTAGAACAAAAACAAAATGTTAAAAATTTGAAAAATTTTCAAAACAACAATAAAAGCTCATCAGTTCGATCATCCAATCGCAATGAAAAATTACAAAAATTTGAAAATCAAAACTCACAAAAAGTTGGTAATAAGTGGTGCAGGTTTGACCACAGTGCTCAAGCGTCAAATCAAGCTTATAGGAGAAGTGATGATTACCACAAAGCCAGACAATGCTATGATCTGAGCGTTTGGTGTGAAGGTGGTACATGGTATGATAACAGAGTGTGTTACAAATGTGGTTTTCAAGGACACATTGCTGTTAACTGCCAAAGTCGAAGTTTTGAAACAAGAAGATGTTATGAATGCCAAATCAAAGGTCACATTGCCAGAGATTGCCCAATGAGATCAATTGAAAGATCGAGGGCTGTATCTCAGAAAAGGGTGATGAAGTCAGTCAAAGTCAAAGAAAAGCCCAAGGAATTGAAAGTTTTAGAACAGAAAGTCAAAGAACCTAAAGTTCAAGAAAAGAAAGTGAAGCTTTCACAAGGACAAAAAGACCGACTGAGAAAGAAAAGAAAGAAAGCTCGAGAGTATCTTGAAAGGATTTTGTCATCGGGTTCATCTGTTGGTAAAAATAAGAGTTCTGATGAATTGTTTTTCTCGACTGCAAAGTCAAGCAAAACGAGTTCATCAGATACAAATCTGAGGACAGAGGAGAGAGTAAAGAAAGAAAAAGTGGTTAATCAAACGATTAACAAATCAAAGAAAGTAAGATTTTCACTTCCTGGCGATGAATCTGACTTGTCAAAGTCAAATGAGCCACATGTCGGCGATGAATCTGGCTCATCAAAGTCAGACAAGCCACGTTCAGGCAATGATTCTGGTTCATCAAAGCCAGAGGAGCCAGTTGATGAGGTAAAAGTAGAGAATTCTGGTTAACCATGGATGATGCAAATTTTCCACCATTGTTGAACGAGAATTCAAAAGCACCCAAGGACCGTCAGGCTTGGGTGAAACTGTTTAAATGAAAAACCTGACTTGCCGGAGTTCCCAGGTTGGTAATCGTGGAGCAGGAATCGGCATATTTCTTGAGAAATTTCACTCTGGTGATTTTTCGCCTTACATGTGGTAAATCAGGGACATTAAGTTGTACTTGATTTTCTACAAGTGATGTTTGAGATCTAAAACTGAAATTGTAAAATTTGTCATGTGTATGAAGAAAACAATGTGATGAAGTGACCCCGAATCTACAAAGGATTGGTAAACAAACTAATTTTTCCGGAAAAACCATTTTGATTAAAACAAACTTAAGTGTTTTGAAATCATTATGGGAAAATAGTTTGTTGTGAGGGGGAGTTCTGATTGTTTATGCCAAGTGGATGGCGAATTGAATCGATTCGATATCAGTTGTCAAGTTGGTTGTACAGTTTAGTTTCAAATTTCCTAAAATGTGTTTGCATTTTAGGGGGAGTAAGAATTTTTAGAAAATCAAAAAACATTTGAAAATTTGAAAATGCCAAAAACATTGAAAAAAAACAAAAATGAGTTTTGTTGTGAAAAAGAGGAAATGATAGAAAATCAGTTGGACTGTCACAGCATGCTAAAGAAATGAAATGTAAAATGTGATAAACGGTCTCACTAAAGATGTGACGATAGGCTCAGCTAGACTAGTAGATTTGCGAAAACGATACAAACTTAAATGAAAAAGCCTAGTTCTAGTGGGAAACACGGTTGAAAGCATAGTACTTAGTTTTGTCCTTCGTGATTGTGTGCCTACTCGGTAATCGCTGATTGTCAAAAGACATAAAACTGGTTAAGTTTGTGAACTTTCACTACTTTGCTGAAAAGTCGCTGTGATTGTGCATTTCATTTTGCAAAGATTTAAACTTGTTTTATTTCTTTATTTTGTTTAAGCATTGGACATCCTCTGCGTATACGTGAGTATCGACCTGGATGTTGTTGCCTAAACGTTCTGCTTTATTTTCTTTGGTGTTTCGTTTAAGCTTTGGATCACCTCTGCGTATACGGGAGTATCGACCTGGTGGTTAAAGCCTAAACAACTTCAACTTGTTTTATTTTCTTATTTTGTTTAAACATTGGACTTTCTCTGCGTATACGGAAGTATCGACCTGATTGTTAATGTTTAAACATTCTGCTTTGTTTTCGCACATATCACAGTTGATGATAGTTTAAAGGCATTACTTGAGTTAGTGTATTGCATGATGAGGGGATATGCTGAGATCGTGGGGTCCATAAGAATTTAGTGCAAAATTAATATACCTTAACGTATCGGTAAGCATTTCGAAAGTTTTTAGATTGAGCTTAAGAGGACAATTATATCGTCAATCAACGTGAATTGTTTAGAACTTAAAACGATTAAAAGCTTAACGGTGCTTGTGATGTGTCTCAAAAACTGATATGATCCTCTTTCGCAAACTCACAAAAATATGTTTGTACATATTTCATTTCTGCATTTAATTTCTGTTATTGCATTTATGTTTTCATATTTTGAAAAATTCAAAAAGATTTTAGACAACTGATGTTGGAAAACTGATATTCAAAATCTCAAAGGCTAAACAAGATGAACAATTGGTTTGGTTAAGATGATGAGAAGTTGGAAGATAATCCTCAAATGTTTAGATGATTCATTAATTTGAATCACAATATTGTGTGTAATATGTTTGAGAATTTTGAGTGAACTCTTTTAGAGTCAAAATTATTTTGTCTTACGAGAGGTTGAGATGTGTAGGTTTCTGATTCTGTTGCTACGAAAAGCAAGGCGTCGATCCCAAAAACACGGAAGCTTGATGAAAGGGGGAGCCTGAAGAGTCTGAAGAAAGAGATCAACGGAAGCTGAAGACAGATCCATCGGGATTCTGTTCGAGCAAGAGTATTTGAAGACTCTCACTAAAGATTCCGTCAACATCCAAGGGGGAGTTTGTTAGTGCAGTTGTCTGTCGACTACATCTTTGTTCGAATCTTAGAGAGAGAGAAAGAAAAGCCGCTATGAGTTTCACTACGAGATTGACTACGACAATATCCAAGGGGGAGATTGTTGATGCATTTATTGTCTATCGCCTTCGTCAATCCGAGTCGTAGTGAAAAGCCGGAAGAAATCAAGTGCATAATGTTATATTTAGTTAGAAATGGCAAGGTGGCAAACTTGTAATTAATGAGAACTTTCATTAAGTTGCCTTGACCATATAAATAGGAGGTTATGTCATGATTTTAAAAAGACTTAAGATTTGGTGGAAAAGAGTTTAGTAGAAGAAGTAGAAGACTTTCTAGAGAGAGAAAGTCTAGAGAGAGAAAGTGATTGTAATTGTGATTCTTGTACCGTACACGTCAAATCTAGCAATGGAATCACGTTAGTAGTACGTTATCGTGTGTTCGGTCACGTTCGTTCACGGATTCCGCACGTGAAACGTCCGTTACGCAATCGAACGGTGTCAAAACCGATCCTACAAGTACAAACACCTTCTTTTCAGCAAACCTTCTGTTTTGAAAACTCCTTTTCTGATAACTCTTACCACCTCGATAATCACTCGACCAATTGTTTTGATTGTTATTATAAAAACGTGATGGAACAACAGGCTTTTTGTAATAAGCTTTATCTTTCTCAAAATTCATTTGCCTTTTTGTTTGACTCAAACTGTTCACTTCTGACAACTCAACTTCAACTAATTTGAAAACATTTGTCAACTTTTTCACATTAACATTCTCAATGGGAAACTCAGAATCCGAATACAACTTATCAGATCCAGCCATCTTGTACATCACAAGACCCGGTTCATCACTTAAGTTGTTTTTGGACTTTGATTTCTGAATGTATTTATCTAAGAAACACCCATCCTCCTCAGAAGTGTCACAATTCGGTTTAAGCACTTTGTCTACCACACTTTTCACCACATCACTTTGGACACCCTCGTCATTGGAAGATGTGAACGTGACATCAATGTTTTCAGGAAGTTTAACTTCACTTTCTTCCTCAATTTCCACCAAACTAGACTGCTTTTTCGTATAGTTGTCTCAAATTGGCGGTGGAACTTTGTGAAAACCTACACCCGTTCCATCAGAAAACACATCCTCTCCATCTTTGTTTTTCCCTATAGGTTTAGGAACAATATGCTGCAAAACAAAGCTTGCCGATTTATAGCTGTTAAGCTTCAACTGGATTCGTTCATTCTCAATTTCAGCTTCTTGAACGTTAAGTTTCAGTTTAGCAATTTGATCCAGTTGTTCATTAATCGATTCTTCTTTTATCCTCAAAACAGCTCTTAGATGTTCATTTTCTTTAAATGTTTTGCCATTACGATCATCACTATCTTTGACAATGTTTTTCAATTTCTCAAACTTTTCAGAAATCTGACGGTTTTCAAGAATTAACTTTTCATTTTCAGATTTTATTTTCTCACGTTCAGTTTTATCATTTTCAATTTGAACCGTTAATTCTTTGATCCGTTCAGTTGAAACTCTTACAGTTTTGTCACGATCGAGAATCTGATCTTCAACCTTTCTAACTTTTGTTGTCAAATTCTGAATTTTCTCATTGTTAAGATACGTGACAGTGCTACAAAAATTGCATTGTTTGGTGCAATTTTTGCAGTCAGCATTCCTGTCAATTTTGTTACCTGACGCATTTGTTGACACACTTTGACTGACCGATCCCTTTGACTCAGTAACAGAATTAGGATCTACCTCAAGTGCTTTTGCAGCTAGCACTTTGTCAGCCATCACTCCCAGGTTCTCAGCTGTCAACTCTTGCGTAGTATCAATTATGCCTGTATCAACCTGCTTTTCTTTCTTCTCTTTCTCCTTTCTCTCTTTCTCTTCTTCAATCATTTTCGAAGTTGGAGTTCCCCACCATTTGTGTTGCCAATACTCATCATCTTCTTTGTACTCCTTGATGATGGCTTCGATATCTAGCGTTTTGTCATCAATCGCAATGTTGCCATATCTATCAAGATAGCACTCTCTATCTGGATCCCATCTGTTTGCTCTTCTAGCTTCCAGAAAGACACCAGAAAGTCTGATAATCTTGTTTTCAGCAATCAACTTCCGGTATTGATACTTCTGTTCCTCAGTACGATCATCTTTCCATTTAACGGGTTCATCATTGCTTGCCATGAATGCGTAACCCACCGCATCTTCTTCCGGTAGAATTTCCTTACTCCAATCAAACCCCTCATCATCATAAATCACAGCAAGAGCCCTTGATTTGTCTCTGTTGTCTTCAACCTGCTTCAATCTAGGCGGCTCGGATTTATTCTGATGATAAATCGCCTTCTTGTAGTAATCATCTCTGAAAGGGTTCTCCGACTCATCAGCATAAGCGTTTCGACATTCTCGTTTGAAATGACCCTTCTGCTTACACTTAAAGCATGTTACTTTGGATTTATCGAACCCCAGCTTAGTAGAAGCACCACCAATTGTTTTTCTGCCAGTAATTTCCATGAATCTTTGTGCACGACGAACAGCACTTGCCATAGCCCAACGAATATCGATCAGTTCCATTTCCTCCGGATCAATCTGATCGTAATCTTCTTTCGTCAGATTTGTATTACCAATCTTCCCAGCTACCAATCCTTCATACGATTCCAACACTGATGCTAGAAAGATCATCTGCTGCTTGGCCGATTCTTCATCAAAGTTCTGAGCATTCTTCAAGTCTATTGCGATGTTGCATTGAAAACGATTCTTTGCATCAGCATTTCCAGAAGATGAAGATCCACTGTGAAAACCACTATGACTTCCACTGCTTTGATCACTTTGACTTTCTTTGCCAACTGTCGACACATTTTCAGCAGAAAAAGCTGTTTTTGGAGAAGTAGCTTTCGGCATCATGCTCTTTGGATAGTATAGATCCAGATTCTGTTGATAAGATGAATGATTAACTTTGTACGTCTTCTTTAATTCCAGTTCATGACTTTCAAGTTTTTCAATCACCAAATCTGGTTTCAACAAATCAGAAGGAATAGTGTTCTTAAGCATGAGAGCATAATATCTCCACTCCATCTCGTCTGGCAACGAATCTAACAGTTTATCCACAATTTCTTCATCAGTATACGTGATCTCGTGTCTAGCAAGCTCCAGTTTTAGATGACCAAACCTTTCAATCATTTTACACACCGATTCATTTTTAAGACAACCAAACATATCAAATTCTTTCCTAAGAAGTTTCTTTTTATTTTTTACAATCTCTTTACTTCCAAGACACTTCTTTTCGAGTTTTTCCCATAAGTCTTTAGAATTTGAGTAATCTATCAGTGAAATGATGTCTTCACGCACTGACTGAAACAATAATGCCACACATTTTTGCTCGGCCACAAAACTGTCAATCTCTTCAACTGATCTTAATGCTTCACCATTCTTCTTTCCTTGAGCATAACCACTCTTCATACTCTTCCAGCAAGGAAAAGCAAATGCCATCAACCAATCTTCGAACTTTGTTGCCCACCTGCTATAATCTTCTATAGCCATCAGCTTAGGAGGTTTGTTAAACGTTCCAAATGCGCTTTCGGACTCCCAAGCTTCCTTCCTTCTTTCTTTCGGTGGACTTTTGTTTGCATCGCTTGAAGATGTATCGTTATTTCCTGAACTACCCGTGAATGCGTACATATCGCTGAAGGGATTCATGAAAATATCATCCATTTTGATCGTACCAGATTATGTCCGGATAAGCGAACCACACAAGCTGTTCGAGTAACTCATCATTACATATAAAGTGTTACAAAAACATTTTTACATATTAACTTGTTTTGGTATTTAGGGGGAGTAGATGTTTGTACATAGTTTATTTTCAGAAAATACAAAAACAGTAAAAAATGCAAAAATACAAAAACATGATAAAATCTGAAAAAGAGCTTGTGTATATAGGGAAAATGATAGTACATCAGCTAGACGATTACAGTATGCTAAAGATTTGAAAAGTTTAAAAGAGTTAAACAATCTTACTGATGATGTGTCGATAGGTTTTCACACATTTAGTAGATTTATTTGGGATATAAACCTAAATTCAAACTTGTGAATTCGTGGGGAACACTACTTGGATATATAGGTAACCCCTGAAATCTCGTTTGAAAGGTCTCTTAATCTGATATACTAGGTCTTTATACTCTATGATATCTGGGGTATTATTCCGGGACTTCTGCTGAACGGTGGTTCTGACCTAGTCCCTGGCTAATACTTGCTGCAATGCTTGAAACACAGCATTAAATCCTCAGCATGCTGAAACAATAAAATTGATAAATGCTGCTGTTGTAAGCAAAAAGATCCTCTAAAGGGGACATACCGAAAAGTCGAAGCTGATATCTCTCTGCGTATACGGAAGTATCGACCTGAGATCCCTCGGCCCTCGCATACCTAAATTATATACAGATATCATTGTAGTATTCTCACCTGTAAGATTGATTATTGAGATTCTGGATACGGGAGTATATTCAAGAGGTGGGACACATGAATGATCTAAGTTCTTAATTCATCTAAATCGTATCCTGAATAAGTTGAAAATTGTGTGAGAATTTAAGATGGATCAGTATATCGACAATCGAGGTAAATTGTTTAAATCTGAGTATGTAATGTAGCTTAATGGTACTTGTGATTTGTCTGAAAAGCTGATATGATTCCCTGACACACTCACCAAAAATATGTTTGTAAATAGTTTACTTTGTTTAATTTCTGCAATTTAAGTTTTCTGTATTTCATTTCTTAGTTTAGATCACTTGATAAAATCTAAAAAGATTTTATTTCTACTTTATTTTCCGACAAACCAAAGTGGAAAGTTGATTGTTGGATTCCTAGATGTTTGAAGCAGATGCAGGAGATTCTGGACTGAAAAATGAGGAGAGCTTACTTTGAAGAAGTTTGAAGTGTTTGACATGATAAAAACAAGTTCATTAACTTGATACTTGTTATTTTCAGAATTTGTTTGAAATTGTTGTTTTTAAATCAATCTGTTTTGTCAAAAGATCAACCAAGGTCATTAACTTGGACTTGGTAGATTAATTGAGTAATCAGGGTCATTAATTTGGACCTGAATACTTGAGTGGATTGTTATAACTGATTGATTTTGTGATTTAATGTTGAAAAGATAGTTTGTAATGTTTGTTGGTTGAGTAACAGGTTTGATCTTCATTATTCCCAACGGAAGCTATTTGTCAAAGCTTGAACCAGATATCTCAAGATCTCAGCATACTGAGAGGGGGAGTTTGTGAAAGGGGGAGTCTGGATCAACAGTCAATGGGAATGTGAAGATAGAGTGCTTATGATGAAAAGACAGAGTTGAAGGAAAGACTAAGACTGAAGACTCAGGAGCTAAAAGACTACGTCAACATCCAAGGGGGAGTCTGTTGATGCATGAAATGTCTGTTGACTGCGTCTACAAAAAGTCTGAAGTTAAGGATGGTCAACAGAGGGTCAAAAGTGTCAAATTATGTATTTTATGAGCTGGTCCGCTTTTATGAACATATGTTAGGTCTGGTCCGCTCATAGAGAAATGTCTGGTCCGCTCATAGGGTCTTAGTTCTGGTCCGCTTTTGTGTCAAGGTCTGGATCGCTTATACGGCATGTCGTATAAGCGGACCAGCAACATTATAAATAGGCTGGTTGTGTTCATTAGTCAGATAGTTATGTGTGTGCTTGGAACTGAAACTTTGTCAAAATCTCTTCAGAAAAGCAATAAAAGATAGGAAATTGATAGAACAAGCTGTTGTTACATTGCATATTCTGATTTCGCCTTTATATGTAATGATGAGTTACTCGAATTGACGTTTTCGGGTCAAGTAACGGTCCAACAGTTATGATCACCGAACATCATATTACAACCCCTAAACACTAAACACATAAAATGCCTAACTAACACCCTTACATTCCAACTAAATCCCTAACTAAAGATTGAAATCCAATTATACACCCCCCTCATGGCGGATCCAACATGGGTCCCACATGTGATCTTCCTTTATATATTTTATTTGATATGTAGGGTTATTAAGGAACACATTACCCATTGTTTAAAAGATTGTTGGAAGATTTTTATAAAAACCCATGAGACCATCATTCTCGTACATTACAACACTTCAACAAAAATCACCAACACCTCCTTCTTCTCCCCTTTGTTCTCGGCTCACCCACACACACCATACATCATCCATTTTCATTCATCTTCCAAGCATTCTAAGGTTACTAGAGGGTGTAAAGAGGTTATTTAAGGAAGCTTGAAGTGTAGAAACTTGGAGGACCTCTTTGAGGAGTCTTTAACCACCTATTTTCTATCATGTTCATCATCAACCTTCTTGTGCCACTTCCCTAGCCATTAGAGCTAGTAGTAAGCTTCTTGATCACTAATTTAAGTCATTTTTATGTTATGTACAAGATTCACCATCTAAACAACTTAACTCTTAATGCTAAAAATAAGAAGATCTAACATATTTAAGAAGAAAATAAGTGATTACATGAAATTTTAGTGTATGTATTGATATTGTTGATGTTATATCTTGTGCATATGATTAGAACATGTATGTTAAAGCTTAGACCTAACAAGTTTAAGCATGGATCTTGAAGGATCCATGGTTAAACTTGAAGATGAATACATGAAGCATGATGTGAACTTGAAATATGAACTTTTGTGCATAAACTTGTAATTTTGAAGTGATAAAGTATGTGTAGAATTAATCTTTGAAACTAAAACTCATGGAAGGTTTGTTAATAGTATAACATAAAGCTTGTTTTTGAAAAATCTAAAGATATTAAGCATGGATCTTGAAGATCCATGGGTAAGCATGAGATTAAAAACAACGATCTTTCTAATAAACATAAAAGTGGTTTTAGAAACATGAAATTGCAAACTTTGAAACCATTAAACTCATGGATGAGTTGTTTAGTAAAATAATTCTTATAAAAGTTGGTTAAAATTTACAAGAACACTTATTTTGGAAAGATCACCATATGTAAAGTGTAGATGTAAAAGACTACAAATGTTTAACAAGAATCAAGTTCACCATGATGTTTCATATGAAGAAATTAGTATATGTTGTTGATGATTGTTGTTGATAATTGTTTTGATGATTGAAAAGAAAATAAACACATGTTTTGAAAACATGGGAACCCTCCATTTTTAGGGGAAACTATGTAAAATATTTTATAAAATTTTGACACTTAGAAAAATATAAGTTTTGGTGAAGCTTATTCTCTAAAACTTCACCTAAAAATATTTACCAAGGTTTCCCTAATTTTTGTGTATATTTCAAGTTAAGAAATAATGATTTCTTCAAGATAAAAATTGATATTAAGTATGTATATTTTGAAGAAAATATATATATTTATTGGTCACCAAATTTTGTGCTAAGTGTACGTTATGTGTATTATATGTAGTAGTGTAATAGGACTTGAAAATACACTAAATACTCCTACTCCTAAGGAGTAAAAATACAAAAATACACATACAACATGCATGGACAAATACAAGAAAATATATTTATGAAAGTATATTTCTTAATATATTATTTAACTTGGACAAGTTATGAACTTAAAATATATTTTTGGACGAAAATATATAACTCGGGGGGATAACAAGAATAAACACATATATATTTCATAGCATGACAATATATATATATATATATATATATATATATATCTCGTACAAGTCTTAAAAATATATTATTTTTAAGAAATATAATCCGAAAAGTAATAAAAATCAAAGTCTTGATTTTTGGTGAAAAATACAAAATACTTATTTATTTTTGGGAAAATAATATAAGTAAGATACATAGTTAAAAATATAAACTACTTTTAACAATAAAGAACACATACATAAAAGATAGTGACTTGTACTTGTGCGATACAAGTCTAGTGACTAACGTTAATAGAACACGTGTAGGTCGCGACGCTATAAAACCAACCGGTGAAGTTTACGGCGCAGGATACGCAAAGTTGTGAGTTTATGTCCCCACTTTTAAACTTTTACTTGTTTTCTAAACTTGGGGAAAATACATGTGTTATGGTATATTGAATACAAAAACTAAGGAATGATACTTTAGATCATGTCACGAATAGGGTGCCATAAGCACCATTAATCAGTTACATACCAAGACCGCGGAACAAAAGGTTAGATCTAATGGGTTTCAGGCAACCACACTCTTGGCCACTCTTTTACCAAGCAGTGCTTTTGTGTCTCTAGTCGTGAATCGACAGTCGTGGAATTGACAACTAAAAATGCCTATGGTTTGGATGCTTCCTATGTCGTGTCACATGTTAATGGCCTTGCAAACCATTAGCGATCTCGATTTCCTTATATTTACTGAAAGACTTGTTTCATACAAATTGCATACCATGTTTTCATTCAAGTATATAAACATTCAATACAAAAACTGCATGAATTCACACCAACATTATGTTGACGATATTCTGAAACTCACATGTATTTCAGGTAACTAAAGTGGATGTGCGCGCGGTCTTACTCTTGCTCAAAGATGTTGCTTTTGTTTTAGTCATGTCGTGTTAAGACTTCGATGCCTGTTTTTGTGGGATTTGGTTTCTATATCACATCTGGTGTGGGATATAAGAACCAAACCTTCATGTTTGTCTTTAAAATAAGGTGTAAACTTTTCAGACAATATGTTGTCTTGTGATGTAAACACTTAACCCATGTTATGTTTTAATTATGTGTAATGATAATGGCATTTGGAGTTATTTTACGAGCATGTAGAATGTTTACATTTCGTATGCAATGAGAACCTTTCAGGATCACATCTCGTGCTTCCGCCTTAGAAAGGGGTGTGACATATTTACAAGTGAAAACAAACGTATTTTCCGAAGACTAAGTGACATGTACCTCTCGAAACTAGGCTGGAACTACTTGGCAAAAATTAAGGGGATCTTGCAAATCCCTAGATGCCTGAAGTCTATTAAACTCAGTTTTATGTATTTGTTTTCATGGTCCGCCTGTGGAACCCTATTACAATAACACCCCGAAAACGGGTTTGGTAATCAAACCACGTTAATATTTATGAACGGGTAAAAAAAATACCGTTAGTGGTGAAATTAACCCAGTAAATATTAGGAATTAAATAAATAAACCTAACATTTATTAAAAGGAGGATAAATACTTTGAGAAAAGCAAAGTATATAAAAAGGGGCCCGAGTTAACGGGACTTAAAATAAACGGGTTATAACTCCCGGAACCCACTAAGTTAACTAGGAATAAATAACCTAGTTAGTTAATTGCTTTAAAACAATAAAGAAGCATGAATTAGTAAGCCTTTTATAAACGTTGAATATTGGAGGGACTAAATTGGGCAAAAGTGAAAGTTAATTTAATAAAAGAAAAGTCTACTCCAAAAACACACACAAGAGTGTGTTCCTGGTCGACTTTTACACAAAGCAAAGGAGGGTTCTTCTCTTGAACCCTAAATCACAACAATTCAACAAATTAGAAGAGAAATCGAGCCTGGAAATTGGGGCTTTTAATAAAAACGTGATCACCAAGCTTAGGGAATCACAAGGTATGTTGAAATTTGATGTTTGGTGACATTTTGAATTTGTGATAAACATGCATAAACGAAATTTTTGTATGAATGTTGAGTGTTATAGTGATATTGATGTGAGTATAAGTCTAGGAACAAACCCTAGATGCAAACTTGTAGAATTGTGCCATAAACTAGTGATTAGTCAATTAATCAAGTATGAACTAAGTGGGTTTTGACTAAATAGTAAAGATGATGATATGCATGTGCTTAGAATCATCATATTTGATAGTTGGATCAAAATACTTGAACAATGTGTAAGTTCAAGTGAATGCTCATATATGACTTGAAATGGGTTTTGTATATTATGATGAAATTAGTGATTTTGTTCATGTAAATAGGTGTTTGGAATCATGATGTCTACTAATTAATATGTAGAACTAGATTGTATTAGATGTTCGGATGAATGTCTAATGCTAAGATGAAATGGGTTTTACAAGTAGAGGGAAACCTTTAGTTCTTGCTTAACAAATGAATAATTGGCCTTGATAATCAAGAGCTAAGTTAAATTGGTGTTAATAATAGCATGAACTTAGATTTGAAAAGTGGTTAAAACAGTGGCGTAAGAATAATGCCTATCGGATACTTAATAAAGTGCTTAAATAAATTGTCGAGTTTCATAGTATAATCACTTATGCTAATAGGCAGTTTGACCTTTAAAAGTCAAATTGACCAAAATGAAATCAAATGGTAAATTTTGATGTAAATCTGTAAGATGGAATAGTCATAATTAATGATGACTAATCTAACCGTCTTACGAATTATGATGGTAGTTTAATGCTTAACAAGCTAGATGGAGGCTTGGAAAGGAAGCGGGTCAAACGAATCAAGTGTGAAGGAAAAGCGTGTTTTTGGATGCAAGGTAAGTAAAAGCTTACACCCTTTTATAGTATACATCAGTTGTGTGTATTGAAAATAAATAAGGAAAAGTTAGAAATAGAATTATAATGTTCCAACGCAAATAATCTGAGTCGGAACAAGTTCAATGGTGAGAAATCATAAACAATGGCAAAAGGGTAAATTGGTAAATTAGTCATGTGACGATGAACTAATAAGAAATTTTGAAACATTACGTCATGGTGTAAACCAGAATGGGTAAAAGGGCGAGATGGCAACTAGATATCATCTCATAATGGAAAGTGGTCATTCGGACTAAACGGGTCAAATGACATTGGTAAAATCATTTGACAATATTAATTGATGATAACTTGTTGAGTTTTGTGATTACAGGAAATATCATACGGTTCGCGTTGGTATTATTTAGAAATTAATAGTGAAAGATATTTAAACGGGTCAATCCTATGACTCGAGCCAGGTACACATATTTAGAATTATTGTTAAAAGCGATATTTTGGTCAAATATTAGCGAAAGTACTTCGTCGTAAAATGAAGGACTAAAATTGACCAAAAAGCCCTTAATGGGTGAATTGGGCAAACGACCCATATGGGTTGTTTAGAAATTTGCATCAAGATTACGAAGAATAGGTAGATACCTTAATGTAGTAAAATGATGGGTGAAAGGAGAGAGTGAAATTTAAAGTTAATGGTAAATCCATCCAACGGGTCGAAATGAAGTTTTGTTCATAACTCAACCTTTAGTTGCATAATGTATGAAAGTTTTGAACTCATGAGTTAATGGTTTTGAGATAATGAATATCTAAAAATTTTACAATGATTTAAACAAAAGTGGTTTAATGAATCATGAAACGGGTCAAAAGTATTAAAAAGGAATTTCAAGCTGAGAGCTTGAAATCTGAATTTTTGAAGTAGTTGAATATCAGGTTTTAACTCCATAAGATGGAGAACTAAATTTCGAACGCGTAGGAAAAAGAATAACGTAAAACGGACTTCTAGATTAAAAGTTATGGCCTTTGAAAGTTTGATTTTTGATAAATAACATAGCTGGCAGAAATGCAGGTCCCAGATGCGGACCTGCTGGAAAACGATCCCCCTCGCGGCACGCGAAGGAGAACCGCGCCCCGGGCGCGACACGCGGGTGCTGTCGTGGCACGCGAAGGATAAGAAGGAGCCTCTCGCGTGGCGCGAGAGGCAAAACTCCAAAATTTTATTTTTATTATGTTTTTTTTGTTTATGGAACTTGTTTATACATGTTTATAAGCTATCAAAACTAACTTTTAAGTTGGTTTTGATCATAGGTGAACGTCTATGATTCCCGGATGAAGATCAAGCAAATTTGAAGAACCGAACATATGTCTTTGAAGCTTCCGCAGTTGACTTATTTTATTCTAGTTTAAAAATGAAATTTGTAAACACTTGTTACTATAATTTGAGTACTTTAATCATGTATGAACGTTAATTTGACAAAGTTTTAAAAGGTCGCATTTTCACATTAAATGCGAATTTAATATTATAATCGTACTAAATTGAGACAGGTGTTACAAGTTGGTAATCAGAGTTCATGGTTAAAGAGTAAAGTGTGTTGTGTTCGAGGCTTGATCGCAAATCCTGTAAGTTATATGTATATAAATGATTTAGCATATTAAAGTGTTATAAACAACACATAGGGTTATCGCGTAATAGACGTTACCCCAATTAAAATGATTAATATAGTTAACGAAATTACGTGTGTTGACACGTATAGTAGAAAGCCTTGTATTATAATTCGGGCATTTATTGATATTGACGTAACTAATCTTTGTGAATGTTTTAGTTGAAAGGACACTCGCACCTGAAGATAGCGGGAATGTAACAAATTGCGGATTTGACAAAAGAATGGTCCAAAGTATGACAAGCTGAGCATGCTCACCAAGGACCTAAATCGCGTAACGACCGCGAACAAGGTTAATGGCAAGGAAAGCCCGTTAGGGCAAGCATTACCAGGTGCACGTTTTAAATTTAATCGCACAATAGCATTATGTAACAAGCACGTAGAGAATGACTATTGCATACGTAGAATAAAACTTGGAAAAACCTGAATAAGACATCTATTCAGGATGAAGTTTCCAAGAGCAATTAAGTAGAAATAAGTGTTATTCACGGTGATGAATAACAAAACAATAACGAAACTAGTCTATGTGGAAACTTGGACGGAAGTAACTATCCAAGTGTATATTCTCAATACGGATACTATTGAGAATAGTAATGTTCACATTAACAAATGTGATTATATAATAGTTTGATAGAAGAGAAAATAATTTATATATTCAAGTGTAAAACTAGTAAACCTAATGATTGTTGATTAGCAATTAAATAAAATCTTACTAAATAAAATCAGAGATATAGAAACAAACAGAGACGTTACTTACATAGGGCGTGATGTGAAAATTGTGAAAAGGTTATGCGTGTCATGTGTTGACCGCTTACTCTGGCCAAGTAAGTAGTGAACACATGATACCATGAAGTTCTTATGATGGACACATTTACGTCCGATGTAATAAGGACGGGGTGAATGGGACAATTTAAAAAAAAGTACCCAAAAGAATAAAATAAGCAAAATGTTTGATGATAAACGTAAACGCAAGTCGGATGACGGAAGCGTATTACGTTAGAATAATGAGCCCGAGAGAAGGGACAAGGAACAAAGTAAAAGAAAACACAGACCGACTAATAGGAATGCTAAGGCATAGGGATAAAAGTTTGACTGTCACAAGTGATGAAATGCACATGGACAAGTCAAACGAATTAAATAAAGAATAAAGGACTTGATTGAGTAAAAGTGAGGGATTTCGCTAAGACGACCAAATAAATTAAAAGGAAGTCTTAATACATACCGGGACGGTTGCTTTA
The DNA here is from genome assembly GCA_030545235.1 of Helianthus tuberosus. Classification (NCBI taxonomy): domain Eukaryota; kingdom Viridiplantae; phylum Streptophyta; class Magnoliopsida; order Asterales; family Asteraceae; genus Helianthus; species Helianthus tuberosus. Next base: position 135,795,008 of record CM060381.1, on the reverse strand, counting down.
ATAATGACTTCGGTAAAATACCAGATAGATGGGTAGGATTTTGAGTGTATGCGTAAACCAAGAGACGAGAACGCGAATTGAAGGTCAAAAGACTCGGATTGAGAGTGATGACTAAAAGTCGACAAAACTTTGGCAAACATAAATTTTGAAAATTTCGTTCAACTGTTTCAAAGTTGAACGAGTAGGATAAAGAATGAAGTTTGACATTCACAAGTAACGAAATTCCACATGAACAAGTTAAACAAGCTAAATAAATAATAACGTTTAAGCGTGAACCGAATAAATAAAAGCGCGAAATATTAAGATAAAAGAACCCGGGTAATGGGTTGTAAATAAATATAGGAATAAACCAGATAACAATAAGCGGAAAACAAACCGACGTGTAAATGACATAAGAAGTCATAGATTCGGAAGATTAGTTTAAAATGGAAGCGGATGTAGCCTTAGACTACGGTCAAGGTCCATAGAATTCAAGAATGAAAATGAACGACTTCTAAACTTAAAAAGGGTGCGTTGACACCGAAAGTATAATTTTAGCCTACTAGGCTAAGTAAAAGAAACAAACAACTGGAGTCTCACCTTAAGAAGGTGGAAATCTAAATAAATAGCCTACTAGGCTAAGTAAAAGAACCTACGGGTCACTTGGGTAAAGCGTGGAAAACTGGTTACAATTCTCCGTGTAAAATAATAACGGTCGGGAATAAAACTTAGAACAGAAATTCCTAGACATGAGAAAAAGACGCAAGACAAAGAGAAAACGTAAACAAAAAAAAAATTAGTTTTTTTAGCCAAAAGAAATGTTTTAACAAACGTGAGTAGTATGAGGTGGTTTAGAAAATCTTAAACACACATAAGGCCGTAGATGGCAAAATAGTATACCCGGGTGACGGGGTATGAAGTGACGGAGACTAATTAGTCTAGCCGGTAAAACTATTCAAAGTTAAGATAATGTCATGATAAATACAAAACGCTTGTTAATATAAGACAAGCGCGGAATAAGCATGTTAACAGACTAACGCAAATGAGGGGTCAAGTGACAACTCGGTCAAATAGGTGACAAAGATAAGAAATATAAGATGAAAGTTAGGGTTCGTAAGGACTTACACATGAAGGATACACATGTCAATACGAATGATAAATATTGACAAAAAAGGAATGAATGCCTTAAAAATGAAACCAAGTTCGTTTGGTTTAAACCAATGAACTAAGCAAATAAGGTTTCGGGGACGAAACCTCTTTAAGAGGGGTAGACTTGTAACACCCCGAAAACGGGTTTGGTAATCAAACCATGTTAATATTTATGAACGGGTAAAAAAAATACCGTTAGTGGTGAAATTAACCCGGTAAATATTAGGAATTAAATAAATAAACCTAACATTTATTAAAAGGAGGATAAATACTTTGAGAAAAACAAAGTATATAAAAAGGGGCCCGAGTTAACGGGACTTAAAATAAACGGGTTATAACTCCCGGAACCCACTAAGTTAACTAGGAATAAATAACCTAGTTAGTTAATTGTTTTAAAACAATAAAGAAGCATGAATTAGTAAGCCTTTTATAAACCTTGAATATTGGAGGGACTAAAATGGGCAAAAGTGAAAGTGAATTTAATAAAAGAAAAATCTACACCAAAAACACACACAAGAGTGTGTTCCTGGTCGACTTTTACACAGAGCAAAGGAGGGTTCTTCTCTTGAACCCTAAATCACAAAAATTCAACAAATTAGAAGAGAAATCGAGCTGGGAAATTGGGGCTTTTAATAAAAACGTGATCACCAAGCTTAGGGAATCACAAGGTATGTTGAAATTTGATGTTTGGTGACATTTTGAATTTGTGATAAACATGCATAAACGAAATTTTTGTATGAATGTTGAATGTTATAGTGATATTGATGTGAGTATAAGTCTAGGAACAAACTGCCACACCCCTTTCTATGGCGGAAGCACGAGGTGTGATCTTGAAAGGTTCTTATTGCATACGAATGGTAAACATACAACATGCTCGTAAAAATAACTCCAAATGCCAATAACATTACGTAATTAAAAACATAGATTAAGTTTAGAGTTTACATCACAGCATAAAACATCGTCTGAAAAGTTTACAGCATTATTCAAAGACAAACATAAGGGTTTTGGTCCTTATATCACCACACGGAGTGGGACATAACAACCAAACTGTCACACCCTGACTTTTGCGGAAGCGTGATTATGGGGTGACTTTCTTAATATCATTGCATTCAATCATAACAACGTCTATATGATAAAACCATAGATTCGTCATCCATTAAAAAAGTTTAAAACATAACAACATTGTTTAAAAACGTAGACTTCAAATTCAAGTTTTACAAACCATACAAATTGTTTATGAGTTCATTAAGGACTCTTCAAAAGATATTGAATAACACCAAGGTTTGGAAGACGTGTCTCGTCCAAGAATAAGACACACTAACCAAACTCAAAGACCATGGATGACATCTTTATTCTTAACGCAGCATAAAAACTTCCAACGCCCGCTAGATCCACTTACAAATTCCTTGAGATACATGTAGTTTGAAAACATCAACAAAAGTTGAGCGAGTTCATGTGTTCGTTTGTGTGTATGTATAAACCTTTGAAAATGATGTAAGTATGTATGTAAGTCCCTGGTATGTAGCAATAAGGAAAAAGAGATCACCACTGGGTTGCAAAGCCAATGGTATGTGTGAAGTGATGCAGGAAGACTTCAAACCTAGCAGATTTTGTCAGTAAGACATAGTCACCTCATGGTCCACTCAGCGGACTCAGGGGTGGGGCTCGCTACAGCCGAATAGATCTATCACTCATGTCCCTCGGTCCTACGACGAGGATTAATTGCCTTAAGTGTTGTACCCACCACTCACATGATCTAGTAGTAACCCTCCTTAGCTAACCATACCATGTATAAAATGTTTGTAAATAATGGTAACATGTATTTCACCCCCAAAGTATAAAACTGAAAACACTAAAAGAAAAGGGGGACATGAACTCACAGTTTTGCGTCTTCGGTACTCGTAACTCAAATCTCGTCAGCAACACGACTACCTACAAGGTTCTAATGTCTATTAGACGAACGGGTTGTGCCTTGTCTTAGTATTTATGTTTTTGAGTTACGTTTCTGAGATTATTCCAAGTTGTAATTACTCGTTAAAATAATGATTATTTTAACTTTAAATTATGTTTAATTTTGGAATAATTGTTTAAACACTATTTTCGTAATAATACTCCTCAAATATTTCCTTCCCAAGGATGGGGGTATCTTATACATGTATGTCTGTATTCTTGTATTGGTATATCTTGGCATGTGTTGGCGTCGTATTCCGGTGTGTACGTATTTTCTTAATAAATATCCAATATATTCCCAAAACAATATATTTTCAAGTCTTACTTAGAAAGTATATATAAACTTATTTTGTCCAAAAATACTGTATTTCTAGAAAATATATATTTTTCCCAAAAATCATATATCTTCTAAATACTCTAGGAAAATATATTTTTACTTCCAAAAACAATATATGTTCTCTTTGTTGAAAATATGATATACTTTGTAATAATAACAAAAATCATATTCTCATTTCTTTCATATCCAAGATAATATTTACCAAAAAATATATTCATAACGTATTTTCCAGAATATTTTGTAAGTTACGTTCTATCATTCGGTTTCCCAATATCATGTGTGTAACTTATATATTTATTCCTTTGTGATTTTTGGTATTATCTTGGATTGTAAATTTCTTGGTATTTGTCAAGTTATATTATTTTAACCTTAAATAATATAACTAGTTCACAAAATATACAAACATTCACACATGTGTCTTCTATATATATATATAGTTAGCCATTTTTATTTATAAAACCAACCTCCAATACTTGTATTTTTGTATCAAAATCTATGGCAAAGTTTATATTGAAAACCATAGTTTAAACATACTTGTAAATATTTGTTTAGAAAATATTTCTCTAAGTGTTTGTATTTTTAGAAAATTTTGCCATAGTTTCCCCTAAAAATGGAGGTGTCCATGCTATTAGAGCATATTATTTTCTTTTCAAAAATCATCATAAGCAATCAACAATCAATCTACACTTACCATGTGTAAGGACTCTCAAAATTGTCCTAAAAATACCCGTAAGTATAAACTCGAGCCCCTGAAACCCTACCATACAAGAAAAATCAAGAAATCAAGAACTTAGGGTCTCAGGCGGGCCACGTAAGAGACAAGGCACATCTTACGCGGGCCGCGTCAAACCTAGATTGACCGGATAAGTGTTCCGAGTCCAAGTGTCACCTACGTGTCACACCTACTGATGACCAATCAAAGCTACTCATAGACTGGGTGGCAACGCGGGCCGCGTAAGTGTTAACCTTAGGTTTACGCGGGCCGCGTGAACCCTCAAAATCACCTATAAATAGCCCGTCACTTGCACAAACCTCTGGTGTCGAAACAAACTTTCAAAAACGAAAGTATATTACTCTGAGGTCGAAATTTCATATATAATCAGTGAGGCGCTGCTCCGATACCGGGTATTAACTCGATCGCTGCTACGATTCAATGTCCGATCGATTAAACTATCCAATGGATGTTTAAGTGCTGCCCACATTAGGGTTTATGCTTTGTCATTCGTTGTTAATTCAATGGATGTTTAAGTATCGCACTTTGTCATTCGATGTGAGGGTTTGATCTCGTGAGTTATCATAAATGCTGTATTAAGTTACTAACCGAGTTGTGTGCATGTTATTAATTTAGGTTAAAAGGCTAATCAGTAGGCTAGGCTCTGCTCAATTAAATCTGCAATGTGAGTCATTCTCTTTTTATCAAATTACTTTCAAAAGCATGTTTATTTTCAAGGTTATAATTACAGGGATTAAGTTTATGTAATCACCAAATTACAGCCAGTATGTGGGGTTTTGTATACATTACTTATTTCCCGTCACCATTGGACAACGAGTTAGCCAATGGGTGATCTGACCATAGTCACAGAAATGAGTCGAGTGACAAATATTGTGGGTAGTTGGTTGATATCTGGAAACATTGTAATCTCCCTTAATACTCTAAATTATAACAAACGAGTCGTTTTCATAAAAAGAACGATTCACCAGTATTTCCTGCTGACAAAACCTTTTTCAAATATGTTTCAGGTGATCTATTGTGACCAAGGAAAAGTGCAGTGAAGCACTATAAGCTTAAGGAAGTGGCTCAATATAAAAATAAAGAAACATGTTTTGTAAAATAAAGATTTCTCTGTGAAATCTTATGGTTGTAAATTACCGGGGTTTTTTATCCCGAGTTGTGAAATAAAATAATCGGGAAAATTGCAGTTTTAAAACGATCCTGAAGAAAACTTCTGCTGTTAAATAAATACCACGAGATTTTCTGTCCCGCGGCTCCTGAAATGGGTCAAACCGGGTCGGGGGCCGTGACAGAAAAAGGTGGTATCAGAGCCACTGATTTAAGCCAATTAAGTATTTTTACTGATTACCAATTATGTGATTATGTGTTTTATTAATTGAATATTTGTGTACAGTATGGGTAAGCAAAAGTTGTCAAACATCTATCTTAAATTAGATAGGTCATCCAACGAGAAGGGAAGTTCCTCCCAATCAAAATCCTCAAATCACTCTGTAATTCCTGAAGAAGGAATATTTGTCCGAAAGGCACATTATGAGGAGCCACTTTCTCCTAATAAAAGAAGTTTGATTATTAGGAAAAGTCAGGAGAAATTAAAGAAATTCCAAGAAAAGAAGATTAAACAGGAAACCCAAGAATTAACCAGTAAATCACATTGGGAAGACAAGTTAGATGAAAAATGGGCGGATCTATATATGCTAGCCACTGTAGCAGTAAATGCAAATCTTTAAAACTTTGACTTAAGTCTTAGCACCTTTATCACCTACAGTCCAGAAACCTTATTTAGTAAATAAATAAATTTACAATAAAAACCTCGTGTGTTTTAGTTTTCAATTGTTTTGTAGTTACCCAGTCTGAAATAATATTTAAAGGTTTTCTATGATATTTTGTTATAATTTTTAAATTAGTAATTGTGTGTATTTTGCATAACAACATGAGTGACTTGTCTGAAGCCCTTCAGAACCTAAATCTCTATCCAGTAAAAATAGAGGTTTCCAGAGATTTCAATAGGTATATACCAGATATAGAAGAGCCTATTGAATTCAATGCTCCACCTCCAGAAAAACCCAAGCCCAAGAAAAGGAGAAGATTCGTGGGATGGAGGCGTGTGCGTAGGAGGAAACCTGTCACAAGAAAGATTCCCAAAATAGAAAATCCTTTAGATAAAGGGAAAGGGATTGAAGTCAGGGAAGAGTCTAGGCAGATGGGAATACAGTTTGAAGAATATTCTAAGCAAATAGAAATGGAGATTAGAGGAGGTTCTAAACAAACCCAGATAGAAATCGGAGAAAGCTCTAAACAAAACCAGGAAATGACATTACAGGAGGAGCTAGATTTTATATTAGCAAGCTGTGATACTATTAAGCCTGTCAACGAAAATGTTTTTACTCGTCCTATTGAAACTCAACTCCCTATAAACTTAGAACCAGCAATCCCAGAACCTATAATCCACACCCAACCTCTAGGAATGGACGAGTGGTGGACGAATGATTGGCAGTTCCAAAACCTACTCAACAGTCCTTATTCCTTTCTCCCTCAATTCGACCCTGAACCAATACCTAATCCACCTATGAGCAATGAGAATTTAGCTGAACTTCGCCACTTTGGCGAGGAGTTAATGGATGCAGGAAATAGGATCAGGGAAGTAGGAGAACAGATCTCCTGGAAGTACGATGAAAGGGAGCGCCGTTACTAAAATATCAACTGAAGAGGGATAAGGGGTTTATGAGACTGTGGTTGTATAATAGCAAATAATAGTATAATCTTGTGAAATAACCTAAAATAAAACTTGTGTAAATGGTGTGTATTGATGCATACTATTAAATATAAAAAAATGGAAATCGAGAAATCGATAGTTTTGACTATATGTGTGTATTTGAAATTTGTATGATTGTTTGTGTATAATTGTTATTTAATCGATACTAATAAATTATATTATCAGATGGAAAACGCTAATAACGAACCAGTTAATGAGGTTAATCAATCTGAGCAACATCCGGGGGATCAATATATGACTAGGCAAGATATAGAAAATATCGTTGCTCAAGGGATAGCTAATGTTATTCCAGCAATAGTCGCTGCTGTTCAGAAACCTGCTGAACCTCAACAAATCATTCCGAGCAAACGTTTTTCTGAAGATAACTTTAGTAATAGCGTAAATGGAGGCAATAATCATATTAATCATGATAATGAACCACGACAAGCTCCACTCCCTAAGAAAATCAAAGCTGCAACGCCTGGTTGCACTTATAAAGAATTTCTTGCTTGCAAACCCGCTGAATTTGCAGGCAATGAAGGAGCGACTGTAGCACTGCGTTGGTTTGAGAAAACCGAGGCAGTGATTATAGTCAGTAAATGTGCCAAAAACGACAAAGTTATGTATGCATCAAATCTATTCAAAGAAGGGGCGCTAGAATGGTGGAACACGATATTACAAGCTAAAGGAAGAAATAGGGCCTATGCCATGGATTGGGAAGAATTTAAGAATCTTGTAGAAAGAAAATTCTGTCCCGAATATGAAAAAGATCAAATGGCAAATAAATTCCTAAACCATCGTATGACGGGTGTAGATTGTCGAGGTTATACTTTGACATTCTTTGAATATGCTAGAGTGGTACCAACGCTGGCTTCGCCAGAACCGGTACTCATTTCTCGCTATATTTGGGGATTGATTGGCGAAATCCGCAATATCGTTAAAGCTGCGAGACCTCGTACTATTGACGATGCAGTGGAATTAGCCAACACCCTAACTGACGATCTGATACGCACAAGAGATGAAAACAAGAAGAAGGAACTGGCTCAGAAAATTACCCAAGGATTTCGTATGGGTAATAGTAATAGCAATTTCAAAAGAAGAGGAACCGGTCAATCTTCAACTTCGCCATTTTGCAAGAATTGCAGAAAGAAACATTATGGAAGATGTAATGTAATCTGCAACTTCTGCAAAGCCATAGGACATCGCGAAGAAGACTGCAGAAAGAAAACAAGAGTCTGCTATAACTGTGGAGAAACAGGACATTTTAAGCTAGAATGCCCTAAATTGGTCAAATCAGCAGACAACAAAGCCAAGACAGCTAACGAAGCTACTAAGAAGAATGTTCGAGCCTTTCAATTAACTACTCAGGAAGCCGAAATGATTCCTGACGTGATAGCTGGTACATTCATAGTTCACAACGTGTATGCAAAAGTATTATTTGACTCTGGTGCAAACCAAAGTTTTATTAATACTTCATTCTGCCAAGCTCTTAACTTACCTTTAACCAAACTTAGGCAGATTTTTACAGTCGAAACGGCAGACGGAAATTCTGTTAGCATAGATAAAGTTTTGCAAAAGGAAAATATAGAACTTTCAGGTCATAAATTCTTTGCAAACCTATTACCTATGAAATTAGCCGAGAGGAGAGCAAGGGGAGGAGATGAGATGGTGTGTTGAAGATGAAGTGAACTCTAGATCTTTTTATAACCAATTTAGAGTTTTGTCCATTGGGTATCATGTTTCTAATAGTACAAGCATGATCTTGAGGCAATCCAAGGAAGATAAAGCAAGATTTAGAGGAGATCTTGTAAAGATTATGATGGGGCCATCCTCATAACCGTAAATATGAAGGGGGGGGGGGTCTTGTGTAAGTTTAAATCATAAGTTAGATAAATAAGTTAGATTTCAAGTGCATAGATTAGTGTTTATGTGTATGATAGGTTATATAGTGTGTTAAGGTGTTCGGGGGTCATAACTAGCTCAGAAACATTAAAAGAATGTCTCTAGTATAATTTTGGTGTTTCGGGTAGTGTTCGGTTGTTCGGTTAGATACTGATTCGTTAAAGCGTCAAACTATTCCGTTTAGTGATCTTTATGTACCCTTTTGTGACACTTTTAATTCCCAACACTTAGGAAAGCATTCAGGACCATTTAGTCATATTTTTGCATGTAACAAACTTGTTAAAATGCTGAATTTTGCTGAAATATGCAGAATTCTGCACTTTATGTGGGTTTTAGGCACTTAAACTATTACCTAGTGAAGCAATTTTGTGGTCCTTACTTCCCTACACAATATACTAGTGTAGAACTTGGTTTTTGACTCATACTGGGTCTCAAAACAACATCTATCTATGTACTGAACCCCGTCAGCATATTCCTGATTCATCCGTTAACTGTGCTAACTGTGCTTTGTGCATCAAGTATGTCAATATGGGTTGCATGTAATGATGATATGACATTATGAAATATGTAATGCACATGTAAGTATGATGCAGTAAAAAGAAAGCATTTCAAGTCATAAATTGTAAGTCGGCACAGTCATTAAGCACTAATCATCATTTAATAATTGTACGGATGCATGCAAATTTGACAGTTGTCACATTCTCCCCTGTTAAAAAAATTTCGTCCTCGAAATTTATACTACCTTAACTCCCTAGGGTTACTTTATGTGTGTATGTATATGGATAATACTGAGGTAGGTAACCACAAGACCGAATCAAACCTTATTCACATCAGGTGAATCCAAGAATATATTACAATAACACGAATCCAATGGTTAAAGGTATGTGCTCTTAGCATTTGAGGTCAAAGGACACGAGATGTATAGTTGTAGAATCTAGTGTAACTTAGTTCACAGGGGTGCAACAAAGGAGTTTCGACTGATGGATTCTCACACAATCGGTCACAATATGCAACCGAGTTTTCACAAACGATAGCATCTGCTATATGAATTCAAAATCAAAAACTTGAATATGAAAATGATCTATCAACTTTCGAATAAATAAATAGTAAGGATTAGGGTGTTGACATTCTTGAATTGAATAACACCAAGGTTTGGAAGACGTGTCTCGTCCAGGAATAAGACACACTAACCAAACTCAAAGACCATGGATGACATCTTTATTCTTAATGCAGCATAAAAACTTACAACGCCCGCCAGATCCACTTATAAATTACTTGAGATACATGTAGTTTGAAAACATCAACAAAAGTTGAGCGAGTTCATGTGTTCGTTTGAGTGTATGTATAAACCTTTGAAAATGATGTAAGTATGTATGTAAGTCCCTGGTATGTAGCAATAAGGAAAAAGAGATCACCACTGGGTTGCAAAGCCAATGGTATGTGTGAAGTGATGCAGGAAGACTTCAAACCTAGCAGATTTTGTCAGTAAGACATAGTCACCTCATGGTCCACTCAGCGGACTCAGGGGTGGGGCTCGCTACACCCGAATAGATCTATCATGTCACACCCCGACCACGTAGAACATACAAAATGTGGCGGAAACGTCGGGGAGTGTTGTAACAGAAATAATTGTTTCAAATCCATGGTAATTGAAGTTTTGTTTTATTAATCAAACATGAGAGTTTACATTGTTTTAAACAAGAAACAAAGAGTACATAACATAAATTAACTAGTTCTTGTCTTGTTTTAAGTCACTAAGGCACTGGTCCGCCTAAGTATGTCTTGATAAATCCTATGCATCATCTCCTGAAAACACATGTGAAAATAGGTACGTCAGCATAAAAATGCCTGTGAGATACATAGGTTTTGTGAAAATAGAATTCATGACTTATGTTTGAGAAAATGTTTAGTCATGAACATTGTAATTTGCTTTGTCTTGTCTTGTAAATCATTTGAAAAACGATAAGATCAGATGATATGTGTAAATAAGAGAATAATGTATGGTTAAATGAATAACCATGTAAAATGAGTTTGTATAAGATAAGTTGTTTGTAAAACAATGTCTTGTGAAAAGTATGTTATTTGTATAAAATGTTATATGTCTCAACTGAAATAATTCAAATAACGCTACGATATGTAATACCATACAACCACTTATATATAGGAAGTACCAGCGGCGTATCCACCATGCTTGTATCATATTACACACGCCTCGTTACTTAATCACTTAATCAAACAACCACCAAAATGTAATGTTAAACAATTGTAGAAATGTTTATGTATGGTTAAATACGGTTTACACAGTTCAACAGTTACAAACGGTTCACATAATCAAATGGTTATAACGGTTCACATGGTCAAATAGTTACAAACGGTTCAAAATGTAATATAATGTGTTCATATGCTGGATGAGCATATGCAACAAATTGTAATGTAAAACAATGTACTAAGTACGCACACAATGGGCATACATAGCATGTAATGTAAGGCAATGTACTAAGTACGCACACAATGGGGCATACATAGCATGTAATGTAAGGCAATGTACTAAGTACGCACACAATGGGCATACATAGCATAAAATGTAATGAAATGTACCAAGTATGCTAAGTTAACATACAAAGAAGAAAAGTCATGTAAATCAATGTGCTAGCATGTTATCAGTCAACATACATAGCAGAAATGTAATGTAAATCATGTACTAATAGTGTACTAATGAATATAACAAGTATGTGATGTGAAAACAGGAAAGCATGAAAGTAACAAGTAGGCACATGTGTTTCACCCCAAAACAGTTTGGAAAATAGTAAAAGAGGGGTCTATGTACTCACTTGAGATTGCTCAGAAGTCCTAAGATAACCACCAAGCAATGCTAGAGATCTCGGAATCAAACGACACCTAATATAGGTAGCTATGTTAATAACCCGGACCTAAATCGGAGGATCGGATAGAATGAGGGTTCGTAAACCAAACGAGTATGGAGACTCGTGTAATATGGTTTAACAAAGCCTACATACTAAATGAAACCTAACATAAGTGATTTCGACCCATCGCGACCCATTAAGGTAGCTTATGCTACTTTAACGCGTCTTGCGCGTAAAAGCGCACTCGAGACATCTAACTAGCCCTATGACAAGTGTTATACGCCTAAACATGTTACATAATCAGTTATGTGACAAAAGTTTAGGTTACATATGCTTAATTACCAATTATACATGAAAAGGGTATTCTGGTAGTTTACCTAAGGCATATAAACTACCTATCATACAACTACTCAAACGATGTGACCATAGGGTATAACCTCGGAAGGTTATTCCCTATATACTATGGTCACCTAATGTATTTGGTCGGATCCTAATGATCGACCAAAATGGGTAGGGTTCGAAGGTATAAGCGATTTATTAGATCGCTTACCCTTACGACCCTAGACAACGTGGTAATCATTAGGCATAGTCACAAGGGACTATAACCATCGTGATTACAATCACGTTGCGAAGTTCAAACGAACTTCGCATTGACCATAAACTGGTCAACGCAGAAAGTCAAACAAAGTTTGACTTTCGGACTCGAAAAGCAATAAAAGAACGAAGGAATACTTACGAAGGGTCCCCGAATGCTAATCTAGATCAAAATAGCTCAGGTATGAAACAAAGGTTTCAACTTAGAGCACATTAGATCAGATTCTAGTGGGTTTTGAAGTTAAGTGGGTTGGGTATTTATAGGATTTCCCGAACCGTTAGGATCGTTTCTTGGAAAACGTGATCGAATCTCGTGCGTACACTTGTTGAAATGTTGTGGTGACTAAAAATGGCCCCTAATGAGCTGAAAGGGCAAGTGTGATTGTGTGGATGAGGTTTAATCAGCTGAAATCTGCTGACTAATCAGTCTTATCTGTTCTGGGAGCCTGACGCGGGCCGCGTGAAGATGCACACCAAACTGACGCTGGCCGCATGGCCATGTCTGATCAGAACTAACTTTCAGAAATGACAGTTTTGGTCCCTGCACGTGTTTAAGGCCATTTCCGACACTTCTAAGGCCCGTAAAGCCAACTTTAAGGCCATAAAATGATGCCTAAACATTGTGGACATGAAACATGCTCAAAAGTATCTCAGATGTCGGTTCGTTTGGCCGTACGATCGCGATGTTCGCTTAATTACGACGGAATGCGCATAAGCGCGAAAAACGATCCAAATGACGCGACGAATGGATTTTTCTTATGCCAAACACTAAAATAAAATGTTTTAGTGCTTACATAAATTTTTGGATGTCCGGGTGTATTCAGAATGTAAGTTATGCGCGAAAGTGCAAACTTGTGCACTTTTTGACGCTTTTAGTCCCTGAATGACCCAAAAGTTTATTTTAGCACACCGAACACCTCAAAGCCTATTTCTAAGCTATGTAAAGGATATTTATGGTATGTTTAACTTATGGTCATGTTCTGGAATGTTCGTTACAGTTCAAATTGGCATACTTTCGCAGTTTGTCAAGTTTAGTCCCTGTAAGCGAATTAACTTGTTTTTGCCATACCAAAGCCTTCAAAACTTATTTCTAAGTTATGTAAAGGTTATTTAAGGTATGTTAAGTATATGTCACTATTACGGAGTGTTTTTTGCATTAAACTGGTTATATTTACGCATCAGCGCGCATATAACCTTCCAGAAAGTGATATAGAGTTTGAAATCGAACAAGAATTGATATGTGCAAAAGATACGCATATTTATACAAGTCCAAAGTATGAAATACAATATTTCATTGGTTTCGTATTTGTTTGATGGTCGCAGTGACACAGGTGTCACAGTCTCCCCTACTTAAGGAAATTTCGTCCCGAAATTTATTCGTAGAAGTCTGTTTGTGACTTTGTGTTAAATAGCCATCAAAGATATGTAAAGCATAATTTTGTTATTTTCCTCAACGGATATTTTTTCAGAAGCGAAAATGAACGAACGGGGTCATTTTCTTCAACGGGTTCTTCAGAAATGGAAAAATAAAGGATTTTTAACCAAACGGATATACATTTCCCTCAACGGATATTCTTCAGAAGTGAAAACGAATGGATGATTCATTCTTCCTCAACGGGTCCTTTGTCAGAAACGGGAATGAAGGAAAAATCCACGGATACTCTTCAGAACGAAAATGAACAAACGGGGTCATTTTCCTCAACGGTTATTCTTCAGAATTTGAAATGAAGGAATAATCAACGGATATTCATTTCTCTCAATGGATATTCTTCAGAACGAAAATGAACAAACGGAGTCATTTTCAACGGTTGCTTCCTCAGGTACGGAAATGAAAGATTTAACAACGGATATTCATTTCCTCAACGGATAATCTTCAGAAACGAAAATGAACTAACAGAGTCATTTTCAACGGTTGCTTCCTCAGGTACGGAAATGAAAGATTTAACAACGGATATTCATTTCCTCAACGGATAATCTTCAGAAACGAAAATGAACTAACGGCGTCACTTTCAACGGTTGCTTCCTCAGAGTTGGAAATGAAGGATAAACGGATATTCATTTCCTCAACGGATATTCCTCAGAAGTGAAAAATGAATAGCTAGTTCGTTTTTCCTCAACGGATACTTCATCAGAATTGGAAATGAATTGGGTTAACTTAGATACATGATAGAACTTGCTGTGATTTCTGTGCACTAAATTCCATAATTATGTATGCATCCATAATTACGTAATTCCTTGCACAGTCCGCACAGTTCGTTTTGTAATGTTGTGGGGAAGGATATCAAACTTGTGATGACGGTGACTAGACTACCATAGGGTCCTTTTAATTAGATTAACAGAGGATCTTCTTAATTAGGCCACCAAGGAGTCCTTTCAACTATATCATCACATAATATTCCTAACCAAATTTAACTAGACCACTCAAGGGGTCTAATTATGAAGCAGTACATTATAATCCCAGGGACTTATCTACAACGTAGAAGTCCATTAAGGATTTTAGATAGTGCCTTTGGGTATCCTACTATGAATCTCTTGTACAAGGATATGTAAGAATTCTGCGAGGATTTGGATAACATAATTTGAATCACACGACACATAAAAGGGAACACATAAACACATAACCACATAATTGTTTAATTGTTATTATCTTGTTATTGATTGTTATTAACTTGGCACCTCGTACTTCGTTTCTCTTGGAAGAAACGGGTACTTAGGATTTTTTTGGAAAACGCAAGAGATCATACAATGGAAGAAATTTGGGGGTAGTCTGTTCTTCAAGGAATGCGGTTCCTTTATTGTTGGTATTGTAGAGGATATGTTTATACATGCAATCACATAAACATATTAAAATGTAAATAAAAGATTTATTTATAAACAATGATAACAACAACTGTTTTATGGATCGTGACAACAAAAGAAAATAATACACAAGGCTTTGATTATTTTCTAAACAACGTTGTCTCCTGTCGGTCAGATACTCATCTCTGCGCTGGATTTGCATTAGCAAGCCTTGGGCAATTCCTACGAAAATGGCCCATTTCGCCACAGTTGTAGCAAGACCCCGGTGGAAAACGAGCTTGAGCAGGATTGTTGCCAGCTTGATTTGGTGCAGCTGCGATTGGGCAAACCCTCGCTGTATGACCTATAAGTCCGCAAACTTGGCATGTGCGGCACTTCACACCAGCATGATGATGTAGGCCACATTGGTTGCACAAGGGTGCAGTTCCGTTGTAGGGTTTCCTGGAAGGGGGTTGAGCTGGTTGGTTGGGGACGGTTTGACCATTGTGAGCGACCACGGTGAAGTTCTGAGAAGCCTTTCGCTTCTTTAACCTCTTAGGGGATCCAGTCTGTTCATCCATGGTCTTTGATTCCCCGATTGGGTTCGATTCCTCGACCGGTTTCTTGTCACCTTTTCAGAAAAGTTTACCTTTCCTGATCTTTGATTCAGTCGAGGTTGCAGATAGCTCAATGGCCTGTCTAACTGTAGTAGGGTTGCTACCAGTCACAATATCCTGTATTGAGTCAGGGAGGCCATCAATGTACTTTTCGATTGCCTTATCCAAAAGCGTGACCATGTTTGGGCATAACAGACTTAACTCCTCATAACGGTCCGTGTAGGCTCGATGCTCACCGCTATCTTGCTTCAAACCATCAAACTCTCTTTCCAATGCTCGCAGTTCATGACGAGGACAAAACTCCCTCATCATAAGAGCTCTAAGTTCAGCCCATGTCTGTGCTAGAGCAACTTCTGCACCCCGGTCTCTCATAACCCCGTTCCACCATGTAAGGGCCCTCTTCTAAAACACACTCGAAGAAAACTCGACCTTGCGATTGCCAGGACACTGCACATGGCGGAAAGTATTCTCAATGCTCTCGAATCATTGAAGAAGCCCAGTCGCTCCCTCAGAACCACTAAACTTGAGTGGTTTAGCCGAGTTGAAACTCTTGAAATTGCATGGACCATTGTTGTTGTTGTTGGCTTGGTTCCATTGAGCAAAGAGGTTTGGGAATTGAGCAGCCATTTGCTGCGCAATAATTTCTGCCAGTTCGGCAGTCGCTATCTGGTTTTCGCATCGAGGAGGCATTCTAAAAGAGGAAACATGAAAGGAAACGAGTGAGAGAATTAGACGAAAAGAATGAGATGAAACAAATCTGATGAAAGCAAGGATAGTGGTCATTTGTTCGCATTACAAAGCAAACAAACTACACACAGTGACTAATCAAAGTCAATGGGTCAAAAATAATGTATCGCGAAGACATGCTCGCCTATAAGTGAACACTCATCCCAAGAATTCCCAGGTAAGCACAACTGGTCTCGCGTCTGATGAGATATATACGAAGTGCTTGCCTAGACAGAAAACCCAGAATACAGGCATTCACCCTTCCAGTTTGCACGTGTTCACATTATTTAAAACCCAAAACCTTGACGAGATTTTGAAAACTCAAAGGGTTTCAAAACCATATAACAGAGGGTTCAAAACCTTACAATAGAGGGTTCAAAACCTAGTAATCAATCATCCTAGAACAGATGATTAGTTTTCAAAGCGGTTTTGAAATTTATGTTCTTGTTGTGGTCGTCGCCTAAGGATAGGTGACGGTATTGTTTTATGACTAAACGCAAGTAAACTCGCGTTAGGGTCCTAGAAAGGTTATAGACTAGGTCAAATCATTACTAATAACCTAATTCCCTATAACCATTGGCTCTGATACCATCTTTTCTGTCACACTCCGACCACGTAGAACATACAAAACGTGGCGGAAACGTCGGGGAGTGTTGTAACAGAAATAATTGTTTCAAATCCATGGCAATTGAAGTTTTGTTTTATTAATCAAACATGAGAGTTTACATTGTTTTAAACAAGAAACAAAGAGTACATAACATAAATTAACTAGTTCTTGTCTTGTTTTAAGTCACTAAGGCACAGGTCCGCCTAAGTATGTCTTGATAAGTCCTATGCATCATCTCCTGAAAACACATGTGAAAATAGGTACGTCAGCATAAAAATGCCTGTGAGATACATAGGTTTTGTGAAAATAGAATTCATGACTTATGTTTGAGAAATTGTTTAGTCATGAACCTTATAATTTGCTTTGTCTTGTAAATCATTTGAAAAACGATAAGATCAGATGATATGTGTAAATAAGAGAATAATGTATGGTTAAAAGAATAACCATGTAAAATGAGTTTGTATAAGATAAGTTGTTTGTAAAACAATGTCTTGTAAAAAGTATGTTATTTGTATAAAATGTTATATGTCTCAACTGAAATAATTCAAATAACGCTATGATATGTAATACCATACAACTACTTATATATAGGAAGTACCAGCGGCGTATCCACCATGCTTGTATCATATTACACACGCCTCGTTACTTAATCACTTACTCAAACAACCACCAAAATGTAATGTTAAACAATTGTAGAAATGTTTATGTATGGTCAAATACGGTTTACACAGTTCAACAGTTACAAACGGTTCACATAATCAAATGGTTATAACGGTTCACATGGTCAAATAGTTACAAACGGTTCAAAATGTAATATAATGTGTTCATATGCTATGCTGGATGAGCATATGCAACAAATTGTAATGTAAAACAATGTACTAAGTACGCACACAATGGGCATACATAGCATGTAATGTAAGGCAATGTACTAAGTACGCACACAATGGGGCATACATAGCATGTAATGTAAGGCAATGTACTAAGTACGCACACAATGGGCATACATAGCATAAAATGTAATGAAATGTACTAAGTATGCTAAGTTAACATACAAATCAGAAAAGTCATGTAAATCAATGTGCTAGCATGTTATCAGTCAATATACATAGCAGAAATGTAATGTAAATCATGTACTAATAGTGTACTAATGAATATAACAAGTATGTGATGTGAAAACAGGAAAGCACGAAAGTAACAAGTAGGCACATGTGTTTCACCCCAAAACAGTTTGGAAAACAGTAAAAGAGGGGTCTATGTACTCACTTGAGATTGCTCAGAAGTCCTAAGATAACCACCAAGCAATGCTAGAGATCTCGGAATCAAACGGCACCTAATATAGGTAACTATGTTAATAACCCGGACCTAAATCGGAGGATCGGATAGAATGAGGGTTCGTAAACCAAACGAGTATGGAGACTCGTGTAATATGGTTTAACAAAGCCTACATACTAAATGAAACCTAACATAAGTGCTTTCGACCCATCGCGACCCATTAAGGTAGCTTATGCTACTTTAACGCGTCGTGCGCGCAAAAGCGCACTCGAGACGTCTAACTAGCCCTATGACAAGTGTTATACGCCTAAACATGTTACATAATCAGTTATGTGACAAAAGTTTAGGTTACATATGCTTAATTACCAATTATACATGAAAAGGGTATTCTGGTAATTTACCTAAGGCATATAAACTACCTATCATACAACTACTCAAACGATGTGATCATAGGGTATAACCTCGGAAGGTTATTCCCTATATACTATGGTCACCTAATGTATTTGGTCGGATCCTAATGATCGACCAAAATGGGTCGGGTTCGAAGGTATAAGCGATTTATTAGATCGCTTACCCTTACGACCTTAGACAACGTGGTAATCATTAGGCATAGTCACAAGGGACTATAACCATCGTGATTACAATCACGTTGCGAAGTTCAAACGAACTTCGCATTGACCATAAACTGGTCAACGCAGAAAGTCAAACAAAGTTTGACTTTCGGACTCGAAAAGCAATAAAAGAACGAAGGAATACTTACGAAGGGTCCCCGAATGCTAATCTAGATCAAAATAGCTCAGGTATGAAACAAAGGTTTCAACTTAGAGCACATTAGATCAGATTCTAGTGGGTTTTGAAGTTAAGTGGGTTGGGTATTTATAGGATTTCCCAAACTGTTAGGATCGTTTCTTGGAAAACGTGATCGAATCTCGTGCGTACACTTGTTGAAATGTTGTGGTGACTAAAAATGGCCCCTAATGAGCTGAAAGGGCAAGTGTGAGTGTGTGGATGAGGTTTAATCAGCTGAAATCTGCTGACTAATCAGTCTTATCTGTTCTGGGAGCCTGACGCGGGCCGCGTGAAGATGTACACCAAACTGACGCGGGCCGCATGGCCATGTCTGATCAGAACTAACTTTCAGAAATGACAGTTTTGGTCCCTGCACGTGTTTAAGGCCATTTCTGACACTTCTAAGGCCTGTAAAGCCAACTTTAAGGGCCTAAAATGATGCCTAAACATTGTGGACATGAAACGTGCTCAAAAGTATCTCAGATGTCGGTTCGTTTGGCCGTACGATCGCGATGTTCGCTTAATTACGACGGAATGCGCATAAGCGCGAAAAACGATCCAAATGACGCGACGAATGGATTTTTCTTATGCCAAACACTAAAATAAAATGTTTTAGTGCTTACATAAATTTTTGGATGTCCGGATGTATTCAGAATGTAAGTTATGCGCGAAAGTGCAAACTTGTGCACTTTTTGACGCTTTTAGTCCCTTAATGACCCAAAAGTTTATTTTAGCACACCGAACACCTCAAAGCCTATTTCTTAGCTATGTAAAGGATATTTATGGTATGTTTAACTTATGGTCATGTTCTGGAATGTTCGTTACAGTTCAAATTGGCATACTTTCGCAGTTTGTCAAGTTTAGTCCCTGTAAGCGAATTAACTTGTTTTTGCCATACCAAAGCCTTAAAAACTTATTTCTAAGTTATGTAAAGGTTATTTAAGGTATGTTAAGTATATGTCACTATTCCAGAGTGTTTGTTGCATTAAACTGGTTATATTTACGCATCAGCGCGCGTATAACCTTCCAGAAAGTGATATAGAGTTTGAAATCGAACAAGAATTGATATGTGCAAAAGATACACATATTTATACAAGTACAAAGTATGAAATACAATATTTCATTGGTTTCGTATTTGTTTGATGGTCGCAGTGACACAGGTGTCACATATCACTCATGTCCCTCGGTCCTACGACGAGGATTAATTGCCTTAAGTGTTGTACCCACCACTCACATGATCTAGTAGTAACCCTCCTTAGCTAACCATACCATGTATAAAATGTTTGTAAATAATGGTAACATGTATTTCACCCCCAAAGTATAAAACTGAAAACAGTAAAAGAAAAGGGGGACATGAACTCACAGTTTTGCGTCTTCGGTACTCGTAACTCAAATCTCGTCAGCAACACGACTACCTACAAGGTTCTAATGTCTATTAGACGAACGGGTTGTGCCTTGTCTTAGTATTTATGTTTTTGATTTACGTTTCTGAGATTATTCCAAGTTGTAATTACTCGTTAAAATAATGATTATTTTAACTTTAAATTATGTTTAATTTTGGAATAATTGTTTAAACACTATTTTCGTAATAATACTCCTCAAGTATTTCCTTCCCAAGGATGGGGGTATCTTATACATGTATGTCTGTATTCTTGTATTGGTATATCTTGCCATGTGTTGGGGTCGTATTCCGGTGTGTACGTATTTTCTTAATAAATATCCAATATATTCCCAAAACAATATATTTTCAAGTCTTACTTAGAAAATATATATAAACTTATTTTGTCCAAAAATACTGTATTTCCAGAAAATATATATTTTTCCCAAAAATCATATATCTTCTAAATACTCTAGGAAAATATATTTTTACTTCCAAAAACAATATATGTTCTCTTTGTTGAAAATATGATATACTTTGTAATAATAACAAAAATCATATTCTCATTTCTTTCGTATCCAAGATAATATTTACCAAAAATATATTCATAACGTATTTTCCGGAATATTTTGTAAGTTACGTACTATCATTCGGTTTCCCAATATCATGTGTGTAACTTATATATTTATTCCTTTGTGATTTTTGGTATTATCTTGGATTGTAAATTTCTTGGTATTTGTCAAGTTATATTATTTTAACCTTAAATAATATAACTAGTTCACAAAATTATATATATATATATATATATATATATAGTTAGCCATTTTTATTTATAAAACCAACCTCCAATACTTGTATTTTTGTAACAAAATCTATGGCAAAGTTTATATTGAAAACCATAGTTTAAACATACTTGTAAATATTTGTTTAGAAAATATTTCTCTAAGTGTTTGTATTTTTAGAAAATTTTGCCATAGTTTCCCCTAAAAATGGAAGTGTCCATGCTATTAGAGCATATCATTTTCTTTTCAAAAATCATCATAAGCAATCAACAATCAATCTACACTTACCATGTGTTAAAACAAAGCTACTTACATAATAATCATGAACTTGAATAAAAACTTGTAGTAACTTGGTAGTGTTTTTAGTAGGTTTAGTTAACTTTTAAAGTGTGTTCACTTCTTTAAAAATCTCATTCTTGGAAGGTTTAGGTGTTTACAACTTGTAAACATATTTCACAAAAACGTTTCTTTAGGGCATCTTCTTGTTTCATAAGTGTTTATACACTTGTTTTACCACTAAAAATAGTGTTTGTTTAAGTAAGAACCAAGATCTTCTAAAAATCACATTTTGAACTTGGTTCTTTTGGAAAACCATCCATAAATCTTAGATCCATAAGATTACTAACTTACTTTATTTATTATTTTTCAAGAAATCACTTTATTCTTCAAGTTCATGCTTATATATGAGGATGATCATCTTGTTTTGTCACATAATCATCCTCTCACTTGCTAGATCATGTGTTTAATCACAATCTAGCAAGCTCCTTATGATGATCAACATCATAATCTTAAGAAAACAACAAGCAAGTATCATACATACACCAAACAACATTGTTTCATCAAGAGTTCATCATATGATAAGCTTATGTTAAAGTTTTATAAGTATGTTCTTTAGTGTTCATCATGTTTATCAATGTACAACACTTATTAACCAACTATATATGAAAGATCAAGAGATCATAAGGGTCTTACTACTAGCACAAGGCTAGGGAAGATCACTTGATGTTGATGATGACAAAAGTGTTGGATAAAAGCAATCTGGTGAGGTCCTTCAAGATCCACAAGAACCAAGCTTCCTTAATCACCTCCTTACACCTTGTGTACACTTGGAAATGGGTGAGATTGAAAAGAAAATGATGATGGTGTGTGGTTGGGTTTCGGCCGAGAGGAGAGCAAGGGGAGGAGATGAAATGGTATGTTGAAGATGAAGTGAACTCTAGATCTTTTTATAACCAATTTAGAGTTTTGTCCATGGGTATCATGTTTCTAATAGTACAAGCATGATCTTGAGGCAATCTAAGGAAGGTTAAGCAAGATTTAGAGGAGATCTTGTAAAGATTATGGTGGGGCCATCCTCATAACCGTAAATATGAAGGGAGGGGGGGGGGGGGTCTTGTGTAAGTTTAAATCATAAGTTAGATAATTAAGTTAGATTTCAAGTGCATAGATTAGTGTTTATGTGTATGATAGGTTATATAGTGTGTTAAGGTGTTCGGGGGTCATAACTAGCTCAGAAACATTAAAACAATGTCACTAGTATAATTTTGGTGTTTCGGGTAGTGTCCGGTTGTTCGGTTAGATACTAATTCGTTAAAGCGTCAAACTATTCTGTTTAGTGATCTTTATGTACCCTTTTGTGACACTTTTAATTCCCGACACTTAGGAAAGCATTCAGGACCATTTAGTCATATTTTTGCATGTAACAAACTTGTTAAAATGCTGAATTTTGCTGAAATATGCAGAATTCTGCACTTTATGTGGGTTTTAGGCACTTTTCGGCACTTAAACTATTACCTAGTGAAGCAGTTTTGTGGTCCTTACTTCCCTACACACTATACTAGTGTAGAACTTGGTTTCTGACTCATATTGGGTCTCAAAACAACATCTATCTATGTACTGAACCCCGTCAGCATATTCCTGATTCATCCGTTAACTGTGCTAACTGTGCTTTGTGCATCAAGTATGTCAATATGGGTTGCATGTAATGATGATATGACATTATGAATTATGTGATGCACATGTAAGTATGATGCAGTAAACAGAAAGCATTTCAAGTCATAAATTGTAAGTCGGCATAGTCATTATGCACTAATCATCATTTAATAATTGTACGGATGCATGCAAATTTGACAGTTGTCACACAAACCCCGCAAAACGACATAGGAGTCTTGACACAACATAGCTAACAACATAAACAACATCCAAGAGCAAGAGTAAGACCGCGCGTACATCCACTTTAGTTACCTGAAATACATGTGAGTTTTTGGAAAATCATCAACATAATGTTGGTGTGAATTCATGCAGTTTTTGTATTGAACGTTTGTATACTTGAATGAAAACATGGTATGTAATTTGTATGAAACAAGTATTTCTGTAAATATAAGGAAATCGAGATCGCTAATGGTTTGCAAGGCCATTAACATGTGACACGACATAGGAAGCATCCAAACCATAGGTATTTTTAGCTGTCGAATCCACGACTGTCGATTCACGACTAGAGACACAAAAGCACTGCTTGGTACTAGCATGACCAAGAGTGTGGCTGCTTGAAACCCATTAGATCTAACATTTTGTTCTGCGGTCTTGGTATGTAACTGATTAATGGTGCTTATGACACCCTATTCGTGACATGATCTAAAGTATCATTCCTTAGTTTTTGTATTCCACATACCATAGCACATGTATTTTCCCAAGTTAGAAAACAAGTAAAAGTTTAAAAGTGGGGACATGAACTCACAACTTTGCGTATCCTGCACCGTAAACTTCACCGGTTGTTTTTATAGCGTCGTGACCTATACGTGTTTTATTAACGTTAGTCACTAGACTTGTATCGCCCAAGTACAAGTCACCATCTTTTATGTATGCGTTCTTTGTTTGTTAAAAATAACTTATATTTTTAACTATGTATCTTACTTATATTATTTTTCCAATAAATATAAGTATCTTGTATTTTTCACCCGAGTTATATATTTTTGTCCAAAAATACATTCTAAGTTCATAGCTTGTCCTTGTGCTTCTATGTATTCTCATGTATTTTGTATGTGTATTTTTTTTCATGTCCTAATACACTATTACATATAATACATATCACATACACTTAGCGCAAAATTTGGTGATCAATAAATATATATATTTTCCTCAAAAATATACATACTTAATATCAATTTTTATCTTGAAGAAATCGTCATTTCTTAACTTGAAATTTACAAAAGTTAGGGAAACCTTGGTAAATATTTTTGGGTAAATTTTTAGGGAATAAGTTTCACCAAAACTTATATTTTTCTAAGTGTCAAAATCTTATAAAAATGTTGACATAGTTTCCCCTAAAAATGGAGGTTTCCCATGTTTTCAAAACATGTGTTCATTTTCTTTTAAAATCATCATCAATCATCAACAACACAATCAAGACTTACCATAAGCCAAGATCATGTAAATTATACTACATAATGAACTTGAAGTTTTTGTAAGAACTTGTAGTAACTTACCATGTTAATTAGTATGTTTAGTTACCCTTTAAAACATTGTTATTTGTTTGCAAATCACATTCTTGAAAGATTTAGTCATTTACAACTTGTAAGATGATTTTTCTAAAAATATTTCTTTTGTATTTTTCTTGTTACAATCATGTTCCTAGTCTTGATTTAACACTAAAAATATGATTAGTTTACTTAGAAACCATGACTTTGTAAATCTTATAAATAAACTTGGTTTCTTGAGAAAATTATTTTTGTAATCATCTATTTACAAGATTTGTATTTTATTTAAATCATCTTCACATATGAAAACAAATTTCATTATTCAAGTTCATGTATATAAAGTATGATCATCTTGGTCTTCCACAAGATCATCCCCTTAACTTACTAGATCATGTGTTTAATCACAATCTAGTAGGTTTTTTATGATGTCTAACATCACTAACACAAATCATCAATCATCAAGAAGCAAATAAACACTATCAACATGTATTCTTATGTTATTTAAACTTATGTTAAAGATTCATGATCATGTTCTTTAGTGTTCTTCAAGATTAACAATGTTCATTATATTTTAACCATCAAAATATGAAGTAACAAGGGATTAATAGGTCCTTACTACTAGCTCTATGGCTAGGGATGAACACAAGAAGTTGATGATGGCAAATGTGATGGATAAAAGCAATCGGGAGAGGTCCTTCAAGATCCACAAGCTCCGCACTTCTCAATCTAGCTTCTAACACCTTGTGAGGACTTGAGATTGCATGAAAGTGAGATGATGATGGTGGTGTGGTTGTTGCTTGATCTCGGCCGAAACCAAGGGAGGGAGAGGAGAAGAAAGTGTGTGTGATGAGTGGGTGTGAGAATGAGGGTGATGGTTTGCTTATAACCATGTTTAAAGTTTAACCAATGGTTAATGTGTTTCATTAGTACACTACAAAATCTCTAACAAATCTTCACAAATCTTAAGAGATCAAGCAAGATCATGGGAAGATTATGGTGGGGCCACACCTTGTGACTATCCACTTAAGGGGGGGGGGGTATTGGTTGTGATTTAATGGATGGTTAAGTTAATTAGTTAGAACTCTAAGTGTAATAATTAGGGTGTTATGCATATGATGTGTTATAAAGTGTGTTAGGGTGTTCGGGGATCATAACTGTAACAACCCGCACTTTCGTGCGTTGTTACTACTTGATATACTCGTTACGCCTAGCACCAGAGATTCGGATCATAATGTGACTATATCGCATACATCGCTAATCGAAGGATGATCGCATATTTTCGAAATACATTAACGCTATACTACACCATATCACATACACTAACACTCACGATTTCATTGAGTGAGGACCTATTCTACCCTCCTCGGTGGCCGTGATGTGTCGAAACGCAGACAATTAACGCTAACAAAGACTCTCGGGAGAGTGCTATAGCTACATTCGTCGTGACGATGATGACAATACGAGTGAGTGGTACCCCGTCAGCCATTGTGGCACAACACACAATAACGTTCACGATGACATCAAGAAAGGACCTATACTACCCTCCTTGATGGCCGTGAGACGTCGCTAATAATCACATACTCGAAACGAAAATCGATTGTTATATCGAAACTGTGGAATATGAATACGTATATACGACCCTTTTGTGATTAATTATAATAAATAAATAAATAATAATATAAATATATGGAAATGTGGCCCAAACTATCGCAACGCACCAAAAACGAGGATCGAAAGGCCTCCGTACGGATGGGCCAGCCGAACGGCTGGGCCAACCGATCGAACAGGCCAGCCGAACGGCTGGGCCAACCGATCGAACAGGCCAGCCGAACGGCTGGGCCAACCGATCAAACAGGCCAACCTGCCCTCCTTTCCTTCCTCCTCGCCTATAAATACTCCTCATTCGCCTCAAACACACTTGTTGTCACTGTTGCTGCTCGACCAGAAGTTCCAACCCCTGTATCTCTCGATTTCTCGCGATTTTTGTAAGTTTCTGACCTAAATCTTGTACTTCTATGATCTACATTCAATTCTACACCCTTCTACCTTTTAAATCTACACTTTTAACCGTGAAATCTCTGGATTTTGGGAATTCTAGGGTGATGTCACCATGAAGTTCTTATGAACTTCAAGTGTGATGTCATCCCACGAAAGAACAACTCGGATCTGGGTGATTTCCATACGTTTTTACATAAATCTCGGCTAAATCTATGTTTTCTAATCAAGAAGCTGTGTGATTCCGACGGATTTGAGGTGTTTCGAAGATGATGTCATCATAAGTTTTCATGAACTTCAAAGAGTGACCTCATTTTCACCATAAACAGCTCGGAACTAAGTAATTTCATATGTTTTTATAATAAATCTCACCTAGCTCTACGTAACCTAGTCAAGGTGTGTACGAATTCGGGATAAACATGAAAAAAACCATCAAGAACGGCCAGATCTGATGGAACGGGGTGGTTCTCGGCCGTTAGAACGGGTCGGATTCGATGGGATTTCAGTGGTTTAACACGATGACACACCACCTCAGTCAAATCACGTGAAATCTTTCCGAAACCCATCAAGTGTGACATGATCAGGACAATGGAACGAATTGCCGTCCGATCGGACTGCTGTCCGATCGAACAGCAGATAAAGTTCAACCGACCGATCGGCTAGCATGTTAACCGATCGGACAACATGTCAACCGATCGGCTAGCATGTTAACCGATCGGATAGCCTGGTAGCCGATCGGACCACATGTCCAGCCGACCGGACGAGCCCAAGCATCAGTGTCCGAACCAATTTTGGTTCTCTCGCCGCCATTTACACGCTATTCATCGCTTAACGATCTGTAACCAGGATAACTCAGACGTACTCTCAATCAATCCAAATCAAGTTGTGTCTACTTGTCAATTACGCACTGTGAGTATACTTGAACCCTTTTTAATAGCATTTTGGGTGTAACATACGTTTCCAACAAATCAAACTTATTAACGAATTATTCAATCAATCGAATTGTCACTTGCGAATAACTGTTATGCATAAGATATACGTGATGCTATTTGCATATGTGCTAGGGCTTATACTCGCGACGTCCCACCATGACTAGTATAGTACTATTGCGCCCGACGGGGTCTAGTTTGCCATCGCATA
Organism: Helianthus tuberosus; assembly: GCA_030545235.1. Taxonomy (NCBI): domain Eukaryota; kingdom Viridiplantae; phylum Streptophyta; class Magnoliopsida; order Asterales; family Asteraceae; genus Helianthus; species Helianthus tuberosus. The sequence continues at coordinate 135,767,188 of CM060381.1, read as the reverse complement.
TTCGAGCATCGAGGAATTAGTTGGTAGTATCAGCTTTGTGAGTATATATGTCGTGTGTTACGTTTATGCATGAGGAAATTCGCTACACTTTTATCTATTATGCTATACATATCAAACCTGTGTACTCGCCAATACTTTTGTATTGACAAATATTTTAACGTATGTTGCAGGTTAGATCGCAGACTATATCAAATCAAGCTAGGAAGTCTAGAAACTCAACTAAATCTAGGTTGTCGGATTTGTATTGTTTGAGAGGACAAGAAATCTGTGATAACTTATGTGATTGTATTATTTGTTAGTATGGGATAACGAATGTATTAAATATTATCGCAATATAGTTGTTATGGATTCTCTTGAGCAATCTGATTCGCCTAGTGCCGCGCCCCAATGATTCCGCCATCGGTTGGGGTGTGACAGATTGGTATCAGAGCCATAACTATAGGGAATTAGGCAAGACTCGACCTAGTCTGGGTCGACGTCTTAGAAATTGACCTAGTCTATAGTCTAAGTACCAACAGGCCGACTCGTACGAACCCAGTAGGGTTTGTATCGGGCCTACTGGATACTCTCGATCGAAGTTGCTAAAAGCTACAACTTTGTGTGAACATCGCTTACTACAGCTACACACGAAGAAGCCTTTCCTAAGGCTGGAATACTACTTAGCCTTTCCTAAGGCTGACACAATACACATGTTTTCGAAAATACTCGCATAACAAAATCGAGTGATCCGGTTGAGATCAGGTGTGAAAACCAAGAACTCTCGATGAGATCGTTCACTCAGCGCGTTTTTCTAGCACGAGAACCTTTCATCGAGTTTGGAGTGACATCCACATCTCGACGAAAGTCTCCATTTCGAAATCTAGTGGAACTCACGAAATTATTCGAAGAGCATAACCACAATTAGGAACAAAGTTGTTAAGTCAGGGGTGAAACCCGTACCTTAATAAGCCGTTCCACTCTCTATAAACTGGTTTACAAAAGCTCTCACCAAGGACTCGACTAACACGATAACTCGAGCCACGCGATGACTAGGAAGACGAATGCCATGAGCTGCATCCCAGTGGAAGCATAAAGTTTTCTAGGTCAACGCGCGTGCACGAACTTGTCGAATACAGTTGGGTTACCTTGGGTAGTCGACGCCTAAACCCCCAAGGCACTCTATCATACGACCCGCCGATTCTACAAATGATTGGAACTTATTTACGTTTTGAAACTTTACGCTTTATCGATTTAACGATTTTCACTCCCTGCTTTATAAACGCACAATTCGCACAGCCATCGCAATCTAAAACGCAACCCGAATGTTCGCAACAAAGCTAATGCATAATTTATCGCGTTCGCTCCCGCCTTCTCACTTCAACGCGTCCTCGCATATTCTAAATCTACCTGTATGTGTATGAATACAAATTACAAATATATATAAATACCTATATATACGTATAAATAACAAGTCATTGTGTGGGAACTTAGGAACTTCGTGCCTCCTATGTGGCTCCTATGTGATTTGTAATTACTACTATACTATCGCACCAAGTTTTGAACGCGCTCAATCGCATCGCAAAACTCAAAAATCATTATGATCGAATCTCACTCCAAGTCTCTTCTGTCTAGATGCCTTCCGACAACTCTACTTCGAGAATGTTAGCAAAGAGACGAGCCAAACGAAGGGGCGAAAAGAGGATTGCTTCACTTGTGACCAGGGAAGTGGTCAAAGTCATTCCTCAGATTGCCACACGAGTGCACTCTCGTATTAACTCTCGAACTTCGGAAGACGTTAAGACAGAAGAGCCGCAATCTGCATTTCTCTACAAACACTTCAAAGCCTGTGATCCGATGGTCTTCACGGGTGAAGGAGGTGTTTCTCAACTACTCCAGTGGTTCGACTCTATCGAAGTTACCCTTCGTCAAAGTGGGTGTCCCGATAGTTTCTGTACTACTTGCGCTACTGGAGTATTTCAATCGCGAGCACTCGACTGGTAGACCGCCGAACGTAACAAACGTGGGATCTCCGCAGCTTACGCTCTCTCTTGGGATGAGCTGAAAGAGCTTATGAAGAAAGAGTACTGCCCTCCCCACGAAATCCAGAAGCTAGAAAACGAATTTTGGGAAATCAAGCAAACCGAAGGTGACAATGCTGGCTACACCGCAAGGTTCAAGCAGCTTAGCGTAATCTGCCCAAGTCAAGTCAACACCTCAGAAAAAGCCATTTCGAAGTACATTCGCGGCTTGCCTGAGTGTGTGGGTGATTTTGTCGAAGCTGCAAGACCTGCTACTATCGAAGAAACCTACCGCTTAGCCGCAGAAATCAACAACAAACAACTCATGGAAGGGTTATTCTCAAGGAATCCTGTCAAGCAAGCTCATCAAGCAATCGCCATTAATTCTTCAGGAGAACATGTTGACGATTCTTCTGATGAATCTGCTGACGAATCTTCTGACAAATCTGCTGGCGATTCTTCTAACGAATCTGCTAACGATTCTTCGAACGAATCTGCTGCCGATTCTTCTGACAAGTCTGCCGACGGATCTTCCGACAAATCGGCCAAAGATTCTGCAAGTGAGTCCTCAGACGAATCCTCCAACGACGACATCTCTTCCCAGGACACCGACAAACCCAGCCGCAAACGAAAGACTTCAAGCCCGAACTCATCAACCACCGAACTGCCACAGCCGAAGCCTCTTCAAGCAGTTCTGATGTTTCCAAAACGTGCCTACACAGGAGCTCATCCCCAGTGTTACTCATGTACCTATCATCACCCAGTTGGGGCTGACTGTCGCTATTGCAATAACTGCAACCGTTACGGTCACTTCACCCGCAACTGCCGCATCGAACCGCGAACTTGAGTACAACAACAACAGCTTCAGCAAATGCCTTCAGCATCAAACATCCAGCAAGCATAGAATAAAGTTGTAATGATACGATTTTCGACGTTAATTTCTAAGTTTTGCACCTACTCTACTACTCGATGTTGCCACTATGCGTAACATTAACTCTCGTTTTCGTTTTCTTTCTCACACTCTAGTCATCACACTTAGACTAGATTCACACATACTATATACTATATCACGAAATAATGTGTTTTACCCTCACTACACTCTTAGAACGAGGTACGATAAGCGTGCAAGGAACGACTAATCACGGGTGCACACGGGATTATTTGGGTCAGTGCACGGAGATCGTAGTGAATTCTAAGGTGCCATAAACGTTTCAACAAAGTATGACACCGAAACACGAGAATTAAGTAATAGGGGTAAAGCAAGGTGTGCTTTGCCATACTACCGAAGTTTCGTGCAGAAAGTGCCAGGTGGAGTTGAACGTTATTAGACCTATTATACCATTGTAATTATTTTCAACACACTACACTCAATCGTAAGGCGTAACGACTGAATCGCATCATCGCAAGACTTGTCGTAAGTCTGTAAACACAATGCAATCGCCTCATCGATGGACTCTGGAGAGTCTACCTCGTAGGACAATTGCATCAACGCAAGACTGGTCGTGAGTCTATAGCAACCAATCTCATCAAGCACATTAATGCTCACGATGTTGTCTGAGTGAGGACCTATCCTACCCTCCTCGGTAACCGTGATGCGTCGCAACGTAACGTTAAGCTTATTCGAAACAAAACTCGGCTAATCGCGATCGCTTATCATGTGTATCCCGCAATCTCTATCGCTTATTATGTGAATCTATATCGTTTGTTGTGTATCAATCTATCGCTATACTGTTATCTGTAATAGTTAGCACGCATGACCTCGCTTCACGGGATGGAGCTCATATGGTTAAAGCAAGGTGTTTTAGTCATATCAGCGGGCTTTCGTGGAAAAGGGCCATGCGGGGCCAGATGTTAGTAAACTCTGTGGTGGTAATCAATCAAATCGAACCACATAACTCGTGCATACCTCCATCGCTTGCAACGCAACAACTGCCGCTTATCGTAATTCGTTTATCGTCGCCGTCGTTACTAGTGTTGTGTCATGTTATTCGCTTAATCACCTAATCGCTTATCGCTTATCGTGTATAGTCTACCGCTTATTCGCATATCGCGTACCGCTTATCGCTCGCTTGGTGTTCATTGCAATCTGTGAGGTATTAGTACACATGACATCGCTTCACGAGGCGAAGCTAACCTGGTTAAACGAGGTGTTCCACCATGTTAGCAAACTCCCGTGGAAACGTGCCATGTGGTTTCAAAGTGGAATCTAATCGAAAACGCGCTATTCGCTTATCGCTTATCGCTCAACGCCTACCCAGACACGACACATAAATACTTTGTGTCATCAGGCTACTCGCGCACGCTGCTATAGCTACGTTCGCAGTTCAACTCGCCAGTTTAACCTGTTCGATTCTATCTTATACTCGGTCCGACTTCCTATCGATTGGGTCGGGTAAGCGCAAATTCTATCCGTGTCATATCGGCACACCTGACACCACCTCACGAAATAGAAGTAATATGGGCAAAGCATGGTGGATACGCCGCTGGTACTTCCTATATATAAGTGTTTTAAGCATATTAACAAACTTTCGTGGGAAAGTGCCAAGTGGGGCTCGGTGATCAACTACCTTTTGTACTATTAAAACTTGTTTTTATAAAAAAAAAATTGATTTAAAACCGGTGGACAAGTGAAATTTTCTCACAATGTGGAGATAACATCGAAGCAACTTAACTCCATGCCCAAGAAAAGTTTCATAAGTCCAAGTTTTCCTTAAAGCTTTTACAACATCCAAACGAAGTCCTTTTTAAGACATTGGCTCGACATCGAGTTCAGCTTGAACCCATGCCATAGGAGAGTTTTCGTAACCCCAGTTTTCATCTTCGAATCCCTTAAAATGTTTAAAACTTAAACTCCCTTGCAACGTTGGTTAACATCGACTCCGTTGACCTCACGTTAAAAGGAAATTTTTCAAGATTTCATCCGAATTTCCTCTTGAATATCTAGAAACGAACGTTTCTTGTAACGTTGGTTAACGATCGACTCAGTTAACCCTACGCCATGAGAAAACCTTTCAAGTTCTTTAAAATTACAATCGCATCGAACTAACGAATTCCTCGCAACACGAGGTACTTTGGAACGCCAACTCGTGGGATATTACTTTTGTCTTTACGTCGCCTTCTCGCTATCGTAATCGGTCTCTCTTATTCAAAACGCTCTCGCTTGTCAACTCACGGTCAAATCGCTCGCTGTATCACTACCTACGCAGGATCAACTCTCAAAGGTCTACCTGTTGGATTAATTTCGGGACGAAATTTCCTAAAGCAGGGGAGACTGTAACAACCCGCACTTTCGTGCGTTGTTACTACTCGATATACTCGTTACGCCTAGCACCAGAGATTCGGATCATAATGTGACTATATCGCATACATCGCTAATCGAAGGATGATCGCATATTTTCGAAATACATTAACGCTATACTACACCATATCACATACACTAACACTCACGATTTCATTGAGTGAGGACCTATTCTACCCTCCTCGGTGGCGGTGATGTGTCGAAACGCAGACAATTAACGCTAACAAAGACTCTCGGGAGAGTGCTATAGCTCCAGTCGTCGTGACGATGATGACAATACGAGTGAGTGGTACCCCGTCAGCCATTGTGGCACAACACACAATAACGTTCACGATGACATCAAGGAAGGACCTATACTACCCTCCTTGATGGCCGTGAGACGTCGCTAATAATCGCATACTCGAAACGAAAATCGATTGTTATATCGAAACTGTGGAATATGAATACGTATATACGACCCTTTTGTGATTAATTATAATAAATAAATAATAATATAAATATATGGAAATGTGGCCCAAACTATCGCAACACACCAAAAATGAGGATCGAAAGGCCTCCGTACGGATGGGCCAACCGAACGGCTGGGCCAACCGATCGGACAGGCCAGCCGAACGGCTGGGCCAACCGATCGAACAGGCCAACCTGCCCTCATTTCCTTCCTCCTCGCCTATAAATACTCCTCATTCACCTCAAACACACTTGTTGTCACTGTTACTGCTCGACCAGAAGTTCCAACCCCTGTATCTCTCGATTTCTCGCGATTTTTGTAAGTTTCTGACCTAAATCTTGTACTTCTATGATCTATATTCAATTCTACACCCTTCTACCTTTTAAATCTACACTTTTAACCGTGAAATCTCTGGATTTTGGGCATTCTAGGGTGATGTCACCATGAAGTTCTTATGAACTTCAAGTGTGATGTCATCCCACGAAAGAACAACTCGGATCTAGGTGATTTCCATACGTTTTTACATAAATCTTGGCTAAATCTATGTTTTCTAATCTAGAAGCTGTGTGATTCCTATGGATTTGAGGTGATCAAAGATGATGTCATCATAAGTTTGCATGAACTTCAAAGAGTGACCTCATTTTCACTATAAACAGCTCGGAACTAAGTAATTTCACATGTTTTTATAATAAATCTCACCTAGCTCTACGTAACCTAGTCAAGATGTGTACGAATTCGGGATAAACATGAGAAAAACCATCAAGAACGGTCAGATCTGATGGAACGGGGTGGTTCCCGGCCGTTAGAACGGGTCGGATTCGATGGGATTTCAGTGGTTTAACACGATGACACACCACCTCAGTCAAATCACCTGAAATCTTTCCGAAACCCATCAAGTGTGACATGATCAGGACAATGGAACGAATTGCCGTCCGATCGGACTGCTGTCCGATCGAACAACAGATAAAGTTCAACCGACCGATCGGACAATGTGTTAACCGATCGGACAACATGTTAACCGATCGGCTAGCATGTTAACCGATCGGACAACATGTCAACCGATCGGCTAGCATGTTAACCGATCGAACAGCATGCTGACCGATCGGACAGCATGTTGAACGATCGAACAACATGTTAACCGATCGGATAGCCTGGTAGCCGATCGGACCACATGTCCAGCCGACCGGACGAGCCCAAGCATTAATGTCCGAACCAATTTTGGTTCTCTCGCCGCCATTTACGCGCTATTCATCGCTTAACGATCTGTAACCAGGATAACTCAGACGTACTCTCAATCAATCCAAATCAAGTTGTGTCTACTTGTCAATTACGCACTGTGAGTATACTTGAACCCTTTTTAATCGCATTTTGGGTGTAACATACATTTCCAACAAATCGAACTTATTAACGAATTATTCAATCAATCGAATTGTCACTTGCGAATAACTGTTATGCATAAGATATACGTGATGCTAGTTGCATATGTGCTAGGGCTTATACTCGCGACGTCCCACCATGACTAGTATAGTACCATTGCGCCCGACGGGGTCTAGTTTGCCATCGCATATTCGAGCATCGAGGACTTAGTTGGTAGTATCAGCTTTGTGAGTATATATGTCGTGTGTTACGTTTATGCATGAGGAAATTCGCTACACTTTTATCTATTATGCTATACATATCAAACCTGTATACTCGCCAATACTTTTGTATTGACAAATATTTTAACGTATGTTGCAGGTTAGATCGCAGACTTTATCAAATCAAGCTAGGAAGTCTAGAAACTCAACTAAATCTAGGTTGTTCGGATTTGTATTGTTCGAGAGGACAAGAAATCTGTGATAACTTATGTGATTGTATTATTTGTTAGTATGGGATAACGAATGTATTAAATATTATCGCAATATAGTTGTTATGGATTCTCTTGAGCAATCTGATTCGCCTAGTGCCGCGCCCCAATGATTCTGCCATCGGTTGGGGTGTGACAATAACTAGCTCAGAAATACTAAAACGATGCTTCTAGCATAATTTTGGTGTTTCGGGTAGCATTCGGTTGTTCGGTTAGATACCGGTTCATTAAAGTGCTAAACTATTCCGTTTAGTGATCTTTAAGTACCCTTTTGTGACACTTTTAATTCCCGACACTTAGGAAAGCATTCAGGACCATTTAGTCATATTTTTACATGGTACATACTTGTTAAAATGCTGAATTTTGCTGAAATATGCTGAATTCAGCACTTTAAGTGTATTTCGGGTGCTTTTTAATGCATAATTTAGCTTCCAGAAGGTTTATACGTTAACCCTTGTATCCATACTTGGGTTTTAATGTATTGAAAACGTTGGACCTACTCCTTGGCCCTAATTCCATTATCTGACTGCTTTCTGCAGAGTTGCTGACACAGTATGTCTTACCGGTGAGTTTACTAGTATTTCTGACGCAGCGCTAACAGTAATGCATAAAGCAATATTTGAAGTATTTCTTACCGGTGAGTTTACTAGTATTTTTGACGCAGCGCTAACAGTAATGCATAAAGCAATATTTGAAGTATAAAACGTGCATGAATTCACAAGTATAGCATGAAATCAGACAATGTTGACATTTAAGCACATAATTGCAGATATTAAATAATTATAAAACTGTACGGAAATTACCGGTTTGGTGCCAGTTGTCACACAAACCCTAGATGCAAACTTGTAGAAATGTGCCATAAACTAGTGATTAGTCAATTAATCAAGTATGAACTAAGTGGGTTTTGACTAAATAGTAAAGATGATGATATGCATGTGCTTAGAATCATCATATTTGATACTTGGAGCAAAATACTTGAACAATTTATAAGTTCAAGTGAATGCCCATATATGACTTGAAATAGGTTTTGTATATTATGATGAAATTAGTGATTTTGTTCATGTAAATAGGTGTTTAAAATCATGATGTCTACTAATTAATATGTAGAACTAGATTATATTAGATGTTCGGATGAATGTCTAATGCTAAGATGAAATGGGTTTTACAAGTAGAGGGAAACCTTTAGTTCTTGCTTAACAAATGAATAAGTGGCCTTGATCTCAAGAGCTAAGTTAAATTGGTGTTAATAATAGCATGAACTTAGATTTGAAAAGTGGTTAAAACGGTGGCGTAAGAATAATGCCTGTCGGATACTTAATAAAGTGCTTAAATGAATTGTCGAGTTTCATAGTATAATCACTTATGCTAATAGGCAGTTTGACCTTTAAGAGTCAAACTGACCAAAATGAAATCAAATGGTAAATTTTGATGTAAATCCGTAAGATGGAATAGTCATAATTAATGATGACTAATCTAACCGTCTTACGAATTATGATGGTAGTTTAATGCTTAACAAGCTAGATGGAGGCTTGGAAAGGAAGCGGGTCAAACGAATCAAGTGTGAAGGAAAAGTGTGTTTTCGGATGCAAGGTAAGTAAAAGCTTACACCCTTTTATAGTATACATCAGTTGTGTGTATTGAAAATGAATAAGGAAAAGTTAGTAATAGAATTATAATGTTCCGACGCAAATAATATGAGTGGGAACAAGTGCAATGGTGAGAAATCATAAATAATGGAAAAGGGTAAATTGGTAAATTAGTCATGTGACGATGAACTAAAAAGAAATTTTGAAACATTACGTCATGGTGTAAACCAGAATGGGTAAAAGGGCGAGATGGTAACTAGATATCATCTCATAATGGAAAGTGGTCGTTCGGACTAAACGGGTCAAATGACATTGGTAAAATCATTTGACAATATTAATTTATGATCGCTTGTTGAGTTTTGTGATTACAGGAAATATCATACGGTTCGCGTTGGTATTAATTAGAAATTAATAGTGAAAGATATTTAAACAGGTCAATCCTATGACTCGAGCCAGGTACGCATATTTAGAATTATTGTTAAAAGCGATATTTAGGTCAAATATTAGCGAAAGTCCTTCGTCGTAAAATGAAGGACTAAAATTGACCAAAAAGCCCTTAATGGGTGAATTGGGCAAACGACCCAAATGGGTTGTTTAGGAATTTGCATTAAGATTATGAAGAATAGGTAGATACCTTAATGTAGTAAAATGATGGGTGAAAGGAGAGAGTGAAATTTAAAGTTAATGGTAAATCCCTCCAACGGGTCGAAATGAAGTTTTGCGCATAACTCAACCTTTAGTTGCATAATGTATGAAAGTTTTGATCATCCCTAGCCTTGAGCTAGTAGTAAGAATACTAATCTCTTCATTTTACATCTTATTTAAGTGGTTAAAAGATGATACATGATGTTAAGTTTGAAGAACACTAAAAATCAAGAAAATGAAGCATGAACATAAGCTTAAATCATGAAGAAATCATGTTGTTTATGTGTTGTTATACTTGTTGATTGTTGTTTACTTATGAAAATGATGTAGATCATCATACGATCTTGCTAGATCATGATTAAAAATATAATCTAGCAAGATGAGAGGATGAAAATGTTAGAGATTAATGGATCATCCTCATGAAAGACATGAACTTGAAAGAATATATTGTTTTCTTGTAAAATGATGATTAAAATGAGATGTAAGTCTTGTAGATCTAAAATTTCAAAGATGATTTTTCAATAAACCAAGTTAAAAATGCAAGTCTTACTTAATCTTGGTTCTTAAATAAATAAACCTCATTTTTGGTGGTTAAACAAGTGTAGAAACACATGTGTAACAAGAAAAATCCAAGAAGAAACATTTTTAGAAAATGTCATTATAAGTTGTAAAGAACTAACTTCTTTAAAAATGATGTTTTTAAGGAATCAACCACACTTTAGAGGGTAACAAGGCTTACTAAATACACTAGTAAGTTACTACACATTTTTTTAAATTTTCAAGTTCATGAAGTGGTAAATTATGCTTGTTTTTGGCAAAATTGGTAAGTGTAGATTGTTTATTGTTGATTATTTGGTGATTGTGTTGATTTACAAAAGAAATTGATATGCCTTCAAGGCATGGAAACCTCCATTTTTAGGGGAAACTATGGCAAAATTTTTCTAAAAATTAAACACTTAGAAAAATATTTTTACACAAATATTTACAAGTGTATTTGAAACCATGAATTTTTACATAAAGTTTGCCATAATTTTTGTTACAAAAATTATAAATATTGGAGGTTGGTTTTTATAAATAAAAGTGACTAAATATGTATTTACGAAATATATATTTAGAAGTCACCATGTGTGTGTGATTATTTGTATATTATGTGTATTAGCTATATTATTATAGGACTTGAAATAATATAACACATCAAAATATCAAGAAATTACAATCCAAAATATTACCAAAATTCCAAGGAATAAATATACAAAATTATAACCACAATATTGGTGGAACCAAACAAAGGAATATAACTTACAAAATATTCCGGAACTTTCATTCATAAGTATATTTTTGGTAAATGATATTTTGGACACCAAGGAAACAAAAATATGATTTTTTACAGTTATTACAAGATTATATCATATTTTTGACAAGAAGAAAATATTATTTTTTGGAAGAAAATATATATTTTCTCAAACAAACAGAAAATACATTATTTTTGAAAGAAAATGTATTTTCTTAAATAAACTTGAAATATATTATTTTTGGAAGGATAATGGATTTATACATATTTTCTAAGTTAGACTCGGAAATATATTACTTTTGAGACTTGAGTGAAATTTATAAGTATTTTTGCCAAAGGAAAAATTATAAATAATTTTTCTAAGTAATATTTCTTAAAATATATATTTTGGAAATATATATTGATATATTTTTACTAGAAATATTATTCCGGAGAAGTAATACAAAATTAAGTATAAGGATACTTAATAAACACAATAAAAATACGTATTTTCGTACAAATAAATACACTCGGGAATACAACACCAATACATGGCAAAAATATACAAGTATGAGATTATGAATACAAATACACCCATCCTTGGGAAGGATATTCACGTATTAATACATAAAGGTGTAAAGTTAAAATATATTACTCTTAACTATTATTCCAAAATTTAACAAATAGAATTTAAGTTAAAATATTTATTATTTTAACCAATAATTATATAACTTGGAATAACATTGACGACACAAAGAAACGTAACTCAAAAATACTAAATAAGACCAAGTCAAGGCACGACCCACCCGTCTAATGAACCGTAGTACGCATGTAGGTAGTCGTGCGTTCTAGAGGAAACTTTGATTTACATTGGATACGAAGAACGCAAAACTGTGAGTTCATGTCCCCCTTTTCTTTTAACTGTTTTCAGTTTTACAACTTCGGGGGTGAAATACATGTTACAAATGTTTCGATGATTACAAATGGTATGATTAGCTAAGGAATGTACTGCTAGATCATGTGAATGGATAGGCGATTGACTTAAGACCATTAATCCTTGTATAAGGACCGAGGGGCATGAGTGATAGATCTATTGGGTGTTGCGAACCCCACCCATGGGCCTGCGAGTTGGCCGCATGTGGTGACTATGTTGTTCAGCTGGAGGGCCCGGTACGAAATACGCATAAAGGGTTGAGTGCTTCCTATACCATGTCACTTATATTAATGTATTAGCTACACATTAATTGATCAGTTTCCTTGTTGCTTCATACCAATTTACAAATACATACATACATACTTACAAATGTTTTCAAGGTTGTTTGCGCACACATACAAAACACATGAACTCGCTCAACTTTTGTTGATGTTTTCAAACTACATGTATTTCAGGGAACTAAGAATGGATCTGGCGGGCGTAGAAGTTTACAAGTTGTGTCTTCAATAAATGATGTCATCCAGGGTTGAAGGGTTCGGATCATGTATTATATCTTTGATATGATACATGGTTCAAAGCCTTGTTTTGTTAAGTAGCATTGTGAGGTCCAGTAGAGAACTTAAAACAATGGGTTGTTATGTAAACTTGAAGTCTTAGTTTGATGTTAAACAGTGACGGTTGTATTATTTTGGAAACTATCTATGGATGAACATCTTGTTTTATCATATAGTTGTTTGTTATGGTTGAATGCAATGATATTAAGAAAGTCACACCAAATCACGCATCCGCAAAAGTCAGGGTGTGACAACTTAGGAGGGGGAAATATATAAAAATATCTATATATTACATATTTCTCTTTTTCATTAAAATGACTCTTATTTATGACTATTTTACCCTTAATGAACTATTAAATGAATATTTACATATTTCCCCATTCTAATATCATCAATCATTTACATATTTACCCAATTCATGTAGTATCACTCTAATTCTTCTACCTTTTACTCTTGTCAAATAATACAAACAAAACCATAATACTCATAATATAAAACGCAAACTTTCATTAAAATGCAATCCTTACTTGTTCATAATCGATTACGTTCAAGAAACTTACAATTTAAGAAGTACAAATACGATACACATCCCAACTAAATCCAAACTAAATGGGTTGTTTTCGTCTTCCATCATGAATCACCTAATGAGAACAAAAGACCATGAACATATCGTACACAACCAGAACTAAATCAACCAGAAACATATTAAACATTAAATAATTCAAGTGGGCTAACATAACCACCGGAATGGGTTTGCTGATCAAGATACTAACTCAAAGTTCACATATCAGATACAATGAGCAAAAGAGGATTCAAAAGTTTTATTTAATTTACCCTGATAATAAAGACTCCTGTTACGCAGGGGTGTTCACGGTCTGATTCGACCAGATTTGACGAACACTCTGGGTCAAACCGCTAACTATCGTTTAATGGGGAACGACAAACCAAACCAGCCAGGTTGTGTGGATTGGCCAGACCGATCAGTTTTATAGGTTCCGGTTTTTTTTCTTTCAAAATCATTAGTTTTTATTGAAATCTTTGAAGCGATGAAAACGGTTCCATCCCAAGAACAAAAGAAAAATATATATACAAATAATATAAGTTAAACGATCAGGTTCCAACTGCACCAAATGGATAAACCAGTAAACCACCAAAACCAAACCGTAAACTGAACCGTTTGGAACTCAAACTGCCCAACCTGGCCAACTTTCTTCGATTTGCGAGACGATTTCAACTGTTTATTAACACACTATGTTTAACCACACATTCATCAAATACAAGGATCATAAAATGACATGCCTAACTAAAAACATCTTACAACACATCATCATCAACATCTTACAACACAAAACCCTAATTGGTCAAACTTCACCACTTATCTCACAAACTAAAATTATTATTAAATTAAAAAAAATCATTTCAACATTTATAAATTAACATTATAAGAGATCGACCAAACCCGATTAAAAGCACATAATTGTCACACCCCGATTTCCACGTGTCACCGGTGGGCCCGGTGGGGGAGTATCGTGACGTGGTTGGCAACGTAATAGTCAAACAACACAATATAATAATGCACAGCGGAAGCAATTTAAAATAAGATACAACCGAATTTATTTATTGTAATCAAAGTCACAATATCCGGTGTTTATCCACAGTAGGATCGAAACAAAATAACATTTAATGGTTCAACAGACTTCTGGCATCCTAAGCTTGCGAGACTTTTTATTGATGCTTAGAAGACAATCCAGCCAATTTCGTTTAGTACCTGCATTCAGTCTTTTTGGGAAAATACGTCAGTTTACACTGGTAAATACATTCAACTGACTCATTTTGGAAAATGATTGAAAATTGGTTTGGATGCACATGGCATAAACATTTTTATTTAACTTGGGAGAATTATTTAATATTATAATCTTGTGAACGAATTACATGTTACTTATGCGTTCAGTAGCCCGGATCTAGTCCGGGTTAAAGATCAATTAAACACACCACATCATAGAGTTATACACGGGAGTACGCCTACACCCCGTGCTCTGGTCGTGGCCATCTCGTAAGATGATGCCAAGGATATCCGGGACATGGTCATTAACCCCCCAAAGGCTGTAAAGTAAACAAGACTGTTTAAACGAGCCAATCAAATTATTCAACTACCCACTAAGCGTGGAGATTTGATGCCCGATCAAGCGGTATGCTATATACCGTAACCCAAGCCCGTATAGGGAAAATAAGTTAAAAGTATTTACCTGATGCAAAGTATATTTCACAATAAGCAAATAGCACGTAGCTTTTACTGGTTCTCCTAATCTGGAACGAAGGTTTATAATAACCTATTAGAATCCTAACGGGTCTTTAATTAAGCTTAAGCTCAGACCGGCTAGTTTCAAAGATACGGTTCGAACGCATGATTAAGCGGAGACCGGATAGAATGTGAATTAGACCCGACAAGTTTGAAGACTTGTTTAATATGGGTTTATTATTCACATTCTGGATTTTGAGATAACACCGATAAGGTTTGACCCGTTTCGGCTAATTTATGTAAACTTGTTACATAAACCGAGCCGAACGCGTAATATGCGTAACGGGTATCCGTAAGAGCCATATACAGGTTTCCTAAGTTAATATGGTTCAAATATGTTGTAACATCAGTAGGATGTTTTTCGTTATGCCCGAAATGAATTTAAACACAAACTATGCCCCGTAGGGGTAGTTTGGTCATTTTAAAGTTTGTAAAAGCGTTTAAATGTTTAACTGAGTTACAGGTCTGATGTAAACAGTAAACATACTCAATTTGATGAGTTATAACAGTAGGCTAAAGCATATATGTGAAATATATCATTTTTACCCAAACTATGTCTCGTAGGGGTATTTTGGTAATTTCACATAAGCCGAAAAGCTCAAAAACGAAGTCTGAGTTTATCAACCTTTGCTTACTGTTAAAATATCATAATTTGCCTCATATATCAGTAGGTATCAACCCGGGTATGTCCAATATGATTTTAAGACATACTATGCGTTAAAACGCTAATTATGGCGATTTAACGCCATTTCCGGGTTCGATACTTAAATCTGATAATTTTATATTTCCAGAAGGCTTAAAATAATTTATTTAACATATGTGATCAGTAGCAAAAGGTTTGGAGCCGTTTAGATAAGTAAAACTCATTTTATGGCCCGTAAGGGCAAAACCGACAATTACCGGATTCAGCCTACGACTACTAGTTATGCTCAGCCTAAAATTAATTAAAAATCTTTAAAAATCCCAAAGTAATATATTACATCAGTGGGTATTAAGTTTGATACCAAAAAGTAGGCTTAACTAGGCTATACGCTAATTACGCCATTTTATTAACATAAAACATTAATTTTGCGATATTGAGCATAACTCTTAATCTACAAGTCAAACTGATGTCAAACTTTGCATACAAGTTTATATATCAGTAACTAAGGTTTCTACACTTTTACATTTTCATAAATCACGTTTTAAGGTAATAAGGGCATAACGGTCAACATACGAGCAATTAACGGGAACATGCATATTAATTGGATAACTAGTGAACCAAGGTGTGTAATCACAGAGAGTTGTTCTAACATGTATCCTAATCCAATTAAAGCTCTGAGGCATTTCTAAAACATGCCTAAACGGGTCAGAACTGAAAGTCAAAGCGAAAGTCAAACTATGCGACTTTCGGTTCCGAACCGGGTCTAAACAGGAAATAGTCGGGTTGAACATGTTTGGACATGTTCTTACACTTATTACTAAGTTATAACAATGATCAAACAGGTTATATATGTTCTAGATAGCTAATTAAGCATAAATGACATTTTAAGCATTATGTTGACTTTTTAATTAATCGTTTGACCCGACATTTGACCTGGTTAGGATGGTGATCAGGGGAAACCCTTTTGAGGTTTTAATACCCACATAAATACCAACCTATAACTACTTTTAATTCGAGATATGACTGAGCCATTATTGACTAATCTCGAAGTCAAACCGTAATTACGACGGTTTGACTTTTAGCTAATTAACCTAGCTAAACTCAATTAGAGAAGGACAAGAATACTTACTGAAGTCCTATGCACGAGATATGATCACTAGGAAGCAAGCTTGAGCTCCAGAATCAATCCAAGAGTGCAGGAGAAGTTGTGAGGAACTTGTGTAACATTGAAGGCCTTTTATACTAGTTTCAATCACCATAACATGATGACAACAAAGTCTAGGATCAACCACAACCATCCAACACTTGTTACTAGTGCCTAGGGAAGTCTAGGGGTCGTCCACAAGTGAGAAAAACCGGTTTAGTGGGTCAAAATCGCGCATAACAGGCAACAGCCTGTTTTTTGGTGCTGGGCATACCCCTGCGCATCGTAGGGGTATATGTGCTACGATGCGCAGGCCTTCATCAGGGGCTGTTTTGTTTGTTCTTTCATTATCTCGAAAAGGTAACCCACTTGCACGACTTTGGGGCCTTAATTAACATCTAGGGACCTTCACAAAGTGCCTAATACTGTATAATACCCCACCACATTGGTTTGTTTGCTTTGGATCCAAAAACAAGACCCGAAAATAAGGGTTTATCATTGCTTTTCTTCGTGGGATCAAGTCATGCATTATCAATTCCATTCTTGTCAACCCTTTTATGGATTTAAAACTCAGTAGATGTTTAATATATAATAACTTGGGTTTTGGGATTTATCAATGAGGTGTTCAGAGGTAAAAATTTAACATGACGCCACTTTTAAATCCCGCCAAAACATCTTTATTCAATCCGGGTTCACAACGTGTTTTTGTCGTACATGACACGTGTCGACATCTTATTAAACACGAAATTTTGAGGTGTTACATCCTCACCCCCTTAAAATAAATCTCGACCCGAGATTTACTGAAACAAATGAGGGTATTTTTCTTTCATCGTGGATTCAACCTCCCACGTGAATTCGGGACCTCTACGGGCATCCCATTTGACCTTTACAAAAGGTATATGCTTCCTTCGAAGCTTCCTTACCTGTCGATTTTCAATCGACAAAGGTTTTTCAACAAATTTTAAGCTCGCGTCTATATGCACATCTGTATGTGGTATAACCAGTGATTCGTCAGCGAAACACTTCTTTAGATTGCAGATGTGGAACACATTGTGAATTCCACTGAGCTCTTCCGGTAAGTTCAACTTATAGGCAACTGACCCGACACGTTCGATAACCTCGAAAGGTCCTATGTATCTCGGGCTTAGTTTGCCTTTCTTACCAAACCGCATCACTCCTTTCCAGGGTGACACTTTAAGTAGGACTTTGTCACCTACTTCGAAGTGAAAATCCTTACGATTTGGATCCGCGTAACTCTTCTGCCTATTCCGGGCAGCCTTGAGATTTTCACGAATCTGGACAATCTTGTCCGTCGTTTCGAATACGATCTCTGGTCCTGATAACTGGACTTCTCCAACTTCCGCCCAACAAACTGGCGATCTACACTTTCTACCGTATAATGCCTCAAAAGGCGCAGCCTTAATGCTGGTATGGTAGCTATTGTTGTAGGAGAATTCGATTAATGGTAGGTTCTTATCCCAGCTACCACCCAAATCGATCGCACATGCATGTAGCATGTCTTCCAACGTTTGAATAGTACGCTCACTCTGACCGTCTGTCTGAGGATGGTAAGCCGTACTAAAGTTCAAACGTGTGCCCAAAGATTGTTGGAAGCTCTTCCAAAAGTGTGACGTGTACCTAGTATCCCTATCAGAGATAATAGCCACAGGTATGCCATGTAAGGCTACAATCTTATCAACGTATAACTGGGCTAACATATCGGAGCTATAAGTCTCCTTGATGGGTAAGAAATGAGCTGACTTAGTCAGTCGGTCAACTATAACCCATATCGTATCATTTCCTTTCCTTGTCTTGGGTAACTTGGTAATGAAATCCATAGTTACCATTTCCCACTTCCACGTAGGAAGTTCAGGCTGTTGTAGCAAACCTGACGGTTTCTGATGCTCGGCTTTGACTTGCGCACATGTTAAGCATTTTGCTACATGGGCGGCTACAGACTTTTTCAAGCCTATCCACCAATAATTTGCCTTTAAATCCTGGTACATCTTATCAGCTCCAGGATGAACGGAGTATTTGGAACTATGGGCTTCTTGGAGGATGACATCACGAAGTCCTCCAAAAATTGGAACCCATATTCGTCCATTTAATCGCAGAATTCCGTCCTTGCTAAGAGTTAACTGCTCCTCAGTTACTCCTAACTTTTCATTAGGATAGTTAGCTTCCAACACAGCTTCCTTCTGTGCAGCTAACACCCTTTCTATCAAACTGTTCTTTATTTCCATGCGCTTGGCATTGATTCGAATGGGTTTGGTCCTTTCCTTTCTGCTCAAGGCATCAGCGACTACATTCGCCTTGCCGGGATGGTATTTGATTTCACAATCATAATCATTTAAAGTTTCCATCCAACGGCGTTGCCTCATGTTTAATTCTTTCTGATTAAACAGATGCTGGAGGCTCTTGTGATCAGAATAGATCACAAACTTGATTCCATAAATATAATGCCTCCACAGTTTTAGTGCGAACACAACGGCACCCAATTCCAAGTCATGGGTGGTGTAATTCTTTTCGTGCACCTTTAACTGTCGTGATGCATAGGCAATAACCTTGCCTTTCTGCATAAGCACACACCCCATGCCAGTGTGTGATGCATCACAATAAACTACAAATTCTTCAGCGCCTTCAGGTAAGGTAAGCACAGGAGCGTTGCTCAACTTTTGTTTCAAAACATCGAAGGACTCTTGCTGCTTAGGGCCCCAAACGAACTTTACTTTCTTCTTGGTCAAGGAAGTTAGGGGTGCAGCAATCCTTGAAAAATTTTCAATAAAACACCTGTAATAACCTGCTAATCCCAGGAAGCTACGAATCTCCGTAGGCGTCTTTGGCTCTTGCCAATTCATAACAGCTTCAACTTTAGCGGGATCCACTTGGATACCACGCTCACTGACCACGTGTCCAAGAAATTGGACATCTCGTAGCCAAAATTCACACTTAGAGAATTTGGCATAGAGTTTCTCCCGATGTAGAAGTTTGAGAATACAACGAAGGTGTTTCTCATGGTCAGCTTGATTCTTAGAATAAATAAGGATGCCATCGATGAAGACGATAACAAATTTATCTAAGTAAGGCTTACAGACGCGATTCATGAGATCCATGAACACGGCTGGTGCATTAGTGAGCCCAAAAGGCATCACTAGGAACTCGTAGTGACCGTAACGAGTCCTAAATGCAGTCTTGTGAACGTCTTCATCTTTTACCTTCAACTGATGGTAGCCTGACCTCAAATCAATCTTCGAAAAGTAACTTGCCCCTTGAAGCTGATCGAACAAATCGTCGATCCTGGGCAAAGGATACCTATTCTTGATCGTGACTTTATTAAGCTCGCGATAGTCGATGCACAGACGCATCGACCCATCCTTCTTCTTGACGAACAAGATTGGTGCTCCCCAAGGAGATGAACTAGGTCTAATGAAACCTTTAGCCAGCAATTCATCTAGCTGCGTCCGCAACTCCTTCATTTCCGTGGGTGCCAGTCTGTATGGAGCTCTAGCAACAGGTGCGGCTCCGGGGATGATATCGATCCTGAATTCCACTTGTCTATCCGGTGGTAAACCAGGTAGATCTTCAGGAAACACTTCTGGGTATTCAGAAATGACAGGGATGTCTTCTATCTTCGGTTTAGGCTCATCAATAATCACTTGCGCCATGTAAATGACACACCCCTTCTTCAAACACTTGGAAGCCTTGAGCATAGTCACCTGCTCAGGCAGCCCATACTGGGTATCTCCCCGAATGGTAAGTGATTCACCAGACGGAGTCTTTATTACCACTTGTTTCTGGTTACAGACAATTTGGGCCTGGTTATGAGATAACCAGTCCATACCCAGAACTATGTCAAAACCAGCCAATTTAAACGGAAGTAGAGATAGAGGAAAAGAATGGTTCTTAATGGATATAACACATCCATCTAACACAGTAGAGACGGTTTCTATGCTACCATCTGCTAACTCTACCTCGTAGTTTACGCTTAAGGTTTTGACAGGTAAATTCAACAATTTACAAAACTTATGATCTACGAAAGACTTATCTGCGCCTGAATCAAAAAGTACTCTTGCAAAGACATCATTTACAAGGAATGTACCTGTTATGACATTATCGTCTTGCACAGCTTCTTTCGCATCCATTCTGAAGACTCTGGCATTAGTCTTCTTTGCCTCCTCAGGCTTCTTGTTATATTTCGGGCAGTTGGTCTTGATGTGCCCCTTTTCATTGCAACGGTAGCACGTTGCGTCTTTTATCTTTTTGCAATCCAGGGTTTTGTGATCCGTGGACTTGTAAATTCCACAAGCAAAGGGTTTTGACTGAGTCTGAGAGTTCGACTCCAGTCTGCACTTTCCATAGTGCTGCTTCTTGCAAATTTTACACTTGGGCTTCTCATCAGACTTATGCCCATCCTTCCTCGACTCAGATCCCTTCTTGTTATCACCGTTCCCACGGTGTTTCTTATTCGACCTCCGCAAACCATCATCTTCACGCTTCCTCTTCTCGGCCTCCTTATTCCTCAGTGATCTCTGCCTGACCGCATCCAGAGTGAGGGATAAGGAAATGTCAGTTAAAGACCTGAAGGTAGCTGGCCGGGACAGCGTATTGAAGCTTGTCAGGTAAGCTTGACAGTCGAGGTTCTTTATCACCAACGATAGAAAGTCAGATTCTATCTTCTCCACCTCATGTTGAGGGCAGAAATTATCCTTGATTAGGGCAATGAATTGATCCCACGACATATTATACAACGGGATCTTTCCGGAGGCCTCCATCAGAGATCTCCACCATGCCAATGCTTCACCCTTAAAGGACTGTGACACAAACTTAACTATATCCCTTTCAGCGCACCCGCTGATATCCACCACCGTGTCCATTTCGTCCAGCCAAGTCATACAGTCGACGGCTCCTTTTTCCCCAGTAAAATCCCTGGGCTTACAAGACACGAAGTACTTATAGGAGCATCCCTTGTTACAGGGTTCTTGATGCAGTACTATATGCTGAGATGGGACACTTTGATGGTTGGTGGACTGACGGTCATCACCATCTTTCTTGGGTCCATTCTTCTTGGGAGGAGGCTTGCTATGAGCCTCAGAATGTGTCCTGGGCTTTGAATGTGATGCAGAGTGGGTCCTACTTCGAGTACCACTGTATTCCTCATACTGTCTATCCAAAGCCTGAGTAACAGCGCCGTCTATGATCGCTTTTAACTCGGCACCCGTTAACGTAATCTGGGCGTTCTCATTTGGCTCCACTGGATGGCTATTGACTTCATTTGAGTTAGCCATTTGTATTGAACTGTTGCAGAAAACAAGAACAATATTTTATTTGGGAGTTTATTATGGAATTACCCCTTAGGGTAACTCGTTAACCATGGTAAACAGAGACCATATTTGGTTAACTTATTGATCGTATTAATTTAGGATTTCAATTAAAATTTATCCTAAACATAAACAATAACAATATATATATATATATATTAGCACATAAGGCTTAGTCACATGGACAAATTAAATTATAAGCTATGATTTCAGAGAATCAAGACTTTTAAGGTTTGAACCTAATTCATTACCTTTATCAGACAGGGAGTCATAGCTACCACTGTCTTTTGGCTCATATGGGAGTGAGCTGGGCCCGTAGGCATCATGTTACCACGTATGGTAAAATATGATCATCTTAATTGATGATCTTAACCCATGATTCAGAGATCATATAATTGGGTTTGGAATCTTCTAAAGAATCCTTATATATATATAAATGACATGTGATTTTAACGAATCACTTCTGCCAGGAGTGTTAACATGTTTTAAGATGTTAACAGGGATTTGAATCTTTTAAACAGGTCTTGCCATTTTGGCCCGGTCTTATATTTGACACGAGGCTAGGTTTCACACTTTAAGATCCTAAATTTATAATTACATAGGCAGATTATTTTTAAAAGGAATGATTTTAATTTATTTATTTCATTTATAAAGTATATATGCACACATGGCAATCATGAAATTTATAAAAACAAACATTCCATTTATTTATTCAAAGCATTACACACTTGCCCTAAACGGGTCTTTCAATTTACAAACTTACCCACGTAGGGGTTAAATAACACACATGCCCACGCAGGGGCTAAATATCACACATGTCCACGCAGGGACTCACACTAACAATACACCCACGTAGGGGTTCAAACAAACAAGCATGCCCACGCAGGGGCTCAAAGCAACATACCAAATACACCCACGCAGGGGCTCAACAGTAAATACAGGAGAAAATAACTGTGGAAGGATTCAACGATCCTTCTTGTTCTTCCCCTTGATCAATCCCACTAATCCCTGGAAGAATGTTTGCCTCTCCCGGCGGTCCTCGTGAACTACCCGTTCAACTTGATTCAACCTCTGTAGGAGTTCTTCATGTTCAGGTGGTGAGAATCTAGGTGGCTGCGATTGAGCCCGGATGATGGGTCTAGGAGGTATCGCGTATCCCTGAGTCGGGTAACTCACCCCCCATGGATCCCCATAGGGTCCTTGGGTGTTGTAGTTCGCTGCTAACATGTACGGATCAGCCTCCGCGTACCCATAGTCGTGATGCGTTGGGAGTTCAAACGGGTTGTATCCCATGCCACCCGTATATGCCGGGATTGGGTTATCAAATCCCATCGGCGGTGGTTGTAGTACAGCAGGGTTGGAGGGTCCACCAAATTGCGGGTCCTCCTGGTGCGGTGGGTAGTGGCTGGCACTTGACTGTCGTGGGGAACTGAAATTGAAGCCCCCCGGTCGTACCGACATGCGGGCACCGGTTCTCCTACGCCTTGGCGGTTGAGGAGGTGCCGGTTGAACTGGTGGCGGTGGAGGTGGTGGCGTAACTGCCACAAACCGGTGATCCTCGGATGAATCTTGATGATGCGGCTGCGGCTGTGGCTCCTGCTGCTGTTGCTGCTGCTGCCCATGAGACGACGAGTGGTGAGAAGGAGTATAGTACCACTCGTTCTGATTGAATAGGGCTTGGAAACTGTCTGGACCACCGTAGGGTGATCCGTGAAAAGACGATCCGTCGGAGATCTCAATCGGATGGTTCGGAGTACCACTTGCTGGCATGACGGGGTCCGTATCCTCATCCATGTCATCCGCATTATCACCGGAGAAGTGATCGTCTGGCCCTAGTGGGTTGAAACCCACGGGTTCTGGTATGAATCCTACCGGGTTAAACTGTCCCCGAAAAACAGGTGTAGGGTCCCCATAGGAATGATGGGACAAGGATCGCTGAAGTGGTATGTAGGACGGTTGAGGGTTATTGGGTTCATAAGGGTTAAGAACAGGAGGTGTTGAACTATGAGAAACCGATCGTCTGGCTGGCTGGAATTGGTTTCTCCGGTTCTCCCGAGGGTCGTCACTCTCGGTGTTGGATGGAGCTCGCCATTGCGAAGGTCCAGCTTCGTGATCGTTGGGGGCGGTGACTGGCCCCTTGCCTCGTCCTCGTGTTCTGAAGAATCTCGGAGGCATTTTGATGTTCCTGTCAATAAAGCATAAGATAACAATAACAAAATATAAAATTTAAAGGACAAAACAAAAACCGAATAAGGTGGAATTTGTCCTATGTTATAAGTCTAGACTCGAAGGTTTAGATATGTGCAATTGTGTAACTGAGATTAAACACAAAAGGCTAGTGTTTAATTCACTCAGAGTTGGCTCTGATACCAACCTGTCACACCCCGATTTCCACGTGTCACCGGTGGGCCCGGTGGGGGAGTATCGTGACGTGGTTGGCAACGTAATAGTCAAACAACACAATATAATAATGCACAGCGGAAGCAATTTAAAATAAGATACAACCGAATTTATTTATTGTAATCAAAGTCACAATATCCGGTGTTTATCCACAGTAGGATCGAAACAAAATAACATTTAATAGTTCAACAGACTTCTGGCATCCTAAGCTTGCGAGACTTTTTATTGATGCTTAGAAGACAATCCAGCCAATTTCGTTTAGTACCTGCATTCAGTCTTTTTGGGAAAATACGTCAGTTTACACTGGTAAATACATTCAACTGACTCATTTTGGAAAATGATTGGAAATTGGTTTGGATGCACATGGCATAAACATTTTTATTTAACTTGGGAGAATTATTTAATATTATAATCTTGTGAACGAATTACATGTTACTTATGCGTTCAGTAGCCCGGATCTAGTCCGGGTTAAAGATCAATTAAACACACCACATCATAGAGTTATACACGGGAGTACGCCTACACCCCGTGCTCTGGTCGTGGCCATCTCGTAAGATGATGCCAAGGATATCCGGGACATGGTCATTAACCCCCCAAAGGCTGTAAAGTAAACAAGACTGTTTAAACGAGCCGATCAAATTATTCAACTACCCACTAAGCGTGGAGATTTGATGCCCGATCAAGCGGTATGCTATATACCGTAACCCAAGCCCGTATAGGGAAAATAAGTTAAAAGTATTTACCTGATGCAAAGTATATTTCACAATAAGCAAATAGCACGTAGCTTTTACTGGTTCTCCTAATCTGGAACGAAGGTTTATAATAACCTATTAGAATCCTAACGGGTCTTTAATTAAGCTTAAGCTTAGACCGGCTAGTTTCAAAGATACGGTTCGAACGCATGATTAAGCGGAGACCGGATATAATGTGAATTAGACCCAACAAGTTTGAAGACTTGTTTAATATGGGTTTATTATTCACATTCTGGATTTTGAGATAACACCGATAAGGTTTGACCCGTTTCGGCTAATTTATGTAAACTTGTTACATAAACCGAGCCGAACGCGTAATATGCGTAACGGGTATCCGTAAGAGCCATATACAGGTTTCCTAAGTTAATATGCTTCAAATATGTTGTAACATCAGTAGGATGTCTTTCGTTATGCCCGAAATGAATTTAAACACAAACTATGCCCCGTAGGGGTAGTTTGGTCATTTTAAAGTTTGTAAAAGCGTTTAAATGTTTAACTGAGTTACAGGTCTGATGTAAACAGTAAACATACTCAATTTGATGAGTTATAACAGTAGGCTAAAGCATATATGTGAAATATATCATTTTTACCCAAACTATGCCCCGTAGGGGTATTTTGGTAATTTCACATAAGCCGAAAAGCTCAAAAACGAAGTCTGAGTTTATCAACCTTTGCTTACTGTTAAAATGTCATAATTTGCCTCATATATCAGTAGGTATCAACCCGGGTATGTCCAATATGATTTTAAGACATACTATGCGTTAAAACGCTAATTATGGCGATTTAAGGCCATTTCCGGGTTCGATACTTAAATCTGATAATTTTATATTTTCAGAAGGCTTAAAATAATTTATTTAACATATGTGATCAGTAGCAAAAGGTTTGGAGCCGTTTAGATAAGTAAAACTCATTTTATGGCCCGTAAGGGCAAAACCGACAATTACCGGATTCAGCCTACGACTGCTAGTTATGCTCAGCCTAAAATTAATTAAAAATCTTTAAAAATCTCAAAATAATATATTACATCAGTGGGTATTAAGTTTGATACCAAAAAGTAGGCTTAACTAGGCTATACGCTAATTACGCCATTTTATTAACATAAAGCATTAATTTTGCGATATTGAGCATAACTCTTAATCTACAAGTCAAACTGATGTCAAACTTTGCATACAAGTTTATATATCAGTAACTAAGGTTTCTACACTTTTACATTTTCATAAATCACGTTTTAAGGTAATAAGGGCATAACGGTCAACATACGAGCAATTAACGGGAACATGCATATTAATTGGATAACTAGTGAACCAAGGTGTGTAATCACAGAGAGTTGTTCTAACATGTATCCTAATCCAATTAAAGCTCTGAGGCATTTCTAAAACATTCCTAAACGGGTCAGAACTGAAAGTCAAAGCGAAAGTCAAACTATGCGACTGTCGGTTCCGAACCGGGTCTAAACAGGAAATAGTCGGGTTGAACATGTTTGGACATGTTCTTACACTTATTACTAAGTTATAACAATGATCAAACAGGTTATATATGTTCTAGATAGCTAATTAAGCATAAATGACATTTTAAGCATTATGTTGACTTTTTAATTAATCGTTTGACCCGACATTTGACCTGGTTAGGATGGTGATCAGAGGAAACCCTTTCGAGGTTTTAATACCCACATAAATACCAACCTATAACTACTTTTAATTCGAGATATGACTGAGCCATTATTGACTAATCTCGAAGTCAAACCGTAATTACGACGGTTTGACTTTTAGCTAATTAACCTAGCTAAACTCAATTAGAGAAGGACAAGAATACTTACTGAAGTCCTATGCACGAGATAAGATCACTAGGAAGCAAGCTTGAGCTCCAGAATCAATCCAAGAGTGCAGGAGAAGTTGTGAGGAACTTGTGTAACATTGAAGGCCTTTTATACTAGTTTCAATCACCATAACATGATGACAACAAAGTCTAGGATCAACCACAACCATCCAACACTTGTTACTAGTGCCTAGGGAAGTCTAGGGGTCGTCCACAAGTGAGAAAAACCGGTTTAGTGGGTCAAAATCGCGCATAACAGGCAACAGCCTGTTTTTTGGTGCTGGGCATACCCCTGCGCATCGTAGGGGTATATGTGCTACGATGCGCAGGCCTTCATCAGGGGCTGTTTTGTTTGTTCTTTCATTATCTCGAAAAGGTAACCCACTTGCACGACTTTGGGGCCTTAATTAACATCTAGGGACCTTCACAAAGTGCCTAATACTGTATAATACCCCACCACATTGGTTTGTTTGCTTTGGATCCAAAAACAAGACCCGAAAACAAGGGTTTATCATTGCTTTTCTTCGTGGGATCAAGTCATGCATTATCAATTCCATTCTTGTCAACCCTTTTATGGATTTAAAACTCAGTAGATGTTTAATATATAATAACTTGGGTTTTGGGATTTATCAATGAGGTGTTCAGAGGTAAAAATTTAACATGACGCCACTTTTAAATCCCGCCAAAACATCTTTATTCAATCCGGGTTCACAACGTGTTTTTGTCGTACATGACACGTGTCGACATCTTATTAAACACGAAATTTTGAGGTGTTACAATAATTCACAACCAGAATATCGCTGAAATTCAAAACGATTGAGTTTCATTCAAGTCAAACTATCTTAACGATCAAAAACCCGATATTATTATGAATACAAACATTTATGTGAAGATGAATGAAGCAATTACCGTTTGATTATGAAATGAACACCATCTGCAAAGTAATTAAGGCCAATTTCATGGCAATCAACAAGAGAAATGAAAGAGTAACGATGAATTCACCTTTGATCTGTAAAGAAGCAGGGAAGGTGGTTTTGAAATTTGATTAAAGAAAGGGATAACTAAAAGGGTAAATGAGTAATTTCATAAAAATAGTGGAAATATGTAATTAAATTTAGGAGTTGGGTAAATATGTAATAATGTATCTTATTAAGGGGATATATGTAAAAATCCCTAATATATATGAGTTAGTGAGGGGAAATATGTGATTGTTTTTTTGGTTTGAGAAAATACATAATAAGACAGCTTAGGAGGGGAAAATATGTAAAAATCCCTAATACTGGTAGGATAGTCATGGTTGGAACAATGCTACAAGTACTTGTTTTGTGAAAAGTCATCGAGTAGCAAAATAATCTAAACCGAGCGGAAACTTGTTATCGACTAAGTTTTGTAGGTTTGCTGCCAATACTCTTCTTGTGTTGTTACCATAGTCAATCTCAGAATTTCCCACAGCCGCTGCTAAGCTATGTGCAACTAGAGAGTGATCACAAATATTAACAGGAAGAACTCGAAAACAAGGGTCCACACCAGAAAAACGTAGACCACGGCCTGAAAAACTGAATAAAACTGGAACGTGTGTACCCATAGATCCAACCTAAGTATATAAGCAGCATGAGCATGATCAGTTAAAGGCCATGCCACCCAATTAGAAAGAAAAAACAAAAGAGAAGAGGCAACCAGGTGGCTTCCACTGGTACCTAACGATCAAGTAATTCATTACCTCAGTCGAGTGCATTCCTTGAATCATAGTAGGATCATGGAACAAGGTGTTCAGTTGAAAATATGCAATAGGACATAATGTCTTAGCATTCAAAAGTGTCAATGGAAGGGTAACAACAGAAACCCACAATGGGCCGTATAATTGTACAACCAAGCCCCATGTATCATGCTCACGTCTGTAACATCCGCAAAAAAAACGGAGCTCCAAACCCGACCCGGATTTCATAACCGGATCCATCAGAAATTAAATTTTTAAAGGAGAATTTTTATAAATTTCTATAATTTTATTTATTTTATTATTTAAAATTGTTTTGCGTCGTGTGGATAACGACTGGGCTAAAAACGTTAAACTCATAAGCATTTCTCGGTTAGTCAGTTAAAAATATACAAATGTAATGTTAACGGAGTTAACGTGGATTGTTTATTAAAGTTAAAAGATTTGGGGTTGTTTTGTAAGAATTGGAAACCTTAATAAAAATAAACAAAGTAACTAAGTTAGTTGTTTATATAAAACAATAAGTAACCAAGTCAATGTTTGAAGTTAAAACTACAAAGGTTAAACTGTCTTTTTAGCCAAACCAAAGTTCAGGGGCCTTTATCTAAAAACTAAAAGATCACACACTAGAGCTATTCGTATAAAAGAGAATGTGTGTGTGTGAAGTGATGAATAGATCACTAACAGGTGTGATCTATTTATACAATTACTAAAGCACTGTTCATGATGTGCCGACGTCACCCTAATAGCAACATCTAACATTCCTAACAGAAAAGATTCTTAGATGTTTGCAAACATCTGAGCAATCCTAACATCTGTTCTAAGCTATACTAAACATTGTTGAAATAAAGTACTGTTACATTGAATAAACACTGTCGAAGTTATCCATTGTTGCAGTTGTCCAAACAGTTGTTTGGCCTAACAGATGTTTGGTCTTCTTCAACAGACCTTGGCTTGATCAGAGCTTTGGGTCTTCAACAGATGCTAGTATTCAACAGTTGTTGCATTCTTGAACAGTGGTTCTAAGTGTTCATTGTAAGATTAAATATATTATGGTTTAATATTTAATCTAGTAGCCATTATAATCATTTACATTATATGGATCAAAATATATAACAACCTATTAATAATTAGTTGGTAATTGTTGATGGACCATATTACCCTTATTAACTAATTAGGTTTCCTCCTGGGTGCTTATATAAGGGGACTTATGTAGAGGTTAAAGGGTTACACAGTTACACAATTAGACATAACCCTAATTATAACATCATTGACCTCCATCTCCATAGCCGATTCCCTTATTCGGTTTCTTAGCCACCATCATCAGTCAGCACCCTAAGGAGGAACCAGACCAAGCTGACAATCATGTCAAACACTGTTGCTGCGTCTCCATCTGGATTCTCTGATGGTTTGTGCTGATGCAATCAAAGGTATGTTTTCATGTTTTCCATTATGTCTAAACAGAACTGAACCAACATGTGGTATCAGAGCATATGTCGGTAAATCAGTTCTGTTTTCATATCCATTATTCTGGGATTGAAATCTGGAAAACAGAGTTTTGAAAAACTTAATAAATTTAAAAGCATGTTCGAGTCCAAGCATCTCGAAAAACTGTTTTCGGGAAAAAGGATGTTTTACAATTGTCTCGAACTCAAATAGTATAACCTTAATGTTCCGAAATCTGTATAAAAAACATTAATTTTCAGGTTTCGGGTTCCAGAATCATTATTTTATTTTTTAGGGTTCATCATGTTCTTAGGAAAATTCCAAAATTCTGTTATGTTTTGGAATGTATTTAGGATTGATGAGTGTTTTTCCATGTTTGATCCAATTTTATCTTTTAAGTTTATTCGAAAACTGTTAAAAGATATACAGTTATAATTTTTCGAAATATTTTGATAAAATTAGATCATCTTAAAACAGGAAATTATATCTCATAATCCCTTAGAATTCGAGTTTTTCAGTTATTATCACAATAAACAGCTATCAACCGTGGGCTCGAGACCATCAGATTACGACTCGAGACCATCAGTCTCGACTCGAGACCATAAGGTCTCGACTCGAAATCATCAGGTCCTTAAACCTTCACAACTCGAGACCAACAGATCTCGACTCGAGACCATAAGGTCTCGACTCGAAATCATAAGGGCTCAAAAGTTTACAACTCGAGACAAAGGTCTCGACTCGAGACCATAAGGTCATAACTCGAGACCATAAGTTCTCAACTCGAGACCATAAGGTCATAACTCGAGACTGTGGTTCTGACTCGAGACCTCATGAGTCGAGATCTCATAAGATATAGTAGTCGAGACCATGGTTCCGACTCGAGACAACAAGGTTGCGACTCGAGACCTCATAACTGACTCGAGATCTCATAACTCAGTCGAGACCTGACTCGAGATCTCATAACTCAGTTCGATCTGCGCTAACAGGTGGTTTGCTATTAAATAACTGGTTTTTGTAAATATTTAGTTAATTAATAAGGATCAAATAATGTTTTACAAAACCAAAATGGCTTAACTTGAATGAGCTTCTGATGTATCATTTCTGGCCAAAGCTGATTTGATACATCTACTTATCATCCAAGTATTACGAAAGCTATGTTAAGTGTGCGTCATAAACATGAATGTCTTAATATCTGGCCAAAGCTGATTTAATTCCTTCATAGATGGCATACTTAACAAGTGCATAACTAAAGTGGTTGTCTCAATTTCTGGCCAAAGCTGATTTGTTACAACCACTTTGCACACATGCTTAAATGATTACACTTCTGGCCAAAGCTGATTTGTCATTGTTTAAGTAGAACTTTAAATAGTCTATTATTTTGATGTTAGTAATAGACATATCACAATCTCTTCACATAATGATCCTTATATTAATGATCCTTAATTAATTTTTATGATCATTTCGTCTGCCTTATTCTTAGTACCCATAATTTTACTCACTATAATTTTCTTCTATAAGTCTATATCTCATCCACTCTAATTCCTAAATCTAATATGTTTTGCTTAAAGTTTCTATAAGAATTAGCTCTTAAATTAAATCCTTGATTATCTCTTAAGACATGATAATCCTATTGCTCTCTTCTGATAAAGCACTACAGAAGAAAAGTAGAGCATGATGATTAGGATAAATCGAACATGATGTCTCTTATGATAATCAAGAATAAGTGTTGTCACTAAAAGGTTATTCCAGATTAAGTCTTTCCTAAGACTAATCTATAATTGTGGAATAATCACTAGAACTCCTAAGATGCATGCCTTCATTTAAAATTATAAATTATAAAGCTAAGTGGTATATGTGAATACATAATAATGTACAATACCATGACCCATAAAGTTAAGGGCTTACGCATGGAAATAAGTACATTTTTTCCATAATAAGATTTTCACTTGTACAATTTGATGCCTTATAAATCAACTATAACACTCAAAAGTACCAAAGTATAACGAGTGTGTTGATAAGCAACATATGTACAAAGAAATAAATATTTGAAGCTGAAAAATAAGATGTTATTCACCTTACAACCACTAATAGTTTAAAAGAGGATTGTTCTAAGGTCCATAGACAAATTACAAGTAAAAATTCCAACTCTAAGGTTCTTCAAGGGAAAATCTTACTGCATAATTATGTCACACCCTGGCTTTGCGGAAGCGTGGTTAATTTTGGTGTGACTTCTTAATACCATAGCTTAATCATACCAAAGCTATATGAGTTAAAACATGCAAGATCATCCATTAAGTTTCGAAAACCAAACACAATACCATTGTTTTAACATACCCTGACAACCATAATCTTGTTCAACAAACATTACAAACTGAAACATAACATAGACATGGTTTAAGGACTGTGTCTTGTCCAGGAAAGAGACACATCCCCTAAACCCCGGATGACCTTGGAAACTAGTGCAGCGGAAAACGTGCCATACCGTGCCAGATCTCGTTAATTTCCTGAAATACATGTAAGTTGAAAAATCAACAATAATGTTGAGTGAGTTCATGTGCAAGTGAGTAAGTAAAACACTTGTAAGTATAAAAGTTTCCTGGTATGTAGCAGTGTAAGAGGACTTGTGATCACCAATGATTTGCAAGGCCATTAGCATGTTGTGAAATGCAAGTAGGAAGACTACACCCTAGCCGATTTTTGCGTTGGGTACCAAGTCACTCCAGGTCCGTTCTGTTGGTCCTCCGAGAGGTCCGTTCTGTTGGGCCTAGAGCTGGGCTCGCTACACCCAGATAGATCTACCGCTCGAGTCCCTCGGTGTTCTAACTACCCATTCACATGATCTAAACCTCCTTACGTAAATCATACCGTGTATAAAGTACTTGTAAACAAAGTAACATGTATTTCACCCCCGCAGTTATGAAAACTGAAAACAGTTAGAGAAAAGGGGGACATGAACTCACTGTGAGGCGTCTCTACCAAGTATCCCTGAATCAGAAAGCTGCGCGACGACCTACAAGTGCTAATTCTATTAGACGGACGGCCGTGCCTTAGCTTTATAGTTTATGTTTTTGGGAAATAGTTAGACAACTATTTCGTGTTTACTTTTTGTATATACTTGGTAGTTAAACTCCTTCCCAAGGATGGGGGATACAATACATGTGCGTAAGTTACGTTTTATCAATCGTGTGGTAATGTAATTACCAGTGTAACTTATATAGTTATGGTGAAAGCGTTCGCAAAGTTTTGGGATCATTAACGCTTGTAAATATTATTTTTACTTCTAAAAATAATATTTATGTATTTCACAACTAATCATAAACAGTGTTGTGACAATATATATATTCATCACGTTAAACCTTGTGAAAATCCCACCTCCGAATATTTAGTAAATAATGTCATGGCGAAATTTATGTTTCGAAAATATGTCGAAAATAGTTCTAACACTTGTTGTGTAAATAATTCTAAGTGTTAGGTTTTTAGAAAATTTCGCCAGAGTTTCCTCTGTAACTGGAGGTGGCCACGCTTTCAAGCGTATCATTTTCTTTTTGAAATCAACTCATGATCATCATCAATCAACCTTTACGTTTTAACACGCAAAATACTACCATTGTTATTTTCAGTTTAAATATGTGAAAACTAGACTGTTTTCGGGCGATTAAATAAAATACTTAACCCTTTCCAAAAATTCCCAGATTTTTGTGGAACGTCATAAACGACCCACAAATTATTGTGTAAAAATTTCGGGGTCCAGTTCATTACCAAAAATTTATAGAAAATCGTTTACCGAACTGTGGTCAGATTTGTCACATTCTGATCACAGTTTACGGAAAAATTCGTCAAAAATTCCTCGTAAGTCCGTTTATCGAAAATCCAGTTTGAGGGTCACAAATACATCTGTGTTCATCTTTGATAAAAGTTTCAGGGGCTGGTTCGGTTCAGGTTTTAGGTTGTGATCGAAAACACACAGCCCAATTTTCTGCAGTAACAAACAGCCCTAGCTGCTGTCACGGAAACAGATTTTTAAAATAGTAACCGACATCATAAAAATACGATTCCAGCGCCATTTTCTTCGTTTTTCGAAATGACACGATTTAGGCTTTTGAAATTCTGTTTTTCGAGTTTTTAAGGTACGTTTACAGCCTGTTAAAGGCGGCTGAAACCGTGACTCAGCATGCTGTTTTGTGATTTCGATGTTATTAAATCGCGTCATAAGTGTCCGATTAGCGGGTTAAACAAGAAAACGACTTTTAAATATCAAGTATGTGTTAACCAACCCTTAAACCGACAAGATTCCACTTCATAAATCATACACAAGTAAACTTTTATGTAGATTTAATGTTCATAACTCATGTTTTCACATTTTTCTTATATTCTTGTGATTTAGTGATTTAAACAACAACACTACATGTTAAATGCCATAAATTTCGAACAAGATGAGATCAAGCATGAAGAAACTTACTACTAGCCTCTAGCTAGGGAAGAATCTTGTGTAAAAATGAATGAGAAAATATGTAGAATCAAGCAAGAACAATGCTCCCTTGCAATTCCTTCAAGTTGCACCTTCCATGGATGACTTCTAGGCTTTGAATGGACAATGAAAGGAAGAAGATGAATGTGTAGAGGTGATGGTGGTGGATTCGGTTGTGATGAACCGAATAGAGAGAGAGAGAAAGAAGTGAGGGTAAGGATGGAGTGTGATCTCTTGAGTTATGATGACAAATCTTATGTGCCATGCTTTTTATAATCAACTCCATATATTATGTTTAGTTCAACAAGCAAAAATCAAATAAACAATCAAATATAATCTTATGAAAGATATGGAGCATGGGAGTAGTGATATGGTGGGTCCATCAAGAACCAAAATCGTTGGGGGGGGGGGGGGGGTAGCTTAGTGAAAAATTGTAACTAGAATGTAAGTATAGTTAGATGTAAGAGAGGTGATGATATAAAGATAGTTTGTTTATTTTTAGCGGGTGTTATGGCATACGGGGATCATGACTAGCCATAAATGATAAAACAGGGTATTTGACAAAAATTTAGTGTCCCGGGTAATGTCCGGTTATACGATTAAATACCGTTCCGTTAAAATGTTTAATTATGTCGATAAAGGTCCTTTATGTATATTTTGTAACATAAATCATTCCCGGTACTTAGGAAAATATACGGGACCGTTCTGAAGTGTTTTTGCACTGTATTAGCAATTTAAAATGCTGAGTTCTATAATAAAGCGCAGAATTTTGTATTTACAGTACGTTTTAGGCACATCCAATCAGTGTATCTTATTCCTAGAGACGCAGTTCCACAACCCTTATAACCCTACACTCACTACCAGTGTAGTCGGATATCTCAGGCTCTTATAGGCCTTGGAGGCAGTGTCTGCCTGATGCTGGTTATATCAGCATGTTCACTGTGTATCCGTTTAGTGTGCTACGGTGCTTTTCGTGCATCATGTTTGTCACTAAGGTTCAGCATATAAATATTGTAGTGACAGCAAGCAAGTATGATGCAAGTAAGTTCATGTATCAGTATTCAAGTAGCAGTTCATCAGCTAGTTCAAACAAGCACAGTAATTTAGCAGTAATTAATCATTAATTAAGTTGTACGGATACCTGGTTTAGTGCGGGTTGTCACATTCTCCCCCCGTTAAATAAATTTCGTCCCGAAATTTAAGTTCTGCTTGTAGATGCAGAATTCTTAGGAAATAAGTGGGGGTATTTCTCTTTCATCCGGTCCTCACGTTCCCAGGTGAATTCAGGACCATGTCTGGCATTCCAACGGACTTTGACGAGTTTGACACTGCTCCGGCGGGTCTTGTTAACTTTCCAATCCGTGACCTCAACAGGTTCTTCAACGAAGTGGAGCGTGTCGTCAATATGAATCTCGTCGATGGGAATGGCAACGTCAATTTGAGTTGGACTTTTCTTTAGATTGGATACATGAAATGTATCGTGAATGCCATTTAGTTCAGCAGGTAGGTCCAACTTGTATGCTACTGTTCCAATTCTTTCTAGAATTCTGAAGGGACCAATGTAGCGCGGATTTAACTTCCCACGCTTTCCAAAGCGTGCCACCCCCTTCCAGGGTGAAACTTTCAATAACACCATTTCTCCAACTTGGAAATCCACATGCTTCCGGTTTGGATCCGCATAGGCCTTTTGTCTGTGGCGAGCTGCTTCGATGTGTTTAAGTATTTGTGCAATCTTGTCTGTTGTCTCTTGGACGATTTCGGGACCAGCAAGCTGCCTATCACCTGCGTCAGACCAACATAGTGGTGATCGGCACTTGCGTCCGTAGAGGGCTTCAAATGGCGCGACACCAATACTGGTGTGGTAGCTGTTGTTGTATGAAAATTCGACCAACGGTAAATGTTTATCCCAGCTACCGCCCAAATCCATAACACATGCCCTCAGCATGTCTTCCAAAGTTTGTATCGTTCGCTCGCTCTGGCCGTCAGTTTGCGGATGGAACGCAGTGCTCAGATTCAACTGTGAGCCAAAGGCTTCTTGGAAGGATTGCCATATCCTTGACACAAACCTTCCGTCTCTATCAGAGATGATTGAGAGAGGTACTCCATGACGTGCGACAATCTCTCTCATGTATATTTCCGCAAGTTTACTGGTACTGTCTTTCTCTCTGATTGGCAGAAAGTGTGCGGACTTTGTTAGGCGGTCAACTATCACCCAAATCATGTCATGGCCTCTTGGCGTTCTTGGCAATTTCGTAATAAAGTCCATGGAGATTTGTTCACATTTCCACTTGGGAATCTCAGGTTGTTGCAGAAGTCCCGAAGGCTTCTGGTATTCGGCTTTAACCTTAGCGCACGTTAAACATTTGCTCACGTAAACAGCAACATCGCCTTTCATCCTAGGCCACCAATAATATTCTTTGAGATCCTGGTACATCTATCCGATCCAGGGTGGATAGAGTACCGTGACTTGTGCGCTTCGTCGAAAATAACTTTCCTTAATCCACCAAACAGAGGAACCCAAACCCTTTTCTCAAAACATAACGTTCCTTCCTCGTTTGGTACCAAAAGCTTCTCCATTCCACGGAGATATTCTTCCTCAAGGTTTCCCTCCTTGAGAGCTTCTTTTGTGCAGCACGAATGCGCAAGGAAAGATCGGTTCGTATGATCATTTCTAGAGCCCTAACCCTTATGGGCTTGATTCTTTCTTTACGACTTAGGGCATCGGCGACTACATTCGCCTTCCCTGGGTGATACTTTATCTCGCAGTCGTAGTCGTTTAGCAACTCAACCCATCGTCTTTGCCTCATATTCAACTCCTTCTGGTTGAATATATGCTGTAGACTCTTGTGATCTGTGAAGATTGTGCACTTCGTACCATAAAGGTAGTGTCTCCAGATCTTTAGTGCAAAAACTACTGCGCCAAGTTCTAAATCGTGTGTGGTATAGTTCCTTTCGTGCACTTTCAACTGAAGCGATGCGTAAGCAATAACCTTCTGGCGTTGCATCAACACGCAACCCAATCCTTGTCGCGATGCGTCGCAGTATACCACAAAATCGTCAGTACCTTCCGGTAGAGCTAAGATTGGCGCATTGCAGAGCTTATCCTTCAGTATCTGGAATGCTTCATCCTGTTTGATTCCCCAATCAAACGTCTTATCTTTCTGCGTGAGGAACGTCAAAGGTTGAGCGATCTTTGAAAAGTCCTCAATGAACCTTCGATAGTAGCCAGCCAAACCCAAGAATTGCCGAATCTCGGTTGGCGTCTTTGGCGTTTCCCAATCCTTGATCGCCTCGATCTTTGTTGGGTCCACGTGAATTCCATCTCCATTTACCACGTGCCCAAGGAATTGGACTTCGCGTAGCCAAAACTCGCACTTGGAGAATTTGGCGTACAGTTGTTCCTTCTTTAACAGCTCCAAAATGGCTCTAAGATGCTGTTCGTGTTCAGCCTTCGTTTTCGAATAAATCAAGATGTCATCAATAAACACAATCACGAACTTGTCCAAGTATGGCTTGAAAACCCTATTCATCAAGTCCATAAAGACCGCAGGTGCGTTTGTTAGGCCAAACGGCATAACAAGGAACTCGTAGTGTCCATAACGAGTTCGGAAGGCTGTTTTCGGGATACTTTCCTCCTGTATCCTTAGTTGATGGTATCCAGATCGAAGATCGATCTTAGAGTAACAGCTTGAACCTTGAAGTTGGTCGAACAGATCATCGATTCTTGGCAGAGGATACCTGTTCTTGATCGTCAGCTTGTTCAATTCTCTGTAGTCAATACACATACGGAAACTTCCGTCCTTCTTTTTGACAAACAGGACCGGAGCTCCCCAAGGCGAGAAGCTTGGTCGGATAAAACCCTTGTCTAACAACTCTTGAAGTTGTGCTGACAGTTCCTGCATCTCAGACGGCACAAGTCTGTAAGGTGCCTTAGCTACAGGCGCTGCGCCTGGAACTAAGTCAATGTGAAACTCCACTTGCCTCTGAGGTGGAAGTCCGGGTAAGTCTTCCGGGAAGACTTCTGGATACTCCCTTACGACAGGGATGTCTTCGATCCTTGGCTCGGCAGCCTTTTTATCCACGATGTGTGCCAGAAAAGCAACACATCCTTTCTGTAAACACTTCTTTGCTTTCAAGCAGCTGATAAATCTTAGCGGCGTGTCACGCTTCTCTCCGTGAACAACGATTGTCTCACCATCATTGGTTGGGATACGAACAACTTTCTCGTGACATACTATCTCAGCCTTGTTGCCTGATAACCAATCCATTCCTACTACCACGTCGAAGCTTCCCAACTGGACTGGTAGTAGATCTAGAGCGAACTCACGTTCTCCCAATTCTATCACACAGCCTCTGATTACTTCGTTGGCTTCAACTAACTTTCCATTAGCTAATTCGATCGAGTAGGGAATATCTAACTTATTAGCGGCTAACCCAAGCATATTCTTAAATTCTAGTGACACGAAGCTAGAACCGGTCACCAGCATCAAATAAATTAGACGCAACAGTTTTGGTTGTTAGAGAGCGTACCAGAAATCACACCTGGATCCTGGCATGCCTCACAAGCTCCGATGTTGGATTTTCTCTCACGGTCTTGTTTCAACTTCAGGCATTCCCTCTTGAAATGTCCAACTTCCCTACAATGGAAGCATCCTATCATTCGGCCATTTCCTTTCCCATTTCCACCTAGAGCGTTGTTACTGTTTTCTCCTTGTATGGAACTCTTCATCCCACAACCTTCCTTGTTGTGTCCTTTCCTCCCGTACCAAGGCTTCTGACCTCCACCATCACGGTGACACTTGCACTCAGCACATCTTGGTTTGGTTTTTAAGTAAATCTTATCACTGGCCTGTTTGTTAGGGCAATCTTTCTTGAAATGCCCTTTGTCCCCGCAGTCAAAGCAACCTCGAATAGATCTTTGTTCATCATTATTCGTTCGGGTATCTTCGGTAAGCTTCCTTTTGTTCTTTCCAGACGACTCTACCTGAGTTTCCTTGTCAGGGTTTGCAAGTTTTTCTAGTCCAGTCGCTTCCGTAACGAGTGCCAAACCCATCTTACTTGCAACAATGGTTGTTGGTGGCGTAGATGCTGTCATCAAGCTCAAGACTTGAGGCGCCAGTTCCCAAATGAATTGTTCCAATTTCTTCAGTTCTGGTTTTACCAGGTACGGAATAATTCGTGACAGATCATGAAGTCGTTGCACGTACTCCAACACCTTCGGACCTTCCATCATTAGGCTCCGAAATTCATCTTCCCACTTCTGGGTTTCCGTTTGGGGGCAAAACTTTTTATGCATCATTCCTTTCAACTCATCCCAAGTTAACGCGTATGCTGTAGTTAGGCCCATTATTCGAACCTGGAGATTCCACCATAAACGAGCTCCATCTTGAAACAACTCAGAAACGTATGGGACTTGTTGTTCTGGCGTACAGCCACTCATTCGAAAGATGGATTCCATACTTTCAATCCATTTTACAAAAGTTATGGCACCCCCAGTGCCGTCGAACTTCGGAGGCTTGTAGTTGAGGAAGTGCCAGTAGGAACAACCGTTATTTTCTGA